>JAOQGH010000069.1:10720189-10819130 GCA_025769975.1 Gallinago jamesoni | reverse complement strand
TGGGCAGTACTAACTGCCTGTTCATTCTGCACTTGTTCTGCTAGCAAAGATGGCTTTGTAAGGGCATCTGCCTTAGGTGTCAGGGAAAGTACATGTCTTTTTAAGTAATTGTACCCACTTATTGCAAGCATTTCTTGGTTTAACAGTGAGGACAATTTCATCAGAGTTCAGGGACTAGTGTTAAAGAGTTATTAGTCATCTTGCAACTACTTGGTATGAAACTGTAAATATGATAAAGGCCTCAAAAAGCTGTAAAATTTTCACTGGTAGTCAATTGGAAGAAAGTGTGAAAGATTAAAATCTTGCTCTATCTCTTAAAAACAAACAGATACTGGAAACAAGACTTTTGTATCTTCAGCTCGTTGTTGTTTTTGTAATTCTTGTAACATTGTGGCATTTTTTCCTGCTTGTGATGATTTCATCAGAATGGACCCAAAGGCAGCGCTGGCCTCTGCTTGATGTGACAGCTCTGCACAGCCAGGAGATGAGTAAGGATGAGAAGAGCAGAGCTGTGCTTAAGTGAATTACAGTACTTATTTTCACAAGAGACCGTGGAACAGTAAATGCCACCGATCAGGTTAAGTGGGCATCTGTGTGGCTGGCCCTCAGAAAAATGTCAGCATTTGCAGTTGTTTTATTTAGTGTCACGCAGTGAAATTGTAGGAGCAGTTGATCCCCCAATAGGCTTCCTCATTCACTTTTTAGGTTTTGTCATTGCTGTAATGCAATAATTGTTAAATATTAGCTAAAACCGGAGTTAAATTTTCTTCTTGTTTCAATGCCCAAAGTTATAAAATAAATTTAATTTTGTTTTCATGCAGGGAAATTCTTAATGTGATAACTTGTGTCTCAGAACAGATTATTACTTGTTTCTAATGTACTGAAAAAGTCAGTCACTTACAGCTGTAGACAAATGAGTGTTTCAGTTCCTGCTTTTCAGTGGAACTAATGAGATGAGGTTCTTTAGAAGTTAGACTGAGTAGTCAGTTTGTCCAGTAGTTAATGTAGTCATATTTACATTATCTTTAACTCTGTAATAATTTTTTTTGTACATCATAAAATTGTTTTCAAGCAGTTTGGATATTAGAAATGTACATTTCGAAAGAAGAGAGATATTTTACCTGTTACAGCACAGATTAAGCCAGAAAAACCTATTTTAGAGCATGACCATACTGGATTTATTAAAATTGATAAGCTTAATCTTGCATGTAATAATTTGGAATGACACAGAGTATTGCATGATTTCATTATGGCAGATGCTAGAGGGGAAACTTTAAATTTAAAACAAGAAACAATGAATAGGGCAGACTAACAAGAGCACCAGTAAGACTGAACTGGGTGGCTGGATAGATCTTTCCTTTCTATGCCAGTGCCTCTGTATTACCACATTTTTGTAGTATCCTAGGAAAAATGAATGCAAAGTAGAGAGCATGTTGGTTTTTTGGTAAGTATTCACAGACAATGAGAGAATCACTTCTTTTGTTGGATGGTATCATGTACACAAATGAGAGAGGGTAAGCGTTTGGCCATGACAGTGACGAGGAGTCGCCTGCATTGGGGAGATGGGGAGGGTTAGGAAAGCAGGCAGCACAGCGAAGGATAGTGCTGGAGCTTTGGGGTGGGAAAGATCTGCCCACATCAGTGCTCTGAAGGGGTGCTGGGCTGCGTTTGCAAAGGTCAGAGAAAACTTTGCATCAGTGTTTGAGAAGGGACAAGGTTAGAGCTCAGTTAAACTTTTATTTATGGTAGTGTGTAAAAAGTAGGTGGGGTAGAATTGTAATTGCACAAGTGGCCTGTAAGATACAGCCTGATCTTGATGAAACCAGTGATTTGGGGCATGTGCTGTTCTCCAAGTGACAGGCACAGCGATGGGGCTGTCACTGGGTAGGGGGCCAGTAGAGGTGCTGAGAGGGATGATGCGGGAGCTTAGTTGTAGCCCTGTTAAGCTGAAGCCAGCAGCCAGGTATCCAAAAGGACAGCAGAGATGAAAGGCAATCCTCTTTTAACAGGAGGCTTCCTGCCCACAGGAGAGTAGAGGTAGCTGTTGAATTTGTTTCCATGGACTTACTTTAAAGAGGAGCATGCTGTGAATATAGCCTCGCACTGCCCTCTTCTCTTCTCTAGAAAGTTAGGGAATACTACTAGAAAAGGTTCCTCTAAATGGCATGCACGAGGAGTAGAGCAACTGCAGACAGTCATGAAAAGCTAAAAAGGACAAACATCTCAAGAACAGTGAAGTGCCCAAAATAATTAGACTCTTTGGTTAAAGCAATTGTGATGCCCTATAAGGCCCAGGAAAACACACAAATCTGCCTTCTACTTGTTTGTAACAATCACTGGTTGCTTCCAACAAGAGTTACTTGTCTTTTGATGTCAGAGTAATTTTCCTGATATCATAATAAATTACAGAAGGAATGGACCCAATGTTTTTATCCATTCCATTTTTACCAGTGATGTTTTGACATTTTTATTTTGCTTTTATGAGATTTAGTTACTATTTCTATTTGATATTTTGTATAGTGTTTTAATCTACAGTTTAGCTCTTAACTGTTCTTTGATAGTCATTCTCTTGTGGTAAATGTTAGGCAGATTGCAGTTGTCATCTCGGGTCTTTTCAAGAGTGTTTCTCACATAAAAGCTCATAGTAAACAACTTTCTTTTTAACTTTCTACTTTTTCCAACTGAAAATTTGTGCTTTCCCTTAAAAAGGATGTGTTTGCAACTCCTCTAAAGTTTGGAACACTTTAAGATCTATTGAAATACTGAGATGAAGTAATTTAGAAATCCAGGAAACAATTGTGCTATGTTTTTACATGTTGTTAAGTTGGCTGAAGGCATCTTGGGTAGCTTCATCCTCAAAGTGCCTGTGCTGGTCCTCAGCCCAAGCCGAGGAAAGCTGTTGCAGAGACAGAGACCATTGTAACCGAGTGGAATGCATCAGTGGGGATTAAGTATGTTTGTTCTCTGGCTCAGTTAGGGGCCCCCTTGCCAAACTTTTAAAGTCAGATGTTAGGTCCTCAGACTTTTTTACATCCGTAGCCTTTCCTGTAGCAAAGCGTGACACGGCACTGTCTGGGTCAGGATTTGCAGAGCAGGTAAACAAGAGGTGCTGGTCTGGCTCCAGAGAAAACTCACCTCCAAAAGCAGGTTCAGAAACGGCAGCAGCGTCAGTCTCACAGGTGGAGCTGCAGCGGGTCTGCCCTGTGGCAGAGTCAGCTTGTGCCACATCCCTCCGAGTCACTTCCCAGGTGATCTCTGGAGAGCAGAAAGTTCTCTGAAATGCAGCGTCATCACGTCATATTGAGTAATTGACCTCTGACGGTCTTTTTCTCTGTGAATTTATGACCAATAGCTTTGATTGTTGAATACCTCACTAAAACTTCCATCCCTTGTAAAATGACATGAATTGTAGATCCAGGCCAACACCCTCGCCGTTCCCACCACACCCAGGGCCGCTCGCAGAGGCTGGAGGCTTCTCCTCTCGGGTGAAGGGGTACTTGGGAGTTCTCCTCCGTATTCTGACACAGAAACTTCTGGGGGTACCGCCTAATGATACTGTTATAACCTCCTCTTTTCCCTCTCCTAACTTCTATCAGTAGAAAAATGGGTGTTATTGTTAATTGATTGCTAATTTTTCATTTGCGGTACTTTGGGGGAGAAAGTCAGTGTCGGTGGAGATTGCAGTGAAGCACTGCCTCAGATGCAAAAATTGCAATCAGCATTTATTACAGAAATTTGGTTAGGGGTGAAGAGTGCTTCAAGTTGTTTCCATAGCTAGTGCATTACTAAACCCAAACCCAACATTTTGTTATAGAGGTGCTGTATTTTGTGGAATTCCAAAGTAAACTGTAACTGTGGATTAGTGGCTAAAGGATTATTTCTTCAGTAGAATAATCTGTGAATTCTACTTTTGCTGACTGAAGCCAGCTTCAGCAAAAATGCAGAGAAATCTCTTTCTTGAAATCTGCTCTTTCAGTGAGTAAAGGCAGGTTGTCTTGACTCCTTTAAGCAAAGCAGGAAAGAATACTGGAAGTGCGTGTTGTATCACTATTTTCCTAAAGAACAGAAAGATGTACTGCAACAGACACTGACATCGCGCCTTTATGCTCCTCTTCACATCGCTCAGCTTTCAACAAGGAGACTGGGAAACTGTGGAAAATTGTAGGCAACGGCACTAGTAACAGTTCTCACTTCCATGTTCATAAAAGCCAAACTGCCCATTATGGGCTACTAATTTCTGAAGTCATTTATCTCGGGGCACGACTGTATTTACAGACCCTAACATAAAGACAGACTATTGTAGCCTGGGATTTAAAAATGTCACTGCACACAATGTCAGGATAAACACAACAGAAATTAATTTCAGTTACATCTACCCAGACACTTCCCAGATTGTTTTTTTACATTGCCTCTTGGCATTATATTTTTTTCCTATTAGTTTACAACAAACCTCTCTCTAAGCTAAAGAAATACATGTTATCAAGTAAAAATGTTCTTCATAGTTGGAGTAATTAAGTATCATAGCTAGCTCTGTGCCTGGTAGAGATTTAAAGGAGCTATTTACAGTTTTCTAATGGTTTCTTCCTTTTCTTTATCGCTTTATCTTCTCTCCTTTATCTTCTTAATCTATTACTTACTTCAGGTGTAAATTCAGAGGGAGGTGCCCTCGGGGGGCACTCCGTGGTGGTGTGGCTCAGTGTAGCACAAAAGGTGAGTGCTGCTGCCGTGCAGCTCCCCTGCACCCCGGGTACAGACATCGCCCTGCCTCTTCCCAGCTTTGTCTCCATGGGCTTCTCTTCTTTTGAAGTTGCTTTGACCTTCTACCAGGAAAAGGTCAAGCCAAGATACAACTGTCCCAAAATAATCTTTACTTAGTACGGTTTTTTAGACTTATTGGGCAGAGACCTTGTTTTCCATTTTGAGCAATCTGTTTTCTGCAATAAAACACTGAATATGTCTCTGTTGCTATAGAAATAATATTGCATTAAATGAGGGAACCAGTGCCCTGCTGTCGACAAATCTAATCTAAGTGTTAGTCTCTAGAGCCTGAATTGCACCACTGGGAAGAGGTATACATAATTCTACAAATTATTTCTGTAACTTATGCATAAATGTCTTTATACTTTGAAACTGTTAGCTAAATTTCCCAAAGTGATAGCATGGAGATTAACATGGTGTAATGTGTTTACATGTATCTTAACAGAGCCTTCCCCCTCCCCTCCCCGGTACATTTTCATATTTATAGCTTGAAGTTTCCAACTCTTTGCACAGGAAGGTGGGGAGTGGCAGAAGCAGCTTTCTCAGCCAGATTCCCTACCCCACGGGCAACAGTATGCCAGGTTCATTTACATTTTTGGTTTTATTTTTTAAAATCCGGCTCCTCCAAGTAGCATGAGATGTCATTTGTCCTGTTCTTTCTAGTATTAATAAGGATATTTTCCATAACTGGAAGGACGGCCTAAACTGACCGCAGTCCTAGTGCCCCACAAAATGCCCACTACTTTCTAGCCCACACTGGGTACTGTATGTCCACTATTTCTCAAGTTACTCAAAGATTTTGCTGCAATAACTCTCTACCCTGTACAGCAGTTAAATACAAGAGAATTGTGGATTTTGACTCAATGCGCCACATATCAAATCTCTCCGTCTTTACATTTAGACATAATTTGGGCATAATATGAATATGGTTTTGTCCCCGTGTTTTCTAAACAGCAACCAGGTGGTACTTAGTCCTGTATCTATAGGGTATGCTTTGCTAATAACAGTTGCTAAGGGTCAGTGTTTGTCAACATATTGATCACAAATATTTTGAAGAAACACAAAGATCTTTTATTTATCTCAGCTACATTACAGAAGCTCCTCTAATACATTTGTATGTATTATATGTATGTGTAGTTACAAAAACAGGACACAATTTAATAATACATGATGATTGATTTGCATAGACCTGTATGGAGATATATGTTATAAATCTGATTTTCGAGTTCTTGAAAAAAATCCTGTTACAACTTCTTGGTTAAAAAATGCAATTGTTATTTGTGAAATGGGCCCGTGTTAGATATATGTTATGTATTACAGGACAAAATACAATTTATAAATGTTCCTTTTAATTAATGAATAATAAACACATCAATGGCCTCTGATCAACAGTTACTCTTTAGAAAACTTAAAAAAAACCTGTCATCATTATAAAAAAATAACTGTTTTTTTAAGAAAATGCTTTCTAAATTTTTTTCAGTGACTGTAAATTAATCTTCCTAAACAAGGACCGATTTCTGACAACTAGAAGAGTAACTGAGTCTGCATATTAATACAAAAACAGAAGTGCAGGAAAATCTAGCAGAGTACACAATTACCTTTTTTTGAAATTAATGCCATGCTTATTATTAAAACAGACTCATCATAAAAACAAGTCGCCACAAGATACTAATTATATTTTTGCTGTTAAAGTAGTTCTGTAATGAAAAAAAAACCACCTTAATTCCTTTGCACAGCCATAAAATAAGTAACAGAGGTTGACCTGTTTTTCACCCTTGTGTGAAGCTGTTACACCATCCAAGGCTGCTGCATTTTTTCACATCATCAGTCTCTGGATGAAAAGAACCAGCTGCTAAAGCTTTTGGTGAAAACACTGCCCGTTCCATCACCTACGGCTGTGCTCTTTGTTGGTTCCTGTCCAGAGCCCTTCTTAAGGCAAGTTATTGAACATGACTGAGTGCTTGATGAGGGAGAGAAAGGGTTCAGTGGACACATTAAAGTGAAGATGTATTTTCTAGATCCCTGCATATTATCATGATCACATAATGTAAAATATTTTCTTACTATGCATAGTTCCATAAACAACAGCTAACAGTGAGGGTAGGAAAAGCTAGCGTAAACACTAAAATGTGTTTGGTTTTTTCTGTAGGAACTCAATGGAGAAAGGACCAAGAGCGAGATTTAAAGAATGTTCTGAAGAACACTGACCAGGACATCCCGTTGGTATTTGTCAGTGGAAATCACGATATTGGCAATACTCCAACAAGAGAAACAATAGATAATTATTGCAAGACCTGGGGAGATGACTACTTCAGCTTTTGGGTTGGAGGCGTTCTCTTTCTGGTGCTGAATTCTCAGTTATACTTTGATTCTTCCAAATGCCCCGAGTTAAAGCAAGCCCAGGACGTGTGGCTCAATGAGCAACTGGCTGTCGCTGAAAAACAGAAATGCAAGCATATAATAGTATTTCAACACATCCCTCTGTTTCTGAGAAAACCCGATGAAGACCATGATTATTTCAACTTGGAAAAATCCATTCGTCAAGAGATAATGGAAAAGTTTCATAAAGCAGGTATTTTCTCAGATTTTCCTATTTTTGAATTTTTGTTTCAAATTCTTAATGGTTATTCTGCCAGAGAAAATACTTTTAGTTTAAATGGTACTGTTGTCAAGGAATTTTAGATACTGCTTATAAACCTCATTGTTCTCTGTAGGTAAAAATTACCAACTGAATCTAATCACCTGTAAAAAGTGCCAAAGAAAATTTTAAAATTTAAAAGAAATGTAAAAAACTAGGAAGTTAAAAACTCTTTAAAATAAATAGCAAGGATTGCATTTTGCAAGTATTGACAGATGTAAGACAAGAATGAGTTTTTCCTGCCTAAGGAGTGGAAGATCAGGTATTACCATAGGACAAAAATTCAGAATTGATGTTTTACGTAAAACAGGGAAACAGCATTCCGAATTACCTTGGTGGTTGTTTTCTCCCACACTGAGCCAATTTTAAATCGAGAGCGTAATGCACTTTAGATTTATTCAGTGTTAAAAAGAGTCCTGCTCTGCTAAGATCAGTCCTTTGCATATCCATTACTCATAGGGCCATTTCTGGGATGAAGGGCAGGTGGAACATGCGCTAAACAAGTACATTGTACCAAATCCCTTGGCTTTGTTTGACACTTGAATGCCTTGGAGACAGAGACAGTTCCCAGCGATTCCTCCATGCTGTTCCCATTGTTTCCTGTTAATTGCATTCATGTTCCTGGGGTGTGCCAGCCCCTCAAAATTTCCTGCCAGCCTGTCATTGCTGCATCACGGTGTCATTTTCTCTGTCTATAAGAGAGCACTTTATCTGGATTACTGAACAATGCAAATTGTTTATGATACTGTTCCTAATTTACCACGTAATTGTTAAGCCTGGACTCATCCAAAACCAGCCTAATTTCCAAGTTCTGAATCTCCTAGTGTTTCCAATCACTGGGGCCAAAATTCACAGCTATCTGGGAGCTCTCCAGGGAACTGACATACTTGTAGATTGGAGATTTACAAGTGGGATTGTTTGTTTTTTTCCTATAAGGAGGCAGGCTGAGAATATCTCAAAATATCTTTTTTAATTTTTGTGCTAGTGTTAATATAGTGGCAAGTACTGCTGCTGGAAAGGTGGGCAGGTAAATGACCACTTACATAGTGAGGGCTAAAGCCACGTCCCCGAGTTCACGGGAGAGCTGGTTCATAGGACAGGGCCGTACAGGAGTATCCCAGTAAATAGGCATTGATGTGGAAACCAAAGCAGTTCTGTTCTAGAGCTTTCTGTCACCCAGATTACTATCATTTGGTAATGCAGTACTGGCAATATACTTAACCAAGAGAGATTATGCAAAATGTTATAATTGTAATATTTATCATTGTTACATTATGGTGTTTCTCAGAGGGATGTTTCAGACTGATTGTTCTAACATGTATCCCGAGGTTTAGCCAAAATCTGGATAGACTTCAAATGAGAAAGGAAGAGAGAATGGGAACCCAGCAATACAAAGTAACTGCAGAAGAAATTCCCAAACACCTTTCTGGGCCAACATCCCATTTGTACCATCCCTCCATCATTTCTCATTTTGTGTCTCATTTCCATCCATAAAATCCTCCCAAAATGATGTGTTTGGTTCCTTCATGAATATGCTAAAACATTGATCTTTTGTTTGTTGTCTTATGAGTCAACAGGTAATATTCGCTATCAGATAATCAAACATTTTGCTAATTAAACGAATAGAGAGAGCAAGCCAGTTCAGTGTAACTCAGACTGCTGAGAAAAATTAGCTGAATCAAAAGTTGGCTCAGAGTTCCCTTAATAACGGGTACGTTCTGTTTTCATTTTATTATTCAATTGAGGAAGAGTCTTTGTAAGACCACAAAACGCTGTCAGTGGATTGCAAACAGGCAGTTAACATGGCAGGAGAGATGCACAGATACACAGTGACACCACTTACTTTCTGACTCTGCTGCTTTGCCAAAGAATAATCAATTTCAGCGTATCATTAGACATGAAATTGGTTTTCCCCCAGTTCACTTCATACGTTCTTGGAGGATTAAAACACGGAAAATTGCTAACGAAATCCCTATCTACTTTGCATTTGTGGTGTGTTATTTTAAATTGTGACTTGCAGTTTAAGGCAGCTAACCCCTTACAGCACTTAATTTAGAAATTTGGTTTAACTGTTCTGGAAAAAAAACTAAGTCTGCCTTTTTAATGACTCCACTGGGCTGCTACTTTTCTTCCCCCGACCTGTCACCAGTCCTTCTTTCCTTCTCCTCTCTTGCTCTCTGATTCAGATTCTCCAATCACTCCAAAGGTTTGTTGTGTAATTATGAAAATTTTCAGTATAACGTACATGTTTTAGCAGTTCCTATGTTTGGCAATGTGATGTTTTTAAATGGGCGTCATATTTCAGTTGTTGATAACCCAGGATCAGACCTGGAACTATCCCAGTTTTCATGTTTATACTTTTTGTAGAAGTGTTGAGTACAGAGCTGTAACTCACCTGGTTAGAGACGGACAGGAAAGGACGGAGAATCTAGTAATTCCGGTCTTTCTGTGAATAAATAAACTAATATGGGTACGTGTAGGAATTAATCCAATACCTGAAGGATGGTGATATTGCCAAGGTGCTTCAAAATGAGGTGTGCAACTTCAGAAAATTATTATTTTAACTTCAGAGCCCAGATCTTCTGTAGTTATACTCTTCTAATCACATATTACATAATATTTGTGGTTTAAGTATCCGCTCATTACACGCAGAGATAAAAGACTAGCTGTAGAGGCTACATCTGGTACGAAATACTGAATTACATTTCTCACATTAGAAGTGTCCTTAACAGTTGAGCTAATTAAAGATAAAACCATGTCCTTATGATAAATATTTATAAATTGAAAATCTGGCACTTGTAAATATGTATTACTACTATGCACAGTTAAACCATACTTGGAAGCTGCACGTCTAAGAAATCCTCCTTGCCCGTTTTTCCTTTAAATGCGTAATAACAAGTATTGTCCTTGAGAAAGTGATTTCAGTAACAGTGAAAATCAACTCCGTTTGTAATTTAAGTGCAAACACTTTTCTGAAAGTGTGCTTGTATAACTTCTGAAAGTTTAGCCTCAATTGTCAAAGCTCTGCCGCCTCCTCACGCAGAAGGTAAGGACAGAGCAAACCCGTGTGCGGGATCTGTGAAGGAGCTGACCTGACGTTCTCATCTGCCAGAGCTGCCGGAGTCACTCGGCTCTGCCATGTGGAATGCATAGCCAGCTTTTAAGAATTTTATAGTGCTGATATGAATAACTTTGCTTCTAGTTTTATCGGGAAAATAAAGAATCTGGATAGCAGTCTAGCCAAAAATTGGGTCTGCGTGTCACAAGTCTTTGATACACGTAAGTAATAAATTAGTTCTTAAATTAAGCAGTTTATGTAATAGAAGACATACTTCTTACATGTTTCATTCCAGTACAATTTTCTGTGGACAATCTTTTAAAGACTTTTTGTCCGGAGGAACATCACTGGCATACTGAAATTGCTTACGTAACACAACGTAGTAATAAATGCTTCTTAATGGCCCTAATGAACTAGGACATTTAAGCTAATGTCTGAACTTGTTTAAGAGCTCTGTTGAATAAAATCTAAATTAATAGTTGTTTTTTTCACCAGCAAAGTTGAGAAAAGAATGTTTGGTTCAGAGTCAGAAGAGTAGATCTATGTAGGTGAGAGATTTTGCATCCAAGAGAGAATAACTAGATAATAGATATAAAATATAGAAGGAAATTCCCTGCAGTTTCCAGCTTCTTTTAATTAAAAAGTCTTCAAGGCATTTTTTAGATGTGGTTAATACTTAATTTGTACATATGGAGAAAAATAACAACCTAAGTTTAATAAATGGCATGTTTTTTCATTATATTTGTGATTGTAGGTGCTGTAACTTCTAACACCTTTACTCATTAAAAGAGTGTGATACCTACATTCTCCTCTTAGAAATGTTGTGACAGGAGAGTAGTATTAAAGGAAGAAGCAGCCTTCTGAACATCCACAGTTGAGATATATTTGAGCACAAAATTAAAGCAGGGACTGCTGAAAGCTGTCGTTTCTAAAATTTACCAGACAACATATGCTATGTTTCATTATTTTCTTTGTTGTGTAATCAAAGTTGACAAGGGAGTAATATTTTCTACTTCCTGCCATTGAGACCTTGATTTTGGCAAAGCCCATACATCGAGTGAGTAATCTTAGTGCTTGCTTATGTATCGCTTTGACAGTATTTAAGATAATTTAGATTTAAATATTCTTAACTTCAGTGATTTACATCAACCTCTTTCAACCTTAAAATTATGCACTCAGGGTACAGGTAGAGTGACCAAATTTGGTATCTTCTATGTCACTGTGTAAGAACAGTCTTTTTGAAGATTGTTCCCCAGGTATGATAATGAAATCTAGTATTAGATACACATAGACATTTTTTTCTGAAATTCAGCAGCAAGTACAGAAGACATTTATTTAGTATAGTCTGTAATGACATTAAGTAATATTTGCTCTTAGATAAAATTTTTGAAATCTGCTTTCTCCACTGGGCTGTAGGTTTGGTTGATAAAAACTGCTTTTGATCCTTAGAGCACATGGCAAACCAGGACTGTTTGGGGTTTGTGTTGGGTCTATGAGAAACCTGCATTTTCAAATGGAAAAAGTAGCAAAGCCAAGAAATAAAATTCCACTGACAGGTCACACAAGGCACTCACAAAAATTAACTTGAAGTACAGTGTGACCTACAGACAGCACCTCTAAAGGCTTATTTAGACCAGCACTCTAATGAGGTGATCTGGAATCACCCTCTGGCTGTGCCTGTTGTTTCTCTGATTATATACAAAAAATAAGTGAGACTAACATCCTTCTCTATATAACTGTATTCAGTGTTGTCCTATATAAAATACTTTTTACACAGATATACTTTGCAAACTGGTATCTTCTCTCCCATTTACATGGACCCACTGACCACCAGTTGCATCAAGCTCTGGATTCTTTAGTCTACAAAGCAAATTTAAGGAAGAGTTTTCATGCAAGTCTGCAGGATCATGTTGCAAACAGTATATGGGATATTTTTATTAAGATGCTTAAGGTGCTGTGTGCTGTAAATTCTAATTATTCGATTCTGTTATGTTCACACAACTCATCTACAGAAAGGAGGATAACACGGAGCTTCTAAAGGGCAACACAAAATAATTCTGTAACCTTGTAATTTAAGATTGACCGAAGAGGTTAAGAAGTGGAGGGTGATGATCCCAGACACTTACCAGTGGGGCTATTTCCTTTTACTGGAACTCTGTTGGTGGGAAATTATTTCAGGGTTTTTGGAGAATGTGGTCTGAAAACTGCCCAAGCATTGAACAGTTGCTAACAGCGCTGTGACTGATGCTTTCACATCTTTGTTTGCTGCTGTAACACCTGCTTGGCAGATGGGGTGATGTGAGCACTCTCACATTGCATTAAGAGAAAATCAATTCAATTCCACATGAGAGATTTTGTTTACAAAGACTACTAAATATGATCATTTGCTTTGTAGCACCGGAGTCTTGAAAAAATGATGTACACCACCTGCCCAGGGGAGGAAAAAGGTATGGCAAAAACTGCCTATGGTTAACGCATGCTGTTGTGGGAAAGCTGAAAGAACATTTTGGAGTGCAAAATTGTTCTGAGAACAGGTATTACTGTTGAACCCACCACATTGTTCAGCACTTCAAAAACCAGCTGTGTGCTGCAAGTGAAAGGAAGAAAAGCCAGTTTGTGCCCAATACTCCAGGGGAAGTGCTCAAGATCAATTTATTGTGATTTAAATGGTTGTATTTGCCAGCAACACTGCCTTTTAAAAAATATGTATCTACACATGTGTGGGTGTGTGCATACACACACACACACACACGCATCTCCCTATGCCTGGATACTACTTTTTTGTTCTCCTGCCTATGAAAACTCTGAAAGGGTACTAGAGTATCGATAACATTCAGGTTTTGCACTCAATACAATTTCATTTCTTTACAGAACTGCTTCTCCACCTGCTTGCTCTCGTTTTGGCTCTGATGCTGCTCCCCTCTAGCTCCTGCAGTTTTGAGAACAAATACACAGAGGATCAGCTTTTGCTAGTATATCCTCTTCCTTTAGTCCTTGACTGAGAGAGGTTTGGCCAGTGAAGCAGTGATTTTTAGAAAAGCATTAATTCTATTTTAAACCCAATTTTATCATTAAATTTGAACAGCTAACATAAAAGCAGAGTAACTAGACCAGAATGACAATCCCTTTTGCCCAGTCTCCCACTTCTAGGAGCCAAGCCCTTGGGAAGAGCACAAGACAGCAAAGTGCATAGTATTCTTCCTGTTTTTTCTTTCGGGCACTTACTGTATCATATTCATGTTACCAATGTAGTGCAATTCAGCTATTCTTTTAGGGATTTGTTCAGTTGATTTTTGAAAACTCTTAGCTTTCACAGCAGTCTCTGGGACAGAGTTTCATGTTTCACAGCTACGTGAAGAAATGCCTTCTCTTGTTTGAACTTCACCTGTCGTCTGTATTGAGAGCCATAAATCTGTAAATGAAACACAGTGAACATTGACTCATGTCTGCAGTTACCGTAAGGAGTAGTTCACTAATCAGCAGTTAAAGGGTTACAATCTGGAATGTGATAAATTTCATTGGTTAGTCAGACTTTTTTTCTCAAAATTCTTTACAGAGTGCCTGGGAGGAGAACCAAGGTCTGTACTGTACCCATTACATATTTATTATGTCATTCATATTGCACTAATTTAGCCTTCTCATTCTCTTCCAGTCACATTTGCTTTCGCTGAGAAAAGCATTTATTTAATTGAAGGCTCAGTCTAAATAAAGCTTGCGACTGATTGCCTATGCTGATTATTCCAGGCATTCTCTTCCTAATTTGGAAAATTTGCTTGCTTTTCTTTGGTTTATTTTTGCATTGGTAATTTTATTCCTGTATTTTTACACTGTCCGTAGTGCTGGGGTGAGCAGTTTGATTTCCAAGTGAAGCTTGGCCAGTCGCTTCTTGGACACAGCAAACCTGCCTCAAAATGGGTTTTGTACATGAGGAACTAGAGTTGGAAAACAGCTTCTTCTGAATTCAGGGGTTTTTGGAAGCAAGCCATGGAAGTGAGTGTACTTATAGAAACTGGAGTCAGACACCCCTGGAATTTAAACTAGTTCAAGTCTGAATTCCAGCCCGGTATCATCGGATTGTGTGAGAAAAATTTGTTTTCTAGGAGCATGTTTCTTTATGAAATAACTTTTAATATTTCAAGATAAATATAAATACATTATTTTCCATCCTATTTTAACCTATTTGGATTTCTATAATCATTGCAACTAGATTTCCTTTGAGACTGGGGCTCAGTCTGTATTCTTGAATTAAACTAGCAAATGTCAAATTTCTCAAGTTGTTAGGAAAACAGCGTATTTCACAAAATCTTACTATTGCACTGGAGATTTTTTTTTTTTTTCCCTCTCTGTTACCTAGTCTTTCATATAGCAAGCTAGTGTGTACTGTCACTTCAGGTCTCATTAATATTGTCATGTTCAGTGTTCCACTACAGTTCTCCGATTCTTATAAGCTGCTGAGTTCTGCCGCTATGAGCGCAGACTACCAGAAGCTGGAGACTTATGACAACAGCCACAGTTTGGTAGAGAAAAGCTTGTCAGTAAAAAGCAAATTTCTCCTTCACATTGTTATTGAAATACCACTCTGTGGGAAGACATTTGATGCTTATGACAGTACCATAACAGCGTAAGCTTTCTGACTGATCTTCCAAAGAACACGCTTGATTTTATTTCTTTTTTGAACCAGCGTTTTTGAAAGCACGTGCATCCTATGCGCACCGACTGTCACTGGGCTCAGGTGTCAGATTATCCCCAATGCCTCTACATATTTATTGCCTTAATGGAGAAGGCAGGAAGGCCAGACACTGTATTTCTAATAATAATGTTTATGCGGTAAAAGCCAAGAACACAGAGAAAAAGGGAAATAAAATACAAAGTTTTAAAAATCACATTGCAGTTCAGAGCATAATATTATGGAATATACCTATTGTCTGTTTAATACAGCAAAAAGATGACATGGCTAGCATTTCACTTTTAAAATAGGGACATTTTATACTGACTTAACTATTCCCTGAACAGAAAGGCCGGTCAAAACACAGATTAAAAAAAGATGCAGTTGTCTGTTAGTCCACTTAGAGAAGGCAGACCATAGTCCCCTTTCTTTCCTGCCTGAAATGGAGTTGAAAATGTGCCCACTCTTCCACATCCTGGCATTTTTCTATGCTACAGAACACAACAGCAGCAGAGTATCAAGTACGGGAGAAGAGTTTGGGAATTATGGGACTGCAACCGCACAATAAACTCTGACTGGGATGTAACCACTCTCAGGGGGATTAGCCAGGAGACACAGCTAAATGCCTTTGTTCTTTTATAGTGCAATTATGTCAAAATCATGCTGGCCTTTTTCCCTGGTGCCACAGAACTGTTGTTTAGAAGGGTTTCTCTGAGTGATAAACTATAATTTGTGGGAAGAATATGCTGTACTGTGAAAATTTTGTAAAATACCATTAGCTTCTCCTGCTAACAGACAAACTGCCTTCTGCAGGACATTCAATATGTAGTTTCTTGTCATGTAATGAACTATTTTCTCATCTGATTCTTGTCAGAAATAAAATCAGCAGCATGCTGACAACACTGGGGTAGCTAGAGTTTTCTTTCAAATTTTTTTCAGTATCACCAGACCTCAAAGAGTTCATGAATATGTCTTCTAGTACTGTTTCTTTCAAAGTACTATTTTGCTTTGGCATGTTTGGAAACGCAGAAGTTCCATGAGATGGTCATCATTACAAAGAATAGCTGCGTCTAAATCAGAGCTACTGCAGTCTGTGAGGGTGTGACGGTCGGACACATGCATTTGCTCGTGAGCCTGATTGGCCTGGTCATCCCTTTCTGCACCAATCTTTTCCATGAAGCAAATCCCAGATGATATTGTTTAGATCTCTTTCCTTATTAGGCCAGTGAGTCAGTTTAACAGTATGCATTGCACCATCTCTGTAAGAAAAGCTCTTTTTTATACAGTGTGACGTTTTGGTTCACACTTGAAGAATGAACCAAGACAAAAAGGGAAACGGGGGTAAAAATCGTCCATCTTACCGCAGCAGTTAAACTGAGAAAGATGCAAATTACTAAGAGCTTGCTGAAGCTTTTGTAATGACTAATTATTTGGTGAGCTGGCTTTACACAGCAGACACTGGAAATAAGGGAGGGTAGGAAAAGGTCTTCAGACGTGGTTTTGAGTTTTCTATTAAGACACGTCTGCGATATAAAAACCATAAGCAAAGTGTTCTTATCATGGTTTTGACTTGGAAGAAGGTATCCAAATTAAAATATTAATTCTGTTTGAAAATTTTTTAAAAAACAAGTTGTGCTTTAAAGATTCTGCTTATGAATGAACATACAGATAGCGTCAAAGGAAGCATGCTGAGTTGTAGAAGGTATTAATGACCCTCCGCAGCACTTACCCCTTGCCTTGCCAAAGCCACTGTGTATCCTTACAGCCTGAACTGACATAATGCAATGTGTGAATTAGTATAAAAACAAAGTATTTACTAATTCATTTCATGGTCAAGCTAATGAACAGTTACGAGGCTTATCAACATATGCAAGTATTACATCTCTAGAATCCTGAACAATCCGTGTTCTGGTTGGTTGTTATGTCATGATTTATGCTAAATAGGCTGCTTTGGGCTCCCAGAATTTGTACCATAATAGGTATTTCATTCTTTAGTGGGAATGCATTATTCTACAGTGAAAAAGAGTTATGATCGGGTCTTTGGAAACAGTAAAGCTTTTTGTCTTTTAGATTCAGCTCTGTCAGATCAGAACTAAAAAGAACTTTTTGTGCTTGATCAGAAAATGATGGTAAATTGCATGCTGGCAGGAGGACTTATTTGGTTTACAAAATCGGACTCAATTCCTGTATTTAAACTTTTTTTTACAAAGATACTAACATTTTTGGAGATCAATTGATTCTGAAAACTCATGTTTGGTGTGCAGGCATGAAGCTTGTTGGTTTGAGGCATCTTCATGATTGAAGTACAGTTTCAGAACAGACAGAGGAAGACCTGGTGTCCAACACTGGATGGTGCCCATCCTGAGTCTCTGGTTTCCAGTCCTGTTCTGATCAAAAATTAATTTGGCAGTTCAGACCTTTTTTCCCTACCAGATACTCCATACCTGTTGTATTGTTATGCAGTCTGACATCAGGCCATGATGAACACAGAAACAATGTCTGTGCTTTGGTTTGGTTTGTTGTGGGTTTTTTTTCCCTACTAACTATCTGCACAGTTTTTTTACTTTATTCTGATTTTAATCCATTTTTTTCTTTTAATGAATAATCCATTAGGTATGAATAGTATCTTGCAGTAATGGATCCTGCTTTTTTTTGGTTAATGGATACTGTGAAACCTCCCGTCACATTTAAATTCAAATCACTGTGTATTTCATAAAAAATGAAATAATGAATACTTGTGAAGGTGCCATCCTTTGGACATTTATTTACACAGTAGGTTTTTAGCATTTCATACAGCTTTTATATCAAAGCTTTTCCCAACTGCTGTTTCAGAAACCAGGGATTAAAAACAAATCACTGCTCTACGTTTTTGGTGGGGTTTTTGTAGTGGACTGTACTTTGTGTATAGCTGGATGCATTTAAATGACCTCAGGATACCTTAAAGTGGGCTATAAAAATGAGGCCTGCCAGGACACTGTTCTTTTCTCAGACAGTTTAGAAAAAAAAGGGGGAAAGGAGGAGTGGGGAGGGGCTGCTAGCAACTTGACAGTACTGCTGCAGAAAAACATTTGAAGTGAATAAATTAAATTTGAGTGCATACATCTCTAAAGATTCTTTTTATGTTTAAGATCAAAAGCAAGAGCAAAGTAAATTGCCTGCTTGTCATCTTCGTATTATTACATTGACTGGTTCAGATTGCCTTCGTATGCTAACTAACAAAAGTGAGTGGAACACAGTTGAGTGAACAAAAAAGCGCTACTGAAGAAAACCAACATCAGTTAGGTGTCTACTAATACACAGCAGTGACCTGTTTGTTTCTTTGTTCAAGATGTAACATATTGTAACACAACAATAACAGCAATCCATACCACCAGTCTAAATACAGAGTACTGGAAAACTTAACTCTGGGCAAAATGTTCACTGGAGATATCTAAAAGCCAGGCTGGATGGGGCTTTGAGCAACGAGGTCTAGTGGGAGGTGTCCTGCCCATAGCAGGGGGCTGGAACTAGAGGATCTTTAAGGTCCCTTCCAGCCTAAATCATTCTATGATTCTAAAGCAGATAGATACTAAATTGTAGCAGAGGCTGATGCTGAGCAGCCAGATCCACAAGGACGTTTCAGCACTGAACACCCAATTAGGATCCGAATGACATACACATGCTAAAAGGGGGAATCTGGATAACAGTACACATAAACACCAGCTTGTTTAGGCAGAACTTAACTCTCATAGCCAACAGCAGGTAAAAGAGGTTTTAAATCACATCCTCTCTGGGCTGAGGTATCATAGCTGCACTGCTTACAAATTGCTCTCACTTCAGTTCCCTAACAAAATACCTTCTTCGGTGTAGGCAGTTGGCAGACGTCAAACATAATCGTGGTGAAGTTGCAGTATTTGCCTAAGAAGAAAAAAAACCTGCATGATTCATGGGCCAAACTTCTTACCTGGTGTCTGTTCTGCTGTCTAGGGTGGGTGTCTCAAAATATTCCCTTGAATTCTCAGACAAGAGGAGATTTTTGTTTTTCTTACAGCATAACTAAAGTTAGTTTATTACTTTTGTATCCTCTGTCCTTCTAATTACACTAAAACTGTTGGGGGTTTGGTTTACAGGGTCTTGGCTTCTGTTTGTCTTTTGGTGAGAAGATGCTACTTTAGGAACACGGATGTTTCCAGTAGAAGGGGAGCACTTATTTCCCTTACTAAGTGTGTGACAAGGGTTTACACCTCACTATGGTTTTATAAGTGTTACATTTTCAGAGACTAAAGTAGTAAAGTAGTTTTGCTTACCTGCAGAAAGAGCAGAAAATATTGAAAAAAACCTTGTTACTGTAGTATCAATCACTTCCTGGAAGCTGGTAACGGTATTTCACAGCTCCAGCTGGTGCAGTCAGCAAGCAGGCCAAACATCAGGTTCCCAACCGTTCAATCCTCGGTGCTTCATTTCACTGGCGCGTAACTCTGCATGGAAAGACCAAGACAGACTCAGGTCCATGCTAGATGTGTGTGGGCGAGTGGAATCTAGAATGTTGCTGGAGATCACTGGTTATTTGTTAAGTGCCTGAAGGCCAGGAAAGTGCTACATACGTGGATTCATCACAGCCAGCTCTAAGCTTAAAGCAAACTGTTAACATTAAGCTTAATGTGTCCTATAACCTCCCCACAAATGCCTTAACTCAGAGGCTGCAGGAAGCAGCCTGGTGTACTCAGCATCCTCTAGTGCCCCATTGAGCTTGCTCTTTTAAGGACAATGCCACAAGGCAAGATGAGTCCCACTTTAATGAGTAGGACATCATACAAAGTTCTCACAATGTTCAGTTTTGCTCTTTGTATTAGGAAGCAAGAGCAGGGAATACCCAGCCACACCACAAGCAGCTCTAGATGGGCACGTTGTGTCTGTCGCTGCAGAAGGGCTGGGGGGTGGAGGAGAGAAGCGCAGCCCCAGGGTTTGGATAGATGTGCATGTCTTGAGACATAAACACTTAGTTCTGCTGCATGAATTGCTTAAATATGTTACATTAGGCAGTCACTGTAATAAGCTGCAAAACAGTAGGAGTTGGGAAATGACTGCTCACTCTCAAATTGACTGTAGCATCAGTTGTAAAACATCTTTATATTATGATTTTAAGGGCTCAAAAAGTATCTAGAAAGTACAGAATCTCTGCAAAGAGCTCATTATGTCACAGGGCTTTTATATTCCACCATCACCTTTTAAGGAATTCTGACTGTGTTTCTCCCAAGATTAAAAAAAAACCAAAAAAAACACCAACAAACCACACACCTGTCTTGCTGGGTTCCTGCTGCGGGGTCAGAGCAAGCTCTCAAAGTTATTACACTGAGTTACTTAAAAGCATAACTCATACACGAGATAGATGAGCAAGTTACACTGAGAAAAGAGTATCAGCACTGATAAACTAAAATAGGGTAACAGACAAGTTCTAGCTGACAGTGACCATATACCAATATTCAATGTAAAGGTAACTTCATTCTCTGTTTTGCACCTTGAGTCACTTACTATTTGAGAAATCTCTGGATTTTGAAATATGAAAGCCTGTGTAGCTTTTACCAGGCACACAGCAGAATAATTCATATTTTGCTTTCCAGGCTGCTTAATTTTTAAGTATATTCTGAGCCTAGTTTATATATTCATATTGGTCTTCAAATAACTACCACAAAAGCAAAGGATTGATGTAGCCAACTGTCTTAAGACAGGTTCACCTCGTTTCCATTTAATCACTATGAAAGAGGTCTACCTCTACTGTGGGAGAAAGGTTGGAAGATTTTTCTGGTTAGAGAAATAAGGATTTCCTTGTGAAGTTCTAGTGTGTTCCTAATCGCAGCTCTCTGCCTTTAAATTGCCTCTACTCTTTCCCAGAATTTCTGCTGTCTGAAGGCAGAATCAGTTGTTGCTAGCTTTTTCTTTTTTTTAGATGTCATTTAAGGTTATAGTATCTCACAAATTACCCATTCTTTGGCCAACCACCTAAACAGGACTAAGCACGTGTTACCTTTTGTGTTAAGCATGGAATGGCAGATTACTGAAATACATGAAAAATAATAGAAGTTGGGATTGTCATCACAGTATGCATCCTTATATTATTCTCTAATGATAAAAACAATGGTTGACAGGGAATTCCCTGTGCTGTGGCCCAGGGTGGTGAGCAGGACACTGCTGCGTGCAGAGGGAAGGAGAGCCATCAGGGAGCATCTCACTCGGCTCACAACATCTGGTGCTTGTCCCTGTGTGCGAAGCTTCGCTCGTCTCCGTTGTGCTCCTGAGGAACAGGCACAGATTCAGAACTTTGTAGTTTGTATTTCAATATAAACACAAATTGTGTCCAGCAAGGTATAGCATCTACAGAATAGCGCCAGCAACATATTCTTCTACTATAGCACAGCAGTTTCTAAGCCAACTAGCAAGAAAGATTCCATTTCATAAAGTAGTCAGTTATTCTGATAACCTGCTGGCTATCTAGTCACGGTTGACAGAAACACTCGGTATGAACTGAATGTATTTTCAGATGCTTTACGTAGAATCATCAAAATTTTCATTATGATTAAGGAGCACACAAACTATTGTATTTCAACAGAGAAATTACAAAAATTTGAAAAATTTTGAATTGTCATTAATAGTACCGTATATCAACACCAGATCTAAACATTTTCTATTACAAAATTCATTTACATGTTTTGCATTTGATGATAAACAACAAAAATCCCAGTATTTTCAACCATCCAGTCCAGTAATTTTCCTGTTTCACAACAGTACAAAATAGTATTAGATGCAGCTTCAGGAAGCTGTTAATAGTCTGAAATCCAAGGATCTTAGACTGAGCATGCCAAAAAACCATCCCAAAACCTGTCTGTAAAATTAGCTATTTATACTGATTCCGTATTTTCATTCAAAATAAAATATGCACAGTCTTAAATTAGCGAGAAAGCTGATGAATGATTTTTTGCCAAACTGCAAATGTTGTTGACTGTGATGCTCAGCTGTATCTATCAGCTGTGCAGAGAACAGCTAAACGGGGAAGGATGCTGGCTCCACCTGGAACTGAGATGATTGTCTGGGATAGGGGTTCTCTCTTAGGAAGAAGCTGGGTGCACAACTCTGTTGTGAATGGTTTTACAACCTTTGACATGAAGTACTTCACATCAATATTACTTTTTCCTTACTTTTTTGACTGACACAACTAAAATGGTTGTATTATTTTGTAGTAATAAAAACATTTGATTAACATTTATAAAATGTCAAACGGGGAGGGGAAAATAATCTATTTGGTAGCATGAATTTCACCTGTAAAGACAATCAGAAAGCCCATTCAGAGTAATGAATACAGCTTCTACCAATTTATGTGTTTATTTTTGCAAGTCAGAAGAAACAAAAAGTAGAAATTACTGGTTCAGAGGTGAGGATGACGCTATTTAATTTAATTTGAAATAGTTTCAAAATTTCTGCAGAAATCCCACAGCTACTGAGGAGAATAGCAGGAAAGCAGAACTGGCATATAGATCATCTTTACAAGTTGGTCAAAATAAGATAGCACTTGCAAACTTAATTAATTTTTTCTTAAATTACTGTATTCTGTGAGAAGGTTCTTCTTCCAACTTAAAGACTTCTTCAAATTTAAAGACTTCTTCAAACATTCATTTGGCTGATCAGTTAGACAATGATTCAGCCAAGGATTTCAAAATACATTATAAATATGCAATATGTTTGTCCTCTTCACCTGGTATTTGTCATTTAGCTTTTTTTCTACTCTTGACCAAGCTTGGAAAATACTTAAATGCAAGCTACCCAGAAATTTTTAACATAGCATATTGTTGTCTCCTGCTACAAATCAAATGTATTTCTTTCAAGTTTATAATTAAGTGACTTTTTGACTTTTTAACCCCAATACAGTCCAAAATATAGTATATTAAAAAAAAAAAAAAAAAAGAAAAAAGAAACTGAACAGCCTTAAGTCATTAAAAATACAAAGGAAATCAGAATAAACCTGCCTTGTTTGTACCCTATACTAGATAAATGTTAATTCATGTCATTACTGAGCCTGACTCCTCTTGTGGGTTGTCAACCTTTGCTTTTTTGGCTGCTCTCATCTTTCTTCCCCTCTTATTATAACTCACAACCTCTTCTGCTTATTAGTTTTCTTTGATGTTAACTGGCTCTGTTCCATCTGTGATACCTCCACCCCCAATGTCTTTCAGAAAAGATTACAAATTCTCTCTCATTTATGTTTTAATTTTTTTTGAGAACAGCCAGCCATTGCAGTAATCTCCCCAGGGAAGTGGTAGATTTCCCATCATTGGACATTCTTTAGGCAATTTTCTGTTACTGACTTTTTTTCTATTTTTAATCAGCTTCCTCTAGAGTATTTCTTCTTTCCAACCAAAGGAGTAGGAAGATGACAAACACACCTTGTAGTAAGAAGCATAAAGAAGTCAGAGTCCAGTAACCCTAAACAGAGCTGTGGAGCAGAGTAATATTTTCACTAATTATTTATTACTATTACATTTTTTTTTACTATTTACTGATTATTTGTTTAAAATGCAAGGTCAGGTAAGTGGTTTCCTTTTAACTTTATGAACCACTAAGGAATGAAAGCAAATATAATACCTGTAGTTGTACTCACTGTAGAACTTTCCCTACAACCTCAGCAGCTGTGTAAGCCTCAGCATATAACCTCAGCAGTACCTGGTACTGTAAGCACATTTTATACGTAAACTGCAACTGCTGACTAAATTCATACTCTTTTTCTTTTTAAACAGGCATTAAAGCTGTATTTTCTGGACATTACCACAGGAACGCTGGAGGATTCTACAGAGGACTGGAAATGGTGGTTTCATCAGCGATAGGATGTCAGCTGGGAGAAGATACGCATGGGCTTCGAGTGGTTGTTGTCACGGATGAAAAGATTGTTCATAAATACTACAGTTTAGATGAACTGGACAGCAAAGGCATAGAGAAAGAGCTGCTCGATATGCTTTCTAAGCAAAATTAGGCTATGCCAAATGATGTGATTTTTTTCTATATTAGACAACTAGAAACAGTTTCGGAAAGTTTCCCTGAGCTGAGGATACAGGTTTCTGATTGTGCACTGTGCCCCAGAACAGCTCTCAATGGATCTTCCTAAATAGCAAGAAAGTTGTTGACATGTTTCTCTTTTGAAAATTAGACCTGGGAGGAATATGGAAGAATAGCAGAATTAATACAGTAATGTATCATTGAAAAGACCTGTTCTGAGAAGTTTTACTTTGCTCCCAGATAAGACTTTCCTGTTAGAAAGTGCATGAGAGTTTAGGGTTTAGATAAACCGCAAGTCGAGTCCGGTTTAGTTTTATATTTGAGAGGGTATTTTAAAATCAATAGATTTAGTCATTTCTTTTATACTCTCAACAATATAAAAGTCACATTTTTTTACTCTATAAAAACAAATCTCAAAACCTCTGAAATCAACTGACTCCCACTGACTTTTAGCAACCTGTGAATCAGATCTTGTTACCTACAGGCTGTATTTTTCCCCATTTCCCATACTTTATATTCTTAGCTCTTCAGAGCCAGCAGCAATAAGAGAGCACTTTCTGGTTTGCAGTCACAGCCTGGGCTTCTGTTATATCCTACCTTTATATAATGAAAAGGCTATAAATGAAGCTAGTATAGATGACACTGACAAAAACTAAACATGGAATAATTATTTTCCTTTTGAAACTTAACTACCATTCAATTAGCATATATTCTTGCTTATAGCTTCAGCAGTTGGAATAATTTCATTGGGACAATATTCTGTACAAATGCAATTTAAGAGTGCCTTACTGCAACATGATACAATACTGAATGTTGAAAACCCTAAAAAGTATTATAGTTTCTTCACTGGAATAAGTCTTTAAAAATAAATGATTTAAAAATAAATTTATGTGCTATAATCCACCTTTTTTTTTCAGCAACCATATCTGAATTACTGTTAAATACAAAAATTAAAAAAATCTTCATGTAAGTAACACATACCTGGTTTTATTTTGTAAGTATTTAGTTGAATACATTATAAGCCATGCCACAGGTTATCTAGAAATAGCGCAGCTTTAGCACCTGAAGAGGGAAGAACAGAAGCAATACTGGCTGAAAAACTAATGCATTCTATCTGGTTTTATGTATATGCACTTCCAACATTGTTCCCTAGAGGATATTACAGATATTTAAATATGGTGAGAGACACGAAATGCTGTGCTGAAGAGTCAGTTTCATTACATTTTAGTCACAACACTTTATCTAGGAGGCTCCTTCAAGCTTGATTTGTGGAACTCATGAGATTCTAAGATTACCTCTGTTGCACTTCCATGTGCCAGTGAAACAGCTGCACCTGCAGATGGACAGGACCAAATGTGGACAACTGTCCTGTGACAATAACCTAAGTATAGGTAATGTTTGATTCAGAAAGCAAATTATTTTGTTGTTATTCTCTGCCTGGTTTTGTTTAGTTGAACGTTTCACAGTCTTGTTTTGAAGGAAACATCTGGGAAACGAGAACTAAAACCTAAGGCTAGATTACTTTGAAATAGTAATCTATTGGGTACCGAGGTACCCAAATGGCAGTTTCATTGGACATTAAGCACCCATTAGTTCAGATACTGGTTTTAAAAATCTGTGTGCTTGGATATCTTTTAAGCTACTGACTAGTTTTAAAATTTGGTCTTAAATAGCTGAGAGCTATTTAGTAATCACAGCTAATTAACAATTTCAAGAATGAGATTATGTTTTTTTTATGTTTTGCACAGGGAAGAATAGTCTCTGACTTAAACCTCCTAAGTTAGTTTAAATCATCAGGCTGCAGAAGTTCAGCAGAGGGACCTGAGCTGACCTGAGTATGGAATATTCTCTCTGCTCCAGCACAATATTATAAAGCTCAATGGAGAAGTTTAAACAGTTTTTTTCAATATTTGTTTATTAAAGGCTATAGTTTTGAATAAATATATTAAGCTTGAGAGACTGAAGCATAACTTTGGGAGAAAGTCTTTTGACAGATAAGAAAACTGTGGTATATCATATTCTAAAATTTTATTTTCAGAGTTGTGGTGTACTAATATACAAAAGAAATGTTTATATAAGCATTTTAATTGTTATTTTTTAATTCTATTTTTTCACTTTTTTCAAGTGTCATTTTAACATAAGAGTTTCTATTGCATTTTGTCATGAAAACATCACTTAAATATGAAGTGGATGTTCAACTAAAAAACCAAAGGTTTCTTTATATCCCAAATTCTTCCTTTATTTAGTGATTTGTAAGAATATCATGTTATGTTTGTGTATAAAAATATCACCAGATTTGACTTCAGTTTGGAGTTTTTTAAGACAGTAAAGTTGGGCTGCTAATTTTTATTAAATGCCTTCTTGTCCTGTACAGCATTTGGGGAGATAAGGGTGTTGTGCAGTTACAGGTGTTATGTAGGCTTGGGCCGAGATTTCTGTCCCCCCTGTTGTGAGGACAGGTACTCACTAAGGGATGTACTTTCTGTTATTGTCTATTGCACTAGAAGGTAAAGTAGAAAAAACCTAGGTACATTGCTAAAGACTTGATGACAAAGAAGATTAGCTTAATAGGAAGAAGAAAAAAATTCTGAGAGTTTAACATTTGAAACATTTGGTTTGGTTCTCGCCTTGCAAGTTTTTAAAAGAAAGAAAATTAAAACATCAGAGAGGAGCAAATTGTGTGCACAGCCATTCCTCTGTAGCCTGGATGACATTCTGATGACCACAGTGTTAGCTGGAATGAGGGAATGGCCTCTGCAGGGAAAGGCCTTTGACTTTTTGGAGCCCATGCCTTACTGCAGCAAGTTAACAATTCCCTGCACGCGCCTGAAATAGGGGGGGGTGTTCAGCGTTTCAATTATTGTTCCTTTTGCCAGTGCTGTAGTTTGACAAGCGCAATATAAATCAACACACTTATTAAACTTCTTGGCATCCTAAAATGCAAGATAGTGGGAAAATAAATAAAATCTATTATTTCCTTTGCAATACACGTTGTTTCAAAACATTTCTTATTTTGAATGACAACTCAGAACTTCCAACCAGTTTCTCATTCACATGAAGTGGAGTCAATGATGGAATCGGCTGCAAACAGCCTCATTCATATGGTACTATCACAGGAAGGATTTTTAATTGGACATTATGAAGCAGAGTTACAAAAATAAAATAAGAACATGCTTTTTTACCAGCATAAATAACAAATTTCATTTGATCACTTTTCTTAGCATAATTGGCTAATTTAGAATTAATACTGATGCCTTAACTAATTTGAAATGGCAGAGGTCCTTGTGGTCACAGCACCTCATCTTGTTTATGTAAAGAAACATAATTCATATTACGTTAAATTATGAAACAGTCTACCCATGGAGACACTAATTAACCATTTAAAAAAACATCTTTTGATGTTGAGGATGTTATTTTTGTATTTCCAGCAGGGCTGGTAATTGTAACTCTCTGTCAGGATATAACTGACTTTAAAGCGAGATGTCACTAGACGTTCAAACTGTTGATGAGCAAGTACATCCTCATGCATTTCTGTGGACTCAAGGGGTTGGGCAGAGAAGAAAAAAATGAAGTGACCACAATTCATTTTGGTTTCCTGTGGGCAGCTAAAAGGCTGAGATAACCCCTAATGACTCTTATTAATGTGGAAAATTCATATTGGTACACCAAAGCAACCTGTGAAAGAAACCAAATACTATATAATTAAGTACAATCTGAGGTGGAGACCTATGAACATGAGGCAAATTACTAAAAATTGTCTTTCAGATCAATCTCAGTTAGCCAGTTTCATTGTAAGCAATACATTTAAGAACATACTTCTTCCAAATCTTTCCAAAAAGTTCATTAAGCCTTGACCACTGTTTGCATACTGCCTGCCTTTAATTCATTTGGTCCCAGCATCTAATCTTACAAGTTATAATAGAGGCAATATTTTGATAGGACTACAGCATTCAACTTCTGGATATTACAGATAGAAAATGACTCTTGTGGCCTTGCTAAAAATTAATCACATTTTATACTGGGAATGGGCAGTGGCAGAAGTAGAGTCTCCACCACCATCCCCAGCTGCAGCCCGAATGTCCTGTGCTCAGCATTGAACAGCTGGTTTCTTACCTCAGCACAGCAGCTTGTCTTCCCGTATTTTCCAGACATTATCTTCAAGTAGCCGTTCTTATTCTGCTATGAGAACAAACAGTGACACATCTAACATACGCAAATATACAAAGCATTAAAAACTAAACATTTCACTGCTTAAAAATGCACTGTTCCTCAGTCTGTGTGTGTCACCGTACAAGCCACTGCAGGGTAACACGTCATTGTTTCAGCTAATGGTAATGCTGTGAATAAGCTGCTTTCCTTAATGCTCTCATTAAACCCTCTCTGCAACTACTGTTTGAACACAGCAGTATCCTTTAAAGCAAGAGAAACATTTACACATACATTAGTTATCACAAGGTTTGCCTGCCAAACAATCCCTGCCATTACCTATTACTTCACAATAAACACTCACAGTGTAGAAGTGCCAGTCTGCATTAGGGAATTATAAAGAGGGAATTTCCACTTCAATACTATTCTAGTTTCTAGGAACTGCCTTCTCTTCCGCTAAGATAGGAGACGTGACATCACAGCAATGCCAGCTGCTCTGGGCTGCCAGTGTGCCAGTCCCAGTTGCCATGAACCACCAGCAAAATAACATCCAGCAGAGGGGCAAATTTCTTAGGCAAATAGGAGACATTTACTAAAAAGAGAGCTGACACAAGCAATCTCTTATGGGCAGGCGTGCAAGGCCCAAGCTGGGACACTGCTGCTGCGGCTTCAAAGCACCCACGTGGCAGCTTCCACATCCACCATCTTTAAGTTTATTCCAATGGCAGCGTGCCAGGACGATGGATGCTGTCACCTTCACATGGCTGACAGCAGCCTTACAACAAGGGGGGCTTGAACAATGAAAGATTTGTAGGGCTTTTTTTTTTGAAAAGTTTTTTAGATTAGCTGTTTTAGCAATATAAATTATTGCCTCTTATTAGGGAGCAGGGTCTCATGAGTAGTTTGCACCCATTCTAATCCCATTTGCCACAACATAAAAGGGTTTTATTAATTGTTTGTTACTCAGACGTCTGAAGCTTAGGCAATTCAAAGGTAATAAATGCAGGCACTGAGCTTTTGGACACAGTTTCATTGGAAGATGCTCTATTTAAAAAAAAAAAAATTGGAAAAATAAAACATGTGAGAGAGACAAAGCATTAGACCAGCCTGTTAAATTAGCATTAGTCTAAATGAAATCCAACTCTGATGCAGCAGATAAAAAGGGGAGGGAGGAAGAGAGGGGGAGAAACAACCCACAGAACTAAGGCAACAGAGACAAACCAAAAGCTTTTCAAGCAATATGAAAAATATTCCCAGCCCTTCTCTTAAGAAAAAAAACCAAAACCCAACACAAACTACAACTCTGAAAGCCGTTACATTTTTTTAATTGACATTTTCATTTGTTTCTCTAGAAGTAATTTCCTCCATTAGCACTGTCAAATGCAGGTAGCTTAGAACAGTATTACTAATAAACAGTTTTTTTTTTCCTCAGGGAGACCCATTAAAGCCTCATCCTATTTAAAATTACAGTGTTGTTATGTGACTTTTGGGTAGCCAGCAATTGAAACATCCATCATCTAAATATACCCCGATCTCTCTTGACCATTGTTCAGAAAGGCATAGTGTTGTTAAAAATTAGAATGTGGCCTTTTAAATAAACTGCTAATGGTGTTATCTATGTGTATTCAAACCCTTCCCACCTGTTTCCATATAAAAAGGAACGGAAGATGGGAGATCCACAGCCCTACATATGGCAACTGCCATTGGCTGAATAATGTGTCAAGAGCACACCAGCTGGGAACCCAAGGACTTGGATTTGGCTGCACGTGAGACAAAGATAATACTACCACAGAGGACCATGTTATTCCCAAACACCTCCAGCTCTGAAGCCAAGAGGGTGCTAACAGGACACAGAGCGCAAAAACAATGAATCTTCTTCTTTTAACAGAACCTAAGCTGAACTTAGTCTTACCCTTCTACTAATTCCATGCCTTGGGCTGTCATAACGCAGGACAAGATGGAGCCACCTCATTTTACCTCTGCTGTGTAAAAGCTGGTGTTCCAGTCTGGTCAATGAGATTCCTTCCTACGTAGGGAGATAGGTAACTCCAGCAGGTAATTAATCCTATCCTGCAACTGCCATTATGTGCAAAAAGAACAATTAAAGCCAAAAAGCAGTCACAGATCTGGTTATACCAACATGATAAGCATCCAAACATTTATTTATTGAGCCTGAACTTTTATAGCTTTGGAGGCTAAACAATGCCAGCACTACTCCTTGATTTGGGATGTCTTTGGGATGAAGGCACTTCCTCCTACCATACATAAATGTACCTTTTCCCAGATCATCAGCTGTGTAGAGAATCTGCAGCCACAGCTCTAAAGAAGCACGCGATAGCAGTACACGCACAGGTGTTGGACAGAAATCTAGTTCCAGGTAGCAGAACTTAATCCAGACACTAATTAAGGATGATAATGCCTCAGGTTCCTTTTTTGAATTTGAGGTATAACTGAATTAATGTAGCACAAAAGCTTTGCAGACCAGTATTGTCATCCCACCCACCCTCACGCCCCCCCCCCCCAGCTCCTTCTTCTTGACTAAAAAGCATGTTTAGGAACATGATGATTGTGAAATAGTGTGAGATTAAACACTCTAATTAATTTTGTTTTACCACACTACCATACAGAAGGTGAATCGTTCATTACTGGAAGTAAATTCCAGCGATAACTGGGATTGCTGTGCTCATTCAGTGCATTTCAGCGCATTTTGTTCAGACTGCGCCTTTCTACATTCTTCTTCAGTATGATACCATCAAAAACAGAGGTAAGGAAGATCTATCCTTGATGAAAAATATTGGTTTTATGAGTACACTGTCTCAGTGTACTCATGATTAGAGTTTCAATCACTTTTTCAAGGAAGCAAGGAAAAACAGAGAGAAAGAAAGGAGGGAGAATGCTGTCTGTTACTGTGACCCAATTTGAGAGCTGAAATAGACCAATTACTGTTTAGAGAACAGCATTCCTTTTCACTGTGTAGCAATTTAACCCAGACAATAAATGCATATTTAAAATTCAATTGATTTAAAAACATAAATGCTGCCAATCTTCCCAATCAAAGGACTTTTCTTATTCCTTTCATTTGGTACACTGCCATAATAGGATAACTGAGACGAAATATTTTGTAAAGTGTATTTCTGAGTCCTGTTTTTAACAGAATTTTGTTTGCTGTGGGTAAATACAGGAAGTAGTATTTTATATGTGGGTCATTCAAAATTAATTCTAAATTTTACAGTCTGCACTTCTTATATAAATTAGTCTGCATTAAAACCAGACTTCAAGACAAACTAATGATTTGACAAAAATAGAGAATCATGGATACATATCAAAGGGATCAGTCTAAACAGATCAAAAGAGTGATGGGACTATGTTAAAATTCACCTCATAATAAGCTTTTCAGCTTATTTACAAAATTTACAAATTTACTGCTTTTCCTATCTGTGCACTAGGCCATATAGAAGTTTCCCATTTTTTTCTAGAAAAGGAGCTCACACTGTTAGATTATTTCTAAGCCCTCTATTATCAATGCAGATATCTAATGCCTCTCCTTATCCTCCTAAGAAATAATGCAATCCTAATTTATTTCTCATTAAAGATGCATTGTACCACTAATCAGCTAAAGGTATTTTACTTGAGGCTCACTAAGTTTATTTTTAAGTCTTCAACATTTTAATTGCTTTGCTTTGCCCTTGGGCTCCTAGAAATTAAATATAAACACAAAACTTCCTGTGGAAGTAAAATATAACCCATGAAATTTCCGTACTCTTAGACAATATTATAGCAATATAAATTTAAGCATTTATGTTTATTGCTTACTATTTCCACTCAATTCCCTTTTCCTTGCTCCTCTCCTCTTCCTTTAAAGCAGCAAAGTAAATAATTCTTCCCCTTGTTGACTTCAAGTATTAGTTGCAACTCCTGTGCTTCAGGACATTTACCTACTTCCTGGCTTTTGAGTACGCTCCTCTTCCTCCTGTCCTCCTATAATACACACTCTGAGAAGATAATCCATCTGCACAGGCCATCAGAGCAACAGATATATCCTGGTTAGGGCAATCTGCCTAATTAAGGTCTCAGGACCTTGAAACAGGTATCTGCCATAATACACGGATATGATCTAATTCATTGCAAGGAAAGGAATTAAATTATTCAAGGTCCTTTTCATCTTTCTTACACATAGTCATCAGTATGAAGTCTTGCTGTTATTTTATGGTTTGCAAACGTAGGAAGGGTATTTGTTATAGAATTCAATTACGCAGCCCTTATATTGAGGTATTCAAATACATCCCCAAATGAACTTGCCACTCTTCAGAAGTTTCAGTTGTAAGGAACGCTGGCACTGCAGACTCCAGGATCTGTGATTCAGGAGCATTATTTCAATGCTTCCTACAATGTTAGAAGGCAAAAGCTACTTAATTTTGGGACAGTGACTGCAGTCAAGGTCTTAGAAATCTCACAGTTACAGGAAGACCTGCTGATTAGCATTCCCAGTTTTAATTAAATCTGGTGCAGATACTGCCCTTGGGGACTGAAACATAGTGAAGATATTGTTCTGAAAGTAGGACAGAGCCTGACAGAGCCTTAGCAGAAAAATTGTAGTTGGCTGTAAACCAGACAACATAGTCAAGACAGACTCAGAGATGTGACAGAGGTTCAGACTCCAGCTCTACAATCAAATCTCAGTTAACCGTGGCTGGAGTGTGGAGGATAGAAGTTGACCTCGTTTATTTAAGTAAAGTTACTAGCCAATATTGGGATTATTTGTCTGCTTTAGCTGGAGCAATTGATTGTTCAAGCCAAGTATTTCTTTGCCATAAAATTGTCTATTTACAATGGAACGATCCCCTTTCTCCTAGGGAGATAATCCTTTGCCTTACTACTGATGACTTCTCTCATTCTCCACTGCCTTTCTTCACTTTCTGCCTCAAAGATGAGCAAAAGACAGAGCTTCATGCACACATTCAGTGCAAACCTTCATTTATCAGGTACAGTGTAAATTCTAACTGATGTTCCCACACAGCTCACTGGTGGCTTCTTACCATTTCAACTACCACTACACAAAGGATATTTAATGATTCCTCCCATTAAATATGAATGAGTGACATCTTAAGTAAGGTCTGTTAATGAGACAGAGATCAAACTGATGCTTGATGGCAGAACTCAAAATTTTTCAGCATGATATTAAAGATGACATATCATAGATCACTCGCAGTTGCAGAGTTAGTACATATTTACAATGTATTTCTAACACACCACAGACCAAGTGGGGAATATTACTGTTTATTGCAATATAATAAACATATTAAAAGGAAATGATCTGGCAAATATGATCAATGTTTAATTTTAATTAATCTTTTATTTAATGCTTTTTAAGAGAAATAAATCTCTTCTTACTCTGAAACCTACAGAAGAAACCTTGGACTGTATCCCAGTGAGCAAAAGCAGAGTTCTGGAAGTGTCACTGAGAATACTGAATGTAATAATTAATGATAAGGTTTCTTTCTTACCTTCTGAACTTACAGCTTTATGGGCTGAGAGGAAAGTTTGTAATTTTCTTTTAAAGTTCTTTATATACATTTAACAAGCGGAAGATGAATTGCTGCAATTTACTTTGCTCTCATGTACCTGTTTCTGGGGAGTCTCAAGACACCGTTTTATAGCTTTCTTCTCAGATGTTTATCTTTTTTTCCTCTTTATATCAATGCTAATGGCAAGCTGTAGAAATATTCCACTGCAATAAGTTTCTGTATTAGTCCAGCAAAGACTGTTATTTGTCGAAATTACTCTAAACATTTAAGCAAAATATTCGTAAATGCTATTAGTAAAAAAAAAAATCCAATCCTTGAGGCTTTTTAAATTACTATTTTGACTGCATGGATGAATGCCAACTACATCTTTATTGTTCTGCACTGACCAATCAGCCTGTCTGTGGCTTTAAACATGAGCTGTCTTCTCTGTAGGAAAACACTGGAGTAGCCCAATACATTACAAGACCATAGGAAAGAGTTTGCCTAAACAAAACACAACCACTTGTTTTCTTAAAAATATGCACATCAGTGTTTGCCAGGTGAAGGGAAAAAAGCTTCATTGTGAAGTCTCTCAGCAAGAACAGTCAAGGTAAAGGGAAAAAACCACATTTGAAATCTGCACTCTTTAACACAATAAAAATACAGAGCACTCCATCAGTACCATTTATTTCTCAGCTGGGGAACTCAGACAACCTTTTCTTCAACGTTTATGCTCATCTTTGATTCATTACTTTAATGCTACCAGAAAACTAAATTATGTCCAGCGTTTTCATGCAGAAACTTCACAGGGCCTCCAGCTGTGCATAGGATTTCAGAGTATGAGACACTGAAGCATTACAGAGGGCATAGGATAAACTGAGTTTCCACGAGGCTCTTGTGAATTCAGACACTGATGGTGTCAATATAGATTCAATAAAATTATTTTAAATTAACACCTATGCCCTATAGTTGGGGGAATTGTCCAGCCAGCTCTCCACATTCAGAGGCTTACTAAAGAAGAGACTGGTAGATTTTTTTTCACTGACTGAACTTTCCTTGACTGAACTCTCCCTGAAAACTGGTACCATGACAGCAAGTAACGTACTACTGAGTATTCAAGCGCATTGCACCTTTTTATCACCTCGGCCCTGAGCAGCTAATATTTCAGCAATGAGCACTGAACAAGACATGTGACTAATGCATTTTAATGCACTTAGAAGTCTTGATAAAAATAACCATTTATCAAAGAAAGCTTTTTAGTAAAAAAGCCTTATGAGTTTGAATAGTCTTACAGCCTGTGCAAAGTAGAACCAAGTTTCACTCAAATTAAGACTCTAAAAGCCTTCAGAAACATTATTCAAAAACATTTTGATGTCCTGGAATTGTTAGCCACTTTATAAGTGACATCAAAGAGAAGGAAATTAAAATCTTAATAATCCTCTGAAATATCCTAATTTGATTACTTGACCTGGTAACAAACTGTTTGGAAGGGTTGTTATTCAGGAATGTCAGCCTGTCATCATCTCTGCTGCTGGACATTAAATTGCACTAAGCACAGTGTAAAAGGTAGCAAAGGTATTGGGAAAATTTAATACCTAATATTTAGCATCAAACAAAACATGTGGAAATTATTTTACTTCCTTACCCTACTTGTAAATTAGGACATTGCTACTCTGAACTAAGACCAATCAATGCTATGTGAACATCTCATTGAACATATTTCACAAAATTGCTGAATAAGTTATTTGCAGTGTCTGCATACACAGTAATACTACATCACTTCAGAATGAGAGTAATACATTCTCCAAATAATTATACTGTGAACTTTGCAGTGTCAAATAATTCATTCAAATATTTTTCCTTCATATATACCTTTTATAAAGAATATCAATATCCTTTTTATATATTTATGTATATTTGTCAGGTTAGTGAATTATATTGTTGAACATTTTCTAAAAGCTCCTGTGCTTGCTCTAAAGGAATTAGCGCAAGAGGAAACTGAGTCAACATTTTGAATCCTCTAAAGTCCTAGTGTGCTTTTTACTAAAGGTCACTAAAAACAAAATCTACATAAGGTTAGATACAAACGTGTATATTTGAAATTTATATTTGATTGCAAAAGGTCTTTGAATGCTGAACAAGTTTGGAAATTTCTAATTAGCTGTCAATGATCTTACAACATGTGACACTCAGTAAATGCATAGTTAGAACTCCCCCTCATCTTTACACATAAATTACACTATGTGTTAACAAAGAGAAATTCCCTGTGAGATATGCTTCAGATGGCAGAGCTGCACTCATCATATGCTTTTGACTTCACTGTCAGCAGTGTGTTTTCCACTTTCTCCTGAATGATACTGTTTAAGGGAAACTGAGAGCAAGAATGCAAAAAATGCTGCTTTGAGATACCGAATACACTACAGATCACCGTATCTGCTTCTGCTTAAGCTAGAGCAGATGAACAGTTTGGTTCACAGGCTTACAATACTTGTTCTGAAAGACAAAGAAGTCCCTACCGTTCCAGAGTGCTCCATAGCTGAAGTCAGTTGATAAGGCACGTTGATGATCTGGCTGGATTGCTAAGTGTGAGACTGATCACACTTAGTGATCAGCCAGTGTGAGGCTGGGGGCTGACCTGCTGGAGGGCAGCTCTGAGGAGAAAGACCTGGGAGTCCTGGTGGACAACAGGATGACTATGAGCCAGCAATGTGCCCTTGTGGCCAAGAAGGCCAACAGCATCCTGGGGTGCATCAAGAGGAGCATCGCCAGCAGGTCGAGGAAGGTCATTCTGCCCCTCTACTCTGCCCTGGGGAGGCCCCATCTGGAGTACTGGGTCCAGTTCTGGGCTCCCCAGTTCAAGAAGGACAGGGAACTGCTGGAGAGGGTACAGCAAAGGGCCACAAAGATGATTAAGGGCCTGGAACATCTCTCCTATGAGGAAAGGCTGAGGGACTTGGGTCTTTTTAGTCTTGAGAAGACTTAGGGGGGATCTGATCAATGCATACAAATACTTAAAGGGAGGGTGTCACGAGGACGGGGCTGCTCTTTTCTCAGTGGTGCCCAGTGACAAGACAAGAGGAAATGGGCACAAACGAGTATAAGAAGTTCCACCTAGACACGAGGAGGAACTTCTTTACTGTGAGAGTGGTAGAGCCCTGGAACAGGCTGCCCAGAGAGGTGGTGGAGTCTCTTTCTCTGGAGACATTCAAAACCCGCCTGGACAAGTTCCTGAGCAATGTGCTCTAGGTAGACCCTCTCCGGCAGGGGGGTTGGACTAGATGATCTCCAGAGGTCCCTTCCAACCCCATACAATTCTATGATTCTATGATCACTGCTCCTCTTGATTACCGTCACACAACACAGAGCATTTTCTATCATAAGAGTAATGGAGACTTCTTTTGAAAATGCATGCACATGGCAAAAGCCCTTTTCATACTTAGGTTAAAAACATGTTTTTTTTTTTAAACATACCGGTGCCTTCTTTAAGACACATGAGCTTCTTCAGCATTGCCATCTAGCACAACATACACCAGAGACATCTCTATTAGCTACCACACTTTGAATGATCTTTGCAAAAAAGGCTCAGCAGAAAGCTTCCACACCAGTATTGATTAAACTTATCAATGTGCTACAAATTGTAAAAATCTTTATGAAGATATTTTCAACATTTGTCTGCAGAAAAGTAGATTTGATAATTCACCTCCAGCAGATAGCAATTTTCAGAAAACATTTCCTTTTCTTTCCATTCCAGGTGGTATAATACAACTAAAGAAATCCAGATGACTGAGTGAGTTATGGAACAAAAGCATTTGTTCAAAAGACTGAAACCCACAGTCAAAATGAGGCACAGATTTTAAAAGCAACAGGAAGCGTTAACATTTCTCTGGTGCCGAGTACATCGCAATCATACAGAGGAACGAAGAATAGTACAAGCTTTGTTCTTATTTAAGAAAACCTATTTTCCACCACAATTAAGGATGTAAGAATCTGTAGCCTGATACATTTCTTTTTGTGCCAATAGCCAATGTACTCTCAGTCTCACCACAATTCCATCTAGCTGAAGGCTGAAGAGAGAAAATAAGGCAGAACCTCTGGAGGATAGTGTGTATATGTGGTTTCAGAAAGGACAGCAAAACAATGTGGCTGGTCCAGAATGTGTGCACAAAATTTTTTCAAGTTCTGTGTCTGTAGAAGTATTTATCAAACATGCAAGCATAGCATCCTCACTTTGAGTCCTCTACATCAGTTGCCTAGAGGGATATTTTGGGAGTTTTGGGAGTACCAATCTTAGGAAAAATGAGAATTGCCAAAAATTTTTATAACAATTCTTAAACATTCCTGTGTCAAACACTTAATTTTTTTCATTCTGTTCCAGTAAATAACCGACCGGGTTTCTAAAGTCAGCTGAGCACCAGCTACCCCTACTAGTTTCTGTTATTCCATCACATTTAAGTGCTTCAGTCAAAGCAGGACTCTTTGGGGAAAAGTCTCATCACCCAATGATGATATTATGCAATACGAAAAACGGAGTTACTGAACCATACATCCTAACATAGCTGCCATCCTCCAGCACACCTGAAAAGCTCCTGCAGGCTCAATTCCCTACTGTAAATACCAGGAGAGCTGCACAGTTAGAATAATGCCTTTTAAAATGGTCAATAACCACAATAATCACGTCGTGCTACAGAGCAAAAGAACAGGAATGAATGTGATAAACTGCAATTTACTTAAGTCCTACAATATAGTACCTGAAATTCTTAAAGATTGGTTATTTTTACTTTGCAAGGAGAGAGAGAAGAAAATGAATCTGCATATGAAAGGTGGCACTTCTGAAAGCAAATATTTCAAAAATATGTACACATTTCTACTTTTAAAATGCCAATCTTCAGACGTTGTGGTTTTCATTTGAACAGAGAATGACCTGCAGAAGTTTTGGCAACCATTCATTAGGATGAACCTAATCACTGCCCTCTCGGTAGCTTGCTCCTTTGTGTATACGAGAACTGTCGGCATATAGTGCTATCAGAACTGAATATGGAAAAACCAGAAGCTTAAGGGATGCAACAGGACACATTAATCTGGAACTTCACTTTTAATCCAATTTAAGGGCTGCTTATGATCACAAATAAATTACAAAGTTTCTGGGAATTTTTACTACTTTGGATTCTGGAAAATGAGGCTAGAGTAATACTGCAATACCCCATTGAGCTATTATCTCACTGATTTGAACTATTCTCACTTTAAAACGGTAAAAATTTCTCTGGGATTCTTGGACGCTAAAATCAAACTTGATTACATTGTCATAACAATTATATGAAACATAGATTAGGGCAGCCAAATTAACTTGTTTCAGGCACACTAATAAGTTTGTTAGATTCTACCTGCATATGCTAGATAATCATCCAACTAATTATGTTTCTACAATGTTCCTCATAGCTGTGAAACCTCTTTCATGACTATCAATGAATGTTTTTTTTTATTTTATAAAATACAAAGTGTATGTTATTTTTAGAGTCACAGAATCATAGAATCATTTAGATTGGAAGGACCTTTAAGATCATCAACCTTTAACCTAACATTGTCAAGTTACCACTAAATCAGGTCCCTCAACACTACACCTACACATCTTTTAAATACCTTCAGGTGGTTGCAAATATAGTAAGCAAGAGCATAATACTGTATGTTAAACTTTCTATGCAACACATCAAATCCTGGTATCCTGCAGAGACATAATCACATTAGAGCTGTAAGCACATGTAATACTTCTATTTATTGACATGTTGGAGAAAAAGAAGTAACCTTAGCTTACTACATAATTTCATATTCATATGCCAACTACTATGCCAAGTACTATATCACATGGTGACACTGGTATTCAGTATAATATGAATATGCACACAAGTCTCAAGTAAGTAAAGAGTTTGCCCGTCACTTCAGTTTGCTGATTTGCATTAGAAACAAACAAAACAACCCCCATCCTAAGACTTATAGGATCCAAGAGATACAGACTTCTGTTTAAGATAAATGATGATAAAACTTCTATTCCAGACTCACATACTCTGTGAAAAATCCTTCACTAAGCAAGGGGTTGTAAGGGACACCAACTACCAAGGAAAGGTTTAATCAAAGCCTATCAGCAGGCTGAGCAGAAGTGCCGAGGAGTAAGGGATAATGAAGCAGATGAATGTCAATAATACACTTTGTTAAAAAGATACTGGCCTGGGAAGACCCTGAAAAGGCTAAATTATCAAATGCATGAAAGCCAGCACAACGTACCACAATTGTTAGGAACTGTATCAAGGAGTGTGGCCTTGGACCTTCATGAACTGTTCTGATACATTAATGTGCAAGTACAGAAGTATTCTGGAGGCAACAGAATATTCCCTAATACTGTACTACTAAATGCTGCTTCTTTGCACTTGTGCATGCTGATGTCTGTGAAGATATCAGACACATGACCACTTTGTTTCATACATATGGACATGCTTTGTTGACATATCAAGCACCAAAACAAAGAAAATTTTATTGTGAAAGGGCACTCTGGAGGTCATCTGTCCAAACCCTGCTCAAAGCATGTACTTAATCTGAAAAAGCACATAACCTCTTCTTCCCTTGACACTCAGCATAAATTTTTTATGAAAAATAAATTCTTATTTTGGCACACTCTTCACAGTTCCACTTACTCTTCCATTTTTGTAAAAAGAAAATACAATGATATTAAAAGATTCACCAAATTGGTTTTGCACTCTGGGTACCCATGTTGTTTTGCAGACATTTGCTTATTGCTCTATAAGTTGGCAAACTGAAACAAAATGTCACACAAACAACAAACATCCCAATATCTACAACAACCTGGAATTTTACCCTGAAAATTCCATTCCATTTGAAAATGGAGCTTTAAGCCCTTTGTAAGAAATGGGGACAAGGTTATTTTGTAAGAATGTACTTGCTAGCAAGTTATTTTTATTCATATCATTAAAACTTGTTCTTCGTATTTGTTCAAAGAGAATGCCAGTTTGATCTACTGATCATAGCTTTTGTACATCCATAGTTTTCAACTTTTAGAATGCACGAAACCGTGTATTAAAAAAAGAAATGTGGTTTTGTAAGAGATGTCGTTTTGTATTTCATCTTCTAGAAGCCTAATATTGTAGACATACAAAATTTTGGCTGTCAAATCTTTCTGTCAAGATAAGGTTTTTGGAAAAAGCCATTTATATCTATTAAGTCAATTCAGCTAGAACCAGATTCCATTGAGTAAATACCTTAAGCAAACGTTAAGAAATTCTGACTTGCTTTCTACTCTAATAAATTTGTCAGAAACAAAACATACATGCAAAATAATAAATGAAACAGCCCTTTTGATGTTGGGGCTTTTTTTCTAATTTGTTTGCTTGTTTCCCATAAACTTCAAAGTCATGGAGAAGCCAGCCACAGGAAAATGGTATTATTCTACAGTGTGTCAGCCTACATGTAGGGTAGTACTAAAACTCCCTAATATCAATCGAATCTACAGCTGAGATTCCAAGACCTTGCTCTTTGACACACGCTGCCCAGGGCAATTTTAATTCCCAGAGGCGCAAAACAAAACAAGATTTTTTGGAAAATGTTTGAATACTATAATCTAGATAAAGAAACGATGTTAGGCTAAGTACATTACCAAGGTGTAGGCTATAAAAGGAAAAAAAATACACCAATTGGTGGAGTGCCAGCCATTGCTAATATACACACATCAAGACCTGTTCTTTTGGGGAGGGGGGTGTTCTTTAACATGTTTCTTTGGAATAAATCAGTAAGAATCTCAGCTTTTATTTTTTAAAGTTTCTGATGCCTATGTTGGCTGAAAAAAACCTAAAGTAAGCTACTAAGATCATGTGTTTGCAGCACATTAGCTCATATCCTGCCAAAATACCACCAAGAACATTCTTTGAAATTTTGAGCTGATGACAATTGTGGGGACCTTACTCATTTTTACATGTTTGGGTTTGGCAATGTCAAGTAATTTTCTTCCATATATTCAGGCACACAATGTCAAATTGAATAGAAGCAAGAAAGGTATCTTCATGCTCAATAATTTTCTAGTTCAATAAACACTTCCTACCTGCTGGATTTGCTGTCAAGGCATATCATACATTTACTCTCTATAGATACTACTAGTTGTGTATTTTGGACTTCCTTCTACTTCGTATTTCTGTAATCTGGCATGATGGATAAACACTCCATAGCTGTTTTACTCATGTCTTAACTCCAGAGATACTTTCAAGATGCTGTTATGGTTCTAACAGGTTTCCCTTGGAAGATAAGATTGGTTAAGATTTCTTCTGCCTAATCAAACTTAGTATCCTGTGATCTTTACTGAGAGGAACACATTCCTAGTAAATAATGCAATGCTATCCATACATTAAAAAAGTTTCTTTTGCCATTTCAAGCTCAGCCTATTTCTAATGTAGCACTTGTGCTATGTCTTCTCTTAGAAGCTGTGCACTCAGAAGTCAAGGAGCTTGAGGTATTTATTCAAAAGAGGTATAATTAATATAGGATTACTAACTCAAGAAAAATTAGTTGCTGTGCAAACGCAGAGGTAAAAAATAAAGCTATAACACTGACAGCAGTACCAACTTGAGGTACAAGTACAAACATATACAAAATTCCAAAATGTATATAAAAACTTTTTACTGTGCTAGAACACAAATACATGATTTCATAGTACTACATTTCAAAAGCCTACATTTTTTATCATCACATTAAAGATAAAATATGTGGCCCAACATAACATTTGAGATTATTACTTTTAGATCTGAATTTCACTCTTTCCTATCTTTTCCATTTTACCATTTCATTACCAATGATACTAAAGTCAAAGCTATCTTTTTACTACCAGGAATTCAAACCGAGACAATTAGAAAGTTAGAAAGAGTAATCTCAATATATAACCTTCTTGTCTTCCTTCTCCTATTCTCATTAAAGTCTTGTAACATTCAATAAGCTACTTCTAAGGCAACACATTCCTTAATGCTTTCCCAGCTAAACTCTTGCCTCAGCTTGTAAACAAAGAGCTGTGGCCCAATGTATTCATTAGTACAGATCAAGAATGCTTCCTAGTGCCAGCCTGCACACGCTGGCAAGCCACTCTGCACAGTACTCCATGGATTTCACTCTGCATTGGCAAAGACCCATCTCTACCTTTTAAGATCTATGTTTGTCTTCTGGCATTTATTAGTCATAGCGAATGCTGCATATTTCACATAATAAAAGCATTTCAAATTTTTATGTAGAATAAATATGTTTCTCCAAGTTAAAAAACTTCTGGTAAACAAGAGCGAAAAGTCATCAGAACATCACATATTAGAACATCACATATTTCACATTTTCATTATTCTACATTTGTGTTTCCAGTTATAAGTGAGAACTTATTTTGGTGAATATACATAGTGATATTCAGTGCCAACCACAAACATACCTGTCTGGAGAACACATACATACACAGACACACGAAGGCTCTTGTAAATAAAAGCATTATTTTCAAGAACCTCAGATTAGGATGATGGTCCTGAAGATGAAAATGAAGATTACAACAGGTATGAATGTTTTGGAGCCACTAATGCTATTAAGTACCAATAACTATCAGCAACAACATTAGGCAATGAAATTCTTGAAATCTGTAGCAAACCTATCACTGCAGATCTTGCTCAATTTTGCCACATGCAAATTTCTGTTCACATCAGAAGAATCTCAGTTGTGGTATATTTATTACTTTTTCCTCCTCTCTCTATCTTGGGTTTCAGTGCATTTCTTTTTAAGTCAATGCCCTTGCCATGGGCAATGCAAGTCCAGTGCCATTACAAAATTATAACAAGCCAAGGACTTCTGTCTTTTTAAAAGTTCTTATCACTTACTGAAGACCACCTGTAGGGGACAACTGTGAGGATTAGGTTTAATAATTTCCAGCACACCAGGTTCTGATGACCATATGATACTGATGTTAAAGCTGATTTCAGCTGCACTAACGTGCTATCAGTGTGCTTCATCTGTTTTTGTGCTTTCTGGACATAGAAAGTACTTTGTTTTAAGATTATATTGGGTTGATGCTGAGGGTTTTTTTACAGTATTAAATAATTCTCTTTCAACAATAATTAACAACATCTGGAACACATACGCATCACAAGTTTGTGAGGTTATATTAGCAAGTAATAGATGGGAAGAAGGATAGTCTACATACATTTTATGGACCTTTCATTGAACATTTCCGTATTTTATCAACGTATGACTTTGGATATAGTTTTCTAATACAAAAAAAACACTGAGTAGAAATGGAGACAAAAACTGTAATTTGTGTTATGTTCCCTGTAGGGAATTCTTTGAGGATGCTTCCCTGGAATAAGCTATTTGAAAATGCAGCATTTGGGAAGGCATCAAACCAGCAATTGCCACAGCAATAAGATTCTACATAAGGCACCAGTCAGAAAACATCCCTTGTCAGCTATAACATTAGTTTATTCACAGTCCTGCTCTTCATTGGCATAATATAATAAATATGCAAATTTAGTAGTTGTTAATGACAGCAGTTATTTCCTTCTTTGGCTTTAAAACCCAATGGGAAAGAGTTACTGATATATATCTATCTGTTGTTTAGCAGGCACGTAAGATCCACCACAAGATCTCAAATATTCTGATTTTCCTGAACTTCTTCATCTGGTTATGAATTTGTTTCTTATAAATGAGTACCAGATCAGTGTCATGGGATTCTTAACATAAGCACAGCAATTGCAGCAAAAATCAGGATCTACTTGCCTTCTGCAGGACTCCCCAAGGTACTATATCTGATGACTCAGACACTTTACTACTTGTTTATAGTGTTTGTATGCAGAGAGCTGTGGGAAATGATAAAAGCTGGTACCTGGGGGTAAAGGAAGAAGAAAATAGAAAGATGAGTGATCAAAGTAAATGTTTCTGCCTGCCTTATTATAAAAGGAATAGAAACAAAAAGAAGTTCTAGGTCACTTGCAACAACACTTATCAAGAGCGACTGGCTGAATGCTCATCATATGGTAAAAGAGTTTATCAAAGACCAAGCATTAGACTGCATCACCTTTCACACATCCGCTCCTAGGTCAAATCCCATCCACTCCATCTGCAACAGTCAAAACCTGTCATCAAATTAACAGATGCAGGTGGTCCCCTTCCACTTCAAATGAGAAAAATGTCAATGTGAAGTCTGCAGATAATGCGAAGATCAGAACAGAATGATTCTCTCCCTGTCCTCACACTGAGGCAGAGCTTGCTTAGTTGTTAGAGGCACACCCTGCCGATCACGTCACAGATGCTTTCCAGAAAAACGCAACAGTTAGAGATTCAATGAACAGTGAAGCCATTTTCCTCATAAGAATTCTTGTAGCAGAGGGGGACTGCATGCGGATGCTTAAGAAAAACACACGGACAGTGAAGTGCAGTGTAAGATTCTCCCATTCAAATCCTAATACAACTGCGATGAGAAACGAGATCTCAACGGCACAAATGGAAAACAAAGACCACAGGGATGCTACTGCATAGTCTCCCAACAAGATCCTCTGTGCATTTTTACTACTATTGGTGTTATGATCAACAACCGAATTCCCAAGGAAAGGACAGAGAAATGACAGAGTAGAGTGTTACTATCTCTCTTCCTTGGTGCAGGGTTTCATTATCCCCAGGTGGTGGATGTACACAACCAAATTAATGTAGCATGCTCACCAGTAAGTTGCCTGAAAGAAATGTATCTTGCAGGAGCATTTTCCCAGTACACCTTGCACAGAGATGTTACAAGATGCAAAGTCTGAAAGGTGTATCACAGGCAGTAAGCCATTTGGAAAATCTTAGACATGAAACACAATCCTCAAGATAATCAGACCTACTCAGATTTCTGTAGAGCTAACAAATCTTGGAGAAAAGCCTATCAAAAAGTAATTCTTGTAAGAATTATTTATTTTTTTTAATTGAAAGGAAATTCTTTGAGGGAGATACTTAATTTTTGTTGCTTCATCTTAAAACAGATTGGTAAATGAACATTTTCTGAAGGAAACTTGAAGTTTCTTGAGGATAAGGCTCTTTCTATAAAACCAGGAAAACCCAACTAAGACTTATATAAACTTGCAGAGAATATGGAAATAATGTTAAGAACATATCAAGAGTGTCCTTGACCCTACACTGTTCCAAGAACAACAGGAACTACGAGACAGTCTGTCTTGTAGTATTGAACATTCTGTTATCAACATTCTGTTGTTACTAAGGGATCTGTGACATGGATGAGAACATTTTACAGTATAACTGCTACACAGATGAACAAGCAAATCCGATTTGATAACTTAGTAGACTACAGTATAAAGCAAGACAGTCCATTTTTGTCATAAAGGAAGCTTATGACAAAAGGGAGGCTTATTTCTTTTCATTCCTAGTATGCAATCTCCAAAAACACCACTCAGCTCACTACAACTTTGAATTAGTATCTATAATGATAAATAGCTGTTTCAATAAAATGTTTTATAGCAAATCATAAATCCATTTTCCCTTTTTCTTAAACATCTTAATACGAATTATGACAGACACAATATTTGCATTCCTTTTGGGGCTGTATACTTACTGTTTATATGCAAATATGAAATAAAATATTAGAGGAGTCACAAAGCTTACTCTTAATTTGAATCCAGCATGTGTCATAAAAAGCAAGGCAGTTGGAAAGGCGGAGGAATGAGGTAATAGAGATTTACATTCTACAGTAAATTCAATCAGACAAGAAGGGGATTAAATGTACATTTGGGAAATCTGGATATTTTATTTTCTTCCCTTTTTCCTTCCACCTCCCCAGAAACCAGAGTTTGCATCACATATTCTCCCTTTACAATATTTGTTTGCCATTTCGAGTTTAATATTTAGTTTGCTATTTACTGTTGAAAAACAAGCAAACACAGCTAATGACAAGCCTGCTGCCCTGTACAGTTTGTAGTTTAGAAAACCTACTATTTGGAAGTGTGTACATGTGTTTAGGAAAAAAAAAAATAACCATATAAAGACCTGAAATTCTTTATATGGTTCTTTTTTTTATGTGAATATTTCTGTTCTGCAGCTTTATGATCAAATAATCTATCTAACCAAGGCGTCCTTTACCAACAGTGTCAGAATTAAATCAGTATGAGCTATTCCAGAACTGCTTGGAAAATATTCCTAGTGTAAGAGAAGACCAAAGCAACAAAACACTGCAGAAATGACACATCAAAGCTCTACAGAAGAGACAGTGAAGAGGAAGGAGAATCATATCTCCACTACAACTAACCACAGCAAGAATGAAGTCTGAGAAGTGTGGTGTCTGAAGGCTAACAACAGACACACCATTGAAATCCCACTCACACTGACGCCAAACACATGGAAGATAAACCCTACAAGAGGATGAAATTTTAGAGACTTCTTCAATAAGAATCACCTCAATAACTGTAAAAGCTAAAGAAGATGGAAAAACCACCAAATTTAATCAATTCCTGGTCTCTGCGGTTTATTTATACCTTTTTTTCTGATATCAACAGACAAGGGACAGCAGGTCTGCTTCTGTTTATGCCCATTCTTTTTCAAATTCATGCTAGGTAACTTTAGAACCAATCTAAAAAGTCACCTGGAAGGTATGAAATAATGCAAATCTGAGGGTCCTTGCAATAATCCTGAATAGTGCTGTTGACCCAACAAATTCGGAAACAACCATCAAGAGGCTGTGATGCCTTTCCCAAATGTTTTACAGCACTGCTCTCCTTCCTTCCCACTGCAGCCAGAAGATCAAGTTGCATCCTCTCACGAGGAAAAGAAAATGAAGCTTCATTTTCAAATACTAAGGAAGCCTCCCCAAACTCCCAGAGAATCAGCAAAGTGGATTTTCTATGCATAGAAAGTATGGAAATAAGAGGTGGAGCTGTGTCTTCTACAGAGGAGTCATCCCACTGCCTCTAATTCAACACTACAGAAGGAAAATTACCCTTTTCATGATCTTTATAGGAAGGGCCCAACTTTTATCTTCACACAGGAGAATGAGGAAAGAAAAAAAAAGCCATACAGTCCTGAGTTACTGTGAAGGAGGAGAGAGGCCACGGCACTTTAAAACTAGCATGGACGGACCCAATAATTGCCCATGATAAATAGGTGCAGAAACCAATGATTAATGCTTGAATCCCAGAACTTCCCTATAGCTAACCATCAAGAAACATGCACTGATCTACCTTCCTTCTTCTATGTAATCTTTACATCCTCTACTTTCATCAAGCTCATTCATGACCCAAGATCTTGGCAAAGATTCCTGGTTCTGGTAAAGAAAGCCATACACAGGCAAATTCAACACACGATAGCTCGGAGACTATTTTTTCCAACCCCTCACAGCTCTGTGAAAGTCAGGAATGCAAACACCTACACTTCACAAGAGGCACAGCTATCATGATCCAAAACTCACATCCAATGTGTACAAATACATCCCATCAATACTCAATGAGAAAATATGGCCTGTGACTGCCTCTGCTCCCTGAATCATAATGGATGAATTATCCTCCCACATCTAAAAGCAAAAGAGACTAACACTGTGCACACTGTACCTTTTTTAAATGCAGTATCTAATTTTGTGAGGGCTATCTCCGTATCTGACTTTTCTGCATGCTCCCCATACCTTTTTCTTAGCTAAAAAAGCAGTAGTTATCTTGCTGGTTTGCAGTATGCCACTCAGTAATTAGCCCAGGAATGAGGAATTCTTGATTTTTTGTTTCGGTGTGGTGGTTTTTTTTCCAATCACCTCTATTAGCAGACACCTGCGATCTGAACCACATGGAATCTACAGCTATTATGCTGCAGATCATCAGAAAATAACAAGCTATGAAAGATGTTCTAGGCCATTTCACTTCAGACACTGGAGAGTTCTGTTCTCTGACATGTTTTGAGAACTGATTAACTCCTCCTATTTGGAACAGAGATTAATTTTCATTCACTTCACATTGAGAGAAATTCTGTATTCCTTTTTCAAAGGCAGAAGCTGTCCAAAACCCTTCACAATGAAAGAAGGTCAGGATCAGACTTCTTCCAGTATTTCTCCTATAGAAATTTATAGACCAATTGTACATTTACCTGGATCTGATGCATATTTCACTTGCCCCAATAAAAAACAGGTATACAATAAAAGACAATAGAGGGCAAACTAGCTTCCACGGCTGTGTAAAAAATCCCATGTGCTTACATAGGTAAATAATTTCCTACTACCAGATAGTACTCTCCTTGAGTATGACTGGGAAGCTAGAGACTTGGGTTTATTTGTAGCCTTTTCCACTTACAACAAGTGACAGTGTCATCAGTCCACTGAGTCACAGACACTGTAAATAATGCAGGCTTCGCATGAGAGGTTGTCATTCCTATAAGAAATTCTGCTTTGTCAACATCCTCCACAATACATTACAATATGTGATGTAAACCTTGAATAAAAATACAGTATCGCAGTTTAGGAATAACAACATACTCTATTTTTGACATCTTAATGAGAAGAGGGTTTAGTGGTTAGAGTGAAGGATTAGAAAATGGTATTCATAAATTCTGCTCCTTGCCCTGCCAATGGCTTCCTTTTTATCCACAGTGTTAGTGGGCTTCTTTTGTAATGCTCATCCATGTCAACTGAAACATAGGGACCATACTCTTACTGCAGTCCCATCTGTCATACCAGGGAAGTTATTCATATCTGTGAAAAGTTAAAGACAATTGTATTTGCCAGCTTGATAGGGTGCTATACAACTAAATGAAATCACATAGGATAGGTAGCTTGCAAGCAGATATATGTAATTGGCTGAAGAATTATAAAAGGCTGTTACCTAAACTCATATTAAAAATGGTAACTGAATTGAATACTGTCCCATACCACAAATCAAGTACCATCAGAGGCCTGGAAACTTCAGATACATGGTTGCAAACTTCATTTTAGATTAATTTGGCAGGTAAGTGCTTCTGAAGTAAAGTACCAAGGGAGAAACAAATTCATTCAAAGGAAAGCATCCAGTCTATAACATGAGCTGGACAGAAAGGACAGAGGTTTCTAGCTTAATTTTAGAGAGCCAAGAGGTCTGGATGGTTTCCAAACTTTTTCAGGGTTTCCATCAAGTACATATTTAGACGCGAGTAGTGACTATAAGTTTCAAAATCTAATTATTAAGTTCATTCCAGTATTTTGCTATGGACTTTTGTAAAAAGAAGCGAATCCTTGGCAAATGAGCTACTGACATTAACAATAAAAAGAGAGGATTCACCACAACTCAGGCACAAAGGGTAACTGTTGATCTTCCTGTGGTGGTGAAAACTGCAGGCTCCCTCCAGAACCTTCTGCCTCACTAATTCTCACATTAAAAGTCACCGGATTTTTCACAGGATTTCTCTTTTATGAGTAACTGTACTACTTCCCCGGTGGCGTTTCCCACTGAAAGAGGCATTAAACATCTGGTGCCTTTTGCAGAGGCCGAGCCCTGTCCGGCCCGGCCAGCAGCCAGGCCTGGGGACGGGACAACACCACAGGCTCATAGCACCGGCTCGCTGCTTCCCAAAACGCGTTTTCTCATTTATAGCTCTATATCCCAGGGTGGGGTCACCCCGGGGCAACGCAAGAGTTAGGGCTAAAAGCTCTATTTTTAAAAATCAACTCACATTAACGTCCTCCGGGGCAGAACGGTGAGGGAAAGCGGGGCAGGGCCGGCAGCGGCCTGGGTCGACGGCGGCGCCGAGGTCCCAGAGCCGGGCTGAGCCCTCAGCGCCGCCCGCAGACGGTTCTAGAAACCGGCCAGCGAACAGCCCTCGGGGCTTCGGGCACCCCCGGTCGACAGCAGAAACACCGACTTGTGAGGGAAACCCGGGCACCCCTGGAGCAGCGCCCGCCCACTTGTGAGGGAAACCCGGGCACCCCCGGGGTGACACCAGGCCGGCTGGGAGGGAAATGGCGGGCAGCCCCCTACTGCCCCACGAGGTCTGTGGGGCATTGTTGAGGAGGGCTCCTCAGAACCTGCTTTAAGCATCTTTTCTGGAGGTACTTACGCGGCAGGCACGGCAGTTTCCAGCGTCGTCGGGGACTGTGGCCCGCTGCCCCCAGCTCGGTTTGTAGCGCGGCACCTCCGGCCCTCTCCGCCATTTGCCGCTGGGGCGGGCGGGGGCGGGGGGGGCTGTGGGTCACGGCCAGGCCAGGCGGGGTCGGGCAGGCGGTCACCCTTACCGGGCCAGGGGTCACGGTGTCGCTCCAAGGTTTAATTACAGAAGGCTGCTAAAGAAGGGCACCCCGAGGGAAGAAAGTATGGGAAGATTTTAGATTGATGACTGAGGAAAAGTTTCCACAGAAACCCTGATCGGCAGCCAGCGGCGGTGGCTGGGAGCTGAGGTGACCTTTCAGAGGAGGAAATCCTGCTGCTGCCAAGAAGGTGGCAGATGCTTTGTGCAGAGAGGAAACCTTTATTGACGAAGCCTGAAACTTTGATTTTGGCTGGGAAAGAGCTGGTGAAGGGCAGCCAAGCCTCCCTCAGGCAGCTGGGGGAGGCCTGGGCTGCCTGCGGGGACCAGGGCTGGGGCTCATCTGTGTGCACCCCAAAATGCCACCTGCCTCACAGCTCACTCGAAATAACTGCCAATGAGGACTCTGAAAGTATCCTCCCCATGTTTTCTAACCAGCCACAGGATTGATAGAGCTGCGGGGCTGTTGCTGTATTCAGGTTTCAGCCCTGCACAATGCCTGGCTCCATGAGGCTGGGCTGGTCAACAGGTATCCATGAGGAGACAAGATTCTGGAGGATGACAGAAAACGCGTCAGGGAAACGGCATCACTGATTACCCCTTATCATAATGGCCTTTCCTCCTGCGCCGCGGAGATAGCACACATGCCTGCTGCTCAGAGAGACCGCTCGCTGCCTCTGTAAAATTACACAGGTAACTGTTTCTTGACTACAGTCTGATATCCTCAATCCAAAATAACTGTCAAAGACGATGACAGGAAAAATGTTGCAATCAATAACACTTTCAATTTCTCAACTTTCAATAATACTGTCCTGTTGCAAATTAGGGCGAAAAAACCACAACCCACTATACTGTTTTCTTGTTTAACTAGGCAATTTACAAAGTTCATCCCTTAATGCTGACTCCAGGACACTGCAGATTATCCAGGATGGTAAAATAATTTGCAGATTCAATTTTTGTTCATGAACTTTCAATTTGCCATTCACAAGTAAAACCAATAATTGATTGGAACAAACCCCAAGGGCATCTGATCCAGTGATGTGTCACAATTGTCTGACATTCCAGATTGATCTGCAGAAAGCTAAGATGTGCATGAGTTAAAAAACCAAGCAAATATATATGTTTTGTTTTGCCAGTACCTCATCCCATCCATCTGTTACAACTGGGAAAGTAGAATACTATGTGTCGGCTCTCAATATTGTCTTACAAGTACCGTGCACAGATTTAACACCTACAATAAATGTCAGTGTCAGACTCTCATTGGTGAAGATGGCTTGAGAAAAATCAGCCACTCCTAAAAATGCAAAATTTGTATGCAAGGTGTGGTGACTGGCTCAGGCTACCCAAAATACTGCAGGTTTTTTTGCTTGTCAAATCATACCTCTGCCTAAATTATGCAACAGTTCAAAAACTTTGTTATTTGGTAATTCTCAGAAGATGTCCTAATTCTCAGAATTTGCCACTTGCAAGGCTGCACTGTCTGCATGAACCTTTACTGCTTGTTAACATCTGTATTCATAGACTTTTTTTTTTTATTGTTGTTTCCTAGACAACCACTCCAGGTTTCCCCCAGAGCTCTTGCTTTTGTTTCCTGATTAAGATGTACATGCTGCTTTTGGCTGATCTTATTTGTGGGAATAGTATTAATTTTCATAGGTGCAATATTGATTAACTTTTTATTTTCTCAAACAATATTAATTCCAGTACTTTATAAAGGATGATAAGATTACATGAATTTTAACTTCGCTAAATTATAGCTTAAGATCCCTAATATGGAAGTTATTCTAGTTTTTTTGCTCAAGGCAATTTTTGGTTTACAGAACAGATTGATTGAATTCTACAGTTCAGTTTTTCTCAATTTTTATGCAAACCAGGTATCATTATAACCTGCTGCTCTTGTCCTGAGCACTCCTAGAGCTCTCTTTTGAGACATTCGACTATGAAATTTTCTGTGTTTGTAACTCAAGTTGTAACTCAAGTATAAGTGGCAGGGATGTGGCTCCTCCACTGTGGCTACCACTGCTACTTCCAGTCCCTTGCAGAGATTTCCTGACAGTACAAAGACCATCAAATCTACCATCTTGTCTTGCCTTGCCTTGCCTTGCCTGGCTTTAGTCTTGTGTTGGTCTTTGGGTAGATGATTAAATTTCAGCTGCGGCCAAATTTCAATCTACTCAGTGTAAAATCAAATTGGGGGTGAGGGAAAGGAGGGGTAGAATTGTGCTAATGTGGGTGTAGGTGAACCTGGCTCATTCGCTTCTCTCTTACTGCCTGGAAGCACATCAGTTACTTCAGCAGCCAGAGAATCCCATACTGAAAAGGCTCCTCTTTTGGAAGAGGAACTATCTTGGAAAAAAGCACGAAAGTGTTAACTTAAAGTTCAGGTTGAGTTTAAGTGCCTTCCTCCATAGGAAAAAACGTTAAGAATGTGCTTAATGGGCTACAAAATCAAGACCCCAGTGGGAGCCAAGATCTGGCCAGCAAGTATAGCATCTCTGTATCTTTGCCTACCAAAATTACATTCCTTTGTCTCTCTGAGCACTTAATATATTAAAATATTAATATACACATTATGTTGCTTTACTAAAAATTAATTATAGATTGAGTCTTTATTGGCATGAAGCTAGAATTAATATGATTACCAAATCTTACATATTGGACAATATATATCTGATTTGTATTTCATAATACATTAAAAACCAAACACTTTAAGCCATATTTCTTCTAGTATATATCTATATTATATTTTTACAACATGGACTTCTTTTTTGTGAGATGTTTGAGTCTTACAGATTTTACACAGCTGTGGAACGCATCTATTTTACTTAATGAAAACTTGTCTCAAAATTAAGTAGGCCATTTTGCTTAATATGAAAAGCAAAAAATACCATTTCATGAAGATGAAGTTCAAGAATCTTAAGCAGTAACCATTATATGTGCTTTTCACTAACACCATAAGGAATAAATAACAGCTTATTTTTTAAAATCTCTGTCAACATCTAGTACTGTGTTAATTGTATTTATAAGGTGACCTGGGGAATACAAAAAGTAGATGAAAAGTGAGTGGAATTTTCTGATTTTATTTTTTATATAGTTCTTCTTTGGCAAAAGTATCCATTTCTCATGCTGAAGGAAAGTCTATTTTCCTTCATGCAGTTTATGAATGCTTTCGAGTGCAACTCACTATCTGAATCGTATATGAATTCACCACCTGAATAAGTTTCTGTGAGGGGTTTGATGTATCTTAAATTAGAAAGATTACTTCATTAAGAATAGTAGGAGACAATGAAGTCCCACAGTTTTACTGCTTGAATGTAATTCTGGAGCATAAGTCCTTTTGTAAATATTGGACTAAATACACAACAGGTTTTCTGTTAGTATGCTGCTTTAATATTTTTTACAATACCCTTTACTGTTTCTCACGTGGCTCTTTTTTGGGGAGCATTATACACATTCAGTCAGCTTTATATGGTTCAGAATTGTTTCTCATGCCTTTCTTTCATACTAAAAAGCCTCTATAGCACATTACCCCACTTTACAAATGGGAATCTCATACTATGTTCTTCATGTACATATGTAAATTGCTTTAATTTATTTATGCCAGTGGCCTCTGCACTTGAATTGTATGACTGCTGAATATACAACTTTTCTCCCTTAATTACTGTTTTTATGCTGTTCAGGTCTGCTGCTGTGAGGTACAGGGCGTATGTAACGAAGTGAGGTGTGCTCTACCTCAAAACAGGAGTTCGTTGCTAAAACTTATTGGAAATATCTTGAAAATCCTCCGCCAGCTTCCTACTGGAGGAGAAATATGTTTGCACAGATTCCACCAGTAAAAGTTTCAGTGTCTTTTTTAGGCACTTTCCATCTTTCTACTAATCCACTATTATGAGATCTCTGATCTGCAAACAGGGGAACATCATGATCAACAACTGTGGCTCTCCATAGGCTACCAATTTACCATTTCCAATTATGTGTTCCTGAATGTTCAAGCTTACTCTCAATTGTATTTCCAGTTTCATTAGCTCAAAACTAGGCTCTTCTGTCCATTCATGAAAATTTGCTAAGAGAAGGAAAACTGGTTCATAATGAACATATTCTTGAAGAGATGGGGATTGAATGACCTTATTTTATTAACTTTGGGCTATATGTCATCTTTCCTATGACTTATCCATCCAATGTCCTTTCCCTTTTCCCTCCAGAACAATGCCTTCCCAACTGCCTATGTCAAGTTGTAGTCTATGGCAGTATCTCTCCTATTCAGTCTCCATGTGTAAGCACATTTTTACTTTCTTGCACTAGCACAAAAAGATAGCACCACACAAACATTTTTTAGATACCAGCCTTCCCTTCAAAGGAACCTTTTTCTGTTTCCTTCCAGAACAGCTATCCTTGAGATGACTTGCCAGCTGCCAGACAGCAAGTATGCACAGCTTCTCAAGCCAGTGAGCAGGCCAGACAAATTGCTTTCCAAGCTGTGTATTATGCAAGTCTGAAATAGAGGAAAATATGAGTAAGGTCAGCACAAACCGGACACCAGAGAGAGAAAAGCATCAGACAATATCCAGTTCCAAAATGATCCATTGGCACCTGTGTTTGTCAGACATAGAGAAATGAGTCTAAAACACACATGGAAATGCAAAAGTAAATCTTCACTCTGGGAAACCTTTTGACACCAGAGCAAAGGCAATCAATTGCATGACTTTTTTTTTCCTTCTTCCTTTTTTCTTTAATTGGAAGTCCTTGTAAAGCTCTAACCTATGGGCAAAAGGAAGGTAACAAATAGGAGACAAGGAGAACTCAGAGAGCAAGAGTCACAGCAGTCAGTCAGTCAGTCACCTTGGGCTATGCCTTAGACAAAGCTATTCTGGCTTTTTTTTCCTGTGAGTCAGCCTATGGGGAGGCTTAGCCCATGGACAGTGTTTCCTCTGTACTTGTCATCAGAATGTGTCACATCTGGAGAAACCAAGTACTGTGAATCCTTCTCAATGTCTCTCAATAAACGGTACAGTTAATCTATGGTGGCATTGATCTTAAAATACTGTGTACTCCATTACGGCCTCAGCTAACCCACCTTTAATGGAAAAACAATCACTGATTATCCCTTGTTGATGGTGAATAGAACACAGTAACTTGAACTGTTCAAAGGATTACCATTTGTTATAATGTCTAACAACACCATTTACTTTACTAAAATATAACAGAAGATGTACAGCCACAAAAAGGCAATTTCCTTCTCTTCTCTGATGCACAGACCACACTTCGTAATTCAGATTTGCTAAAACTGCATCCTCCAGTGCAATGAAAAGAACTCCAGGAATGTTAAGCACCATTATTATTATCAACGTAAATCAAAATGTGCAATTCTGAATGAGTAACAGAAGCCAGAATTTCTCAGTAGATAATGTTATTACCAGCTAAGGTCTTAATGCTCATATTAAACCATGTTGGAAGAGATGCCTGTCTACAGTGTGAAATCCTTTGGTCAAGTCACTAGAAGCCCTAAATTTTTAAAACAAATCATACTGTAATCTAATATACACTGGAGAAAAACTTGCTTTTTTAAAAACACAAGTGGGTATGAAAAGAAAAATTCCTTTTAAAAAGACAAACTTGCCTCCCACCATCCATTTGCAATATAGATATTTTTTGGAAACTGTAAACCGGTTCTATCACCCCCACGATTTTAGCAAAGGCAGGTAAGGCAGGTGAGAGATACACAGACAAACACAGCATCAAGGAACTTCCAACTCACTTCAGGAGAAAGAGAAGAATGAAGGAGTCTATAGAATTCATGCCTTCCATTTCTACATGAGGGAGCTGATGGCAGATGTGATTCAGGAGAAAAATGTTCTATCACTGCAAGCAAAAGAGCTGTGACAGGATGTCCCTTAGCAGTACTACTTTAGGGATCAAGTTCAGAACTCTTACCTGGTATTGCACTGGGCCATGCAGGGACACTTGAGTATATCACTGACATCTCTTGTAACCTGGGCCAATTCATACGCTAGCTCCCCAAAAACAAAAAGGATCAATAATATTTATTTTCTTTCATCTAGAACCTTATAAACTATTATTATATATATGATTTTGCATGCACATACACATGCAGTCACCCAAATTGTTTCAGTTTTGGTGTTGTTTCAGATATTCTGTTCTTTGATGCGGATATAGAAGATAGGTCTGTATGTCAGGAACCTTGTCAGTTGAATAATAGAATGACAATGGGTCAATGCTGCATTTGGATGTCATTTGGTATGCGTGTGTTACCTGGTTTGTACTTTCCCTCTTTTCTAGTTTATACTTTGCTTAAAATAAACAACACTAACGTTCACTGAGGAATGTTTTTATGTATCTACACTAAGTAGGCATCTAATTCTCATGGAAGTAAAAGGAAAGCCTCACAGGCTTCACAGCATCCCTGACCTTTCTCTCACATCTGCTGTCCTCTTCCTACGCATGCATGTACAGAGTCAAAAGATTTACAAAGCAGGAAAACAAATGGAGTCATCCGAGTCGTTCATACTGGGTCACATCCCTGCTTTGACAAGGTACAGTTTAACCTTGGACTGAACCTGATTTTCATAGACCATGGGGAACAGTTATGTAACAATGAACAGTTGAGACACAAATAGACAAAGATTTTACAAAGCAAAGCAAAAGTAAATTATTATTTTAAAAAATAAGCTTATCTTGAAATAAATACTATAAAACTACAACCTTAGCATTACCATTTCTGCAATAACTCTCTTCTTGAGTAGCTAACTTATTTGATATTTTATTGATGATCCTTACATTCTAAATAATTTAAAAAGAATGAGTCTCGAAGAAAAGATTCAACCTTAAGAATATATCTCTGTAGTATGGCTTTATGCTGCTTTAGAACTGGATCTGTATGTGGTCAGCCCTTGCACAGCCAGAGGATTCTCATGTTTGACACTTCTCTGTGGGACGCTGTTGCTATTTCTTTTTCTGAATGTTGCAATTAAGGATTTTTCAAACTGTCCCTGATGACAGCTATAGTCAAATGTGCTGCATGGTTTTTTACCTCTCTGAGCAAAAAACTTCTGTATGACAATTGTAAGATGCTATACATTAAAGGGAACCTAAAAAACTAAAAATGTTAGGTTTTTTGCTCCCTTCATCCTCTGTCACCCTTCTCTTCCCTTATTCAAATACTTAAAATTCACTCACATTCCAGCTCAGTTACATCTAAATGGAGCACTACATTCCTGTTTAGCAATATGTGCAATAAAGTGATAATTCATAATGCAAAATCCAATCCCAACTTAATGTGGTTGTAACAGAAAACTGCTTTTATACCCTTCATTATATAGATGTGCTATATGCCTTTACATTGTTACATGTGATACAATTGTGCAGTTATAGATGAATACAAATTCAATAGAGAAAGGTAACTGTAAAGGAGAAAGACTGTTACAGTCTATGCGGTACTGAAAAGTGATCTTGGTTATTCATGAGGTTTTTCTAAAACGCCTCCCTGTAGGAGAAATCCAATGGCAGGAGGGATCTGATTTGAAATTCAGAGCCAATAAAGAGCACAGAGAAGTTGAATAATCATTCTTCTATATAATAGTGTTGGACATTATGCAGCTAGGAGACTTTTTTCCCTATAATTTGACTCTCTTACTCATCTTATGCTATTTCAGTAAATCGAGAGATGACTCACAGAAAATCAGAATCCAGGCACAACAGAGATACCATATAACGAGTCATTTGTTTTATACAGAGAGTGTTGGCAAACTTAGGTATATACAAGCTGACTGCTCTCCTTAGTAGACAGTTAAGCTTTTGACTGCTGGATAATCTCTTTCTACCTTAATCAATTGCACTGTGACATTAGATTTTTAAATAGGTTGTTTTTCTTACGGTGATAATGCTGTACAACTGACTCAAGAACAACTATTAAAGCTAAAATTGTAATTAAAGATACATGCCTCTTGCCTAATATACTTGTGCTTCTTAAGAAGTATTTATTACTTGTTTAAGGAATGTTTTCAGACAGATTAAATTAAAGATATCGTTTCTGTCTATGCTGGGCATGTTAAAAAAAAGCAACAATTGCATTTCTGTTCTGAATCCAGCATCAGAATTAAGGCTCTGCTGGGAGTAGCATTAAATAATAAAAGAAAAGTTGAGAGAGCTTTGCTATCACTTTGCTGACGTCTCTTAATCTCCATAAAGTGACCAAAAAGCTGAAGTTGGTTTGGATTTCTTTTGCTATTGTTTGTCTTGTCCTGCTCATATCTAACAGTGGCATTTGTGAACAGTAACTAAAAGCATATATTAAACAAGAATCCAGAGGCACAGTGCGATATGGTAAAATGTAAGGTTGCTCTTGCTACCGCTATCTGGCATCATACGTATTAGTAAGATATGATACCAGCAGTTATGCAAGCTTCATAGCATACAATAAGTGAAAATTCCTCCACATTGCATTGGCCTTGAACCTGGCTGATGAGTTTACAGGAAGGCTAAGGCTAGCCTCTCTCATTGCATGTCACGACATAGAAAAGAGATCTTTGCCAAACACAGCAGATGGGGTAATATTTTGTTTTAAGCTAAAAGTTTCTTGTTCTCTGAGTCCTCTCACATCTTACGTGAAATAAAATTTCAAAGTGCAATCCTGAACATCTTATAGCCCAAGAACTTCAGATTAAAGACTGGCTCCTTGAATGTTATAAATAAATGCTAGAAGTGGATCAAAAATTCAAAAACATTCTCTCTGGGCCTTGTAATGCATGAATTCTGATTTGTCCTATACTTTTCTACTCTATTCTGCTAAGCAAGTTCTTGTATTGACTTTATCAATGTACTATCCAAGTACATTCTGAACTACATTCTATTCTTCTCCTGTTCCCTCAAAAGAAATTATCTGTGCTGTAGCACTTTGTCTGGGGAGGGATTTGGTTTATGTTAGAAAGACGTGTTTGTACTTTGAGGTTCTTCACTTAGATCAGAAACCATAGATATTTGTGATTCCACAGTCTTGGAATGGACCCCAAGCCTTACAGGCTTCTGTTCTCCCCAGAATTACTGGAGGGTGCACTTAGGATCACAGCCTTTGCTTTCGAGCTTGTGCCCAAAGCAGTGATGTGTTGCTCAACTTTTAGAATTGACTGCAACATAGCAGATAACTTGTTCTCATCCCCCTCATCTTATTTTTATAAGACCAGGAATAAATCCCTTATATCTGTCATCAAAACACTGTGGTAGTTTTTGTCCACCCTGTGGTGGACACAAATACAGCCAGCTTCATACATCCTTTTATAAAGGCAGAGACTCCTTTCTTTTGAAATTGTTAGAAAAACAACTTGAGCCTGAAATCTAGCTGAAGGTTTCAGAGTCCTCCTTCTGTGAGCACCTCAGAGGAGCAGTAAGAGAGCTGTCTCCACCATACTAATCATATTATTACATATATTAACACCTCCAACACCACCGTCTTCTCTCTTGGTATTGCCTGGCCATTATACATAGACTGAAAGTGGGTCAAGGACAAACTGAAGAATTTTACAAGTCCAATCAATGTTTGAGTCAAAGAAAGAGTACTACTGTGTAAAGAAGGCATTTGACACAGTAAGTCACAGTCAATATATAAACAAATAAATAAAGTGCCTAAGCATGTAGTAGAATTTCATGCTTTAGCACAAACAGGCCATGAGCAGAGGGTGAGTTTCTAATTAAAAGATAATTGCTATGGTAACCAAAAGTGGTCCACATAATTGGGTGTGAAACCACATGAGGCTTCATGACAGAGGTGTCTGCATATATTACCCAGCACATTTTCTGTTTCTTAAATAGAATTACATTATCAGGTCAGACAATATTTTTCGTATTTTATGTCCCTTCTTTTTCAGCAACCAGAAATGCATCTCTGTGGGCTTCAGTGACAATTTCAGCTCTTCAGTACCCTTCTTGCAGCCAAGGCAGCAGAAGTCTAGCTGTGACTCCCTCATGAGCTAAGAAGCAACAGGAGAGAGTGACATTTCCAATGTATTTATATGAAGGTATCTCTGTTCTTTAAGTGATACCAGAACAGTCTATGTACAAAGACAAGGTTCTAGTGAGGATTCTCAACCGTAACTTACTCTTGATCATGTATCAAGAACAGAGAGGTGTTTGACTACACACTTCCTAACCCAATTGAATGGGACAGAGGGGCAAGGTAATTAATTCCCTGTGTTGGCCAAGGAGGGCAATCGGAGATGAAAGTAACTGCTCCTCAAAATGGGATTGTGCACGCTAACTCCTTGGTATCATAGACTTGATATTACAGTGTCTTAGTTAAAACAGTTATTGTTTAAAGTTGGTATTTTGGTATCACAATTAGTGGGAGAGTGATAATCTTGGAGACTGAATTATTCTCTGCAACCAAGACCAGTCTGGTAGGAGCAGAGGGAATACTTAAAACTCACACCACATCAACACAGGGACACCTGCTGCAGCAAACAATTGTGATTAACAAATATAAATTTATGAAAATTATTTACCAATTAAAGCACTTCCTACTAGGGAGTTATTGTTGAGCGTTAACTAATGAGATTATGTATTATCTATGTAAAGAATCATATTTTATCTTTGTAATGAATCCTAATGAAGATTAAAGAAAAATCTCATTACTTCAAATTGTTTTTCTGGCACAAGATTTCTAAGATTTCTATTAAAGCCCTTTCTTGAACATGTGGATGTGAATGAAAGGTCAGATCTCTGACTTACAAATCCCCATTTCTCTGTACCAGCTGCACTTAAAGGGCACAGAGCTACTTCCATGCATCCAATATTCCCTTGTCTGGGGGAATCTTGTGACATTCTCAGGATAGGATGGATTCAGAAATGGAGAGGATAAATAGATCAGCTTCTGCGGACTTCCACTACCACTACTACTGAGAGAAGCTTTGAGACTTGATTCTGTTAAGAACTTCTTTAGGATCTTAAACTGCCCTTTTTCAATTTACCTTATATTGGTGGTGGTTCTCAAGGTGCACTGTATTTGACAGTTTCTTGGTGTCCAAGGAGGCAATTAAAAAGTTCTGACTTCACACATTGTTGTGTTCCTGTTGTCTACAAAACAAGAACATATATGTTCTGCTTCTTTAAATGAGGTAGTGGGATATCCTTAGTCTCTGCGTATCTGAAAAGGCTGCTCATCCACTCTGAAAGTGCAATCTGTACACACAGTAGGGCACTAAGGCAGTCAGGAAAAGCGTATCTGATTGAAAAATAGTCAAAGGTATGTCAAAAGTCTCAGTCAGCACTGTGCTCTAGCTGTGTTCTGCTGTTTTTGCATGTGCAGACTTCCCATTAATTACCTCCCAGCAGGAGTTCTGCATAAAGCGATAAGGTCAAAGCAATTTCCAGTCACGAAGGGAAAGCAGAATATCACAGTCTACCTCTGTCATGCAGGGAGGAGCACCTTGCGCATGCTGATTCAGTACAGCAGCTGACAACAGATGTTATTTGTTAATTATTGACATATCCAAAGGGTCCTATGGCTTGACAGAACCCATAACAGAAACATTATCTACTTTGTTGTATCTCATCATGGAACATATGGTAGCAGTTTGATGTAGTACAATTTGTAAATTTTTTTAACATATTCCTACATTGAATTCCTCACTCCTTTTTCTGTTGCTTCTTGATGCGTCAGAATGTGTGCTTTCTCATCTTTTTTTTTTTTCTAGTATCCAATTACCCTCTATTTTCTGATATAGTAGAACTACTCAGAGGTACTGATGTATCTTGTTTGCCAATTCACACATTCTTTTTTACCCTTAAAAAATATCAACCAGATGGTTTCCAAAAATGCCAATTATATCTAATATATTGTTTGAAATTAAAGTATAACTGCAAAATGCCTCACATCTTATTAACTGCTTGAAGTTATACGTATCACTTTGGATGTACAAAGAACTATGTGTTCCATCACTGAATTAAACAAAAGCCTACTAAGAATTTGAACTGTTTCAAGATAAATCTGAGTGAATAGCTAAATTGTATGCTACAAAGTATTCATGTTTATCTAATGCTCAGATCAGACAAGCAGATCCTTCCAACTGTTCAACAGCTTAAATACCACAGTATAAAGGACATACTGCTTTTTTATTTAGTCTTTCAGTTAAGAAATAGACTTGCATGTGTGCATCAATGGAGACAAGAGATGTATTTCTGGTGACAAATGTTTGAGGTGTTATCTGCTTTGGCTTGTACCTGTAAAGTTACTTAACCATATTAAATGATATTTCAGTTTCTACTTCTCTATAAGCTCACATTCCCACTTTGGAAGGCACTTGGGGATCTCCACTGCTGAAAATTAATTTCCTTGTAACATATAAAGTTTAGAGCGTTAATAACCATAATTTAGTTTCCTGCTAGAAAGTGAGATGTAGAAGCTGTCACTGAACTTGATATGTGCAAATGACTTAATTCATGGATGAATTAGGACTTGAAAAAATAGCAAAACAAGTGAGGGAAAAGGAAAAAAATTAGAAAACTTAGGTATTTAAAAATTAGTATTAACCTGATAAGCTCTTTTCTTGCTATGTTAGCTTAACCTGTAAATATTTCTCAGAGTGAAGCTATACAATATGAATGTGAAATCTAATTTACAATAACAAAGAGAGGCCTTGTATTTGACAACTCTGGCAGATGCTAGTTGGAATTGTTATAAAGAGGCTTATGTCATCCAAAGTTGATGACTTAGAACTCAGACACCAAGTAAAACAAACTCTTGATGTACCTCAGCTGTTTCTGAACAACATGTAGCACCAGGAATAAAATTAATTATCAAAATTTTCTTAATAGGAAAATGAACTAATTAAGTTGGAGCTGAAACACGATGTAAAGGTGAAGTTGCCAGACATACAAATTTCTAGAAAACTGGGGGAGGGCAGGTCATTGTGATCCAACAGAGACTCCAAAAATATCACAAGCTCAACGCAAGGAGGTGTAAAGAGCAAAAGTCCAAGTGCACACACAAAAAAAAAGTATATAAAGCTTCACATACAATGAACAAGCACAAACCACCGTATGCCTGGCATTTGGGAAAAAAAGCAAAAAGCACAGAAGCTTACCCTGTTTTGTAAGCCAGGGCATGCACACAGCCAGGGCAGAGCACAACAGTGCTCAGCAGAAAGCTCTATAGGAAGGATGTCTAATGCTGCAATTAATGAATGACCTAAATGAATAAAACAATTATAAACTGGATATGAGTAGGGAGACAAGATCACTTTAAAAATAAAGGCAGACTTATTTAGCAATGACAAATACAGTGTATTGGATGAGGTATAAGCACTTGCTGAGCAAATTTAAATTCTGGGAAATAAAACAATGTTGAAAATGGCAGATAATGTAAATTGGAAGTAAAAAGGATGTTAACATCATGGTACTTAGAAACCACACATAACAAAAGCCTGTAGTTACAATGCAGATCAAAAAATGGCACAAGAAATTCAGAAGCTTAGCATGACAAACACATATACACCATAGTTTGCACAATGATTTTCTAGAACAAAACCAAGCAGGCTTACAATATATCGAAATATCAGTTATCTATTATTTTAACTTTGGGAATACCATAAATTCACTTATAATACTTAAAAGGTCATTTTGAAACACTGAAGTGCAGAAGCAAATATCTTATTTTAAACATTATTTTAAAATTATCTTTGCTTTTCGTTCGAATCATCATTTGTACAAAGCTTTTTCCTTATGTCCTTAAAATTTCTGGGAAAAAACAAGCAGTAAATCCTGCACAGGTCTCTTCCTGAAAAGAGAAAAACTTTCAACTCCCTAGGCCCACACAGAAATGCCAAGCAACTACAACTGCCCAAATGCAACCTGAATCTTTGGCTGGATTCATAAAAAAAAATCAGTAGTCCTTGTAAAAGATCTTGTTCTCCCTGGGATTTTGAAAGTGATGATTCAGCAGCCGCATCTCGGTGTCTGGACAAGGCAGTGGGATACAGATAAATTCAGCCAGGCACTGGGTTTGCCACATACACATAAGGGTCATTGCATAAACCCTTTTTCCAGTCGTCACTGGCCCAGGATTTTGAATCTACAACATTGCACTAGTTCTCTTTCTCCTAATGATCAGACTTTACTCTTCCCACAGCAGTTCAAAGGCTCAGACTTGTGGCAGACCAGGAAATAAAGCTCAAGTGGCCAAGAAACACCCATTCAGAACACATACTTGTTCCACAGTGCTGAAACTGTACATCTGGTACAGTGAGATCTTTGACTTGATACAGCCCAAAAACATGCCCCTATCAATAATCTGGGACTACTTGTGGTCTCATATCTCAAACAGACAGAAATGGAAAAAATACTATGTCTTGAAACACTAATTAAAACTTTGTAAGCATAATTTTGCTTAAGATCTTAAATAATTGAGATATGAAAAGCTTATACTCCGTAACTATCAGTAGTTAGTATCAGCATTGGAATATTTCAAAAAGTCGCATCCACATTTGCGAAGAAATGTCAACATCCTCTGGATTACCAAGACAAATAAAGAGAAAAGTTGTCATCTAACTAACCTTCCACGGGTTTTAAAAGATGCAGATACCTAAACATCACAATGAATTTTACAGTAAGTGTCTTTGTGTAATTTTTTTTCACATAAGCAGTTCAACTAATTAGATCTCTGTATGACGGCAGTGGCTTGATCATTAATCAGCAGACTATTCTGTGAGTATGAGGAATCTACTAACACTATATTTTTTTAAATTACAGCTTTGTCTGGTGGAGATTGATCCTCCAATTTAAAACTTTCTTTTTCAATGAAGCATCTTTTCAAATCTGGCAGTTTGTTTTCACATGATAGGGAAGCACCCAATTATGAACTGGATATAAAAGTGTCAGTCTGAATTTCCAAATATGTCATATCTCAATAAAAGGAAATCAGATGTACATAGGTGGACTCTGAATGTAAGAAAGCTAAACTCCACAAAACAGTATAAGCATGTGAAGTCAATCCTTGCAAAAAACCTCACCATTCGAGGTAATTGTTTTAGTTTCTTTTCCCATAGGATTCTGGCTTGCAGTGCAGAATATGGCTCATTGTACCTGGGAAGAACCCACACAGAAGAGGCATGCCCTGCTCTGCTCCAGCAATGAGTAGAAAGTAAGGGAAAAGTTATCCTCAGAATTTTTTCCTAGTGAACACAGTGGTCATAAAAGTCACCAGAGGTTATAAGCTTATATGCACATTGCAGACCTTTACACAGATTTTAAAACAGCTTTGGACTTCTCACTTTCTAAAACAGGCAATAAAAGCAGAGGGAGAGTGAAATTTCCAGAGCAAATCAGCATCATAAACGTGAAAACAGTACAGATCTCAGTCTCCTGATCTGTACGGAAACACCAGTTATACTGAAATTATACATATGACTCTAAATTCTCAGTTGATCCCATGTAACTTCAGAACAGATCTTTGTTACAACACTATGCATGGCATCGTTTACCTTCTTGTTTGTGTGAGTGACTTATCGGATACGTGATTATAAACTGAAATGTGCAAGATTTCTTTGAGTAAATACTACTTCTCATACGATGAAATAACAAGTCTTTCAGAAACTGAAGTCTGATACCTACATACATCATTGTAGAAACAACTGAAAAAATGAACATGAATCACGGAAGCAATTACAAAATAGGTGAAAAGAACAAATAAGGTATAAGCATGCTCTATTTCAAACGAGAAAAGATGTTATTTTATTTTCCGCTTTGTAAAGTAGTATATTTCAACCAGATTACAACAAAATTACCACAGGATATTTAAAAAAAAATACAAGAAAGTATTTAGAAAATTATATATATACACATTTGCTTAAAAATTCTATAATGTAAACATTAGCATAACAAGTTAAAATAATATTACAAACAGTTTATTAATACTTTTGTGAATACTGTACATATATATGCTACAGAACTAATACTATCTTTCCTACAGATTAACAGGAACAACAACAAAAACTTCCCCCCCAAATCAAAAGGGAAATCCAGCTTCTTCAGTTGCCAACAGGTTTGGTCCCACATAAAAGATACTTAGTTATTTATCTCAGTGTTAAGTAAGAAAGAAAGTGCAGCTTTTCAGAATTAGATTTTAGACCACATTTACATTTCTATGATTTTTAGCATCTTAAATAATTAATACTCCAACTCAAAAAAACAACTACCACAGTTTAGCGTCTGTTGTGGCATGGACATAATTTCTGAAATCTTGTTAAAGAAACTGATTCCCCCACATAGTAGTGCAATACAGTTGTTTAGGTGCAACAAAAAATATTTTTTTAAATCCAGATATTTGCAGCAATTTGTAAATCTGGAAAATTAATTCCTCTCTAAACATTTCAGTACTGTTTTCTAGTATTCATGCCATTATTAACAAAAAACTAAGCCATTATTAATTAGAAGTATGCTCTGCTCTGACTATTTTTTAAAACAAAATTTTATAAATAATCTAAGTTATCTATAACTGGACCAAAAAAGCATGGTTAATGCAGAATAAGAAGTGAATGAAATGTACAGTATTGGACCACTGTGAAGAACAAGTTTTTTATCTTCCATTCAATATCTGAAATACAAACCAGGTTAACTGTTATTTTAAAATGTATTCTATATTTCATATGTATAATTTCATATATTTAAGTGATTTTTTCGATACATAATGCTAAGAAACTACTGAAATTGCTAAATAATCAAATTAATATTTCATGTGATGCAGAGTGCTGACTGAAATATCCTAACCTACCGAAATTGAAGGAGATAAAGTCTTCACTCCAGAAGTGATTCAAGCTCCAACACAGAAGTAGTATTATTATTTCCAAGGAGAAAATTGTCTTAAATAAACATGTTAAACAAGGTTTATTTTCATATAGAGTAGAGTTCCAGCTAGAAGAGCAGTGTTGTTATCAAGATTTGCAAGGGCATATAGGAGCAGAATTTAGTAAAAAGTCTTTTGCTTTCTTTTTAACAGCTGTTCCACAGGTTTCTCATAGTAATTTCAAGCAGGTAACTGTGTTTCTGTCCACAGGTATATAATATCTGTCCTCAGAATGACAAGATATTAGATGAAAAATGTTTGGGGGTGGGAGGTTTGAGCCTTTGAAATGGCATGAGACTTACAGCAGAACTGAGATCCCTGTGTGCTTTGAGCAAAAAGAACGACATCCATATCTGGAAGTACCAATAACTGATTCTGTTAACAAAATATCATGTTCTTAAATCATTACTATGTCCTGACAGACACTATCATGAGTTCACCTGGGGCTCACCAAGTCTCATTTATTATTAGCTTGCTGCTCAGAGTCAGTCAACCCCATTTGTTAGTAGGTTCTTATTAATTAATTTGACAGCTACCATGCAGCTATTGTTCCATACAATAAAACATGGCTTTATAACAAAGAAATGCAGCTTAGCAATAGGCCACAATTTTGAGCCAGTGATCTCTAATACCATTATGCCCTTTCTCTAAATACTTGTATTAATCCAATCACGATGGTTTATGACTTGCAGTAGATTCTGTAAGATAATATAATTTGATTACAACTACCACATCAACAATTCCATAAAAAAGACTGGCTTTGAAATTATTAATCTCCCTAAGAGTATGTGACTTAATGGACGTATCAATTTAAACCTTTATAACTATGTCAATATCCTGCCTCATATAAACCTTGGAATTTTATTATTATTATTGACAAAGTTGATTTAATGCAAAAGCCAAGTTGATACAATGCATTTTCTATAGTGAATGACAGACTCTCTAAATAAATAAAGCCATAGTCAATATACAATGAATGCTAACAGACAATTACATCAGCAAAAGATGGAAGAGTCTCACCTGCCCTGTGTTTCTTTGGAAATTATTCATTTTGCGTGTGGTTGGAGAACAGCATAAAAATAAAAGTAATGCCACTTATTTTTACCATTTTTGTTAATAGTCACTAAACGTTCCAGATGAGCAGTCCTAGAGACCTAATATGTCTAAAGACAAAACAGGAATGAAACAGAAACAATATTACAAGTGCCTCTATGCTGTCTCATCCCAGACTGTAGCCCCAGGAACAGCCCCAGGGACCAGCCTGTCCCACCTCCTCTGTTCTGTGATGACGGGGCTGTTTACAGAGCCAACAAGAACTGCCTGAACCTATCAGCCAAAGATGCACCAGCCACTGACCACATATAAGGATTCAAGAGCTCTCAGTCAGCACCAAGGGAAATTCGGTTTGTACAAAAATTGTAACTACATGCATGGAATTAGGCGACATAAGATAAACTGATAAAATCATTCAATTAATAGCATCATTGTTACACTTATAGGTATTTTATAAGAATATATAACTATAATTTATAACTATGTGGGATTCTTAATACAAGCTGACCAACCTTCTTCTACAGTCTTTGCTGATTCTGGTAAATAAACAAAAGTGGGATTTGTGACAGACAGGTACAATTCTCTCAAAGACAGGGCATTTCGGAATGTCTTGAGGTGCTAAACATGTGGGTATTCACATCACTAGGTATCTACTTGCAGTCAAGCAAGTACCTCACTGATCTTCAAAATAACCAGGTGCATAAAGCAGGAAAGCTATCTTGTGAAAAAAGACTTTCATTTAATTATTTTCCAAGATTTTAGAGAAACCACAGATGAGCTTTTAAATGGATTAGTAATGGACCCATTATGGTATCTTGTATCACAAAGTGAACATTGTTTGGAGACTGTAATCTTAGGAGCTGATACACAATTCAGCTAAAGTTAACAAAGAACGATTTGTACACAGTAAACAAGTTTAGTATTTTTATGTGATCTACATACATACATTAAAAATTACAAGACCCAAGACAATCAGGAATGAAATAATTTTGAGGCATACATACATACAAAAAATTCCTTCTAAACAACTAAAAAAATTATTTTAAATTTAGTCTGCACTAGGTGAGATTTCTTACTATTTGCAACTTTCTGAATAAGGAGTACTTTAATTTGTGAATTATTTTCTGAAAATGAATACAGCTTCATGTAAGAAATGGATACATCACAGAGGTTTCCACATAGTGTTTTCTTTCATATTTACTTGCAATTCAATGTTAATAGATAAGTGTCATATTTCCACTGAAAAAATGAATTTAGAATTGTTTCAAAGTAAGACCATCATTATAGCTACTGTTTCTTTCTAAGAAAACCAATCTAAACTATGGTCAGGGTATCAGAATGATGAGTTTGGAGAAGAATTAACTGATGAGTTACTTTCTTTTCTTCTTAAATAAACGTCCCACTGCAGTTTATACAAAACACCAACAGTAATTAATCTTTTAATAAAAACAAATCAGCTAGATCCCAGGCTGGCCTTTTGGATTTTCTGTTCATCTATTTATTTTGTAAATGAGGTCTCTTACTGACTGAAAAATACTGTTTCATTTCTGTGACATAATTTTACTTTGTCGTATTTAACCTACTAAAATTTCTGACCTGAAGAGTGAACCCCACTCCTCTTTGCCGCATTTTTCTATTCAGTGCAACCTGTAAGTTACGTATTTCAATGGCAGGAACCCAGCACGGGGGGCTCATACCTGACACTACCCCACTGATGCTTCTCACTGTGTGCAACAAACCCCTGCTCGCTCAAGAAGTGCCACTGAAAACAACAAACCCCTGCTCGCTCAACAAGTGCCACTGAAAACAACCGGGCCACTTACCTGCCTGACCAATACATAATGGTCAGAGGTTTGCAGAACAGAAGTTCCAGTTTGCTAGAACTTTAGTAAAGCACTGAGGGAAAGGATCTGTTATTAAATCAGCTTGTTTTTTCTGCAGGGTAATATTAGATTTCAGTATCTACTGACGTGAGAATTTAATAGAATGAATGGACAATAAAATTACAAGATACATCAATTTAAGTAACATTATCCAAAAAAAACTTCTGAGAAGAAAGATGTTCTTACACAAAGGAAAACCAGAATACAGTTGATAGAGAATTTGAATGTACACTGCTTAAACTTAATGAAGAGAAAAAGATAGCTAACATATAATTAACTGCCTACGGCAGTGCAGCTAATGGATACTGAACTGGATTCCAGTTAATCCATGTCAAGACTTCCATCACTTGTAATAATTCTTGTCAATTTTTTTAGTTACTCTTACAATAGTACCATTACAAATTACTTTTCAATAAGAGGTGATGGGTAACAGGCACTTTCATTACAGGCAATTTTTAAGTATCACCATGTGAAGGGTTTTATAAAATCAAAGTAAGAATTCCACACTGCCCTGTTAATGATGAACTGTTCTGTAACAGCAGCAACAAATTAGTAACAAAATATAACCCAAGACTTGAAAACACTATTTTGGACCATGCTAATTTTGTATTCTTGTGGTGGTTTGTAGAAATCAGTAATATTGCACCCAGCCATACAGCAAGACTGAAATTCCACTAAAAATTCCATTCTTTGATTTTAAAGAATTACTTCGCACAAATGAAAGCTATTGAGAATATCTAACTAGAAATGTACAAAAGCTATTTTTCACCTGTAATGTTTTTCCCTTGTCATCTACTTTGTCAAGATTTTAAAGACCTTTGTTTGTCAGAGGTTTATAATAAAAAAGCTCAGTCTTTCTATTTACAAAAGGTAATAAATTAGTGAGGTTCTTTTGAGCACATATTTCTGACATATTAAGTAGTGATAATCATAACTGTTCTTCTAAGGAAAAAAAAAATTGTCTTGACATGATATCCATGTCTCTCTAGAACATAAAACTGTACATGTAGAAAGGGAGACAACACAATACAAACAAGGAATTCATAGTAACACAAAGGAGGATATGTGCAATGCAGCTTTACAAAATAAAGAAAATGCCTACCAGTTTGCAGAGCCCTTGTGAAGAGCCCTCATATTCTTTTGAGAAAGTGATTACTGCCTTCAAAAGTAGGTAATCAGGATATGACCCTTAGTAATGAATGTCTCTTTTCAGGATTTAAGTTGATGCAGCTGTAGTCTCTTCAGGAGCTTAAATTATAAATACAGGCTAGGAAGGAATCACAGAACAACTTAAAGTATGTGGTGCCAATATTCACAATTATGAAAAAGGGTCAAAGGTCACCACTCTGAGGTTCCAGGCTTCGTGGCTCTCTTTGATGGCTGCGAGATAGTTTGGGGAAGCGCGTAGATCCTCTCGAGCGATTGCTTTTACTTACTGGTTCTCCAGAAGGTGGAATATCACTAAGAAGACAAGAAATAAAGACAGAAGTAGCTAGTTTATGTTATATGTAAATTATTCTACAGTTATTCCAAACATGGAAAAAGCAGATGTTATGAGAGCCTGGCACATGACTGCAAAGTACAGCACACATCTTCAGCTACACAGAACTGCATTCTTTCTACTGGTATCTCAAGTGTGAGTTACAAATGGGCTCTTTCAAAAATGAGAACTAGTAGAACTTTCAATACTTTATGGAAGATTGCAAATTACAGGATAAAAGCGTATCTCTATGGGTTGCAGTTCAGAAATGGTGGGAAAAGCATTTTGAAGTGATAAAAGTACAGGCAAAATAGACAAGAGCTTGGATGATGCTCTACTTAACAATTCTCTAATTATGGAGGGATGTATCATTACATGATGAAGTACACTGTAATACATCCCTGTTGGGAATTCTTCAGTCTCTTCTGACCCACAACAGACTATAGTCTTACATGAATGAGCCTTTTGGAAAAGACTCCAAGAAGTACATTAAGTCCAACAACAAGCAGTAACAGAAAATTCCAGCTTACCTAGGTGGTATTCAGAGGCTATAGACTCCTCGGAAAACTACAGTATAAAGGGATAGCATTGTACTTTTGCCATTCTTTTAGAGGACTCCACATGGTTTTTAATTATACTGCTTATATACAGATCAAAAAATAAAACTAAATTTCGCATTTTGCAACTCAGCTAGGCAATAAAATTACACAGTGTACAAAGCCAAGCTTATTTTTATAAGTTAAAAAGCCCCATATAATATCTATCTTCAGAGTGAATTAACAAGTCCATAAGGGAGGAATTGCCCATCTGCAGTTCTTGCCAAATTAAACAAACACTGATATATTTTAAAACAGCCACTGAATTTACTCTATGCAGTTCTTTTTTTCCTGCAGAGTGACCTTCATGACCGGCCAGACAGCCCTGCAAAAGCCACAAGCACACTCAGGCTCCACTCGAGCATTTTGAGCACCCACATGGCTGAAGTCTCAGCAAAGCAAAAGCCTTTAACGTGTCCTGGGACTGAGTGGGAAGTTCACTTGCAGGAAGCAGAGCCGCAAGATAAGGCAGCGCTATCACTGGTAGCTTTGTAACTACAATCCATACGTTGGGTTTTACTCACTAAAATAATAATAAAAAAACTATATTAAAAAAATGTGTCCAGATGCTAAACATTAATACAAAATAAAATGATGGCTTTTAATGACAGTATATTTTACTTGTCTAAATTTCTGAGCAGAACAATCTAGAATAACCTTAGTTAAAATAATAAAGGATTTTTCCTTCACATAAAAAAATTGCTTAAAATACCTGTCGTATATAGCCTCCTCTTCATTAATAACAAGATTAACAAGTTAGATCTTTAATTCCTTGTTTTTCTTGTCACTAAAATAAAAGCTCTAAAAATTAATTTAGCATATGCTATTAATTCTTGGTAGCCGAGGATAATTGGACTTCCAACGCTAGTCCTATGATTTCTTATTTTGAAACTCAGCAATGCTATCTAACTTGCTATAGAGAATTCTGATCATGTGAATCCAATTTCAGCTGTACTCATTAGCATGGATTTCTTTTAGTAACATGAATATTATTACTCATTATTTTTATACTATTTATAAAATTGAAGCAATGCAGCGTTGATACTCTAATGCTTGTAAAATTGATCATGGGATATTGGCTTCACAGGGCTGTGGTTCTGTGTTAAGTATGTATTCTTCAGATCATGTAAACATAAAAGCTTCTAAATATCAAATATACAATGGAACAAAATTAAATTTTCACCTCATTGGGCTTTTTTCAATCTAAAATAGGTTAAATTACCAGCACAATGGCCACTACTGATATTACTTCAGCTTTATCAGGCAGAGAGAGAGATATATTATGGATACATGGTGGTTTGCAGAAGAAAGCACATCGTTATGTGCAATTACTATAATTTGGTGATTGCTTTACTGAAAGTACATTTTAATACACAAGCTCCTCCTGCTGGCATATCCACAAAATGACATTAGTGTCAGTCCAACGGGAAGCCACTTCTCCCTTCTGGAGGAAAAATGCCATTCAAAGAAAAAAGCACAAAAGGTGTAAATTTAATTCTCCTAAAATGAAGAGATGTGAATAAATATCAGTCTGTCCTGATAGGCATGGCTGAAGTAATAAGACCATCTTAGGACAACTACATGAACTCCAGCGTCTGTGTATGAAGGACAAAAATTGCAAGTAATTCTGCTAATTTAAATGATGCCACTCCAGAACAAGATAATAACAAAATTAGATATAATTTGTCTTAAACATCTAAGCTAATTTTTATAATGGCAATCCAAATTCTAAGACAAATCATTATGTTATGTAGGTTTACAGAAACCAATTTATATCTGAGGAATAAGATCTTCCATGCATCTGGTATGGAAAAGGAAACTGGACCTGAAATTGCATTGATCAACTTCAATGTTGTACGTTGAAAAAAAAGTTTAGAGTATTAAAAAGTCATCATACATTTAAAAGTATATATCTTAAGCCCTTTTGTATCCTCTGTCCTCCAAAACCTGATGAGAAAACTTGCCATCTCACCTGTCTGTTTCGGCTCTATATCTTTTTACTCTACAATTTAAATGATGACTTTCAAATAACACCCAGAAAGTTTAACTACTAAATTTAGGAAAAAAATTACCAATCCCCCCAAATTGGATGGTAATCAAGTATGAGGAAAAGATTAATCTCCCACCTCTTCTGTCTCCTGAAACTGGATTTAATAATTTAGTTCTGGTCTTGAGGTCAAATGGTACTTACAGAGTCTCTGTCACTAAATGAGATACCTTTTTAAACCGATTGGTAGTTCGACAGGTCAGATATTCCATGAACCCTTGGGCAGAGGTACGAACACCTTAAAATGTTCCTGTCAGTATTTCTGGCAAACGAAGACGAAATTGAGACACTTGTTCTGAATCTATTTTTGTCAATCTCTGTTTGGGACTGGGGAGGAAGGAAAAAGCATACCTACATGCAGTGTGTACAAATCTTCTCTCTCATTTGTCTCATTCAGGAAAACCAGTCTCTGGGTTAGATTTTTGGGGTTGAGTTAGGGTTCACACATAGTTGACAGTTTTACTCACGTTAAAATACAAATTTGAAATATGTAAATCTAAACCAGGGAGTAGCTATTCCAGAATAACTCTTGCAGAACAGCTGCCTCGAGTTCCTGTGGTAAGCACTAACTCTTTAACTCTAAAACCGAGTTACACCTGTTCCATTTCAATATAACATTCTTTTCATTCTATTACCTTCCCAGCCGCTGAAGTCTTACCAGGGTTTAATTTTCTAGGCTGAGTCTGGCAGGCAGCCGGATGCTTGCCAGGCATTACCCTGTTCAGCCCTGGAATGTCCACGTATTAAAGGCTCAAGTTCTTGTCTACACTCTTACCTTGCCCCATTCTGAAGAAAAAAACCAACCTGCTGAGGCAATCAATTCCTTCTTCCCACCAGGTCATTGTTTAGCTTTTAAGCACCCCTGATTGATCTGCCCAGCATTTGTTTGGATACCAATTCAGTTTCATTGATTTTGTCTTGGTGTCAAGTTCTGCCTGAGGTGCATCTACAGAAAATAGCTTAAAATAACTGGTCTCTTTAATCAGCTTCTAGTTTATTCATACCTTTCATTTATTGCTCTCCATGTATCAAAATGTCAGCTGCATTTCGTGTGTTTTTCTTCACATACTTAGCGTATAGAACTGCAGTATTCTCCTAGCTGATGTTGTGAACATTTAAATGAAGAAATTTATTTCCCATCTCATTGTCTACTCTTCAGGAAAAAATAGAGAGAGGTTTCTTATAAAAATAGTGTAACATGGCTGCAACTGGTAATACTTTCATACCAGCCAGAGAAATAATAAGCACATCTCGAGAGTGTAGCAAAGCTCAGAATCAGGTATTTCATTTAGAGAGATTTATATGTCTCACATGTAAATGCATCTCTGGAGATATTAATGATTCTAGTTTTGCTTGTATTAAACATACTTCATGAAGAAAGGAATTAGCTGGCAGATAAATTTGGTGACTCTTTTTTGCCTGCTTCTTGTGTGATTAATATTTTTGTTTGTCATGATAATAATCTAATTTCTGGTTATAACCCCAATATTTAATGTGGGTTAAACTGGATTCAGGCAGGCATCCTCCTCAAAAAGGTAGTATTAAAGAACGCCTATGCTGTGTTACGAAAATCTTACTAGACAAATGAGAACTAATTCTGCCTTGCCAATATAACTGATCTCAGCACCTTCTTCTGCCAATTAAAATAATCTTTAACACCCATTTAGTAGCGCTATTAAGTAAGACTCTGACTTCATCAAATCATTTTATATACCCTTGTAACTCCTGTTTTTGCAGTGATCTGAGTAAAATCCTTGTTTCCATTTGCTGAAGTGTAAAAATAACTGGAGCCACATTCCTGCCATCACTCTCGATTTTGTTGAAACGAAATATAATTATTAATGAGAAACAGTGATCTCCATCTATTAATACAAACGACTGAGTTGGAATGTTTAAATAGTCAGCTATTAACAGAAGAGATAGAAAGATACGGGTAATATAATCCTTCTATAGTACATTTTGACATTGAAAATCCTGAAGACACTATTACAGCAAAGTTGTCAGGTCAAAAACTGAATAATCATTTCCTACTGAGATTAGATTTAAATTGATCAAGAAATGAAAATCATTAGTTCTAATATTCTATCCGTTTCATTAATGTACAGCTCCTTCTAGTTCCACATATGTATTTCTACAGCAGAACACAGTATCTAAAATGACATATTCAATCTCCTCTTGCTGTGAAATAATTACAAAAACATAACCATGCTTCCATTTGTTATAATTTGAATGATCTTAACTTGAACATTCTCATGCTACAAATCAGTTTCCATATCAGCATAAAGATTCATAAACATCATCTGCATTGATATTTGAATTTTTCACTTAACCATGACTCTGTATGTAATTCTGATGATCAGATCTTTTTTTCTTCCAGTAACTTTACTTTGAAGTTAGCATAACAAGATGTTTACTGTACAGTAAATGTTTAGTACCCATTAGTTGTATCCTCTAAAATGAATAATACCTATGATTAATTTTGGATAAAAGACACTGTCTTACATTCAGGAAATGCTCAGAACCCCGTAAAGATGACCTTTCATTAGTTAACATCTGGGCAATACTTATACCTAGAGCCTCATTCCTTGGCTTTCTACCACTTAACGACATCTATATTTGGGAATGGTTACTTTCCTTTTTTTTTTTTTGGATGCCCTGCCAGAATAACATAATGCATAAATACAGTATTTGTGCAAATGATCTCTTCACAACTAAACTGAAAGCCGGAAACCACTGAACACACATATAGGAAAAATTTCACCATAATATACTTCTTATTTATAATTGATATCATTGTTTTGTGTATTTCATTGGTTAGTTGAAAGGCAGTAAGTTTGGCTATTCCATCCACTTCCATCTAGAAATTACCAACATCCTATTCTGTTGGGCTTAGCTGTATTTTTGTAAGCAATATAATCTACCACTTCTCAAGGATAGGCAATTTAATGAACAAAGGGTTGAGAACCAGAACATGTTCCAAGGTTGTTTATATAATAACAAAATGCAGAATTTGCTTTTCAGAAGAACAGTGTTCAGTGAATACCTGGATTTATTTTTTCCTGCTCGTACTGTAATTATCATCTTTAAGGAAAGCAGAAACAGATCTGGGATACGTTTTTGTTGAAAATACTGAGGTAACTAAACCCAGAAGACATGCATCAGGTTTCACAATGCATCATATATGTGAAAATAAAAGGAGTAAAACTCTTCTTTGACAAGTCGTAATTTCAATGTGCTGAGACAGCAGTGCATTACAGTGACTAGCCAGGCACTTCCTCCTCATATGCACCTCCTCATTTGCTCCTCAAAGTTGTTTGCACGCAAAAATGACATGGAATTGAGACAACTTTAATTACCAAATTAGCTCTTAAACAGCCCATAATCAATAGGATTGGCATTGCAAGTAACAACAGAAAGAGTTTACAGGAAGCCTGTTCTCAGACACCAGCGTATAAGAAGCCAGTAAAAGGAGTTATATATTACCATGTTTGAGCTACCTGCTTCTAGTCTACACAGAACAAATTACGCAAAAAGTCAACCACTTTTCATACCAAGCAATCGGTGGAAAATAAATTAAAAAAAAGATTGATTTACCATCTCCTGTAATTTACCTAATTTTGCCAATATCCCAGAGAAGAAAAATCTGAAAGCTTAAAACATTTCTTCCTACCTGTTCATCCCTGTAATTTACCTGAGCTCTCTACTGTACTTAGTCTGACTGATTTCAATTAAAAACTTGTTGTGTATTCCTGCCTTACTTCACCATGTCTGACTTATTATCTCTGACACCACACAGTTCAGCTTCATAGGTAAAGCAGCGCAGTTACCTGTCTCCTCCCCTGGAAACCTGCCCCTACCCTTCCATTTGCTCAGGGACCAAACAGCTGCTGGTGCCTTTGTTCTGAGCTGGGAGCTCCACACTCCTTGACTCCTTGTCGCTCCAAATTCAGCCAGGCAAGAACATCTGCCCACAAGCATTTACGTTTCTCAACACCGTGTAAATAGTTCCCATAGGAATAATGCAACTTGGCTGTCCTTGCTTTGAGTTTTGCAAGAAACTGCCCACCATAAGAAATAACCTGCACAATTACTATTATTATTTGATTTTTAATAACAAAACTTTTTTTTTAATTGCCATAAAAGGAAATGGAATCATGAAGAAAAGTTGTGATCAAAACATGTTGTTTTGATCTTCCAAGCAAATGCTTGAGTTTTAATTGCTCCATCAAGTTAAGAGGCATCAGCTGCTTCTCTCAAGTATCTTCATTTCTCATGAAGATTACAGCATGATATTAACATATGCAACGAGGCAGAAGAGAGCTGACATGACCGTTCTCAGGGGCAGAACCAGATTTGAATGGGCGTCATGTTAACAGCAATAGCTATGAAAGTGAAAAACGAACAGACTTCAAAACTGCTCCTAGAATGCTACAGAATCATAACTCTTTGCTGGAAAATATGTTAGCAATAAAAAAAAGGTGGGAAACAGTGCTTTATAGCAATCACTCTTTTTGCTTTGTGTTTTTATTTTTTAAATACTGAGGACAACTTACTGCACTCCAACCATAAGCTCGATACTAATCTGTGACCTAACACCTCAAAAATATAGGTCTTAATCTCAACCTTTGGGAGCTTTTAGATTGGTCTTAATTTTAGCCTATTATTTTTAGCTTCTCTAAGATAAAATCAAAAATCAAATAGATTTGGATAGCACATAGAAAATAGTGTGTCTGCACCTGGAAACATAATCACAGAGAGAGCTGAAGCATAGTGGAATTAAACCTGTACTCTGCAAATAAACAAAGGTAATCAAGATGGGAAAATATGTAAATATAGCTCAGATTTGAGTACTGTCAACAGAATAACAAGGGAAATGCTGACTTTGTTCTTGGTAATGAACACAAGGACTAATGTTTACATATAAATCAACACAGAAAGGGAAGCTAATCAAACAAGGTATGACATTGCCTGGCAAGTGACTAAGGAAGCCAGCTTGGGGTGCAACATTCCTGATGGATTAGAGGGAAAGTAAGCAAAAGCATCATGCTGGCCAGCAAAAAGAAGAACAGAGTAATTGGCAATCAAACTCACATTTTCTATTTAGTCAGATTTCATTTATTTTTTCTGCAAGAAAGAAAATGGCAATGACAAATATAGGCTCCTCCTTTTTATAATGATGACTCCTTCAAATGAGGCTAACGGGAAGCAAAATTCGCTACCAGCTCCAGGGGGAGTTAAATGCACTGGGCATTGGCTGGTCATGAGCTCCTGAAATTTGGGGTCAGTTCTCCACATATCATCAGATTCAGAATCTTTAAAACATATATCATCTTGGTCCCTATCTAATACAGACGCAACTTTGACAATGAGTTCAAAATAAAAATAAATAAAATTTGCAATAGGCTTGCTCCTTCCCTTTGCCAGAGTATTAAAGAAAAACCAATCAGGACAACAGTGATTAGCTATGACTCTCCTATTGCTGTCAGCCATTTAAGCACAACTCCAGCAGTGGAGCTGATGCCTGGCAACTGGGCAGTAGCAGCCTGGGAGCAGCCGAATGTCTCAGTTCTCAGCTCCATAGATAAACCTGTAAATGCTGCAAGCCAAAGCATCTGCTTCTGTAGCCGAGCTGAATTTTATCCCATAAGGAAGTTACAGGATCACAAGAAAGGAACTTTCACCTTTCACCTGTGAACTTCCCAGGAAGTTCCTCCTCTCCTTGTCTCTCAGTTTTGTCGCTTTTGGCCACATGAGGATTTTGGTGTTAGGAAGATGAGCCAACCTTGACAGAGAACATTTTATGGCTTTGAGTAAATTTTGAACCCAATGGTAACTGGAAAAGCTGCTGGTTTTCTTCTGCAGGTTTCACTTCCCCTGGTTTAGAAATGGATTAATGAAGCATCTGTATGTAGAGGTCAATATTCCACATGAGTATATACAGTACCAGAAGGCAATACGATGATTTTATCTTTGTTAAGGTAGTTCTGCTTTGCAAGCAGCAACTGAGAAGTCTTAAAAAACCTTTCTATAGGCACCATATAGGCATGTGCCTACAGTTCCTCCTTACAATATAACTGTACAGGCCTGAAAAGCAAAGGACTAGGCTGATGCAATGGGAATTGCCCTACCTAGGTGCAACAGGCCATATACATCAACTTGACTACAGTAATACCAACTCTACAGTTAGACATGAAGCATTTTTAATACATACGGCTGCCCTGTGCTGAGAAAAAGCTGGGCACTGGATATTCTTGGAGACTTCAAGATCTAGATGCATTTGACTCAGCTGTAGCACTAACAGTAAAACTATGATAAAATATTCCGTCTGCCTGTCAACGCAAACCAGCTCCATTTTATTTCCCTTTGGTCATACCTAGCTATTCTCAATAGCTACTGCTTTGGGATTTATCACTTTTAATCTGAAGGAGTCTTCCACTGAAAGACTTTTAAAGGAGCCAGATATTCACAGCTGTTCAGTATATTTATGATTTACCCCAAAACTAATAAAACTAATAAATTAAATCTCTTATAAAGAATTAATTTATGAGTTCTTAAAGGTTAGAATAAAATTGCAGAAACAAGGTTTCAGAGTTAAAATAGATATGGATAAGTAAGAAACAGCCTCTTTAGCTCATTTTGCAGTTGCAAAATTAAGCAATTTTATGCAAGCTGTTTACAAGGCACAGATTTCTAACACTTTCTACAGTGAACAGCAATCCCTGCAGACCCACACATCAGTGGTTCTCCTTCTTACCACATATCATGCATTTTACCGAACTCTTAATATTAACTGTAATTGTGTCACACTTTTAAAATCTTAATCAAAAAAAACCCCATCATACTGCTATTGGTATAATCAAACTCTGGGGGCCTGTGTAATTAACATGGGAAGATTTGAAGAAAAATGACTGTGGTCTGCCCTTGGAGATGGTGACATCAGCCATCCCAGTACAAATCCTTCATCTAATTTCTGTCTAGAATTGGGTTTTTCAGCAACGGTAAACTGAAGAAGCCCATTTCGCTCTCAAGTAGATCTGCATAAGGAAATGTGCAGCTATTCTGACTGCATCATCATAGACAAGAATAGCCTGATGTTATACTTAGACCAACATTGTAAATATGCAAAGTACTCCAGTCATGTTGTCCCTGGGTCAGGGCCATACTGAAACAGCAAGTGGAAGAAACCTGGAGAGGATATATGTGCAATCTCTGCATGCTGCAGATGAACCAGGACTGTATGATAAAGCTACTTCAACCATTTCTGCAAAGACCTCAACAGTTCAGGTCATTTTGCATTTCAAAACTGACACTTGGCCTAATTTGTACCTACAGAGAATGTATTTGGAGACCTCTGAGGCAGTCTAAAGAATATTCCTAAAAAACTAGCAAGAATCACTTTCTTTACTCATTTGTTAATGAGATGAAGTGATATGGCAGGGAAGTATGTATGAATACCACTAATTTCTGTTATTAATAGAAGAGTGCCTGTAATTACACCAAGTTATTCTAGAATCCTTCAGCTAACTGTTCATGGATTCCGTTATCACCACAGAAGTGCCAAACATCTTAAAAACACAGCACAAAAATAGCATCTGAAATACAACAGAATTGAATGGACTATGTTTATAGCTGGCAGATTAACAAAGCCAGGAACAAAGCTTCTGTAGGATGTTTTGAATTTCAGTGATGGCCTGTAGCTAATTCATGCTGTTTTCACATGAGAAACTGATGCCTGCTGAAATATTTTTCAATACAACTTCAAATGAGGAAAAGAAATAACCCACCTCCTTTTGAGAAACTGTGCAGTTAGGCATAAACAAACTTGTTATGGTCTGGATTAAAGCCAAGTACATGCACAAATACAAAGATACCTCCCTTATGAAGACGATTTGCTTTATGTATTTGAATGGATGCATCCATTTATCCATTACTGTCAGTGTTGCACAGAAAGGAGTATGAATAAGCACTGGAAGACTGCAATATAAGACATATAAACAGATTTTTCTAAACCACATTTTCAAGAGTATTCCATACTGTTTCATATGCTAAGAGAAAGGAATAAAGCTTATATCATCTCTCAGCAAAGCCTCTTTCACTCCTCAAAATCTTTTCCACTGTGGAAAAGTAATTGAACTTAATCTTTGGTTTTATTCCCAGTGAAATAAGCACTACAGAAGAGTTTTTCTTACAATACTCTAAATCTAACAATTACATGAGAAACAAAAAATTAAATCATATTGTTTCATCAGCAAATTTTTTTTTTAAAAAAACCTGCCATTCTATAATTATGTAAAATTTACATATGAAGGTATATTTACACACATGCATTCTGATTTAAAGAATAATATATTTTCAATACCAATGACTCTTTTTTTTTTTCTCCTCTCCTCCTTAACAGATTCCTCAAGGGCAATTGAAGTGAGACATTGACATTTCAGGAGATCTGTAGCAAACATCATAAACTCATGTTTGAGAGCTTAGCTTGCGATATTTCTGACAATGGATTACATAAATACACTATGCCAAAACTGTTTGCAAATGCCATCCTGTGCCAAAAATGTTTGCAAATGTCACAGAGAACCACCCAATATTAAAAGGGCCCTTCCCTTAATCTAGAGTGATTACTTCTGCACACAGGTCTGATCTATAGGCTACAGAACATAAACAGCGCTTGACTGATGCTTGCTGTGCCCCACTGTGACTCTCATCAGTAGGAAATGAGAGCACTCAGTGACTGTCAGGAATCGTTCTGTGTTTTTCTGCATCAGATATCTTGAAAAAGTACTGTTTTCAATTTCACAGAGCATCAGACAATTTGGTGACAAGGCAACGGGTGTTTGGGAACTGAAGAGAGAACACAGGTCTGTTGCCCTGACTAAAAGGAGACACAACTAACTTGTTAGGTCATGTTACTCAGACCCTGGCTCCTGAACAATAAATCCAGTAAATCATGCTCCTACTGGAGCATGCTGCCTTTGTATGTCAAATGCAAACTTACTGGTCTGTGACTTCTTCCATTCTTCTATATTTTAGAAAGTCTTTAGAAAGATTTTTAGATGGTCTGCATTGTTGGCAAATAGCTTAATCAAGCTTCCCTTTTAACAGAATTCAAGCTGAAAATGATACTTTCTCTTGAACTCTGAATTTAAGCCACTGGAGTTATCTCTTGTAAACTGTGTCTACCAGTTTTATGATTCTATATAGTGTTTTTCTAAGGAGAGATCTGACTTCCATGAATCTCCAGGCTGACTTCTGTCCAGGTCATATCATAAAGGCCAGCTAGTGTAGTTTTCAGTGATGTATTTTGGCATGCAGAATGGTTAAAGTAAGTCAGAAGCCCTTCAGTTCCTTTCAACACATCAAAGAAAGTCAGGAGTAGAAATAACCTCACCCTTTCTTAGAATAGTATTTCTTTAAAAACCTCTCAAAGTGCCACAGTTGCATGGTATCCAACTTCCAAATATATCATAAATACAATAGAAATATATTATAAAATAAGAGATTATAGGTTTGTTTTTTTCAGTTTCATTAATCAGTTTCTATTCATCCTGTGAATGCATATTTAAATAAATACTTCCCTCTTCAGTTGTACATTTCAAATTCTAATTAAAAAAAAAAATAAAAAAATCAGTGAAAGAGATTTGGGCTATGAGAACTTGTCAATAAAGAAAGTACACAATCCCATCTACTGAAAGCCCTCGTACTACATTACCTACTTGAAATCTGCTTTCAGCTGTGTGGAGAATGTAACTTTGAAAATTTCTCTTCCTGGAAATGTCATGGGCTTTTTCAGTACTCTGCCATTCCAAAAAAGAGATCAGATTTTGGAGCATTCGAGCTATCGCTGTACACAGTAGAATAATACATCATCAAAAGGGGTCTCCTCTAAGGCATTGTTTTGAAGATCATGAATGGTAACTAAGGGTTATGGATCCCAGAGCTCTCATATTCATTTGCACTTGCACACAGATTGCTGTGACTGACCAGATGGCTTCTTACAAAACAACATGTTTACATGAAGAGTTTCCAAAACACTTTATGGTGGTACACTTATTTTCTGTAAGAGACCTGCAGATGGTTCCCTTCCCCTACCTATAAGGTCTCCAAAATATATCTCCTGAACTAGCTGTTATGCAATCCCCAGCTACATACGGTCATATTTGACTATGAATATCTAAAGCTGGCAAATTTCCTTAAAATAATCTCCATAAAGAGAAACTTTACAAGCAATGACAGATCACCTAGTATAAGTTCAGTTGTAGAATAAATATTACCAACTGTTTTGCAGCACTTAGTAGGCCAAAAAGTAAGCTTTCAAAGCCACACTTTCATTATAGGGAATTCATGTAGATTTGGGCAAGGGTGTTGTTGTTTACCTTGTATTCTTTGACAATATTACTGTCAAAGCTAAAAAGGGTAATTAAGTGGATATCGATGCTTTAGGTTTATAATTGTCATGAAGTCTGATATCAGATTCTACTAACCAGGAGGTAATTATACTGAGAAAAAATTATCTTCATATCAAATAAAAATATTCACTTTGATTTTTTTGGCCAGTCTGGTGCTCTCTGATGACTTGGATACTACATAAAAATGCGTATGTGGATGTAATTTAATATTCTAAATGGGTTTGGACTTTTTGTATTGAAAATTCTGTGCCCACTTAAAAAAAACCATATTAGTATTTAGGACTTTGAAAAGGCACATAAAGATACAACTTTCGTAGTTTAAAACATGAGAGCTCCCAGATATTCGGAGGTAGACACCATCATACAGCAGGGACAGCAAAAACATTGAGGCATATGCACTTGCTTACAACCCCAATGCTTTAGGATATTCTCAACTATTGATTGTTTGAGTTGCAAACTCCTCTGTGCTCTCCTCCTCTGGAAAAGTGAGTTCCAGCAGAATAATGGGGCAAATTGTTATGGATAGAAAGGATAACTAGGAAATAAAGTGTCCAGACATGTCTAGTCTGATTTACTAGAGAATTTAGGAAAATACATAGAAAATAAAACCTTTCTTCATTAAATTACGTGTATTATTGGAGCAATTTTTTTTCAAAAAAACCTACTCAAGTAATCATGTCAGAAACGGTTTTACATTGTAAAAAGAAATAACTAGATGATTGCAAACAAGAATATTAGACTTAGCTTCCTTTACAAATCATGCATACTTGTTAATGAACACAAAAAAAATCTGAAACTCTGATAATTACTGTTATTCGACGTGAAGGAAGAAAGGAAATGCCCGGTAAGATGTCTTAGCTATTCAAGTAAAAACATACTCTATGTGCTTACATGAAGTTTTTAACATTCCTGTAGAGATGTCAATCTCTTTCAAATGTAAAAATTTCAAATGTCATTTTTTTACAACTGTTAGTAATCAGAGGCAGACTAGGAGGTTAATGGAAAGTAGTCTTGTGTACATTGTTTTGTGTTTTACTATTTTCATGGTTATACTTTGCAACTCTTGAATATCATTTTGTATGAGAACTAAAACATGCATTTGTTTTATCCAAGATTTAAGTATGATGTTATGGCGTTCCATCTGGAGACAAACACAATACAAACAACATATTAACCCACCGCAAAGCCAGCTGAACTCAGAACACACCTAGCTCAAGCTCTCAGACTTAATTTCAGAAAGAGAGACTGGTAAATTAAGTTGACAAGCAGACTTTGAGGCTCTGGGCAAGCCTGGCTGAGCTACGCAACATGCACAGACTGAGCGGCACGCACACACAACTAAAAGACTAACAGAACGCTGCAATGAATCAGAGATACAAATATGGTCAGAATCAACCATAGTATTGCATCGGGAAGAGTCGCTCATTACCTTCCCTAGGCAAGTGTTTCAGTTTTCTGTAGTTTTCCATAGACTTCATACCTTTGGCCTAGAGAATGAGCACAGTGGCCTCGTATCACAAACGTCTGTATTTTAAATAGGATTAAAATTGCCACCTACAGTTACTTTTGTGAGGATGCACAGATGCCCCACACATGCACATTTCATAATTGTATATATCCACTTGCAATACATTGATAACAATAAACAGAGACGATGGAGTTTTAGAACTGTACAAGGAAAATGCTTCTTATTGAGGAAATATGGATATGGATTCTATGATTCTAAGGTTTCAGGATGAGCAGTGTATATATACTGCTGCATGGGAGAAAAGAAATCAACATATAAATTACCTTAGAATCTATTGAATGTTTACATGAGCAAAATTTTATTTAAAAGTATGCAGACAATGAAGTTACAGAAGATAGTTGCTTGTTCATTTTCCATGTCTCTAGTATGAAAAAAAAAAAAAAAAGGAGGGGGGAATTTTACATCTAGACTTCCTGAATTATGGTGAAAGATTCCTCTTTCCAAATCCACCAAATCCACCTGGGCAAATACTTGCCAGTTAGGGGAATATGCAGTAAGTGATGTGGTTTTGTTGATGGGCAACAGAAGAAGCTGATACACATTCAGACCCTCAGCCATAGAATTCTGCAAATGGATTCATATATTCCTTAAGTGCCATGGCTGGGTCTCTAAAAACTTACTAAAAATCTACTAAAATGACAAGTGATGTCCAGATTTATTTTGAAATAAGAGCTGAGCACTGAAAGACAGGAAAACAGGGATGGCAGAGATTAAAATTATATTTTTGCAAGTCTCTTTTCTGGTTTAATTTTATGTTACTTGCAAAGTAAAGATGAGAATTACAATTGTATTCTCCCTATTTTGCCCAGCCTCAAAATTGAAACTTTCTTTACTGGCTCTAGAGCCCATTCTTTGCTACCAATTTCAGAAACACCTGCTACAGACCAGAAATGCTTGAATATATAAAGAGCTCACTTTTTAACAAGGGAATGCATGTGACTTACTTGTTACCAAGGAAACAGGATCACTGCTGGAATGACACAAAACTTTAACTGGCTGCATGTTATTTTATGAGAAAAACCTTAACCACTTCTTGCACTTCTACAAGTTAAGCATATTAGGGACATAAACTGAACAGTTTAGAAAACCTGTCTCTTGCTAAAGACTTGCTGAGTTTATTAGCAAGCACTAAAACAGCAAGACAAAAAGGAAATAAATGCTTCTGAGAACAACAACTCTTCTCTCTGAATAATCTTTGACTGCTAAGCCTCTTCTTAACTGGGAGGAAAAATTACAGGAAGTGATGACACAATTCCTGGGGCTTAACCAAAAAAACATTTAAAAGTATCTTGATCCACCCAGTTCCTTAGTTAAACTGACCAGCATCCCATTCAGACCCACGTTGCCTAGACTAAGAAAAATGGTTATGCAAAACAATTATCTTATACAAACTGGGAATCAGGCATAATCAAGAGTAATAAAGTGACATTAAACTATTGCTGCATGTTATAAAGGTATTAAATGAAAAAATATTATGAAAATTGGTGATTTCATATTTTCATGATAGGCAACTGGGCATTTTTACTAACTCTTAGAGCTTTTTTATTATTTGCAAAAGACAGATGTAAATAGTCCCATCAGAAAATGCACAACACAGTTAAAATCTCATTTTGTACAGCACTGAAGTTTGCTGTAACATTGAACATGGCTTTGTTCAACATAATCTCCATTTGTTTCAGACCTTTATAAGTTGTGTGTTTATAAAGGAAACCAATATATACCAAATAGCTACCAACAGCAACATATAAAGTGCTTTTTGACTGTTAATGTTAATCTACTTGCTTTAAATTTTTGCCCCATTCTTTTAAACCATGCAATGGAGAACATTTCTTGTACATTTCCACACATGTAAAAGAAATACCATTCCATATGCCTCTCCCTCATTTGTTTCAACTATTTTAGACGCAAAATATCAGTATTGCCTGTTTTAACATTCTTATTTTCTCAGGCAGCATTAAACAAGAGTTTATTCTGAGGCAACTGTAAAAAATCACAAGCCCTCAAATGCTTCCAATAGAGACTGGAGAATATTCAATTCTATTACAGTATACACTAAATTACTCTTCTCATAAGCACTGTAAAGGTCACTTTGAATACAAAGAAGCATGACAAAAATCTACTTGATGGAAATAAGCTCATAAATACCTATTTGTGAGGCCTGTTGAACAATTCATAGCAATTAACTTTGCAGAGCAAGTCTCACTGTCTTTACTGAGATGGTAATTGGTGTAAGAGTCATACTATTTGAAAGTTGATTTTTTTTTTTTAATGGCAAGACTCAATAACGAGGCAATATATATAATACATAAAACCCTATGGTATTATGGAGCTGCTGTATGACATACCAGTTTTATTGAGCATCACACCAAGGCAAACAAGTGACAAACATCTTTTCTTTGAGGTGTCTTAGTCTTGGAACACTAAAACATGGAGGTGTTTCATTAGGGTGAGTTTAGAAGGATGTGCTTCTGTAATACTTTCACTATTATCAATAATCTGCAGAAGAAAATATTTTCAATTGTATTTATACTGAATACTGAAAGACTTCTGACTCAGTACTGCCTTAAAAGTGAAAGATTGAGAAAATGCAAGTGAGAGCAAGAAAGTGTGAGCAAGAGTGAGAAAACGGGTGGGCAGGAGTCAGATACGTGCACATAAACAGATTCTTTCACCTGAATAAAACCTATTTACATTAGGCATTCTCTTAGTAAGACCAACTACTGGAAAAAGAAATACAACTTACAGAAATACAGCTGAGAGGAATAAAGAACTAAGAAAACCAAACAGAGTTTCTAGTCCTTTTAACAATTGAGAAAAATATTAACAACTTCAAAAATAGCTTTTAAAATATCAGAATATCCAAACTTTCACTTTGCTTAAATTTTTATCTGAAATATAAAGGATTACAACATTTGTACGTAAAGGAGATCTTGCTGATAATTTTATGTGCCTCCCGTAAATCATTAGGAACTCTGCATAATATTCTTCCTGAATAAAAATTGTCACTTAAGCTCTAGCAAGTAGTTACTTGACTGCTAACTTCTGTAAAACTACTAACAGCAGAACCAAGTTGAAGTCAGCAGGTATATTGAGTGCTGATCGGCATTTGGAATATATCTCCACCTCCAGCAACTATCTGAAGACTGTGAATGCTGCTAACAGTATTGCCATGATAACTATCCTGAAATTAGGATACCACAGACTGAAAATTCTTTGGCTGGAATGTATATGTTAACTCAGAATGGTTATCAAAAGAAAATCGTACACTGAAAAAACATCGACAGAGAAAATGTCAATTCTGTTAGATGTGGAATAGTTAGAGAATGCCACTCTGTAGCCAGGGCAGAGGGGGGAAACACCAGGAACATGAACAAAAATTTGGACATATCATTGCTCTGATCACAAATCAGATTACGGAGCATTTATCTCTACAATACCTTTAATGGCATCTCTGTACTGCAAACTGCCCCTTGGGATCAAAAGAGAGGAGATCAAATAAAATTTCTTGCTAGTACAGATACATTATTCTTCCCAGCTTAGGTAACATCTTCCGTAAGTATTTCAAGGGAGTGTTTTTCCATACACACACTCTTAGCTGATATAAGCGTGCTGGAAAAATCCTAAAAGATAAACTGAGATTTGGTCAATTTTGTACTCAAGTTAAAACAAAGCTTGCTTAACTCTTCTGCAAAGTCTTTCACACACAAAAGAATAAAACTATTCTATAGTTTGCAATACGGAGGCAATCATCTTCCACAGGTAATTGTCTCTTCCTAGCTCAAGTTACAGATTTTAGCATTGATTCAGACCATTTAAAAAGACTAACCAGTGGTAATAAAGCAAGAAATAATTTTGCAAACCTTAAGTCTGAACAAAATAGGAGGATGCAGGACAGTTCTTTATGACATGGAAAGGAGTAGCAGGGTTGCCACAAATGCTATCTTAGAGACTCAACATGCTTTTCCAATGACTATTCAAGTTTTTAGTGTCCTATACTTTAAAGCCAGGACTGAGGTTTTAATTATTTAACAAATAACTAATAGAACTCCAGATGGATGACATGTAAAACCAAAAACTACAACCATAACATCATCTTCATTTGTTTGGATGACACTAGCTTTACAAAGTCAAATGCTTCTAGCAAGCCTCAAGTACCAGGATTTCTCCAGAATTCCTTACTATAGTCAACCCATCTTCCTTTTACCATTAAGCATCCTGTGTCTCTTCCTGTTTGTTCTTGCCCTCTTTATCCCTATTTCCACTCTCCCTGCTATATTTTTTCCTTCCTCATTTTCCTCTAACATTCAAAAACCCTCTCAACTACTCAGAGCAGAAAAAGAAAAATTTAATACATTTGTAGAATGTCATGTAATACACATCTTCAACGTAGATATATGCCAAAACACAAAATAAAAGACAATGTAACATCATAATACAATTCTTGCAGAAGGAAAAGAGACTAAAGTATGAATTCTCATATACTTTGACCAAGCAATCTTTGTCCTACTTTTTCACACTTCAGTTAGATCAAAACAGGCTTGATGCTTTTTTAAAGTTTGATGTCAAGCCTCATAGGTTATGAGACTAAAAACAAAACTGTCAGTTACAAAGTGAGGAATGCAGAAACCAAGAATAACAGCAAGACAACTATATGTTTGTTAAGAACAATCCACTCCAAATATTTTAATTCTACCATCAGCAAAAATTCCACAGAAGAATAGTACATTTTTGTAATGGAACATCTGAACATGCTAATAAAATTTTCGATATCTAAGATATTTTTACTTCAACAATCATCAGTGCTTGGCAACAAAGTTCTATTGAAAGATAAATATTGTGAAATGTCTCTACATAGTTTTATAAGTAGATCAATCAATTAACATAGCAATAAATTAGTTTCATTAGCATGTTTCTGGCATTAGGAGGTGCTTTACTAATTAGAAGACATATTTAAGCAAATACTATTCCTAGTTTGTCCATGTAAATTATATTCCTCTTTATCACAGTGCTTACTTACTGTTGTAGAACATTACTGAGATCTGTTAAAGAGAAACTCAAGTCATTTAGTGTCAAGTTGGTAACACAAGCTGCCACTTCAACAGATGCAATCAGGTAAAAATCTGGCCACTAGCCACAGTACTTGAGAATGCATTAACTGAATATTATCATTTCACTGAACTTCACTGAATTTTTTTAGAGTTGGAAGGGATCTTAGAGATCATCTAGTCCAACTCCCCTGCTGAAGCAGGATTGCCCAGAGCTAGAGCATGTTACTCAGGACTGCATCCAGGCAGGTCTTGAAAATCTCCAAAGAAGGGGACTCCACAACCTCCCTGGGCAACCTGTTCCAGAGCTCCGTCACCCTCACCGTGAAGAAGTTTTTCTTCATATTTATTCTATTAGAAGGCACAGCTATATGTTTAATAGCTTTAAGAAGTGTCGTGCCATCACCAGTTCATTTTTTGATAAATTAATCTATTCAAAATTGCACTTATAACTTCCTTAGCATCGATATTGTTTTGTAGTATTTCAGGGACTGCATATTTGTTTGCTTTTAATCTTACTGTTTACCTAATAATGCACTAACAGCAGAACAAAGGCACTACAAACACTGCAAATTGAATGGACAGGACAATTTTGGTCTCATTTCCAATTGCTCCAAGAAGAACTGGGCTGCACCAGCAGACCCAACACATGTTATAGAATGTGCCCAAAAAAATTTCAGTATAAAACTTATGTTAACTAGTGTTTCCCAAAACACATATATAACTAAACACCACACATCCTACATATATAACTGATGCGATGCTTAAATAAGTATATAACCATACCCTAATTACATGGATGTCAAAGGAATCATCTCAATGAGTATTCAGCACTCCCATATAAATAGTCTTATCAATACCTGAAAATATTCCAAGCTAACTTTTTCTGCAGACTAAAATTATAAAAAATTCACTGCTGGGTTAATACAGATGTTTGTATGTATGTAGGCTTTTGCTTATTTCTGCTACATATAGATAGTATGGAATTCAAATAAGAGGAGGGATTCCCATTCATTCAAAGCATAAATTCTGTATTAGCTATAATTTCTGCTATTTTGCTTACATGCTAAAGAAACATGCTTTAGAATTATTTTGCTCTTTCATAGAATCATCCTTTGCAGCTTTTCATCCAGAAATATTAGTTAAATAAGAGCTATAGTGCTGCTACAAATACAGTACTATCAGTCCAGCTAAGTAAGTCCTAAAGTGAGAAAATAATTAGAATATTTTAGAAACCTCTCTGTAGCTGTAAAACTGACTTCTTATAAATCATACAATGAGGCAGAGAATATTAGAACATGACCTGAGCAGAATAAGATTACAAAAACATTTTTCACCTCATTTGAGATTAAGTTTTCAAGTCCTGCAAACAGAGAAATTTATAAACCTAGAATTCCTTTAAAATTTTTATTAGTTCATGAAAACCTCATCTCAGTACTGTCACTGGCCAAGAACACAGTAAAAGCACTGTTTTAAGTAGGTTTTCTCCTCTACCTTTATATATAAATATATTAATGCCTATGTATTCAAAGATCCTATTTTAAAACAATATTCCACAAATGTTTCTGTGGAAAGGTTTTAGTTCATTCTTTATATTTAAACAGTGACCATCTCTGCTGTAACCTATTCCTCTTGTTGAGAGATGAAGCTAATCAATGAAATACAACTGATAGACTAGTTTGTAGTTAACTTTAAGTCTAAGCAAATGTTTTTATCCCTCTAAAATATTTTGAAAGTAACTTTGAAAGGGTCAATTTTCAATTTCTTTAAAACGGAGAGAAACAACATCCGTAGAAACTTCACAGTAATTTTCTGAAAAGAGCTATTTCATTTATGCTTGAAAGCAACATTTTAATACCAGCAATGGTACTGTATAGAGGTCAGCATTCTTTTTACCTTTCATGCCATTAATATTCACATTTAAATGTTCTCAGTGACAAACTGACAATTAGAGATAAAATCCAAACCAAACCAAAATTCTTCAACCCACTAACAAGAAACATCTGTTCTTCCACATCATCTTAAGTTTGTGGTCTGCAAGACCACAAGCAGATACTTGGTTTTACATACTGTTCAGTGAAAAATAAATCTTAGAAGAATACTTCCACGGCAACATTATTATTTTTTTTTTCAGTGGCTGATTGGTTTGTACTGAAATTTGCCTGTCGGTACCTGTATTTCTCTACCATGCTTCTCATAACTTTACCTTCCAGGAAGGAGGAACCATTTGAGAAAGAGAGGTAGAAACAGAGAATTTTTCACTACCATTTTAACTTGGTGACTCAAAGACAACCGAGACAAAACACCTAAGAACACACCTTCTGCTACCAAATGTTGTCAGTAAGGTCATCCAGTGAAATGAAGACAACATTTATTTTTTTTTAACATTACAATCTTCTAATCATCACGGAGAACTGATGACTCCTCTTGTGTTCAAACATCCTGCAGACATCAGTTTCTCAGAATCTGCTTTAACTTCTTTTTCTGATGATTTACTGAGCAGATTCTCTGCTTTCTTTAAAACGTACATTCAAGCAGTTACCACAAGAGAACAAACGTCCACCTCTGCAGCTCAGCAGAATGTATAATTAATAGTTATCTAGAAACTGTTGTAACATGTAGCTGTGGCCTAGAAAATGAAATTAAAAAATACTCAGCACAGTAATCTGCAAAAATATTCACAAAATTCTCTTTATACCATTCTTGCATATATTTTAATCCAAACATTTGCATTGCTGAAACAAAAGAGTAAATAAAATGGCAGTATTCTTATTTGAATAGCATTGCTTAGCTACAAATGTTTTTTACTAGTTTTACACTATTTAGGCTTTTTTTTTTGTTCACATATAACATCTGTTTAGCCAGCTGTATATTTAGCTAACACTTTTTTGTGTGGGATTTACATAAAACACAACTGAAGTTTAATTGCACGTTCAGATTTTGGGAAATCATAGATTTACAGACTATTTGAAGTTGGATGGCACTCAAGGAGATCGCCTATCCAATCCCTCTGCACAAGGTTGCCCAAGTATAGTGTACATAGTTATGTCCTGTCCAGTCTTTAATATCTCCAAGGATTGAGTATCCACAACCTCTGGGCAACCTGCTAGAGTGTTTAATCACCTTTACAGTAAAAAAAGTTATTTTTCTTATATTTCAGATTGTGTCCATTATGACGGTGATGGGAAGAAAATCTTTATCTTCTAAAATTGAAGATACTTGATACAGAAACCACAGAGACAGAAAAATGGAACATCACAACATTTTAGTGTAGTTTTTTCACAACTTTTTACAGCTTTTAGCTTTTTACATGCTTGAAATCATATAACCTATTTTATGAAAGACTCAATTATATGGCCCAAAGAATTATGATGCTTGTTGCCAAAGATCCCTCCTGTTCTTAAATACATATTTACAAAGAGCTAATGTGCATGTTATTTTTCAGATAGATTGATAAAAATGTGATTAAAACACAAGTGTAGTTGTTATAACAACTTTTATTTATCTGTAATGCACCAATCATGAGTGCAAATAAATGTTAATTTAAGTAAGTACTAAGAGACTTCACCAGCTAGCAGATGTAGCAACCTAATTCAGCAGTGCCAAATCTTGATGTAAATTTTACTCTGCATGGACTAGAAAATTTAACTTGTGATGTCAATTTTATAATTACAAATAATTTGTTATTCAGCACGTAAAAAGACAAATTAGCAGAGCCAGAATGTCTTTTTTTTTACATTAAGACATGAAAATGGACTGTAAAGGAAACTATTTGACCAAACCTGTAACTGAGCTAATGCAGCATTAAAATTGAAAAAAATATAAACCAAGATTATGAATGATAGAGGCTAACAACAGAAAGAATACATTAATGACAGTTCATAGCATAAGGAATCAAAACAAGTTAAATTTCTATGATTAACCATTTGATACAATAATGAAGATAAATGCTAGCAAACTGATTCACTTTATTTTACTGCAAACCGTTAACTGTATCTGAGTTTCAGAATAAAAGTAATTTCTTTCTTTATAAGAGTGCCTGGCTATTTCATACATATCAGTTTAAATATTTTGCCTTATCAGATCTGTGCCTGATTGTATGAAACCAATGCACTTGGAAGTGAGAAATCCCCAAAGCAACAACCGCACAGCAAAGATTTTAGTTGATTAATCAGTGGATTCAGTCTTAGAGACATTAATTTTATTTTCTGTTCACTATACTCAAATTCTAGGACCTAAATCAGGCCTTAAAAGTGATTAATTAGAACTGACCCTGTAATTTCCATCTATAGGATACCTAATCAGACATAACCTTTATGGGATTTTTCATTTTTACAATGAAGTGTGGTTATTTAATTTTACAGTGAGAAGAAACTCTTTAAGACCAGATTTTTTTTTTTATTTTATATTTCATTGCTTCCTAATAGACAGATCTAATACCCTACAGAATTTTTATGCATATTAAGACTATTTTTTTTTTCTCCTGGACTAAGGTATCACTACTCTCCACAACACAGTCCTATGACTAATATCTCAATGTTTTGTAAATGCTAACTCATTAATAAAGATATAATCAGCAACTATACACACATTTGTGCTATATAGCACATATTAAATATATCAGAATTATTATATGTATTTATAGTGTTTGATATTAAAATCTTATTCAACTAAAATATGATTAAATCCAACAGAATAGAATAAATGTAGGTACAGCACAAAAGTTACAACTGAGTAATATACTAAACACTTCATAGAGAGTCCATCATGTTCAAGATCTCCTGTTGACAAAGTTCAAAATCCATTAAGAAAGAACAATACTGGAGAAGATGGTAATGTGCAGTGGAACTGAAATGCATTTTCTTTTAGATGCTTTTTCTTATTCACCAACATTGCTAGGTCATGACTCTCAGAAAATAAAGGGCATTGGGAATTCAAATGACAGCCTATCATCAACAATGATACTTTCTAAAATGTGCTCCTTCTATCATTGTCTGAATGATCGTTATATTAATTTAATACTCCTGCTCTAGCTGCAGCAGAAGAGTCTGATATCTCTGAAGAAAAATGCATTAAAAACCCACTTTCTCTAGTATAGATGAGGTATATAGTTATTTTGCTCAACAGCTAAGCTTCTCCAGAATCCCACTAATATTCCCATAGAGAATTACCTACTCTAGCTAAGAGAGAATGCAGATACATCTATTGTATCTCCTTGAAGAAAAAAGCTCCAAGGAAATAATTTACAGACGCATATAAGAACAGGACTTTTTTTGCCATAATATCCAGATATCAAAGAATATTCTTGAATCCACTGTAGTCCATTGATTCATGTGATATGTTAAGAATTATGAAATTGCCAAATGCAAAACCCTCCCTAAAAAGAAACATAATCTTTTTGCTACCTATCATATAGCTATACCTCAAAAAGGTTAGCATCAATGCAGTGCATCATATTGGTGTTTACAAATTGTTGACAAATGGTGTTGGCAAATTTTGTTGATTAATTCTCCTTGAACAAATAATCTTCCTTAGAGATAATGACCTTATTTTGTATGGCAATGTTTCACATACCAAATTGTACCCATATTGAGAAAATAGGTTACTTATATGTGCTGTCTTCTCAATAAAACTTTGCTCTTTGCAAAATGAATTTTATCTATCTCACCCAGTGCATTACATTTACTAGAAGAAATAGGGTTGGAGTTCTTTTGTTTGATTTGGTTCGGGTTTTTTGGTGGTTGTTTTTTTACGTCAGCATAAAGCATAATGGTGTTTATTCTGACTTGGGCATTATTGGCAGAACACATTACCATTTTTTTAGAAATATGTGAAATTCTAATAATTGAAATTAAATAAAAATCTGAAAACACAAGAAATCTTATTAAAGCATGTACATAATGCATCACAGTTCAAGTAATGAACTGCTAGTATGAGTATGTTTTCCATCAATTAAGGTCAAATATTAATATTTCTAACTAGAGTATCCACAGTATTTCTTAAACTATAAGCCTCTGGTTGAAACCGCTGCCCCTTTTTGCAATATTTTAATATTAGTTGTGTTGCTATCTTTATGACCACTTGTACTGCTGAGGTAATGATAATTACTACTGCAACTCAATGTACACCTGAAATCATAATCATCATTTATTAAAATATCTTATACCCCTCAAAGCTTGGCATTTAATTTCTTTCATAAGCAAACTGGTTGACGAGGAAAGACTAGCTAGCCTTGACTTGCAGATGTTATTGCACATTACCCCTTGTCTGTGTAGAACTCAGGATAATCAAATGTAATAAGACAATGAAAAGATGGGACCTTAAATAGCACACTGGTTAGAATTTATCTTCCTGCTCTACATTTAAAGCAGCAAGTTATGAAATGAAGTTGACAAGAAATTATCAGTTCACTACTTCACACAGCTATACTTAACTACCTTAAAATAAAATATAATTGGACAGGAAGCACAAAAATTATATGAGCTGAAAATTCAACTGCAAGTGTATTTTGTATTTGCCCCCCCCATTCTTTAAAAAACATAGTGAAGCACAACACGAAAGACAATTTTTTTAAAATGACTTAACAAAAAGCCACGTATGGGCTCCTCAACTGAAAGTACCTGCAACCATTTCAGTCTTTACAGCCCTTAGTCAAACTCTACAAAGTAGGTTGTAACAGGGAAAAAGATAAGTGTCTTGAGATGTTTGCCCCTACAAACATCATTTTGCCATTTATAATAACATCATCAAGATGTCTCATCAAGTTGATTTTTGCTTCTTCAAATCCAGGAAAAATTGAAAAAAAAAAAAAAGCCCCAAAATACACCTTGGTATTCTTCCATTTAACTATTACATTTTCTAATAAATATAGCTTTCTTGAAATAAAGTTTCAACTTGAAAATCACAGAATCACAGAATCTTACTGGTTGGAAAGGACCTTTGAGATAATCGAGTCCAACCACATTAAAAAAAAACAAAAAAAACAACATAGTACAGCCAAGGATGCACGCTTCTAC
>JAOQGH010000069.1:10704097-10720089 GCA_025769975.1 Gallinago jamesoni | reverse complement strand
TTGAGATAATCGAGTCCAACCACATTAAAAAAAAAAAAAAACCAACATAGTACAGCCAAGGATGCACGCTTCTACTGAAACATTTTCATTTTAAATTGGTCTTGATTCTGCAAATTGATTCATAGACTTGGATGCATAATCCTTGTGCACAGGCTTATGGACAGCAAATTTAATATGACGGCTTAGTATGAACATATCTATACATATAAATCTATACATAATTTTTATAAGCATAGTACTGAAACGCCATTATACTGAAAAATTATTTCTGAAAGAAATGTTAACACCACTTTCAAAACCAAATATTCATTAATATTATTTCTTAAACAGTTCTAAATATCATTTATAAACACTGTAAAAATATTTACAGCAAAATGGAAAGATTTTAACAGATGATATCCCTTGTATGGTTGCATATCAATGGGTTTGTTTTGAGAATCTTGACAGATGACTGTGTTAATCTATTTCTGGACATACTCAACGTTACTGTTAATGAAATCAGAACACAGTGTCTGCAGATTGCAAAATTCAGCTACAAAGAGTTCAATAGCTTAACTTTTTAATTTAGTTAGTAAGTACCCTAGCAGTGCTGCACTCTCAGCCCCTAAAACAAACCTAAAACCAAAACTACAAACCCCACAAAACAAAGGCAAAACAAAGCTGAAAAAGACCAAATAAAAGAAATCAAAAATACCTAATATTTGAAAAGCACATATGGATGCAAGATTTTGAGGTCACTTAAACATAACTGAAAGTTTTACACAATGAATTTTCTTCAAAGTCACCATATAAGTAAACAAAAAATTCACATATAGAGCATATATTCATTTAAATATAAAAAAGCACTTATAATTCAAACAGGAGTCTTCTATTTAAAAAAACACTGTTTTAAAGATTTTGGAGATGCTGGCATTATATATATAATAAGTATGATGAAGAAAGTATTTTCTTGACTACTTGATAGGTACTTACACAAAAAAGGGCATCAGCTGAATAAGAGTCTCTTTTTTGGGATTGGCTGTGAATTCTGGCACAGTTTGAATAATTTTGTTCATTACGTTCCTTAGGTAATTTTGTAGCTGCTTGCGGCGCTCTTCAACAAACTTTGCATCCTAAAAATAGAAAGGAAAAAATATAAATGACAAAAAGAATGTGTTTTTCAATTCTATAATGTAACAAAACAGTGCTAATAAACACAAAATTTGATCTTTTGATGATCTGTTTATTACAGCTAGAGAAATATGTTGGCAGTACATAAAAAAAACCCTTGATGTGTCCTTCTAGAGATAAAGGAAAATCATACAACCTAATAAAAACCTGTTTCACAAAAACATCCACTGACAGGATGCTGAATTCTCTCCTTGGCAGAATGTGTCCCCTATGGAACAGGATTCTTCTCCTAATAGTAGATCTCCATGAAATACTACAATCTTAGAAAGGCAGTGCATAACAGCGGCATAGAGGCAATTTAACAATTTATGTGATTCTTTTTGAGATCCAGAATTACCAGTCTTTGCAGAAAGAAATACTGACTTATTCCCACAGTTTCTTAACAATTCTTACTTTTCAGATGTTGGGTACACAAACTCCTGAATGGATTAATATTTCGCCAGCTTTTTTATGTTAATAAATTATTACTTTGTGATAGGGTTTTCCAATAGTAAATTGTTTTTTTAAAGATTATATCACAACTCTCATAAAACTGTTATACCCAATTTCTTGTAATATTTTAGGTCTCAGGATTTTCTACTATATTGGCCCCAATAAATAAAATAATTCTATAAACTCTACATTCTGCTGAGTGATTTACAAATTAGAAGTCTAACAACCAGCACAACACCATGCACCCTGTAACTTACATCTCGCTTAAAATTTTTCCTGTGAGGGATCACAATTACAATGAACTACAATATAAAGTCTACACATTTCACACTAACAGAAGACCATAATAGGTTTACAATGAAATCAGGTGCTGGCTGATTCATGCTACAGGCAGTATGCTGTATCTCAGAAATGCAGACATTCTGATCACCTGGTTTAAATGTCAGAGTATGTTCTTTGGGCATGAATCCAAAACTATTATTAGACAATTACAACTCTCAAAGGAAGACTGTTACCTATAAGATTTGTCTATCCAACCTGTACTATTTATCTGTGTAAGAAAAGCTGTTGAAACAAATTCTTGTTTCTTGCTAAAAAAATGACAACCCACCAACAAAACACCATAAATACATTTCACAACACTGAATAAATTTGTTGTACTAAAAAGGTTTGAGCCATGCTGCCATGCATGGGAAGTAAATCTGAAGATTTTTCCTTCCTTAGGTAAAACAGACTAACTCATCATCTAAGCCAGGATGCTCCTTTGAATTCAGGAGGACTGCTGTAGAGTCCTAGAACCCTTATTGACATTTAGTTCTGTTCTTATTCCTCATTAGAATTTACCAGGAACAGCAATATTTTTCAGAGACAAAAGAAAATGAGAAAAGATTCTGAATGACATTTCTCCAAGTAGTAATTTAAATTCACAGAATTAAAAAACAAAACCAAAACCAACCAACCAATGTTAAGAAAGGTACATTTACAAATATTGGAAACTAATCCTTTATACTAAAAATAGCCTCATTTTAAATAATTTAAGGAAGTCTCTTCTGCTCTTCTATTTGCATGTGATTACTTAATGACATGTAATTTTAATTACTGTAACTTGCTAAAGACATATATACTCAAAGCTGTCACAAACTTAGGCAGTACTTGTGCTGCTTAATTAAGTTTACAACATTTCAAAATATATACAGATTCAGTTTTTTGATTTCTAGATATGAACTTACACAGATGTGTCCAGCCCTGTTTCACATTCCAGTTTTATATTAATACATGTAATAATCAAGATCAGTGTGAAAACAAAAAAGCTCTATGTATTATATGGTTTTCTATTTCTATCAGCCACATTATTTTTCAGTAATATACACACACTACAGACACAAACTGTGTAGCAAGTGATTCTAGTGTTAATTGATATACTGATAAATGAAGAAATGCAGTCTGAAAACTCTTGGAAACTGGTACTTTATTAAAAAACAAAACTGCATTGTTGACACTTCATGCAATGCACTCTGCAGAGTCACTCACCCAGGACTCCACAACTGAGTACAGTTACTACTCAAACGGAACAAAGCAACAGCTTGCTCCGTGCCCCGCTGCACTGACGAAGTCTGGACAAATGTGTGGAACAGAAGTCTATACAAGCTGTTGGGAAATGTTAAAGCAAAAATTTTAATATGTGGCAATACATAATATTAGAAAAAAATGGAATGCTAATAATAAATGAAAGTGTAGTGTAATACTAATCAACTAAGTCACTAACATAAATTTTAATATTTTTCCTCTTTTCACTAACATTTTTATTCCTACTGGTTCTTTGACTAGCTGTAGGAACAGCCTTGTCTTCCCATCTTTTCACTCAAAGAATTTAAAGTATCACATCATCACGTTGGTAAGGACACTAATTTGCTACCATCAGCTGTGTGAGGCAGAAGACAAGAAAGTGTGGCACGTAGATCTCAGAGAAGAAAAAGGCCATGGAACAGCTTTGGTTCTGAAAGATGTAACCACGTGAGTAGTCTTGATGTTTGGCACGTGAGACCATTTCAATCATGGAGTAATCCCCTCCCCTGGTCTTACTGCACTGGGTGTAATGCAGGAGCACTGCTTTGTTCTACAAGCCTGGTCCTAGTGCAGGCACAGCCTCAGCCTAGAGCTGTTCCAAAGAACTGGCCTCACCCCCACTACACTTCCTTGACTCTCCTTTAATCACTTCCACCAATTATGTTTTCAAACTCCAAAGAAAATCTCCTTTTTCAAAGTACCACACTCATTAGCACTTTCTCAGTTCTGAGGTTTTTTTAGTCACAAATCCTCAACAACAGTATTTTCAGTCAAATCATTTCAATTACGTTAAACTTTGCTCTTAAGCAGAAGCTGCATTCGTTTAGTATGACTGCAGTACCGCAGATGTATTTAAATAAATACATCTTTTTTCACATGCAAACAACTTTGGTAAAAACACAGGAGCAAAATGCTGAATGTAGGAACTTTCTGTCTCTTATGTTATTGTAAAAAATCTCATTAGCTACAGATAACAATGGCACAAAGGAGTTTTCTAATTAAGAATGCCAGAACATGCCTGGGGAATACATTTTGCTGTTTACAGCTGATCAAATTAGTGCTTATAATATAGCTATTTTTCTGCCATTTATTCAAGCGAAATACAGAAAATCTAAGAAATTAAACTCAGTCTGAAAATGGTTAAAAATGCTCTTATAGCCTGATATAAATTTTATCCCTAAAAAAAACCAATCTCTGAGCAATCTACCGTGAAATTCTGTACCATGCCCATTGTCCTTACCAGAAGAAATGTAAGCCAAGGTCAAAATAGGTCTATACTTTATCACCAAAGGTGCATTTTGCAACAGCAGGTCAGCTACTCAGAGGACTTATTTCACCACAGAGTTATTATTGCCAAATTGTTGCAGTAATAAAGAGGTTTTGTCACAAAATAGTAAATAGAATAATGGGTAATAGAAAAACATAGCTGGTTCAAAGCCTGGCCAAATTATAGAGTTACTGTTACCCCCTTTTCATTGGACCCAATTATCTACAACTGAAATCTTGTTAGTATTCTATATTCCAACTCCTAAACAGTATTTTTATTTACAAGCAAAAAGTAAAATTTAGATTTGCATCAGTGAAAAAAAGCCATACTTTTAGCACATATCTTCGGTGATTGTATGAGATTGTATCTGTCAACAGAAATCTACATTTGCTATCCATTCACACAGGAAACAGCAAAGATCTTTCCCTAAGATTCAATACACAGATTTATGTATGCTTAACATCAACATACTTTGGGGGAAAAGTAATTTTGTTAAAATTACGGCTACATATACTTTTGCGTTCATTTTTGCAGTTTCATTTTTAGGAAAATAAATGCATGTATGGGAAGATAAGTAACAGTACTAAATAAAAGCCCACTTTCAGGATCTCACTGAAGAGAAATCCTGCTAACCGTTGAGAAAGGAAACCTGCTCTCAAAAATATGGATGGAAACTATTACAAAGATCAAAGGTATTTTCTGAAATTCAGGTAAGAAAAATGTGTAGAAGAAATGGCATGGGTAAGATGAATAAATAGTAATTCCTGTCTCTAACAAGAACAAAGACCTTGTGTCTTGAATCATGAAGCCAGTCATTTGACCCGTTGGGATCAGAATCACAATGAAGATCTTTTCTTTGCCTCATAAATGCCTCTTTTTAATTGCAGGAAGAGTTTATGAATTTTACCTGCCTTTATTACGTATGATGCTTTTTTAAAAAAACCATCACCACTAGCAAGAGCTCTGGACAAAAACCATTAAGTTATTTCAAAGCTGGCTATAAAAATAAATTTTAAATACTTGTGGCACTGATTTTTTTTTTCCCAGAAGCACATACCAAAATTGGCACTAAAACCAGCACTATACATATTTGGTTCCTATACTTTCAGAAGCTGTAACTGTTTATATGACACAAATTAATTCTATAATTTGAAATTGTTACAGAAAAAGCAGACTGTTCTATATTGTTTTTCTCCATTTTTATATAGAACGTAATAGATCCTTCCGTAACCAATTTGGCAGCACAAGTTTTTAAGCATTTTCCTGAGTCAAGCCCTAGATGCTCCTTCCACATATCTTTCCATGAAGGTATTTGAACAACTGACTAAAATCCTACTAACTCTAAAACCAAAAGGCAAAGCTAACTGGCCCCTTTCACTTCTTCTAACTGGGTCCAGTAGTAGATTGAATGATCCCACCAAACTTGAAATTTAACTCTTAACTATTACTTGTAAAACATCTCCCACTGCCTAATCCCTGATCCCGTGGCACTACAGAGGGCAAAAGAGTATTTAAGGATGGCGGGAGCTCTGCTTTCAAGATCTGAGATTTCTTTTAAATTCAAAAGACAAACTTTTTGGAGCCACATATCCTTAGTGTGAAGGAGTATTTATGGACGCCTACTATTTCTCTTTGTAATGATGCTGAAATTACCTCACTGTACTGGAAAAGCAGCTCCCATCTGAGCAAAGGGAAAGCCTCACATATTCAGCACCACCTGATTTAACAATCCATGAAAGTATCCATGCACAGAAAAGGAACTAGCACATGCCAGGATACATTTCCTACAACCATAATCCATCGCCCCTCTCTCTTTCCTGTCAAAAGAAAGAGATAGAGAGGGACTTAGTTACATAAAGAATATGGACAGATTCTGATACACATCTGCAGGGTATCCTGGCCAAACATACCACCAATTTACGGAGCAGAAACTTGTATCAGATACAACTTGTTAATGGAGACTTAACATACCAACATTCACCATCAATTTGTAGGCATATTTTCCGAAAAAGAAAGTTGGTTCTATTCTACCTCAAACCAGGAGAGAAAGCTATGACTGTTTCTGCACAAACTACTGTCAAAGTTACCTCTTAACCTACAGATCAAGAGCATGTGGTTTTGATTAAGAGTCCACAAAACTTCAGTTAACAAGCAGAACTGCTTCAGATGGGAGAAGCATCAAAACACATCTGGGAAAATATTTTTAATCTGAAATTAACATCTCCCAAAATATTTTATGAAATTCTTTCTGACTGAGAATTTGCCAAGTTTCAGCCCACAGCAAAATGCTAATATCAGATTACAAATTTCTAAAAATGAGAATACATAATGGAAATCTTATAGACTCTCAACAGATATTAGAAGATGATGTAAAGCTATAAAACTAAAAAGCAAAGTCTAACGTACTATATTTTATGTTACGCTGTTTTGCAGTTTTACATTACAAGACAGGTTCATTCCAACTTGCATTTTAAATTGTTTCACACAACTGCTGGTCTTTCATATACACTGCTAACATGTAACAGATGGCAAAACACTGATATTCTTCATTATTAATGGGACAGCTCACTTAAGATGTTTCAAATATTTTTCATGAGTTGTTGGAAATTATATGATTGCCATGGTTACCTGCCATGATTTAGGGACAGATAGAACAATTTTATATTCTGAGTTTGGTGCTGTTACAATCAACATAACATCCTTCTGATGTCCTAACAATTATCTATCATTTAAATAACCTTCAGTTGTTAACACTGGGGTAAAAAAAAAAAAACCCAAACAACAAAACCACTCAGGGCTCAATCCAAGTCAATTAAAATAAAGGAAATATGGCTTTAGGACTTTAACGAGAGCTGTATCAACGTCTGATAGCACACCATGCATCCCATCCTAAATAACACTGACAGTAGTGCTATTCAAAGATGAACCTGAAAATGCAGAAATAAACTCATGTTATTCTAAGCTGGCCTAATATTTTTTCACCATCTTGGTCAACCAGTCTAGTGTAATTCTTGTATCAGTTTTTGTCTATTTAAAAGACATCAAGTCATTAATCTCAAAATGAAGCTGAAATAGGAGCTCATCAAACATTTAATTGCCGAGTCATTCTCACTGTTTTGTGATTTAAAAAATAGTTAGATAACAAGTATTAATTTTTACAGGGTAATTGGTACCTTGGCAAAGGTCACAATAAAACATGACATGAGTACACTTGTCTTTCAGTAACTACTGCTTCAAACTATAGTTTTAGGTACAGTTTCCAATACTAAATATACTAAATAGTACCACATTATGCAAAAATCAACTAAATAAATATTGGAACTACCCAAGCTTAAAATTTCCATCCTACTTGTATTGCCACTTTCTGTATGGCTAGCATTATACAACAAAACAAGGATATACAATACATGTAATTGCCATTTTTCCCATCCCACTGTGAGATTTTTTTGTACATTTACTATTCGGTGGAACAAAGAAGAATTTAAGAGGATGAGATACAGAGAAAACAATCAAGGAACTGTGAATTTTGAAATCTATCTTTCCTTAAACAGAGATTTACTACATAATTGTGATTATTACTCTGTTTCTCTACTGAAATAGTTGATGCATTTCCATCTCCAACTATGGGCTCATTTCATACCAGAAAGTAAGTAATGCTTTTTGACAGAGTAATTTGAAAAATGCACTTCTGCAAAACCACTCAGCAGCAGACAAGCTAAGGGTGAGCTATGGTCCTTGTCAATGCCTTCAGTCTGCACAAACTTATGTGGACAATTGCAACATTTTCATTAGCATATCTAATCTTTTGAGACTCAAGGCATCTCCTGCAGTACTCTGCAGAGCTGCTTAGCACAGTCCACCTGCTCAGAAAAGAAATGGTTGCTCGGCAGCTGTGCCATCCTTCTCGAGTCACCAGAAGACCTGCAAGCTGAGTCTATGCCTTGCAAATAAGGTTTTTATTCAAGTATTAATTTTTGAAAAAAGTCTCACCTTTTATTTTGAGTAAGAAGGTAGTTTATATATCACAGCCTTATAGCTACTAAGATTTATAGGCATACTAAGGTTTTGTCTGTGCTTTCTTAGAATACAAGTCCAGAGCACACTGTATGCTTACAGACACATGAAAGTGTGTAGTCCCCAGGCCCTATCAAAACAACAGACAATTCCATTTTGATAAATTCTTCTGCAGCATAATAAATCTCGGTCAAACTATGTCTTGTACCTCTCTGAATTGGCTCAGGCATTTTTAGAATCCCGGAATCAAGTATGTTTCTTAAGACACCTGGCATTTTCAAGCTAGCAATATCATCCATCCAAAAGGCTAAACTTTCTCAAAACCCTCTTTGAGAAAATGTGTTAAAAATGAGTAAATATATCAACAGAAAAAAAAGAAAGCTTGAGAATAAAACTAAAACTGATCTCTTTTTAGTGTTGTGTTTCATGCCACTGTTAGGACTCAATTGTGATGTTATGCTAACAAAATTCAGTGTCATCTAAATATTTTTTTTATTTAAAGACAGTAAGGCCAATTTGTCGATTTGTCAACTGGTCAGGAATCAATTGTTCATTAAAATGCATCAATAGAAAACTGCAGCCTATAGCAAGACCCCTAGGGCTTATTTTTTGCTCAGCTATTGAACAGGGAAATTCCATTTGTGTTTTCTCCTCAGACCAAGTATTATCAGTCTATTCTTTACTTTTATTCAGGAGATTCTGGAAACTACAACAACAGTTCATGAAACTGAGATCAATTTTTTTCACTAGCCTATATTACAGCAATAACTATCAACAATATTAGTTAAAATGTGTCTTGGTTCAGTGCTTCCCCCCAACACTGCAGTTTTCTTCCTTAATTTCTTTCTTTTATCAGGTTTAAAAATGCCCTGAAGACCAATAAAGAGACTCTAACTTTAAAACAGTAACAAAAAACCAACCCCAAAACCCTTCAGAAACATGGTGCATACAGTGCTTACAGTGTACAAGGTTATATATGCAAGGTTCCAGTAATGCTTTCTCTTAAAAATAATAAATTAAATTAAAAAAAAAACAAAACAAACAAAACCCAACAAACTCAGAGCAAAGAGCCAGACCCACAAACAGGTTAATGAAAAACTACAACTTCTCTTCTACCCTCTCAGCAAGTGAAAGAAATTGCTTTCAGATTTCCCCACAAAGTTCACTAATAATTGTTTCTCTACCACATTTCAGTAAATATATTCCCTTCCCAGTAAAAACCTTCAAACAGAATTTATGCCACTTCTCTCCTGTTGGATGGTTCCAGCACGCCAGGAGAGGGGATACTAAGAGCTACCCATCGGTATAGACTGTCACAGACCTGCTGGAAGAGGATGGTTACAGGGGGCCACACAAGGGCCCAGAGAGCACCCTGTTGGCCAATCTCCCCCCAGCAGAGCTGGCTGAGATAGTCTGCTGATAACCAGCAGCATCTAAGACACCTAAAGGAGATCTGAGAGAAGGCTGCTAGCTTCTGGTTACTGTCTACACCTGTGGGCTAACAGTAGCCAAACACGTTTATTTGAAATGTTTTAACTCTTAGCAAGTACAAGTACGATTCTGAAAATAAATTAGTAAATAAATAAAATAATAGAGCCATTTACCACCTCAACTGCCAATAGCAGCAGGATACAAGATGGCCCTTGAAGTTAATTCATATTCAAAATTCTAGATGCTCCTTTGACAGAAATTTTATTTAGATACTCTCTAATAGGAAAATTCTGTTTTTTAAGATAAAAACTGAATGAATGAGGAATATCGTTATCAAGTGCCCATTATTGATAGTGCCTTCATGTAAAGATACTTTACATGGTACAATGAGGAAAACCGGATTTTGTCATGCAGGAAGTGTCTCTAGCATTTCATACCATCTGAACTATTTATTAGTTTGCTCCATTTTTTAAAAAAATAACATTGAGTATGTTTAGTACTAGCAATTGCACAAATATTTGTAGGTACAGAAAGACAGGAAAACGTGGGTAAAATTTCAAATTCAGAGAAAGGAGGTTTTAGTTTTATTTCCGTAATGAGGTATCCCTGCTGAGGTCTCCCTGAAAGAAAATTTATTAATCCACGTAATTTTGTAATTTAGCATCACTATCATAATAAGAAATAAGTTTACAAAGTTATTTTTATATTTTCATTTTATACCAGGAGGCTACTAGAATACCTAAATGACGCATGAGCTGTTATAAAACTGCAATATTTTTATCTAGCAGGTGTCCAAGCAGCATATAAATTACATTACTTTCTTTTTTTCCCCCCCATAATGTCATGATGTAAAGCAACACCATCTGAACTGTTTCTACACGCTCTATCTTCAAGAATTTGTTAGAATAAATCACTTCTCTTAACTACAGCATTACAAGACAGCAACAATAAAAACACCTCTTAACAGGCAAAATTTTGTTTTGTAGACCCTAAACTTCATCTTCCTAAACTTAAACAGCAATTAATAGGTAATTATTATAACTTGAAAAGAAAAAGTCTCAATTCACTATTTTCATGAAATGTTACACCTGAGCACCAAATGAACATACTAATCCAGTGAGACATTCTGAAAGAGATGGAGAAGTATGAGTTGGCAAACTGTTTACCTGTTAAACTAAACCACCAAAAATGAAATACACTATTCTGCACTGTGCTAGCTTTAACCTTCATGCTGAGCTTCAGGTAACCCAGACATTTCATACTACAGAACTTGAAGATAAAGTGCTTGCTATAAAGTATTTGTCATATAAAACCTAACCATTTCCTTCTGACTTATTTCTCTACCCTTGGATAGTGATATGACAAAAAAAAAAAATGGAAATGAGGAAGAACTGAATGCTCTTTTCTAAGAATTGTATACAGAAAATATCCACTGCAGTCTTTTCCAGTAAAAAACCCAGAGGATCTGGATTCAAAATCTGAAATACTCTGTACTCCCCCTTAGTGTGCAGGTGAGAGTGTCAGAAAAGAGGTGTGCTGTGACTAGAAATCTTATGCCAAGTGTGAAACTATTTCTATTTTTATCTTTATCTGTATGGTACTTCAATTAAGTGAGCTATTTGAAAACTAGACTGTATTAATTTCATCTCAATAGCTATTTAAAGCTCATATTTCTTTAAGAATTGAACTTCCCAGTTGTGAAGTAACATGGCAAACTGAGAGGACAAAGCTTCTTTTATGGCTTTAGAATGCCATTAAAAAAACAGTGTTATGGAATTAATGCATGAGGCTATACATATAAGAGTAATTTGAGTTCCTTTCCCAATTCGAACACAATGCAAATGGATCCCTTTCTTTCCTTTCTAACCATACCACCGCCTAAGCATGTCTGTCAAATTTATATTAACTACAGTTTTTTCCTAATACCCACAAGGCAAAGTAGTATATGAAAATGACTCAATATACTAGCTGAATCCACTAAGACAGTTGAAAATTAAAATCTACTCACTTTGAAAATTAAGAATAGTATAGAATTTAGGTATCTATATTACATAATCCAAAAATCAAATTAAGTAAGCATTAACGAAAGCAATCCTTAACTCCAAATTTTTAATATATAACTTAAGGATTTATATTTCCAAAGCTTTTCTCCTTTAATAAATGTATTCCAATTCTGAAACAGCAAAGAGTCATCATTTTCTACTAATTCTACTGGAAGACCTCTGATATCAAAGCTTTAGTACTAAGAAATATTTAGTCCACTGCCCCAAAGGCACTAGCTAGAAGTCCTGCTTTCTACGTCACAGCTCCCTATAACAGTATGACTTTGACAAACTAATCTGATAAAGGGTAGTTTCTATGAGCTATTAAACCCCGTAAAGTACAAAAGCGCATATATCTGTACTTCTGATTTCAATGCAAGCCAAACACATACTTAAATTTTAGGATGTCCTGAAGTGCTTTGCTGAATCAGGACAGAAAAACACCCAAGCCTAAAATGAAATTACTTCCTTCCCTAAGATTCACTTTGACTCATCCTCTTTCAAACATTCCACAATTCTTTTGTTATTTTACTAGTTAAACAGGAATTGTTACATTTCCAGTTTTAAACACTGTTCGGTCCATTAACTATTACAATCACATTTGCTATCATGGCAATAAACGTACATTGGACATATGAATGCAACTTGTGAACTGATTCCTTTAAACCATGAACATCATTTTCATGTCAGTCTAGAATTATCGGTAGTGTTTTTATTAATGTGATGGTCTAGGATATTTATTGGAATAGTGGTGAAGTTGGAAGAAGTATGAACACAGGGCCTTCTCCAGATCTGAAAGATGCAGGAAGTTTCATTCCTTGCTTGTGTCCCTCCCGAATGCTCATCTGTGAGTCAACAGTATCTCACAGTTTCACTGGATCACGACAGCAAATACGTACTGTGTTAATGTATGTATAAAAGCTAGGTAATGTCCTGTGTGATGTACTGAGTGTAGGACAACACTGAATTCTGAATTCATGTGCTGAATTCTGAATTCATGTGGCGCATAGATGTGACTGATGAAGGCAAACACACAGGTCTTTTCTTGAGGAGGCAGAAATAGCTCTACTGAATATGTCTAACCTTAAAAGAAAATTATGTACCATCATGGCTTCTGAAAGTTACTAGCAAAGTAAGTTGTTTTTTTCCTCAAACAGCTCTCTCTTATCAAATCATTTGTCTCTCTCCTCAGCCCAAGCGAGTAGCAGCAACGCCTCTCCTTCCCACAGAAAAACACTTCCACAAAATTTTAAAAAATCTTAAACACCAGAACTGTATCTTAAATACTTACAGATATATGAGCACTTCAGGCCACAGAGACAGTAGAAAACAAGTGAAAAAGAGGAAGCAGTACTGGAGTCTTCACGGAAACGCACTGATCTGGCGAGCTCTGTCCCTAACCCCAACAGGCTCCCCTCAGGGGTAGCTGAAGGCCAGCAACCGCTCAGGCAGTAACACAGGGCAGTGCTGCCGCCTCCACCTCTGCGGGACAAAAAGCCTTACAGCCCTTTCCCTTGCTTCTTCATCCCAAACTCCAGGGATGGGGGGGGGGGGGATGGTGTCTTTAAAAAACTTATTCCTCTCATGCTCCTCCTCTCTTATCCCTTGCCAAGGGGTGTTTAGTACCTTCATCATTTGGCCTAAAAGCAGCTTTTAAAGGGTACTTTTCTCTGAATAGACAGGTTCAAAATGGCAGATCAATTTTTTACAGGAAGGAAACACGTAACAGGAGTTACACAACAATTGCATAATGTGAAACCTTTAAGACCAAACCCAGTAAAATTATAACTCTAATTTGAACGGCTTCAAATTACTTCACATATATACATATACACACACAGAGCCAGACAACTCTTTACTTGATAAACTTTTAAAAACCAACGAACATTATAAGCATAAGACACAAGATACAGTCTGGCTTTTTTTATTTGCAATAAAATCTTTACCTTCTATACCTTTTAATCCTAAAATAGTTATCCTGCAAAGTGTCTTAAACTCTTCATTATCTTCAGCAACAGACTGGACACTGATAAAAAAGTAGCTATGCTGGCAGGATAAAAAAATAAAAAAGGAAGATATCTGCACTGTTAGTGCAAAGGCAGGATTTCCACTGACATAAACTGGAGAAAGATAATGTCCCTGGTGAATAGAACTTTCAGAATTACAAGATACATTCCAAAAGTTAACTTCATATATATATATCCTAAATACTGTCTTTGACGTTGTCATATGCATACACCTCTTTATATGTACACAAAAATAGATAACTTTTAAGATACATACACATAATATTTACAAACTTTTAAAATAATTACATACACAAAATAATCTACAATATAGCTTAGTCACTGATAGGTGAGAGGGACACATTTACTTTATTAAACTAACATTTGGGTATTAAATAAGCTATGGCTGGAGAAATAGCTCACAGACTTCAGTTGCGTGGGCTAAAAATGATGAATGATGATGCTTTCAACATTTTCTCCTAGACAGAAAACTTATTTTAGATTTCTGTATTGTTCCTCTTATGGACTTGAGGAGTCATGGCACAGTCACTCTCTTCTAATCTCAGAAAAGTGCTGCGTATTCTTTCTATACAGGGTATCCAATGTTTTAAAGGAAAGCAAAGGATATCATGCAGTCAAGTCAGCAGTCAGTGGAAAGCTACCTGATTCAATTTCTACACACTTAGGCAATCACTGAATTCACATCTTCAGTGGAAGCAAAGAAGCATTTCTATTTTGATATGTCCTCTGTTGTGACAATACCCTTGCAAGAGGATACTTAATTGGATGTTTACTCAGTTACTAAAATGCATTCTTTAAGCCTTATAATCTGCCAAATGCAGAAGTAGCGACTGAGATTTTAAGGACATTGCAATATTCGAAAAATTAGAATAACGGTAAAAGTTCACATACTTTTACTTAACCATTACTCTGAAAGCAACATTTTAAGAACTGAGACAGAAAAACAGCACCAACAACGGTTCAGAAAGTAAATGTAAGGACTCATCTTAAATGTAAAAAATTATGCTACATTTCTATGCAAAAGCACTCAGGGATCCCTTTGTATTCAAGTATTCTCATCGTATGAAGCTTCTCATGCCTAGAAACCAACCAGTCCTTTGGACATTAGGAACCTGACAGGTAGACTGTCGTCACAAAGACTTAAACTTAGGCAATCACTCAATTAATGGAGGTATGAATTCAAAAGATCCAAAGTAGCTGAAGAGTAGCTAAAAGGCAAAAATCTATTTCATGCAAGAAAACCATGGTTTGAAATTGCAAGTCTTGGTATAAAATACTTAGCAAAAAACAAACCAGGCTGATACATAGGGAGCATGTTTTAAGATTACAAAACCAAACATTACAAATATTAAAAATACAGTTCAAATCTGTAAGTTTTAAATGAAATTATATGCAGTTTAAAAAAGAAGCACAAAAACATACGATGAGTATACGACATTTCTCTTATATACAAAAGAGAAAAACGTTTCTTGTTGTCACTCAAGCAAAACACTGATAAACTGAAGGAAGAACACTTACTCTTGCAAGCACTACTTATAGAAATTTTGACAACTACTTGCTACCAGCACTTAAAGACCATCAGTAGAAAATATACGACATGGGGACTAATATATGTGAAACTTAATACATGGAGTCTTGCAAGCGTTATTGTTATATTTTCCTTCAGTAATTAAATTATCTGTTCTGACTTGATTCAAAGCAACACTTACAAATCAAATTATTCTTTTCATGGCTTTACATTAGTTCTAATTTACTATATTCAAATGATTATAAGGTTACCAACCTCACAGGCAAATACAGTCATCTTTGTAACTGAAAAAAAGGTACTTGTCCAAACAGTATTCTTTCCTGTTCTCTGTTCATTTCCTACTAATCAGTTTTCTGTATAATTATTTTTCCTCAAGCATTAAAGCTAGTTTCTAATCCTACACACCTAATTTGTTGAAAGATCATGAACAGGAACTGTTAAAATCACAGAATCACAGAATTGTGGTGGTTGGAAGGGACCTCAGAGATCATCGAGTCCAACCACAAAAAAAAAAA
>JAOQGH010000069.1:10658320-10703997 GCA_025769975.1 Gallinago jamesoni | reverse complement strand
ATGCACTTTAGCTGGGCTAGTTTTCCTGTCGCTTCTATGAGGGGGCGAGGCCCATCACCACCCTGTCCATGCTTAGGGACAGATAAATTTTCCCAACTTAAAGAAAACAAGTGAAAGGCAAAAATACATTAAAAACATAATAATTAGAATTAATAGAAATATTAGATTTTTAAACTATTCTTTTACAATTGTTAAATATTTCCAGATTTCACTGCTACTCTGACAATATATATGCGATAATAAATACTTGATTTTTTCCTGTTTTTTAGAATTCTCATTCAGCTGAAATTCTGCTTTCTTTTTGAATTTTTCTGTGTCAAACTCTGCAACTTTGCATTTGAACTCGATCTCCCTGATTTCTATTGCAGTAAGCAGGAAAATTAGGCATGACGATTAATAGTTCTCTGTTATTTTTTTTTCATACTCTCTTCTAGTCAAGTTCCCTTCTCAGAGCTCCAATATTTGGCATAGCATAACAGTGGACAGTATTTTATGACTGCAGTAATAGTTCTAGGTCATTCTGCAGAAGATGGTGTCCTCTTGTGGTCTTGGAGGTTCCCTCAGTCAGACATAGAACTGAACACAAAATATAGTGCTGGTATCAAGGGAGGTATCGATTTACAGCAAAACCCTCTTCCAGTGCCACTAACATTTAGGATAAGCATATCACCTTCATTAGCCTCTCTGTACCAAAAACAGTGTATTGAAGATATGCAATAAATAACATTATTTGGGTACAGACCTGAAGGATATAAAAGCACATGACACCATTTTCCAAAAGGTGTAAGATAATAATTTTTAGCCATTTTCACACAGAGGACTATGTTTTACCAATACATTATTTGGGCATCTAATAACACTGAGGATTTGAAAAGGATACAAAAACCTCAGATTGATGTAAACTGAATAGAGATACTTTTGTTACCATAATTTGCCTACTGAAAAGTGCTCTCTGTGCATTGATTTAAGATCATATTGATTAATCTACAAATAGGAAAACAGTAACAACTCTATTAAAAACAGCATGACATATCAGAGAGAAAAAAAGATCTATTGAAATCTAACAATATATCTAAAAGAGAGCATGCTTTGGCAGCCTCTAAAGTTAGAGAAGTATAGAAAAAAATAGTATTGTCAATATCTCTTCTAATGCTTATTACCAAACATTTGCACGTGTAACATCCTGCACAAATCCCTCATCCGAAACTGAAAGTTCTACAGAATTCCAAAACAGACATTCCCATATGAATGAATTCATTTTACACTGAATTTTTTAACTTTTGAATTACTTCAACTTGCTCTCTCATGGAAAGGAGGGCCATCTCAGGCAGGCACACGGTGCAATGTCTTACCAGGGGGTACTATTTCTGCTGGATCTATAGGGTAATTGTTCCTGAAGCATGATCCACTGTACCACACAAAACCATGCAGTATTTCTAAATGCAATACATACTATGACATGGTAGAGAAAGTAGTACCACTAAAAGAATAAGAGTTTACCTACACAATGTGCTTTTGAAATAAGCTCGTGTGATAAACTGAGGCAAACTGGTGCAAAGCTGACATGGAAGTGCCACTTTGCAACTTGCAAGATACTGCAGGTTGACATAAGTATAATCACTAATCAATTCCAATTATACAACTGACATGTCTCATCATCAGAGTCTTTCAGGAGTGCAATGGATGGCACCCATTTCTTACTGTAATGAAAAGATACTTCCTCTGAGATCTGACATGACAAAGTGATTGTGGGCTTATGCATGATTAAGGTAGAATTTTGGCCCAGAGCTAAAGCACTGAAAGAGTAAGTGATGCAAAAATTTTAATGAATTGCTCAACTGATAACTTTGTATGCATCAATTGTGCAACTGAAGTTGTAATTCAATTAGTATTTAAAGCAATTAAGGATGAAAGACTACCAAAAAAAGCTTAAAAGAAGGCTTTTGTAATTTATTGAAGTGGCTGATACTCCATCACTTCAAAAAAGGAGAATTAGTTATGTAACACAGAGGAAAATACATTGTTTCTATTTCAAAACTAGCCACTCAAACAGAAAAATGCATTGTCTTCTAATATGTGAAAAAGAAAAGAAAAGCTCCCATACTTTCATTTGCTAGGTTAGGAGGCAATGAACAACTATATTAACCCTGGACTTTATGACAAGCAAGAAGACCTACAGATTTTATTGATGAACTGGATAGCTATTTATATCACCACCACTTATTCCAGATTATATGCATTACTACTAATTTCGTATCATGTGTGCCAAGCTCACCTACTCATTTTTAGGGAAAACACTTGGGAAATCATCTGAAGTCAGACTGGAGTTACTATCTTTAAACATTTATGATCCACATTTGCTGACATCTGGATGCCACTAAAGAATTACTATTTTTTCTATTTGTTTTTGAAATTTTATATTACTTCATAGGATTTTTCTATCAAAGTTGCAACAGTTATAATTAGCATGATTCTGGCATTTCAGTGATATACCTATTAACATGGTCTTAGGCCAAATAAAACATCATGAGTCTTTGAGTATTTTAGTCATTATTTCAGCTTTCTTTTGACAATTACACTGGTCACTGCAGTTGGCGCTTGTTAGATATTTGATTCAAGAACTCAGTGACAGTGAGGTAAAAAAGGAAAATCTCATATAAAAATTAACAGATTTGGTTAACATTAGGAATGCTGATTTAAGCACCCAGTTTAGCACAGACATTTTTTTATCATAAGCATGATTTAAATCTCAAATACTTTACTTCTGATAGTTAAATAAATTTTTCAGATCATTCCTACACTGCAAAGAAAAAATACTTTGATTACTTCTCTTTTCAGTCCTTACTGTATTTTTGATGTATATTGCAACATGTGTCGTAAGCTCTAGAACATTTCAAAGTTTTGGTGACTAAGGATTAAACTACATGATACTACATATTTACTACATACATATTACAATATTTACTGTATTTGTTGCAAAATCCCTATATGATAGGAAAACACACAAATGCCCATTTTTAAGTGGCAAAGCTAAACCACAAAGACACAGATTATAAGAATTAAGCACCCAAATGCCTTTAAAAGCTGGTTCAAAGAACTTAAAACAATTGCTGAAGAGCACAGGGAATTTAAGGAATTCAGACTGATACTTTCTAAAATTTACAGAAATAGTTAATAAATAACTGATCAGCATTAATTACTGGCATTTATTGAAACAAATGGAGATTACATTTTACATAAAGAGCTGTCCACTACAGTTTGGGGGGTTTTGTGCATTTCTCTACTGTGTACGTCATCAATCTTTCTTTCAATAAAATCAGCTTTCTTTTCAGTGAGTGGAAAAATCAATGCATTAACTATATTATCAGTGAATCTGCAGCTGAATATGGCAAAGTCTGTATAAAAATGGCAGGTACCGTCCAGCAGGTGTATGATAGTCACCTCTTCTGTGTGTGTGTGTGGATAGGAAAGGTTTTTTTACCCAACTCTTACTGATACTATGAGTTCTTTTAAGTACCTTGTTTCCAATGGCCTTTTTTGGTGGAAAGTTGAAAGTCCTCACTTGCTGGTATTTATTCTGTAATTTATGATGCAAGTTTCTGAACTCCGCGTATCTTCGATAAACATTCCATTCATCATCCTTTATCCTAATATAAACCTGCGAAATACAGATATGGAAAGAAATAATGTAAAGACAAACTACTGAATTAACATATCTCCTTTACTCTGTATAGCTTCACTGCTCAGCACCTTCACATTCATGATGCAATGGCACCACAAGTTCCAGGATGACTTATACATAGATACATCTCTGACTGCACATTCGTTGTTTGTGCAGTACAGGTCATTAATCTTATTCTTTCTCCTCACTCCTTCTCTTTTTCTCTCTTTTTATTATATTTATCAAGACAAACATAGCTTGCTCATTTTAACATGACTCTGGGGCAACCATGGTAGCGCTTTTTGTTACCATGGTTTCCAGCATATTCTACTAGCTAGTGACCAAAGAAAAAAATAATTCAATACCACTATAAAATTGATTTCTATGCACTCAACGCAGTTTTTCAACTTTGTAAATTAGCTTTGTAGCATCAGAATTGCAAAACATAATTTTATCCAAAGTATGAAACTTAATTTACTTTCTAAAAATAATTACATTGAAAACTAAACTAGAAATTTTATTGTTTGGAAAATAAACAGATCATTCTTTCTGCTTATATAGGACATTAAGTATAATTTCACACAGCTGTAGTTTTTGTGATTCTGTTTTTGTTTGTCATTCAATTATTTCATGAGTATATTACCAATTACATGCTAAATATTCATGTTCTCTAGAAAAAAATTCATGTAGCAGTGAAATATACTTACAGAAAGCTGAGAATTCATTCATTAATAGGGAATAACCTTTCCTCTACAGAAATGAACCCACAGTTTCAAAGAACGCTGAAATAATGCAAGTCAGAAACTATAAACCAAGCATCAAAACTCGGGATCCAGAGTGACCTTTTCCTTAGCTCCTTCTGTAGAATCTGTAGCTCATTCATTCTCACACATGTGTTAATAATCTCAGTATTTTGCATCACAAATCAAGCTGGAATAGCACTGATGACACTGCACTGCCTTGCTTCTCCAACAAAACCCAGTAATTTGGCAAGGCGTAAGGCAAGTATCAGGAGAATGCTTATGTGAAAAAGCAACACCAACAAGTATCACACAAAGACTGGGCAGTAACAACTCTGTTTTTGTGAATACTAGGAGAAAATGAAATTTGGATTTTGATGTGGCCAATTCCAACACTGAAATGTAGCTTTTCCTGATGACTGAAACATTAGCATGGTCCTTCTACTCTAGATTTGCCAAGTCCTTAGAAAAAACAAATTTTACTAAGGACACATGGTATTTCAGAGATGATGTCAAGTGAAGGTCGTCTCCCACAGAAGCAGTTTGTGCAGCCTTCCTTTGGTTTGGTCTTTAAAGAGGTCCTTTTATCTCTACAGAAAGTTTCTCGAATTTATAGGAGGCTACTGTCTTGCAACAAAATACAATATACCATGTAGATACCATGCAACTTCTGCCAAATTACAATATTTCACTGTAGAAAGTATTCATATATTCCTAATATTGGATTCCACTGAATAACAAACGTATTTTTATTAGTATTGTACTTAATAATGTTTCACGATGACGACAAAAAATGAATATTGTAATTCCAAAATTAGTATCTAAGGATACAAGAGATCCAGAGTACTGTGTGAATTTCAAATGCATATGTAAACAAAAATTCAACTGCTTTTTGGTAACAAGAATTCAGAGAGTGTAATGATGGAATCACTATGATAAGTCTGCAAGAAATATTCAGATTTCTTTTTCACTTTGAAAATAAAGCCACGATAAAGATAATTAAACACCTACTGGACCATCTGTTTTAACAATTCAGTACACCTCTGAAGGAAAATGAAGGGAAATGTGAAATGCAAGTATTTTGCATAATTTCAATGAAATTCATTTAATGTAGTAAAAACTACACTAAACACTCCTTATTCACCCAGGTCTAACCTCTCTCCCTGCCCATTCTTGCTTCAACAAGCATATTGTTTGATATTTTGTATACATTCCCAAGATTCATGTTTCAGCTTCTCTATTGGTGGGTGGGGATGGCAGAAAAGCTTAAACTATTTTTAACCAAGTTATTTAATATGGAAATCTTAATTTAACTGAGCAGTTATCTTTGCACATGTGATTTGGTGAATCGTGCAAGTTCAATATTACCTGTTAAACTGTAACCCATAGTTAACTAATTAAGGAATCCAGTACACTGTAATTGAAATTTTGAAGGACTGCAAAAACATAGATTAATTTCTTCAATTAAACTGTTAAAGAATTTCTTCCTGTTCTTCTATGTACACAGATATTGATTTCTTTTAGACAGAAAGGAATGAAAAGGCAACATTTGGAGCCCTGTGCCATATTGAATGTATTGACAATTGTATAATAGAGTATGAAAGGCGTATTAAAGTTCATGATGTAGTACACATTTGAAGCTTTATTATCTCAACGTGGAATGCTATTCACAAGCCAAGGTATTTCAAGACACTTAATGTAAATTCAGTCAGGAAATCAAACAAAGTAATTCCTAAACACAAAACTGCTTGGGTAAACTTACTCTAGTCTAATCATATAAAGCATACAGTTATCCTCATTTAAATCAAATACAGATCATACAACATAAGTAGAGGAATAACAGAACAATTATCTTTGTAGACCAACTTTTGAAATAATATTGAATCAAGCAACTTGAGATGCATGGTTTGAAATTGTCTTAAAAGTCATTAGGACTATTCCCATCATCTTCAATGTATCCACAGTTTCATTCATGGCCTTTTAATAGGAAATCAAATAAAATTTTTAGCTGCCAAATACACTGTGGCATATTTGTCCCAAATTCTCATGCTGCACCCTAGAGTGACACAACTTTCTACTACCGAAAGTACCTTAATATATGACATATAAGTACCAGAACAGTATTTAAAGATCATGTTATAAGAAGTCCTAGGCTCATTGTCTGATCAATTTAAAAATAAATCCCAAATCACTATGTTTCCTTTCAAATGTCCATGTTTTACTGAAATCATCCACTTCCTAACATAGTGAAGTAATTTTCAAGGTAATCAAATCACTGCTAAAATGCTTATTTGATTGTAAACAAAAGATTTTACTTTAATATTCTCTTGTATATAAAGAATGAATTAAGTAGGTTTTGCTTATAATCTAGGAATATTTTTCACTTGAGTCTCCCACGTAAAGATTAGTGGGTAACATTTATGATTTATAGCAGCTGAGAAAAATTCAGTTAATAAGTATATATAATGAATTAGTCTGTTATTTTCTCATCACAAACAAGTCTACAGTTAAAGACTTGAAGAGAAATAACAAAACCAGTAATAATTTAATATTTTGCTTTTCAGACAACTACCTGCTAGCTTAATATTACTGAAATGCCAAAAAACTTCAGGGAACTGATTTGAAAGAACTAGTTACATGATTGTATACTGAAATTAATAAACTCTCCTCCCATAGTTCTGGTTTTTGAGTCAAAAGTTTCTTTAATGGGTTAAGGAATCTTTAAGCAGTTCTAAGTCAAAAATGCATTCTTAAACGCATCCAGTTCTTAAATGGATTTTATGGGTCTTGTAAGACTGGCAATTTGAACATTATTTGGAGATGGGAGAAGAGATTGTAGAGGGAGACATTATGTGCTTAACTTTGCCTCTTTCTTTTTTCCTCGCAGGCAGGACAAAACAAGCTTGGAACAAATAAAAAACTCCATAGAGCAGACTGCTCCTCCCACTACCTCTGCTGATACACCTGTTCTAACACTTTGTGTTCTAACACTTCGTGTTAGAAAAGCCAACAAAAACCATGCAAGGATATGATACAGATGAAGTTCAAACTGCAAACATTTCAGCTTTTCTTCTTCTTACAGGCATCTCCTTTACCTCTGTTTCAAAATAGTCAATTTAAATAATTATATATTGTATTATATAATCATAAATCAATCATAATTTCATGCCAGGTCCAAACTGCAACACTTGTAATGTGCCCAAATTATCTTCTAAACTACTGATATTATCTTCTAAAATGCTTAAATCCTACTGTGATCCACGTTATCTTTAGAGTAAGGATAATTTTTTTTAATTCTTGCAAGAAGTAATCTATTAAACAGCATTAAAAGACATCCTCTTCTGCTACAACTACAGAGAAGGCACATCAGGCACAAGGCAAGAACTTCTAATAGTCCAGTTCAGAATTTCTGATGGAGAGCTCGAAGTAGCAGCAGGAGACAAGATCTCACATGCATTAAAAGTTCTCCTCAATTACCTAATCCAGTTCATCCTTGTCACTGCCTCAACTATAAAGTAAAACTAATTGGCATCAGTAAAATTTATCTACTGATTCTCTATGTTTATTGAATTTGGTGTTACAGACACTATAGAAGCCTGAAATATTCATTGCAGCAACTCCCAAGTAATTATTAACTTAGCAATTACAAAACAAATCTTATAACCTACAATATTTCCATAAACCAAAACTGCTAGTACTTTTGTAGAGTATTGCTAACATAACCTAAGAAAAATGACTGAGTAGTCTGAGCAGAGGAAAATTCCTTCATTTTAACCAGAGGTGCAGACACATTCTGTGATGTGCTTCTGTAGTGAACACTTGCTCTGTTTCTCAAATATAGGTTTATGATGATAATAAAGTTTTAAAAATTATTAAAACTAACTCAACTTTAATGTACCTCTTAATTACTTAGGAATGCTAAATTAAAAAGATTTTGATTAAATTCTACATTTTAAGAAATAATTGTGTCCAAGGGAATGGAACTACCTTTTCTTTCTATTTCATAGTGTGTTTTTCTGAGAGGGGTGATATTTTTAGTAAGGTTTTATCAAAATTATTTCCACACTCAGAACATACAGAAGTAGTAAAAGGTATGTATCCAAAGAGGAAGCATACAGCAAAAAAAGGAAGAACCTGTTGCATTTCTAGTCTTTACTTCAGGATAATTAAATTCTGTTTAGAATATAAATTCAGGCTGAATTCTCCAAAGTTACCATCGAAGTGTGAGAAATGAACATAACTGGAAGTTATACTTTGATACAGCTGCAGGACTACATTTATTGTTAAGTTCCCTCTTTGAAAAGGAACCAATTTACAAATTTCTGCATAATGAAAAAAAAACGGAACAATGAAACTCTTCAGCTGTGACATGATTAGCTTTTTGTATGCTTTTCTACATATAGAGACATAACAGGAATTAAAGCAAACAAGCTTTTCTCTCAATAAGACCATTTTATCTACTTCCACAAAGGCTAAAAATACTCTATTTTTGTGTTAAATCTTCAACTTTTTGATTAAGTTCATAAAAATGAACAATACAGTGCCAAATATATGAGAGAATGCACAGCAAGGCATGAACCTTGAAAACAGCCAGTTCTGTTGTACTAAACAGTAAAAAAGCCAAACATTTTAGGCCTATACACTCAATTACATAGGTGCAGAATTACGTTCACTTGTTTCTGTAGTCACAGTCCTGTTTCTACTCACCAAAACAGCACTAAAGTGACTGGATAGTAAAGAACAGAAGCAGCATGTCTATGCTTTTGCTGGACATACAAATTAAATCAGCACAGGAAATGTCACTCAATAACATAATTAGTTCATTTTACCAGTGCAATATTACTTATAACACCCAAAAATAATTAACATCAATTCACAAACATGCACCTTGAAGTGATGTAGTCATAGCAATGGATGACAACCACTGCAATGAAAGAACTTTCTGCAAAAGAGAATATAGGTAAAACGACAGAACTGTTGGGTTATCCTCCTTTCCCTTGTCAGACCACCCAAAATAATCTATTTGGAGAAAATCTCACCAATCAGTTGGTAAATAACATAACTATTATTTATTACAGATATTTATTGGATTTAAATTACTTTCTTCTTTCTGTAGTAGGTATAAAATAATTTGAAAATCGCAACTGTAATTTCATAGTATTTTTTACATCCAGATTAGAATTTATATAGGCACATCAATGTATTAAGTTGTATTGTGGTTTCCTTTAAAAAACTAAATAATTATAAAAGTCTCCAAGGACTGATCTCATCTTTGTATACTCCCTCCATCCCAGCTATTTAAAAATTTGTTTCCTTTACCTACTCTTATACTTCTCTGACACATCCTCAGGTCCCATTACGTAAAAAGTGGGATACTCACCTTTTTGGCTTGTGCACCCTCAAACTACTCTCTTCAGAATGCCATAGCCATAACTTTCTCTCAAAGTGTCCCCCTCATCCTAGGCCATCTTCTTCTCTACTTGCCCTGAGATGAAATATGATTGGAAGACTATTTCCTTCTCCTTTTTGCCTACTTAGTGCTACAGCTGCCAAAGTAATAGAATTCCTCATGTATCAGGAAAATAAAATTCAGCTTTGGGTTTAATTTTTGTAATTTGTTGCCTACTTTTCAACTATTTTACTGTCAATCCATTGTCCTCCGTGGTTAAGACTTCTGCCTCTGAGGAAATGCTAAGGTTATTCTGGCTCGTGTATAAATTAAAGGTCAGTAGTCACACCTGCAGATCCCAGACTGTGCTTTCACTGTTTCATCTCTCACCCAAAGAATTTGCTGAGCATTCTCCCCCTCAAAAACTCTTGAGTATCAGACACTGTTCTCCTCCATCTCTTTTATGCTGCATTTCTGTGAAAATTCTTCCCTCTACTTAAGCAGGAGCATTCAGGTGCTGTGAACAGCCCCTTCACACGAAGGTGTACTGCTCTTCCTTCAAAAAGGAAAAACAGAACATTGTTTAAAGTAACTTAAAAAGAAACATTATGGGAAAAGACATCAGTCAATATTAACCAGTAAGGTTGAAGAGAGTCAAAGAAGTAAAAAAGTTATAAAAAAAGAATGTTTATTTATGATAATCTTAGGGGGTCCTATTCATATGTAAATAGCAACAATCTCATCTGATTAGCATGTTTATCTTTAATCTTATTTGATATGATCTAAATGTTTACTGCTCTGCAAACAAGGCAGATTTGCAAGCAGCTATTTAAATATTGGTATCTCTTTAAGAATCACAAAATCTCGGTTTCATTATCTTAAGTGTCAGCCACTGGTAATTATAGCAACAAAAGGCATGACTAATGGCATTTGCTGTACACTTCACAGGAAAGTGGAATCCATATGTATGCAGAAAATAACAAGATACTCTACAGTTGAGAAATACGATAAAATAATATTACAATAATATCTTGCTTCATAGGCACTAAAGAAACTGCAACTAACTATCACCATCTAGAGGTAAAATGGAAACACAAAAATTGTTTTTTATTCTGATCTGGAGTCTGTCTTTATCCCTGTGAATATACTAGACAAGAAATTATTTTTTAATGCTAAATGACTGAGCAACATCTGCGTCACAAAAGAAAAAAAAGGATTCACAAAAAAGATGGAGATCAAACTGCACAGATCATAAACAGCAGTTACCAGAAAGTGACTAGTTAACTAGAGAAGACAGGATGCTTATAAGAAGATGCTTTTGCCAGGATGACCCTGATTTTACAAAACCACCTACTGTTTAAATTGTCTGTTTAAACGCCTAAGCTTTCTCAACTGTTACTTTGTACAAAAGATATTTGTTCCTTCATATGCGGCTAGGTCCTTTAATGTTTCTAACTAATCAAGTTTACCACTTGCTAATAGCCATCACAAACCTTGTCAAAGAACAACCCTCTGAAACTTCCTTTGGACTCAAAAGGGATAATGGTAATTGGTCTAATGTTCTTGCTAGTAGATACTGTTATGACAGTCTAGTCTGAGCTCCTGTCACAGCCCAGATAACTTCATCCAGTAACATCTAAATAATCCTTATGACATGCTGATTCATAAAAAGGACATCAACTGGTCATCTAATTAATCTGTCTACAAAGGTGCAACATTAATTATACTGGCAATCTGTCAGCCCTAATGAATGACAAGACAGTAATCAAGATACAGACCTGAAACAACAAAAAAAGCTGAGCAAGTATAAGGAGAGAGGGTGTGCTTCTGAAAACGTCAGAATGAGCGTGCCCTGTGTAGAAGATAAACAATAGTGGAAGGAAAGATATTTCCTAATCATAGAATCGTTTGAGTTGGAAGGGACCTTAAAGATCATCAAGTTCCAACCCCCCTGCCATGGGCAGGGACACTTCCCACTAGAGCAGGTTGCTCAAAGCCCCATCCAGCCGGGCCTGGGCAACTCACATTTAGTTAATCCTACACCATGACCTCCAAGTTTCCTCCGCTGTTACTGAAAGGTATACTTTTCATTCATACTGATTTGAAGAGTTCAGAAAACTCTTCCATGAATTATGAACAAAAGGTACAGTGATAATTTATCCAGAAAAGTTGCGTATCTTCCAAATTATTGCTATCCAGGGACTTCCTGAGAAAGAAGTCACCTCCTTGTGCATTGCATTGATTTTTCTTCAATTTAATCAGCTCAATATTCTCTAGATCCACACAAACTTCCACAAGCTCTGGGGCAAGATGTCTTGCACCCCAACTACATGTTGTGGAGAAAACCACCATCATGCACTTGTTTTGAAACTGCAAGCTAGTGGAGTTTCAATGGATGTTCCAGTTTGCATTTTGAAACAGTTAAAAATCTCTCCTTGTCTTTCATGATTTGGAAGATAGCTATTGTATTCATCTCTCAGTACTGTTTCTTGCAGGCTAAGAATTTCTAATATGCTCCTCAAATGAGAAAGCTTAATTTTTCACTGATATGCTTTCTGATTCTGATGTATTTCTTTGGAGAGGACTAGAACTGCATACAGATAAGCCAGAGTTTATATATGGCATAATAAGAATTTTCTGGTTTTCTATCCCTTTCCTAATGATTTCTAACAACTTGGTTTTCAGACCTCCCTAAATCCTTTTAAAAATTGTGTCAGATTAGTTACTTTACAAATCTTCTAGTACCCAAGACAGAAGCTATATATCAGTCAGTTTTCAGCTATTTCACCCTTGAATTCCTGATGAACTGCATGTAGGGATTTATTCTTTATTTGTTCAATAAGATCTTCTACCAGTATTTTATTTAAAACAGTCAATCTGGTAAATCTCCACAAGGAATAATCCAGAACACGAATAACCCATAGCAACTCCATGGTGAATAGAGATTTTAAAATATGCATTTTTCTGTTACTTTTTAATGTTCCAAGACCACCTTCTTCAGCTTTAGTATTTGTCCCACTGACTTGAGCAAGTGGCCTCTTCCTGACATTTACAAAAGAGACTATTAGATTTTACGCCTTTTGGAAGTTATGAGAGGCCTTTAACGCTGTATTTCTACTTTTTTGTTTCAGAATGTGTACATTTCTATATTTTCCTTTAGAGATGACTATCTTTAGTTTTTTGAAAAGTATTTATTTACTTCTAATAAGTTTTGTTATTCTGATGCTTAGCCATTCTTCTCCTGGTTTTCCTCTCTTTTTTTTTTTTTTATGTAGCTTATGCATTTCCTCTGAGCAATATCCAAGTTTTTAAATAGCCTTCAGTATGCCTGCAAACCATCTTAGTTGTCCCTTTTAGTTTGTTTTGGTGGTTTTTTTTTAAAGAGTGCAGCATATCTACAAACAAAGCGGTCTGATTAAAATTTCCACATCTAACAGGATTCAGTATAAAATGTTGCTCGCTTTCAGAGTCCACAACCTTACTTCTTAGCTTGTCCAGAATCCTTAACAGAAATTAAGGATTTGATCCTTGAAACTATGTGACGAGTACACTGTAGCTGGAAACCTTTCCTTCTATATTGACTGGAAAATAACATCTGGGTTTTTTTAAGGTTGGAAGATGTACTGATTTTGAACACAACATCTGAAACATACTGAAATATTAACATGACACAGAAAGAAATGCTTTGAAACGCCCTTCAAAACATCATCACAAATATACATTAAATAAAAAAAAAAAGTTAAAAGGATAGCAAACACCATAACAAAACTCCGGCTGGAGTCTATTCTTATCTTGTCCAGGTGAGGTCCTCCTGATATGCAACTTAATGTCATTCATTTCTTCTCCCGGTTTAAGAAGCAGAAATGCAAAATTTGCATTGATTTTGAAGAGGCGCAGATACCCAGATTAATTTCTCCTAATTCTTATATTCTTAAGAAATGTTTATAAATCCAGGAAAAAAGTTGACAGATAGCGTCGAACTGACAGTTTCATACTTTTCCAAACTATTTGAGGTCTGCAATTCTTTCCACCGTCTTTTGGTCATTTCCAAGTCACTTGATACATATGTAATAGTTTATTTTCTGCTAGAAAATACTCACTTATAAGCATTTTTATATATCTCTTTCTCAGAATCAGCCATCACACAAGAGTCAGTTTTTACATCTCAAGTTATGGTTACTCAAGTAGTTGCAGCGAAATCTGAACTCCAAAAGATGTTGATAATGATCTCAATAATATCAACATTCTGCAATATTGCCACTTTCCTTTACATTGATACACTACGAGCAATTTCTCATGTAGCTGCTCCAAAGAGTTACACATGCATTTTAATTTTCTGCCATTGGAGAAATAAATGATAAAACAGCAAAAATAATGTTTATTATGAATAAGAGGACTCTCAGAAATGAGCTCAGTCATTTATCCTAATTGTCACTCCCAGTCCATGTCTGTTCATTACATACTGGTAGCCTGGTAAATTTCCTCTTCCACAATTTCAACATTGAATCAAATTCCCTGTAATCAGGAGCTCGTGTTTTGGCAGAGATTTAACAAGATAAATGCACACTGCTGTTATTGAGGCTATTCTGAAGTTTTATAAATTAATGCTTTCCTGGTAGCTATAAAATGCAGAATATATTCAGCAAACACAGGACTACATATTTGATCAGAGACGTAGCAATCATAGTGCTGTGCTATAGAGAGTATCATAGAATCATTTTGGTTGGAAAAGACCCTTGGGACCATGGAGTCCAATCATCTACCCTACTCTACAAAGTTCTCCCCTACACCAGATTCCCCCAGCACCACATCTAAACGACACTTAAAACACGTTCAGGGATGGTGACTCAACCACCACCCTGGGCAGCCTATTCCAATGCCCGACCACTCTTTCTGTGAAAAATTCTTTCCTAATGTCCAGTCTAAACCTACCCTGTTGGAGCTTGAAGCCATTCCCTCTCATTCTGTCACTAATTACCTGCAAGAAGAGACCAGCAGCAACCTCTCTACAGTGTCCTTTCAAGTAGTTGCAGAGAGTGATGAGGTCTCCCTTCAGTCTCCTCTTCCTCAAACTAAACAGTCCCAGCTCTCTCAGTCACTCTTCATAAGATTTATGTTCCAGGCCCTTCACCAGCTTCGTTGCCCTCCTCTGCACTCGCTCCAGCACCTCGATGTCTCTTTGTATTGAGGTGCCCAAAACTGGACACAATACTCCAGGTGTGGCCTCACCAGTGCTGAGTACGGGGCGACAATCACCTCCCTACTTCTGCTGGTCACACTATTTCTAATAGAAGCCAGGATGCCATTGGCTTTCTTGGCCACCTGGGCACACTGCCGGCTCATATTCAGCCGCTTGTCAATTAGAACCCCCCGGTCTTTTTCTGCCAGGCAGCTCCAGCCACACCGCCCCAAGCCTGTAGTGATGCATGGGGTTATTGTGGCCCAAGTGCAGGACCCGGCACCTGGCCTTGTTAAATCCCATACCATTAATGTTGGCCCAATGATCCAATCTATCTAAGCCTCTCTGTAGAGCTTCACTGTCCTCATGTGCATCAACACTCCTGCTTAACTTGTAATATATAATAATTATATGAATATAAGTAATAGAAATATATTATATTGTATATAAAAATAAATAATAATATAAATATATAAAAAACCAGATATAAATCCAGCTGGTGGCCAGTCACAAATGGTGTGCCTCAGGGCTCAATGTTGGGAACATTTCTGTTTACCATCTTTATTGACGATCTAGATAAGGACATAGGGTGTATCATCAGCAAGTTCGCAGATGACACCAAGTTAAGCAGGAGTGTTGATTATATTTTTTTTAATATATATATTATATATTTCTATATGTTTATATAGGAAAATTTCTTTTTTTCACATGTACAGTGGCAGAAAACAAAGTTATTTGCTGGATAGATACTCTTTCCCAGTCATACTCGTGTTACTGAGACCAAAAACTGGTAGGAATGCCATTAATGTATTCTTCCACAAGGAAAGATCTCAGCAGGTACCAAGATCCAAGTTTAATTAGAATTATAGAAGTTTTAGGTCACTTCTACAGCTAATTCTTGCTTGCCTTTTTTTTTTTTAATGTTAAAAGACAAAAATTAATCATATACGCAACTGTTCACCAGAGGAATTCTATAATATTCTGTGTTGTTCTGTAATTAAAGACAAATTACTTGGACCGCAGGCATCCTATGTCTAGTCTAGATAGATGCTTCTAACTTTTGACACATTACACGTGTCCCATAAATTGTTCATGTGAACAGATAATGAATAGAGCGTATTCAGAAGAATTTGTATATTTTTCAAATATGTACACCAATAAACAGAATTTTGCACAGTATGGATGCCCAAAATTATGAGTATATATTGTAGACAAAGGACTTAATAACATTCTCAAAATTGTGTTTTTGTAAATCTAGAATTTTTAAGCTTTTAGAATCTTGCAAAGATATTTTGCCTCCTTTTTATCCTTTTCTCAAGAGGCTTAGCATACAATCACAAGTTGTTTTCCATTGATGATAAGTAATGGATGAAGTCTATTAAAACCCACTTTGTACCAGCAAATATATTTTCTAAAATGCCATATCAATGATAAATAGAAATAAGGTGCAAAAGCACAATAAAACCCCCTAAATTTTCTTCAAGTCATTGTAGTTACACCCTTAACCAAAGCAAACTGAGAGCAACACCTAACCCTCTGCTCACTTCAGCAGATTTTGGATAAAGCCATGAACCTCTTACAAATTGGGAAGCTTAGTTTATCTCAGTATTTCTCCTACTGAAAAAGAATGTGGTGAACATCTCTAGTACACATGAATTCTGCACACTTTCCAGGCTTTCATGATGCTATTTGTATAGTCATGTACAGTCAAACTGCATGAAAAGCATTGAACTCTTTCATAATTAAGTTTGATATCAAGTTACAAGTAAATAAAAAAATACTTTAAATTATTCAAATAATTAATGTTTTTAATGCAGTTCTAATATACCTTAATGAAAAGCATTTTATTACTTAAAAATAAAACGATAGATTTGTCATATTAGATAGCAACATTATGAATAAATTGTTTCTGGTTCATGTGTTAGTAGTAACAACACTAAGAAAACTCAAAATACAACAGCAACTTTAATAATAAAAAAAGGATTCTTTCTTCCCATTCAACCAAAGAAAATGCAGCTTAAAAGGCAAATAATGAAACTAAAATTTTGACAAAAATGCAACTATTTGCAATACACACAAATTCTCCATGACCCTTTTTCAAACAGATTGGTGCTTAAGTGCTTTTCTTTCATGTCTTTTTACCTTTTTTTCTAGCCATTTAACCACTCTTGACCTTTTTTTTTTTTAAACCAAAATGGATTCTCTATGTAGTAATAATGTTACTATCAAATATGAGAAAGACACAGTTTAAGTTTCCCTCTTATTCACAGCTTACATGGAGAAGATTTTTAAGTGCTTTTCTTTGCAGTAAGTCTCCCACTGCAACAATTCATGCCCGCGATTTGATAATTAGAAATTATGTCAACTTTTCACATAAATATGAAACAAACATGGAACTGTGTCCACCCAGATAAACTTTCCTGAGTATCAGGAAAAGATAAGATAAACTCTTGGGTCCTATTCCTGTTCTTTCATCTTTCACATAACAGCAGATACCCGTAACATTAAAAAGACAGAAAATTAATGCTGTACAGACAGTACTGTTACATGACACTTCTCACCATCATTAACAACTATGCCAAGCCTAACCAGTCAGAAATGCACATAAAAATTAAAGGGATATTCACTGGGTGCCTTCATTTCAATCTGAACTGCAGGTAAAACGCGAAAAAATAATAATTAAAAAAAAAAGTCACAATGTAGAAATTCAGCTGTCATACTTTCGCAAACACAGAAGACCTCATAATTCAGATACCAAATATTTTTCTGGAATTGTCTCATTTTGTTTTTATCTGCCAGAAACTCAAAATAATTTCTGTGCAACTTCAGGAGGGGAAAAAAAAAAAAAAAAAAACAAACAAACACAAAGAAGAAAATTCTGGGGTACATCACTTTCCAGCTTTTGCTTGATCAACAGTCTAGATGTGAAAAGGAACTTTTAAAACTCAAAGCTTTTTAAATAGTACCTGGTAGGTACACTTTAATATTACCCTTTGCTGCTCAGCCACACAGGCAGCAACTTAAATTCCAGAGAAGAAGACTACCAAATCAAGGGCAACTAAACAGCACTGGGAACAGGGATGAAGTACATCCTTCAGCTGGTGCCCAGCTGGTTTTCTAGATTCTGCCAGGGAGGAAAAGGGCTTGCGTAGGAGCAGTTGGATCGTACCTGGTGGCACAGCATGTTCTGAAACTGTTCTGAAACTGAGAATCCAGAACTCAAGGAACAGTATAGGATTTCAATGCTTCAACTACAAGGTAGGTTAGACTGCAAATCCCCAAATTCATATACGGCTGAAGTAGAATACACTAAGAACATGTCTAATGACACTTAGTGAATGCTTGTTGCATCATTCAAAATTGTTTTGAGTGAGCTACTACAATAAGCCACGTCTGTCTGTCAAGCAACATTTCCGGTCATTGATATCCCCAAAACTGAAACAGAATATTCACATGCATATTAAAGAAGACATTACTGATTAATATTGACTTGTTGTACTCCCTGGCCAATGCAGTCATCTTATTAGCATGCTTTTAAAGTATTAAACTATTAAAAGCCAACCCTCAAAATACACTATTTGGATAATCGTGATCCTATAGATGAATATATATGAAGTTATTGCTGCTGCTCATTTACTGACCCCTAATGAAATTATACTGAAATCTTTAAATTATTAAAATATGCTATTTCAGTCAGAAACTTTTACACAGAATCTGTGTTAAGATGTGTGACTTACCTGATAAACATGGAATGCATTAGCAGCTTTGCCACGCAGAAAGACTGAGGGAATCCAAACATTAATAAGAGCACGATTTGATCTGAGGAGGAGAGAGAAAAACTTCAAATAGGAAATCACATTTACGTATAAGAATTGCAAAGCAACTACCTCCAGTGATTTATATAATGATCAAAGTAATCAACAAAGCAACTTCACATTTCAAATGGAGTATCAGAAAAACTGTAGTTCTGCCTGAACATTTTATACCTGCTGTATCTAAAAGTGTTCCCTAATATTAACATAGTTGAAAAAGAGCATTCAATTCACTTTGTGGGGTTTTTGGGTTTTGTTTTACAGTACGCATTTGACATTTGATTATACACATGAAAAAAAAATTATTCAACAAACTCAATATTTTGGTCCACAGAACTCAGCAAAAACCTGGCCTCATTAAATAACAGAAGAGTGCTGCACAATTATGGAGAAGCTATTTCCATCCACTCTTCGTAATTCATCTCCGATTTTCTATGGCTCAAAGACATCAGCAACATTTTCACCCCCTCATCCACAAAAAGCTATATTCATTAGTCTGACTAATAAAGGCAAAACTCCAAATCACAACACCCTAGAATGATCTGGGATAACCAACTGGGTTGTCTGTTTATTTTTTGGTAGTACTATTTGTATGCATTGATTAGGAGTTAGTCTGTAAAAATGAGTAAGTCCATCACATTATGACCAGCATCTCTCAAACCCCAAGCAACAGAAAACAGTAACTTTTTGGTGCTTTGTTAGGATACCAAGACCTAGTGGACTGACAGAACAGTTCAAGAGAATCTCCATAAATCGAAACACCTTGCATTCAACGTTATTAAAAACTACACGAGGGCATAGACCATGCAGATCTCCACACTTTTTAATAGAACACCACAGCCGAGAATTATTTGAAATAATACAGGAACAGCAAATCATTGAATCTGTTTGCTTATTCGTCTTTCCCATAAAGACAGTATGAAGAGAAAAATATGTGTATTATGAAACTTACATTTCAAAATCTGACAAACTCTGATCTTCAGAAGTTTGACTCAAATCTCCAGGGACCTATATTCACAAAACAGAAATAATTCTCACACACCGGTTATTATGCTTTCAAGGAAATTACAAGTCAACACTTAATTTTTTAAATGTCAATAAAAGCTATTATTGAGAAACAACAAAAGACAAATAAACAATCATACAACAGGCTTATGAACATATCACCACTTGTGAGTTCTTCATGTTAGAATCTGCTACAGTTTTGTAAAGAAACAAACTGGGGTTTGTAAAAGCATGTAATCTTGAAAGGTATAGAAAACCCAGGAAAAAAAACCATCAATATTAGGCCTTTATGAGCTTAAACAAAGTACACTGTGTGTGTGAACAATTTATGGGAAGAGATGAAGTATATAAAGACCTAGTGATCGCTTTCATTTACAAACAACATCCCATTAATATAAAGACACAGGATCATTTTATTTTAGCGATATTCTTTCAAAACATTATGTAGCTACAGAAGATAGCAATGACGGCAATGATGGACTAACACCTGCAGAATCAAAAGAAGTAGCAGTTTTGAGAAAACAAGACTGAAAGAGCATGTAGGACTGAAACACCAATAGCTTTTTACCTTTCTTTAAAGCTAGTTACACATAAAAGGATATCTTCTCTCCTTTGAATATTGTAAAATGTAAACCATAGCCCAGAATACTGTGTTTTGACGAAGAAAAACAGCTACACTTTGTGAGCTTCCAGAAGCAGCTTCTATATTCATTAAATATTGGTTCAGTGTATCTCTATAATGTACGTTGTATGCATATTACTGTTTTCAGAATATTTGCTGCGTAAAAAACTTAAATATATATTATTGTTTATTATAAAGCAATATATATTTATCGCACAACAATATAAAATTTAAAAGGAGACTAAAAAAAATCTACTTCCCAGATGTTTTGACAGATGAGCTCAAGACCTCCCCCACCATAGAAGACAACACTGAATTTTGCCTTCCCAAGATTAAATGGATATGGTTCATCAAAAAAGAAGAAGTTTTGCATAAAAACCTCAAAAATGGAGTGCGGACTTTGGAAATAAGAAAGAGAATAACATTAATGAGACACGCTGGCACATCTATGTTGAAACAGATTGGATACCGATTTTGAGATGGTAACAGAAGTGTTGCTCATCATAATGCAAAACACAGTGATGAGACATTACATCAATGTGCTTCCTCATACCCTTGAAAGCACATACTTTTTGCTTTAATATTGCTGTTTGCTGCAGAAGTTTTAAAATCGAATAACTAGAAATTTTGAAAGATCATTGTCAACAGTTCATTTACGAAGTACAGCCATTAAAATTCATTATTAGTGTTAAAAGAAAGGAGAAGACAGTAAAGAATTATCAAATCTATTGTTATAACAAATTGTAAATTCTATACTATTTTAATAATAGAATGTTAAGAACTTGGCTGATATTGTAATGGGGGATCAAATACTCCTATCGTACAATTTCTGGCAGTTACACACTTTACCAACCTTGAAAGTTCTAATTAAAGTCTACTAAGTAACAGATAGACTATCCACACGGAGTTTTGCTTACTAATATAGAATTAAAATGTATCCACTTCTTAGGATAATGCAAACATCTTTAGAACTGTATTCAATTAAGTTTCACTTTGGACAATAGCAACTAGTACCAGCCAACATTTAGCTAGATCTTAAAAATATAGTACCACTTCCGCATCTGAAAAAATTTAAGGAATTATTTTTCTCATAGTATCTGATACATTAAAATATTGTATCAGTATCTGTATTAGGATATGGAGATACATGGTTAAAAACAAAATCTCTGAACAGGAACATACAGCCCAAAATCTCTAAGTAAGAACATACATCTATAATGTGATGTAATTTATCATTTGTCTTCTCAACAGAATAATGTGATTGTTTCTATCTAAAAAGTCAAAAATTATAAGTGAAATCCTGCTTCACTAATCCACACCCAACTGTCATCAGCAACTTTGCATAAATGTTGTAAGAAAATAGGCATAAATACCACCAGTGCAAACAAAAAAGTAAGGAGCACTACCACATAATCATATGAACAAAGCCGATCAAAATATGCCTCCCTAAGAAGATGGACAGCTATTAGGAATATTCTCGACTTCTTCTGTTTCCTTCTTGCTAATTTTTAAACTTCAGCCCAATTTTTCCTTTTAACACAAAAAGCCAAAATGAAGCAACAGTTCGTAAAAACAATTTCATTGTCTGAATATATCTATTTAGCATTCAGTCCTGCTTAAGAAAAGCAAACACTATCAAAAATATCATGTAAGGTGTTCTTGATAGATGTGTTGTTAGCTGTTATTTCTCATAAGGGGAAATGGGTTCAAGCTGGAACATAGGAAGGGTGATGGAGCACTGGAACAGGCTGCCCAGGGAGGTCGTGGAGTCCCCTTCTCTGGAGATTTTCAAGACCCCCCTGGATGCCGTCCTGAGTGACGTGCCCTAGGTGTTCCTGCTTTAGCAGGGGAGTTGGACTAGATGATCTCTAGAGGTCCCTTCAAACTGACAATTCTGTGATGCCATGATACATTTTACTTCATCACGAGTAATGGTTTCGATCTTATTCCATGGTGGTATTCTACATAGTAATAAACAAACACTTACCGGCCCTCTCAAATCAATTAGTTCTTGTCTCATCTGGGACACAAGAGCTTCTTTAGCCATTAGAGCACGATGCAGCCGCTCATTGAATTCAATCAGTTCCCCATGCATTTCAGCTACCTGAAAAACAGAGCCACGAGGTAATTGTGTTCTAAATTGAAACAAAAAACCACAGTATGTAATTTCTTACACGTATATCAACTTCTATTTATATTTTTCATTTTACTATACTCTCCAAGTACTGCATCTCATTGCTAATGCATTAGTTTGAAATGACCATTAAGAACAGACATTGTTATAATTTTGACTCATGCCTTGAAACGTAGGTTTTGACACTGAATTCAGTAGGACAAAATACAACTCTTATATCCAATTTTATTCCTGTCAGAGGAGATCCTATAACAACTGGTTCTAATAAAACACATATTAACTTCTGTTCTGAGTTTAATTCTTTGATAAACACAGCACTCAGCACTTAAAAACTAACAACAATAATTTGAACTGGGAATAACACAAACTGCACACAAACTGCATAAAACTTTGTCAATAATTCATAATTAAAATATTCTGCACTCTTACTTGGAGTTTTAATAGGATTCGAGCTAGAAGTCCACTCATCCCAGGCAAATCTGTGAGGTGTCAAGTGTGGCCTCTTTGGACACAAAATCTAGCTACATCTGTGCTCTCCATTTTTGAGTCGAGATTGTCAAGAAAGCACCAAGTGATGCAGGATGTTTATGAAAATGAGCAAGGCTGGATGAATGAAAAGGATCAAAAGTATACCAATTTACAGAGCAAATTATGTTTAAGGTGGTTCCCTGGCAAGAGAAGCAAAAAACAATAAAACTCAAATGAAGGTTAAAGATGATACTGCACTCTTGAATTTTTCTTACACAAAAGTGTAAGCCTATAGCTTGAGGGGGAAGAAGTCCAAAAGAACAAGGGTTTCCAAATAGCAAAGGTCTAAAAAGTAGCAGTAATGTGTTATCATCAAGAGAATATGATGGGGAAACCAGCAGAAACAGGGAGTAAAGCTAAAATAAACTTAGCATTTGCACTGAGGAAGATTTTTAGCCACTCCTATCAGAACTATTATACTATAAAATTGAATTAAAGTTTCTATTATGATGGATGACCCATCAGTACATAATACATCTGGCAAGGGACTTCTCTTGAACTGATAATGCCACTTATAGCTTAGAGCAAAGAAATTTGAGCCAAAAAGTGTTTGTAAAATTACTTTTAAGGGAGAAGAAAGACTCTTCAGAACACCTCACTTTCAGAAGTTTCCAAGTAAATCCTTCCTATATGACTCCTGTATTAAAGAAAAGGAATACTGATAAGGGTCACTATCATCTGGTGGAGCACCAGATGAGCAGTCCCAAGACAGAGCAAGAAAAGCTGCAATTTTAACAGGGAGCAATCAGATGAAACCCGAAGCATTAACATGCCCTGTAGTGGGCATAGCAGGCTATCACAACAATATTGTTAAACACTTTTTTCAGGTTACAGCAACTCTTTAAATGCATCCTCATGCTGTCATCCAAAGCCAGAACAGTAGAGGCAATGGAGTAACATTATGAAAGCACAGCTGAGTAAGTTCAGTATCAATCTTCTACCTTCAACGATAGCACAGGGACTTGGACTACTGCCCAAACTCTTCATGGTTCATGGTTTCCCTTCTGGAGGCAGTTCACTACTATCCATGAACTTCATGCTTTCCTTTTCTTAGATTACCACTCCACCTTCTCTCTCTTCCCCAGGGAAATTCCCCAAGATAATCAGTTTAATTCAATTTGTTTAATTTACTGCTTGCTTTTACCTCAGTGCTTTGTTCCAGACAACCTGTATCCTTCACATAATCAAAGCAAACAGAAATAACAGCTTCAATTTGACAAGCCAGGAGCTGACATAAGTGATTAAAACTAAAAAATTAAAATAATTACACCCAAGTTGAACTTCAGTTACTCTTTTCCAGTTTCTTTTGATATTAGGAGTCCTTCAAACCCAGTAATTTATCGGTGTAGCATACACGCAAAAAAAAACTAAACTAAGCCTAGATATGATTTGTCTGGACTGATATCTCTCATTAATTCTGAATTTACAAACTATTCTGAAATGCTCAGCAAATTACAAGTTAAAAAATAGTAACAGTAATTGAACTAACAACAAACCTTCCTTGTAATGGGACTATCACGAAGTACAAAAGCTAAAGATTTCAGAGTGATTATTTATTTGCCTGATTATGTAAGTTTTAGATTAATATTGATGCTTTATCATATCACAATACAAAACAGTGCAACTCATCTGAGTCACCATTCAGTTTCACCCCTCACTCTCTGAAGTACTAAGGTTTAACGTAGTACTAATGTAGTTTCACCAATCAAAAGTTCTTGTTAAAGTATTAATATTTATAGTGTACTAAAGGTGCTTTAGTTTACTGCTTTTGGTTTTGATCTTGTCAAGCATTTCTGTTGTAGTTAATCCCATTAGACAAAACTAACTTCTCAGCCTCATAATTAGACTAGTTTCTGGCTCCTCCTGATAAAAATCAGAACATTAGGACTTCCATGTTATCAGTTAATGACACTATGTATTCATAGCTCAATTGTTCATTCAACATCAGCCTTGATAAAAAAGGTTCTTTGACTTCAAACACTTGCTAGTAACTAAGTAAACTCATTTTTCGAAAACAAAAGTTATCTAATTCCATATGGACTGCATTATGACTAAGGTAGTAGGTGCCACTTAGCAAGTAGTTTTGTTTCATAAATTACAAACATTTATGGACCAAATAAAATTGCCAACTGTACTAGACAAAGTAATAATATAATGTCATTAACTCTGGATAAATTATTTTCCGTCTAGCTTAACTACGCATTCCAATTCAAAGTGAGTGGTGTAATATCATGAGCCCCTCTGACTCAGGTTAATTTTAGTAGGTCATTGTAAATTACAGAGAGCCTAGGCTGGGAGGCAGAACTTCCGTTTTTGTGTGTATTTCACACACAAAAAAGGCACAATATGCTACTAGTTGCAAATGCACAGAGAAAAATCTGAGAGTTGGTTATCGGTTACTGAAAGCAATATACAAATTTATGAATGGATGCAAAACTCAGTAGCTTACATATTTGAAATCATGTTTGATTTTTCAGTGCCTGTCTCTATCAGAAGAGCAAAATCCAAATTATCAGATGTACTCACTGACTGTTTTCTCTCCTCTAATTTGGATGTCCTTGAAATAACTTTCTACTTGCAGACTCAATTAATATGTAAATTCAACAGATCTCTCAAAACACTGGAAGTAATACAAAAATGTATGTGTCCCTAGTAAAGTTAAATAATAAAAAGAAAATTGAACAGCAAATAAAACAGCAAATCAACTGTTATATACAACCAGAAGAACAAATTGGCAGGTATGTTACTTGCTCTCATTGCAAGCACATGTATTTTCCCCATGAGAAGATGCTCTTTTTCAAAAATCAACATTCTTCTACATTTTTTCCCCAAAAAACATAATGCCAAAGGTCTTAAAAAATAGCAGGTATCCTACTAAACATTAATAATTTTATTTTTCTACAAGTGAAAAACAATAAAACTCAAAATGGCGACAATTCAGGCAAATCTGTGTATACAGTCATAAAATGCTGAGACATTGCTTTCTTTTTCAAAACTTCCATTTTGTATTCTTGACATTTCCACCTGCAAGCAAGTTATTTGGTTCAAGGCAGACTGAAAGATCCATTTAAGAATAGGGTTGGGTTTTGGTTGTTTTGTTTTGGGGCTGTTCTTTTATCTTGTTTTGTGGTGTGGATTTTTGTTTGCTTGGGTTTTTGTTTGGTTGGTTCTTTTACTATAGCTACATAACATAAGCACAAGTCACAATTCATCAAAACCAACAAGAAGAAAATGAGCCGTAGCTTTCAACTCAAAATACAGTGGGAACTGTGGGTGATTCATGGGTCCATCACTCTTGCCTCGGAAAAGAAAACTGTTTGTCTTCTTACGCAGCCAGGACTAGTCTGTCAATGAGAGAGACGCTGCGCACATCATTTAGAGATCTATGTATTTTATTTCAAGAGTTGCACAAAAAAGTAGTTCTTGCCAGTTCACTTGTAGTACTATTGCATTTAGTAACTTACACTGTGCACTGCACAGCCTTGCAGTGAACAGCTTATCTGAATTTTCTTTTTTTTTTTTAATTTGGAAATAAATTTTACTGAGAAAATGAATATATACTTTACAATTGTTATGAAACAACACAAATTCTTATAAGAACTGCAAAAACAAATTGCCTTTGTGGCAAAGTGCACTTGCCAGAGGAAATTACATCTCACTGTATTTCAGAAACTGTTTAACTGACAGAAGTGGAAGAAGGGCTTGGAACTCCACAGAAAAGCACTGACCAATTTACTTATTTAAGATGCGTCTTCTATACTGCCTTCAAACACAACTAACATTTAATAGCAAGGCCACATGTCATGCTAAGACCTTTAAATAAGAAGATAAAATAACAATATCCAAAAGTATCACTGATCTCATTTGCCTGCTGAAGGAAATCTCACGCTGAATGCAAGTACACTAATAAAGTAGCTGTCAGTAAATAATACGGCTGACTGAAGAGATACAAACAGAAGAGATCAAACTTGCACTGTTTATTCAATGCTAACAAGAGCCAAAGAATTTGACAAAAGGCTATTTTTCAGTTCTCTCCTATGAGAAAAAGTTAAATCTAAACAAAAAAGTGCTATCATTTAATAATTGTATTTGTAGGCATTTTAATATCTAGGAGAAAAAAAAAAATCCATGTCTCTACAGAATCCTGTCAAAGGACACAAAACTTATTTTCATTGACTTCCAATAAATTGGGTCATGTGGTAGAATGAAATGGTGATCAGGTAAGTTTATAACTAAGTTATTTAATATTTCAGAGTTTGTTTCTTAAAGAAAGGTTTCTTTTTATTTTTGTCTTAGAATGTCACTAACAGGTACATACTATTAACATAGTGAAAGGTTTTATGTTTACCAATAGTTTGTAGAACCACTTGGGGAACAAAAGTAATAAAAGAACAAATCAAAATAATTTTTAGAAGAAAAGTATGAGGAAAAAAAATAACAAGCAGTCAAATAATCCTTCAGATTATTTTCCTTCAGAAAAACCCAGAGGTGGGTTTTTTTTCAAGCAGGTAAGGAAGTTGCTCTGTGGCTGTCACAGCCTTTCCACAGAACTGTCTCATGTTAAAGAATAAGTAGCACTTTACATAGACATTACCAAAATTGCTATACCACCAAAATTCCCCAATTCAGGATCTTAATTTAGGACATAGTAAAGAAATTCATTACAGTATATTGTTACCTGTAATGCTAAACCAAGAGACAATTCCACAAAGATGCTGAGACTGTGGCAAAGCTTTTAGTGATTTAACGTACCTTCCCTGACGGAAGAGCTTGCTATGTGAGATGGGGTTTTGTAACAAAAAACCCAAAACTCATGTACTGCATCATGAACAAAGCCATATTCTCACATTTGAAAATCCTCTAATATTTAGAAACTTTAATTACTTGATAACTTACTACTGAAAAATTCTTAGTAAAAAATCTGAGCAAAATTATTTCAATACAATAATAATAATACTTATATCTCCATGTTTTTTAAGACTGAAAGGTTATCTTTCGAACTTCCATTTACTAACAATGACAGCAACACAAAGAACCTTAAATAAAGTCACATAGCTGCTTTTCAGGACACTACACTATTTCCTTACTCTACTACAAACAAACAAAAAATCAAAAGGCTTAAGAGTTTTTTAAAAAGCCACCTACCCAACTACAGTGATACATGCCATAATTTGTTCTTTTTATGTAATTACTGGCTCAAAAAAACTCTCAATACATCTTAAAGTCATTTGAGCACTCTGAAAGTGCTCAAATTAGTGAGGAGCTAATTTGAAAAAGTGAGGAGATTCAAGTTAAAAATCTAGAAGGCAGTTTGAGTAAAAATAATCAGTAGCACGATTTTGAGGCCTCAGGATGCAAATGGATGACAAATTACTTAATCAACAAGGAAGAACAGAAGGCATGAAAATACACAAAGTGAAACTCTCCAGAATGGGGAAAGCTTGGCTTAATATCAAAAATTACCTTTTGTAGATATTGTTTCAAATATTTGAAACAATTCAGCTTTTCAGAAGAGCTGCCTAATTTGTCAGGAATTTAAAAAACATTAAACTTAACCTTTTTGACACGTCAGATCTCACGAATATCTAATAATCAAAAATAAACTGTCACCTCTAATCTACTGAGTGTACTTATTTGAACAGAGTGATTCACATCCTGAGTTCACGTGACCGGCTCATGTACCTTCCATGTCAGAAAAGCAGTTTCCCAGCCTCACATACCAAATGCTAAGAGATCAATTTGTCAGGCACAAAAATAAAACAGTTTACTTAACACATAAAAAGTTATGTCTATGAGCTTTAGGGAAAGGTTGAAGAGTATTTTCAATTTCATTAAAAGGCAAACAGCAGGTTTCTATGGAATTTTACTTTAAAGACTGAGCAATTCATAGTTAATTTATGTAGAAAAATTCCAACCCCTAGAAATGTTTCGTGTGTAGGCTTCTACAAGGAAAGCCTTAGAGAGTTGGAAAGAATTTTTATTTTTTTTAACTGTTTGGTTTGTCTCCAACATTCCTGTAAGAATGTGTGTTTCTGCAGAACAGTAAGGGATTAATATATTGTGATACAAGTTTCAGTACATCAAAAGCCTGTTACTCCAGCAAAGGGGTTGGTCTCTTCATTCCCTAGTCTACCAGGAATAGTCTATGCCAGGAAACTGAAGAGTCAATGTCACTTATTGAGTCTTTAACAGACCTCTCTCGTATTACAATTTAGTAAATCATGAACATAACATACAATTTAACTTTGATTAAATGTAGGTTAAAGTTCACCACTAAATTATTCTTAAATAGAGTTCAAAAATACCAAAGGCTGAAACTGCAAAGAAAGCTGAAGTCAAGTTCTCTCTAATAACGTATCTTATGATGATTTTAAACACACTCTATTATTCATGGCTTGAAAGTTGTATAAATCAACCTACTTTCTCTTCTAAAACAAAGTAGTGTTCTAGTCCCAAAGAATATGACATTGGAAAACATGGGAATTGTTAGAAGTATCCAAAGACCTATCAATGTCCAAACAAGTTTCAAGCTGGGGGTTTAGAAGAAATTGTGGTAACGAGATACATTGCTATTTCTAAGGAAATACACCATTAAAAAAAAATATGCAGATTTTTTACAAAAATTTCTCTAACAGTGTTTTAAGCATAAAATTCAGTAAAAAGTTTAAGTTTCTTTACTCCTTCAGAATTTTAGTTGCAAATTTTCTTTATCCACTTGCTTAAATCAACTGATTTATAGATCATAATCAAAGAATTTGGATAAATACAAACTTTTTTACAAATATGGTGAGAAACTGAAAATTTCTTCATGAACTAAATCACTTCCAATTGGGAAAAAAAAAGATAAAAAAAGCTCTAACTATTCAGCAGAACCATTCCTTCTATTCTCTTGACAGCTAGTCATTTCTCTGTGGGGAGACTTCAATATCCTCATCAGCTACCAAGCAATTCAAGGGAATCTCTGTCTTCAGTTGAATTAGTCTACAAGGCACAATGTAACAGTTACTAAAACTTCTTAAGTCTGAACATTTTTCAGACCCAACTCCAGCTGAATGTAACTGCCAGAATGAGCATTCAAGAGTTGTTTTTATCCTAGTCCTCAATTTGGAACACAACCCTGGCTAACCTTTGAAAATAAGACTTCACATCTTTCATTTGCCGAGAGAAAAAGGAACTATGACTTTTGGTAAATACATGTGTATTGTTACAGGCTTTACATCCTATTTTGAGTATCTGAAGATACTGTTACAGACTGAGACTCCAATGCAGATTTCCTCTTATGAATGTAATTTGCAACAAGGTTTTCCAGTGGTTACATCCGCTGCTGTGGTATCACTGCTACTGCTAACAAGCAAACAGTAACAAACAGTACTGCTACTGCTTCCACAAACTCAGAAGGGTTAGCAACAAGTTCGTGAATATGCAGAACAAACTCAGCAGAACTAAGGAGGATGCTTTTAAAGCTGAAAGAGATTTTACCTGTATTCTTAATTATGATATTCTTTTGATACGTACAGACAGAGGAAAGGAGCCAGAAAAAAACAACCTAATGTGAGTATTCCTATGAGAAAAGGACAACCAAGCATGAATGTTTTAGAACTGTATTAATCTCTTTGATGCATGATCTGCATTTTAAGTCATCTTCATGTTAATATGAATCAGTTAATCAGTTCATATGAATATCCAATTTGAGAGTATTCTGGGCAAGAGAAAGAGAATTGTTTTAGTTTTTATGAAAATGTTCATTTAATATTTAATAGGAGATATGGGTACTAGATATTAAATTTCATTACTTTTGTCTGGAAAATCATTTGTATTTAAATGTAGGATGAAATTCTAATCACTCTTTTTTTTTCTTTAATTAATTTTACATTATTCTTAAAACCAAATCTTGCATTAGTTATTTTTTTCTAAAATGGTCATATCAACAGAACTAGTAGCTTCTATCACCTGTTTCCATTCTGCAGTATTCAATAAGCTATACAAAAATGAAACACAGTTTGGCAATCAGAAAACAGCATGAAAGCACAGAAAAAGCCCCATATTTCAATATGTCTGCATTTTAAAGCTCAACTGACAAACAGCAATGCCTACAATTATGTACTGTAACTTATACAATACCTGAAACCTATTGAGTGTGATGCTTTCAACTTAACCACCACCAATTATGACCTCAAGGAACTTTTTTCTTTATTAAAACCTTCATTTTAATATCAAAGTATACCAAAGTACCCTGGTTAGGAAAAGTATTTTTAATTATCTGAATTGCTTTAAATATGCTTTGAAGTTGAATGAACAAACTTGTATTTTAACAAGACTGAAAATGAAATATTTCCATTTTTTCTTTTTAAAGGAAAAATCTGTTTTCTTTTACAATAACAGGGAAAAAAAATAACAACTAAGTAATCAAACTATTTACAGCTTCAAATGTTATGTTACAATTCTGATTCCACAAAATTTGTGCAGTACAAACTTTACCTCAATCAATTTTCTTTCATAAGAGCTGGCTAGTTCCTCATTGTTTTCTACTTGCTTTTGCTCTGGAATAGTAAATTCACTGTCAGTGTTCCAAATGTTCGGCAGAACTAAAACAAATAGATACCTCAAATTAAAATGTTACATTACATTAACATCTAAGACAACAAGTTGAGAAGCAATAGGTCTAAAAGAAACAGTTATTAGAAGTATTAAAATAGGATGTAGTACTAAACAGCATTAGAAGCAGTAAAATACAAACGCTGCAGGGAGCTTTCTTGTGAGCAATATTTAGACAGGTACTCTCAATGGAAAAAATTACAAACTAAAAGCATTTGGCTGTTCTTTGACTACAGCTACCTAGTATATGTAGGTAGTAACTGCAATTCCTACCCAAAGCCCTTGAAAACTAAGCCTATGCTTCTCTTTTAAGTCTTTTTTCTACTTCTCTTCCAAAATATAAGTTCCTATTACTTGCACAAATTACTTAGGTATCATGGAAATTACAGAAAATAGGGCTGAGAATGGACATTCCATATTTCATGTTTTAGCTTAACGCAGAATCAGCTGTAGTTATTTCATTCCTGACAGTTAATTGGCTAATTTATTCCTAGAAACCTCCAATAATGAAAACGTCATGCTTTACTGCACAATATTTAAATTTAAATATTCTTCTCAGAAAGGTTTTGTTGATAGCTAATTCAAACTTCCTTCACCTGCCATTTAAGCCCATTACTTTTGTTACTCACAGTGAGTGAAAACTAGTTTTTTCTGCTCCTGTTCCTAGCTATCGTTTATGTATTTGATGATCATTTTAAGGCCTATTCTAACTAAGTTTCCTCTTCCCCAAGTTATACAAAGTCTAGTTTTTCCTCACAGATTGTGAGCTTCTAAAAAAACCAAACAAGTTAGCACAAATAAAGTAAACAAGCCATAATAAAAGAGAGGTTTGACAAATGCTTTCACCATTTTTCAAAATCTAAACTCTGTATACAACCACTATAAGGTACCATAACTCACTATAACACCATAACTCAGCTGACTAAATATTCTTGAGCCTGGAAACTGATTTTAGCTTTGAGGAAGAACATATACATTCAGAAGTTTATTATTATTTTTAGTGAATTTTGAAAGCTATTTTAAGAGCTATTTCTTGTAAATCTTGCTTGAAGTTCTTCAGCCAGAAACTTCTAAGATCAGCACTTTCATATACATAGCATTATTGTATCTAAGCAGGTTTGAAAAATGGTGCACGTGCAAGTCCTGCTGGTGGCCAAGAAATCAAGGATGCTCATTCATTAAATACTTAAATACCAGTATCAAGCTGCCCAGTCTATGGCAGTGATAACTCCTTGTGAAAGCTGGCATGATACTCTGAACTTGACGCAGTCCTGACTCTTGGGCAATTTATTTATAATCACATTTGCCAAGTGATTGCTGAGTGACTTTTTTAAGTCATAGCAAAATATTATGCTGAGTTTCATTTATTATTTTAGGAAACTATTTAAAACACACACTCAATAGCATCTGATCCGATTATTGTAGCAAACATTGATTCTCCTCTATTTATAGTCATAAAAATAACAGCAGAAGCTCAATTTCTTTTGACTCTTTCAAAAAAAGTTTCACTGCAAGTGCAAACATAGTGTTCTAACATATACAATATGTTTAAAGACTTTTGTTTTGAAACCATTTGGAAGAAGATTAATCATCATTGAAATTGCTCATTATGATAACGTATGGCAGAGAAATTAGTTGTATGAAACAGTTTATGCCTCCTGCTGAACACAATTTCCTAACACTACAGCAAAAAGAGGGCAGCTGGGAGTTTTCCAAGTTTAAGCAGATCACAACTCTATGGCCCTGTCCACATGTAAGACTAGTTAGAAGTTAAGAATCTTGACTGTGTAAATTAATATATAAGAAAGTAATATGAATTTTAGCTTAAAATGACAATACAGAAAATAGTAGTTTCTTCAGCCTATTTTCTTCACAAAATGGTCACAATCTCAGAACACAGTAAGAAAACAGGTCTTGTAAATATACTCTGTAATCCTTTTTAGCTAATTAAGAACAAAATGACTTAAGACTAAGTTATGCCACAATTGGAATTCAACTTAAGTTACACAATGATATATGTACTGAGACGTACAAATAGCTCTTTCTAATAATGCAAATATTCTTGATTATGAAGGCTCACATCTGAAAATAGGAATGTCTACAATGAGATACTGCATGTTACGTCTATAAACAATGGGTGCAATAGTTTCTCTAAATCTGGTAAAAGAAAGGTTTTTGTTTCTTTCTCCTTTTTTGAAGATCTAAACATCTTCATGCTGACAGATTATTTACATGCTAAAGTACTTTTTGAGTAAGAGGCCACACTAATACTAAAAATTTAACACAAATCTCCAAAGGCAGGTAAGAAAAAAGAATTTGGTTTTATAAAAATACAATGTCTTAAGTTAGGATATAAGAAAAATTATTACAAATAGTGCATGTAGGTGAAATTTGTTCTGGTCAATAATGACAAATATTACAGAAAATTACTGTGGACTGATTAGATACCCTTTGAGCATAAAGCATACATGTATTCATTTTTAGAAATGTTGGTACCGTTGCATCCCCCTTTTTCATCTATGAAATCTGACCATCCTACTCAGTTTCTATTCTTATCACTCACTAATTTGCATAATTTTAACATGGCAGAATATAACTAGCCTAGGAATATTTTTTTCTTTTCCTATAATTACACTCATCATGGAAACTGTCAGTATCTAACAAAGAATAATTTCTGCTATTATAAGAAGCTTAAGCGACAGTTTAAGAATAATTCTTAATATGAATCACTACACTCCAGCAAAGTTGGAAGTAAAAACATGTGTTCTCTCTAACAAAAATCCTTTTAAGGATGAATGAAGCTTTTAAACTACAGATAAGTAGAGTGACTAGCCCTTAAGAGCAGAATTAACATAGTATTCATTGATACAGCCACTTACATGACCAAAATATTGATAATTAAAAAAAAAGAAAAAAGACAGATGGTGCCAATTTCTGAAAAGCCACCTCATCTCTCAAAACACCTTCTGCAGTCAGTGGAAACAAAGGTCCCACCACAAGAGATGATTCAGAATCAAGATTCCAATTCATCAAGTGTCACGGGACACTTTTATCACCACTGACCACTGAAGAAAAACAGGTAACGGTGTTGATAACTTAACTCGCTATCTTTCAGATATAAAAATCTGCTTATTAGAGTCAGAGCAGCTTAGCAAAGTGAAATGTCTAGTCTTAATACAGAGTCTATTTTAAGATCTCCAAATACTGATCTCCAAAACAATATAACAGTATAATCTAGAGATACTAAGTTTTCTTTCCTCATAATAATTGTTCTTATGTTCCAATACCACATCAGTTCATAGATAATTTTTAAATTAAATTTTCATCTCATAGCTTTTTCTGGAAAGTTTCTTTCTGAAAAAAAGTAAGACCATCAAATCTACCAGAAAGTAGTCTGTAAAAATAAGTACAGAATAAGTACAGAAATCTAAACTGGCATTTTTCTTAAAAGAAAAAAGACACCAAATATGATATTTTCACTATTGGGAGTACTATGTACTACTGTACCTATGCCTCCAATAGTTCCAATGGTACCATACAGAAAACCAAACCCTGTGCACGGATTATTTTTATTCGCTTCGTTTTATTCTTACCTTCCACTGTTTGACCTTCTCTTCTGAGCATCTGGACAGCGCCTACATACTTCTTAAGTTGCACTTTTAGAACTTCATTTTCTCTGTTGATAAATACGTTGATAAATAAATATTATTATTTTCTCAAAATAGAGAAAAGCCCCTTTCAATGGAAACAAACATACTATCTGTAATAACAAGTTTCAGTTGAGTTGTGTCATCAGGATGAAAAAAAAAAAAAAACTTACACATTAAAGAACACATCAACAGCACAGTAGCAGGAAAACTCCAGGACAACATAAACACATTAGTGAAACAGATTAGCTCATAATCAAAAACCTTTCATTAATTAATTTATATTTTCTGTACTATGTGACATTGTAAAAAAAAAAGATGCAGCCTATTTAAATCAACAGTCAATTAAAAAAAAATAAGGATGGGATACTAGACAGGAAATTCATAATGGCCAGTATAAAATTAGATAATTTTCTTGGTTGTCCAAGCATTTAATGTCAAGCAAATAGGAATTCAGCTTTAGAAACAGACTTTATCATTGTAGGAAAACACAAGCACTTAAGCAAGGTAAAAGTTTTCCATATATCATTCCTAAATAAAAACCATAACAGAAGAAAATAAATTAATCCCTTTGACCGTTATATTTCAGTGCTTATGCCTGCTTGATTTTTCTTTGGAAAGTACAAGCATCCAAACCAGGCAGTATCATAGCTCCACCTAATAACATTAAGCACCTTACTTCATATTTGAGCAGGAAATAAAAAGGATTCTAACCAAAAGAATTTTAAACAAAGCTGACAAATCACATGTCTGAAAATTCAATGATCTGTCTAATCCCATTCAGGTAATCAAGTATGACAGAAGTGTTTATACAGAAGAAACGACTAAAATATGTTGCAAGAGAATGAATGCAGACAAATTTTACTCTTTAAGAAAATATCAGGACAGAAATTCACAGGTGCCAGAGATGCAGCACATATTGCACCAAGAAACCCTCAACTGGTTAGAGAGAAGAGAGAATATGGACAGGTCAAAATCGTGCCAGAGGAGGCTAAAATCTTTAGGAATGATGAAACCCTCGATACTTAACAGATTACAGAATGCTGTGAACAGATTAACCACAAAAAGGTAGGCATTTTATTTATGGAAATTTATTTAAGAATGACAAGAATTCAGAAATACATGCAAGTACGTTAGATGGTCCTTATCATACTATACATATACACACACACACCCCAGATATATATTATATATACACACACAAAAATAATTGCTGCTGTGAGCAATGCCAAATTTATCTATAAAAACCCTAGACTGGCACTATATTAATATTTCTATGGATTTAAAATCAGTTTTCTGAACTATGTAACCTCAATTTTGTTCAGTCTGTTAGGAGGAGGTTGCTAAATAATTTAGAATAAACTACTGATTACCCAACTATCAAATTTCAACAAAATCCTTCGTGACTTTATGCATTTTATGACTTTTTCATTTCCTAGGCTACAAAGAACAAGTTAGTTTTGCCACCAGAGATGGACACTGATATTCAGATTAAGGAAAAAAAAAGTCAGAAAGACAGTATAATTCTATCTACTATATTGAAACAAGTCTACGTAATTCATTCATGAAAAAAACATTCATATGATAGCTAGACAAAAAGCTTTCTCACTAGAAGTGTAAATATGTCTGCATGGAAATAACTGTATATAATTACAATATATTGAGTTTTAAAGATTCTCATTAAATAATCATACATCATCTCATTTCTGCATTTGAGAATAGACTCAGTGCCTTCTGTCTGTACTGAGATAGCATTAAAAAAAAAAATTATTTTTTTACTGTTGAGCCTATTGATACAGTACAGATGAACTTCAGAAAGACTTTAATTCATTTAAGGTTTGTGATACAAGACTGAAATTCAAAGCAGGATACTATGGCCCAGTCACAATTTTCTAATATGCTTCTTTATCAATTTATTCCTTCTCATTCTTTGACATTTTTCTCATTACTACCATTTAGCTAGATTCCAGAGAGGGCCCATCCTCATATATATGAATTTATATAGCTCTTCGTGTCAGAGCATGTTTTAAAAAATAAAAAAAAAATTGGCAAGCACCCATTAAAACGTCTTTGATGACTTCAGGAGGCATTATATCAGATATCCATAGCAAGTATTTTATAGAAGGGAAACTCCTGTATAGGAGTTAAGGGTCACATTTGCAGAAATTCTTGTCCAGCTGACCCAACAGTACTACCTATTGTTGAGGATGTCAAATACTTCTATCTGAAGGCTCCAGCTTTACTTCTGCAACTTTTCCAAACTTTACCATCTAACTTGAAGCAAAACCATCAGCCTTTTACGAGACCAGTGATAAACACAATGGTTTCAGAATCTTTTGAAGTGCTGCAGTGCTGCAAACAACTCCACAGTCTGTGCTGAAGAATAAAGGACAAGACTCTAAGTACAAGCCGAAGGGGATAGGGAAAAAAAAAATCAGGTTGAAATACATGGGAAAACAAAACCAAAGAACTATGTCACTAAAAGCACACCCATCTCCAAAACCTCAATTATAACAATTTTCACTGCCTGATCACTTCTCCCAAGTTAAACAGTAGCTGAAAGACACAGTGATCATATGTCATTTTACCCTGTATCAGCTAAATGATAGAGGATGGCAATCTAGGATTCCTACAAATTAATCTTTTTGCTCAAATGGCACAGGTCTAGCGTGTGTTGTTAATTAAGCTTTATGCTGTTGGTGATTACTCATGCAGAATGATGATACAAGGCATACTTCTCTTTGGTTGTTTGATTATAAAGCTAGAAAACTGCACATTAACAGTAACCTTAAGAAAAAACATGAAGGTTTGAAATCCTATCACAAAAAAAAATATATATATTTAAAGCATTCTATGAAACCAGAACTTAACTCTTCCCCAGGTCTCTATGTTTTATTATTATTTGGGTACACGAGAAGCAAGTTAACAGAACATCTTTGAAGCTTTATATCTTCAAGACAAATAAAAAATAATATGCATTTCTCCCCCCCATTTTTTTTAGTTAAGATAAATACAAAGGTAGTTTCTGACAGAGCAGATTTATCTCCAAAATCTCTCCAAAAGTCTGACCAGAGAAATACAAACCCATCTAAATACAGCAACTTATAAATGCCACACATCTATAACAGCAAGATAAATTTCATTCCATCTGAAGCTTTTTCAAGCAACTGTAGGAGTTCTTCCATAGTTCTGTGACTATTCTCCAATAAGAATGCATCCACTTTCACCCCTTAACAGTGTCTTTGCTTAAAACCAAAGGAAAAATACAAAAATAATCATGGTAATGAATCAGTACATAATAACAACAGTAAGCAAAGAGAAGACGAATATAAGTATCAAAACCTTAAACGGTGATACATGTGTAACTTTTATCCATTTTCTAAAATTGAAGATACCACCTCATAAAATCCCTAAAATTCTAAGTATTTCTATTGTCAAACAGTCTTTAAAATTCAGTGGAAACCACTGTATGTATTCACAAACTATATGAAAAATCTTAAGAATCCTAATAAATTCCTCTACTCAAACGAAAGCCAGAAAGAGGAAAAACATTCAGTAAATTTCTTTCCAGAGTATCCATATAGTCAGGGCTTGTTTATATAGCAATACTTGACTGGTTACTAGTGTAAGGTGTTCTTTTTACCAAAGCTATGAAATAAAACATTAATAGTACAGAATTTTCTTTTCAATTGCCATATTTATCAACATTGATCATGCTAATACAAAACCAAAATACTGTTTTACTGAATATAAATTTTCTTTAAATATCCATCAATGGTATGCAGCCACAGAACACCTTAGTAAGAACAAACCTGCTTATTTATTGACTTTTTTTGGAAAACTGTCTGGAATGACAAGGAATGATCAATTACATAATAAATGTAAGTTGTCAAATACCTTCAATTCCCTGCCTAGTTTCAAAGCAAACGTCATTACGCTTCCTCTCAATTTTACTATTTGAAAATTAGCATTTAAGGAAACCCTGCCTAAAAGAAAATCAAAGCTACTCTAAGAATGGCAATTTTTTTTAGCACCATAAAACAAGTTCACATTTTGGGAAGCATATATCTAACTTTCACTCATACAATGAATAAAATGATAGCATGCAATATTACCGATACATGCACCTTTACCAACAAGTTAATCCATGCCAGGAAAAGTAGCAACTGTTCCCTGAGGACTCTGATATCAAGAGGATGAACGTAACAGGATAACAAGCAGCATATTCTCACATCAAAGGGAGGACAGTGGAAGAAAGATGCGATTCATATGGAACACAGCAGTGGATCAGCCTCCTGCTGGGACTTCTGCTGTATTCTTGGAGAAGGACCAAGGCCCTGCAGGTGAAATCTTCCCCACCTTCCTTGTGCTACAGCATACCTCCCAAAAACCATCATTATAGGGGCATAAAGGGAGTTGAAGGAGGTTGGTTATTTTCCACCAATGTCCACAAATTTCTGTGAGAAATACATATGCTTACTGAAGCATGTATACATGCACCAAGTACAGTTAAAGTCTACTATGCAAGTCAAATTAGATGCATCTTATGTATGTCAAAATAAGATTTCTGGCTGTTAATACAGTAAGAAAGCCTTTTATAATAGCTGACTTCCAAAAATTTCATTAGAACGTTAAAGAACAATATACCTTTAAGTTACGATTTTTGTTGCAGAGGAAGAGACTTTATAGGAGTTATTTTCCTATACCTTAACAGTAAAAAAAAAAAAAACAAAAAACAAACAACAAACAAAAAACCCCACACAACTTATTCTTGAAAAAGATACAAAATTTTCTCTAGGGTTTCCATAAAATTAGCATGGTAAGACAACAATTTGTGAAGAGTAGTTTCTCATGTACCTCAACTATAGTGGCCTGAAGAATAACGTAATTACAAACATCAGGTTATAACCAGTGCTTTCTGTGGACCCTACTCCTAAAACATGTCTGATTTTTTAATTCAGGCTTGGGAAAAATAAAAAACCAATGGATGTCTGTCTCGATAAAAACTTAAGTGTTTTAGAAAACACTACAAAGATACCCCTCCGTGTAACTTAAAAAATGGCATTAATCTTGATAATGAGTTAAAATAAACAGTGTAGTTCAAGAATATGTAAAATCTATATACAGAGTTTGGGTTAGATGATTTCCAGAGATGCCTTCCAACCTGAATTATCCTATGATCCTACTAATAGGATGTGCAAGATCACAATTAATTATAATAATGTATACCCTAAATGAAATAAGAAAAATGAGAACTTTTACTTACAGAAGTGGAAGTTGAACTATATACAATATGAGATTATAGAATAAAACCAACCTCTAAAAAAAAAAAACAAACAAAAAACCAAAACTGTGATGAGGAGTGATTCAATGAGCTTAACTGCTTGTCATGAAAGACAAACACCATATTCATGATAAACTGAAAAGTATTCTCATGATAGCTGTACAACATATACTGTGCTCAAATCCAAATTATGCTCTATCTTCACATTGATACCACATCTGAAAAAGCAAAAAATGGCTTTGTGGATAAGAAATACAAGGAAGTTCTATATCTTACGAAATAACTCACTTTTTATAAAATGGTTGTGTAACTGTGACATGTCACTGTGACTAACTAAGCAGGGAAAACATCATTGAATATAGGAATATTCAAATTAGTTTTCACAAGCGGGGACAAGATATTTTTTCTTCTCTCCAAGAAGCTGCTTAAGGTAGTGATGCAATCATTTCAAAATGCACAACACATCTTTTCACCCATCACTGAAGTGCTGTGGCTCTGAACAAAGTGTTGTGAAACAGATTTATATAAAATGCCAAATCCAAAAGCAATGTGGCTTAAATAATACAGACACTCAATAAGAGGAGGCAGATTAAGTTACAGAATGTACAGTAAACAGAAGGTACATAAAAGTTCACAATAAAGTATAGTCAAATTGTCATCCCACATTTCCCTACAGAGTGCGTTATCACCTTCTCTTTCTATCTGCTTTTCTTGCTACAAAGCTTGTCCTTTGTAAAATGCTTTCCTCCAACTTTTCTGAATATAGTCTAAGAATATGCAATCTGAGATTATCCAATTTCACAGTCAACTTCTTTGCCTTGCAAAGGGATATAACAGTATTCCTACAGAAAAAAAGAATCTCAATTAAAAAACTTTACCATTGCCAAGAAGCCATTGGCACAATATGTCCATGCAATTTGAGAAAGACTCATTGACAAGGAAAAAAAAAAGAAAAACAACAAAAAACATCTTACAAAATTATACTAGAGAGTCTATTTAATTTATTCTATCAGAAAGCTAGGAAATAGGTTGAATAATGAGACTGCTCCTTTTGAAACAATATAAGTGTTATGAAAGAGCTATTCAAATACTTCACATGGAAGAATGACACTACCGCTACTTGAAACTAAAATGACCTAAGAAATTTTCCATTTTTCAAAAAGAACTTGGCAAACTCAGAAAAATTTAAGTAAGCTAGCATTTTGTCTAGACCAGAGATGCATCAGAAAGCCTAGGAGACCAGCTGAATAAATCAATTTTGCAGATATCCAGAAGTAATCATTTCAACACTGACTGATGTGTCATTGAAATTTGAGCTCTTCCAAGCGTTCAGAAAGATATTTACATCAAATTCTTCACAAGAGCTTCAGGGGCACACAGAAGTATCAGATCTCATAATCTGAAGCATGTTTGTTCATCAAATTACAATAGTCTGATTGTTAATTATTTTCCTTGCCTTAAAATTTTCAAAATATTTCAATTGAGGAAATTTTTCTACTGTAGTCATGTGATCAATTGTTTTGAAGGTAAATAGTGAGATTTCACTATTACAAATTATCTGAAACTCACTTTTCTCTCACTCACCATGCAGCACTTACAAAGCATTTCATAAATCTTTGTTATTTCATAAATCTTTGTTATTTCAAATTATTCACATTATTCAGCTTGCCCAAATTCCTGGTTTAAAATATTATTTATTTAAAAAACTGTACTACTCTTACTATTGCAGCAGCATCACCTACCGTGTACAAAGTGAACAAACAAAATAATTTATAAGGAAAACCTATATTCCAAAATAACTATATGCAAAGTTTCATATGTGCTAGAAAATGAGTTGCAATGAATCATTAAAGAAATTCACCCAAAGTCCAAAATAACCAGTGACACAAGAATTTGTTGTACCTAAGCAGCTCCCAACAGTTTTCAGCACGTGACAAGGCAAACTGACTTTCAGAAGAACAATTAACACAGCATACCCAGTCACCATAGCAATTAGAAAAATTAAATAAAAGTCTCTGTAGCAACAAGAGAAATTAAACTCGTTTAAAAATAACAAGTTAGACTAAGTGAGCATCTCTTTAGATCTTGTTATAAAAGCTCCTTATCTATTCTTTAAAGAGGTATGTGCATGACAAATACCTGATTCATCCGTATGTCACTGCAAATTCTAAAACTGTGGGGGAAGTGAGTCAAAGAAATACGAATACACAATTCCTATACCCTGAAATGTGAATATTAAATGATGAAGTATTTGCATTGTCTCAATTGCCCTACATCACATGAATGTCAAACCCACTTATGTATATCTGTCCCTCCCTCAAAGTGAGTAGTTTGGTTTAATGTGTCATCAAAAGCAGAATTAGTAACATTCCAAATATTTTTTTTTCAATAAAGCTTTATATTTATCATTTTCAGATACTAGTTCTATTATGCAATAAAAAGCTTGTAGAATCCCAGCTGTGGTACTTCATAACTGACACTAAGCACTGCCTGGGCATGCAGTAAACAAATACTTCTGTGATAAGGCACAGATTACTTATCTTATTTAACATTTGGGATAGGTTTGTTGTTTACTATACATGTCATGTGAATCACTCCCAAGATCTTGGGCATCATAGGTTACTCCAGAGCTTATTTAGAATTGTAAGAAGAAAGTCACACTATTACAGCAGCATTTGCCTTCAAAAACCTTTCTTAAGCTAAATTACATTTTTACAAGAAGAGACTTAAAATTCTTTCGGCATTGCTGCAGCACAAAGTCAAGCTGGAGGCAAGTCACTGTGGGGCCAACGTCATTTAACATTGATGACCTGGATGCTGGGACAGAGTGGACCCTCGGCAAGTTCACAGACAATACAAAACTTGGAGCAGCTGATACACTGGACTGTTGTGCTGCCATTCAAAGGGACCTGGACAGGCTGGAAAATTGGACACAAACAAATCCCTTGAAGTTCAACAAGGGGAAATGCAGGGTCCTGCAACTGGGGAGAAATAGCCCTAGGCACCCATACATGCCAAGGGATGGAAAGCAGCTCTGCGGAGGATCTGGGAGTCCTGGTGAACAACAAGCTGACCACGAGCCAGCTTTGCCTTTGTGGCAAATAAAGACAACAGCATTGCCCGGAGGGGTTGTGGAATCTCCATCTATGGAGATACTCAAAATCTGACTGGAAATAGTCCTGAGTAACCTGTTCCAGCTGACCTCCTAGAGCTAGAGGTAACCAGTTGAACCACTTCATAAACTGGTACTGATGATACTGTTTGGCAACAACTGTTGCTTATGATACAGTGGTTGATAAAGTGGTCAGGCATGAAAACCTGACAACAGTACAATAAAAGACATCAGCCCAAGGAAAACAAAATAATGCATAAACCATCAGATAAAAGAACAACAGGTTCGACGGAAATGTTACTGAAGAGGATGGATAATCCATTCTTTACTGCTTACATACGTGATGGTACATACGGAAGGGTATCTGTGTCAGCAGCAGCTGACACATTCTCTATAACTGAAAGCAATAAAGAAAGACATAAAATATTCCAACTCAATTTAACTGACACTAGGACCACTCAGCACAATTTCTACTGACTAAAGGAAGAACTTGCTGGGAGAAGAGGGGTTCCCATACTAATCTCAGTGTGGAACTATATAAACCATCTACCAGAGGAAATACTGTGGAGTAATGTTATAATAAAATAGTCTCCAAAACAAATCCTCACTAGGTCCAGATCTGAGAGCTAGAATCCAGACAATCTACCTTGTGCATTTTTGAAAAAAAACCCTATGTTTTACACATGCACCAAAGCAGCCATTTCCACTCCTAGAATGAGCATTTGATTATTGTGGGACAGCAACACCAGTCTGTTCACAATGAACATTGACACAGTGCTTCTGTTCCCCTCCTCACACCCTTATATTTAAAAGCCGTATCACATTCGAGGTTTGAAAAATGCCATTTGCAGACAGTGCTAGGTACTTTAACAACATTAAGATTGTCATACATGCAATAGGAGGAAAAAACCCAGGTTCCTGATACTGTAATTTGTTCCAGATTGGGCAGACTGCTATACCAAGAATATCCCAATTATCAAGTAAAATAAAAATGCATTTACAAAAAAAATAAAGGGGGGGGGGAAGGAAGGGGGGCTACAACTGAACAAAACAGACATAAGAAGAGAGAAAAGTCTTCTTACATTTAGCTTACACATACATGTATTCCTTTCTATCTAGTCTCATTATCTAACTCCCGCTATTTTCATGGTTACATTTCTTAGTATGAGTCTACTTAACTTTTGAAAATTAAACTCGATGTTCTTGTAAATCCAGCTCACTAATATTCTTTCCTCTGGAGTTGTAGCAGTGGTTTTACTATTAATATTTAATAAAACAAAAACCACAAGCCCACAAAATTTGTCAGAAAATCTTCCAAATGTTTTCTTCAGTTTAAATTCAACTAACGTTCATGGGATTTTTAGTCCTAAATGACTTAACGTTTTTCTGAAAACTAAACAACTTTAAAATTATTTTTTCTTGTATGCAGAATTTTTTATTGCCTTCTTCCACTGCTGTTACATTTTATGACATTTTCAGTGCTCCTTACCGTGCCAAGGCTTGGACTTTCATGGCATGTCGCTCTTCCTGTTCTGCTGCTTTTCTTCTCCAGTTGTCCATTTCCTGCCTCAGTGCTGCAGAATGCTCCATCTCTCCATCAAGCAGATTTCTCAGAGATCTGGAAGAAGGCAGCAGCCTCTGTTAGAACACTGCAAACACTACATTAGAAGATACTCTACGATCACAGAGTACGTTGCCTAAATGATACTACTAATGTCATACTAAAATTTCATTATTCAATGTAATAAATGTACCTGATTTGATTATATAAAGATATGAAAAGCTAGAAGGAAAAAGGACCCAATCATAACAGTTTTAAGTGGTTACTATTAGTTTGTATTACAATCTCATCAACATAGAATCATAGAATCATTTGGGTTGGAAGGGACCCCAAAGATCATCAAGTTCCAACCCCCCTGCCATGGGCAGGGACATCTCCCACTAGAGCAGGTTGCTCAAAGCCCCATCC
>JAOQGH010000069.1:10585664-10658220 GCA_025769975.1 Gallinago jamesoni | reverse complement strand
CTCCCCTCTTCCAATTTAAAACCGTTGCCCCTTGTCCTGTCACTACACTTCCTCATAAAGAGTCCCTCTCCAGCTCTTCTGCAGGCTCCCTTCAGATATTGATAGGCTGCTATGAGGTCACCGCGGAGCCTTCTCTTCTCGAGGCTGAACAACCCCAGCTCTCTCAACCTGTCTTCATAGGAGAGATGCTCCATCCCTCTGATCATCTTCGTGGCCCTCAGCTAGACCTGTTCCTAAGCATAACCTATTATGGTATCTACTGTACCAACAGGCAGAAAACAGATTATGATCTGGTCTCAGTTCTTCAATGCAAACCTCTACATCTCAGAAATAATCTATAAGCATATTGCTACAAGCTATCTACTGGCAAGAGCAGAAGACAGGTAGGGGTCTTGTCTCTACTGAAAACACAGTCATAGCCCTTTGTGTAAAATCTCTGGTGAGATAGCAAAGGTCAGCATGATGCATAATGGTTAAAACCCAAAGCATCCTGGTCCTTCTGCCAAAAAACTCAAAGCTGAATGGGGCAATAACTTGCAATTTTGGAAGCGGGGAGGATAAGAGGCCGGAAAGCAGGATCAGTTGGCAGTCTCAACATCTAAAAAAATAATTAAAATATCTATAGAAAAATGTAAATTACCAAAACAGCCCTACTACAGCATAACATCAGCGTATCTTGAATACATTTCTATTTTCATTCATCTAATAATGTGTTCCAATAAACTAAGCAAATAAAAAGTAGGTTTGATAATATTTTAAACAAGTGACTTATCATATTTACATTTACATCATCATTTTGCCCCAAATGAACATAAAGACACAGCCACTTTGAGCATAATGATGTTAGCCATCCTACATCACCTCTGCACCACAAGGGGAAAAAACCAAAATTTTCTGAATATTCGTATAAGGACAAACATTTATTCATTTGGAAAGCTAACTTAAAAATATTTTGGCTATAAATTTTGGTTTTGAAAAAACTACAACAGGCAAAAGCTCCCAAGACACAAAGAGTTATATGTGATTTGAATTCAATGGAAAAAGTGATCTGCAAGCATTACTCTTCAGTATCAGTAGTTGCACAATGAAATATTAAGCTTACCTTTCAGAGGAAGACAATATATAATCAAAAAGACTACACAAAGATTATGCATAGCTTTACCCAAAAGACATCTTGTATTAGAGAATGGATTTTTTAAAATTACAGTGCCTCTTCAATAGGAAAAGAAAACTACCGATTCTGTTCTTCCAGTTCATCCTTTCTATTCATCATGGCCACAATAGCTTGGCGAAGCTCATCTAAAGAGAAGGGACAAAAAGAGATTAATTTCTGTGTGTATTTTTGCTCATTTCAGATCTAAAAGTCATGTACATAGTGGCACTAATTCAGTAGCACACTTAAAAATGATGCTAACATCATTTGCTATTCAGCAAAGCACATAAAAATGCTCTTTATCTCATCACTTATGTGAGCAATCTTTCAAAAATTAAATTCAAATTAAATTAGTCTGCATCTGGCTTTAATACAAATGTTTACAAGTTTCCCTGTGGCTGCAGCTGGTTTGTTTTAATCACAGATGTATAGGACAATGCACCTTTTCACTACATGCATATTAATGAGATACAATAACTTGTTTAACTTCTTCAAATTGTTTATTTTCCTTGCTATATATTCTGACACAGGAAATAGAACTACTACAGTGAGACCAGAGCAGAGAAAGTTTCATTGCTTTTTCACAGCTCTTCTTCTTAAGCTCAATTTTAAAGACTGTCTCACGGAAGACTGGATTTCTGAATCTTGTAATTTCCCATAAAAACCTTTTTATTTCCTATAAATACCTTTAAAAATACTTTGTCATTACATCAAGAATAAAAATTAAAAAAAAAAATAAAGACAACATAATTTTATAATTTTTAAAAGCTTCTCTAGGGTTACGTTTAACAGTGACACCTGAGTAGCTGAATATCATATAGCAAAGTGTCAGCTAAAAGCACTACTTCACCTGGAGTCCTTCAGCTATTATATAGGTTTTACCATATAGCTGTACAGCTCTAGTATTACTATTTACTATAAATTTAAGAAAAATATTAAGACTTAACCATCTGTTCTGAAACATCCTAACTTCCAGATCTTGCATATATATATGAAATACAACACGTCTTTAAAGATTTAAATGGCTTCTAGCAAACATCAGGATGGATACATCCCCAAAATCATTTTTTCTTAAAAATTACATTAACAATTTCATGTATGTTAATAATTTTATGAGACCTTCTGCAGGGACACAATTATATTAAAACATTCCTCCTAACAGTTAAATGAAATGCTCCTATGTTTATATATAACAAATCAGCCAATTCTGTTCAGCAAGTATTCTAAGCAGATGTCAGGAAATTTTTCGTGCTTTTACTGAAAACATACTAGCTGAGCTGGTATTACTTAATTTCTTAAAATAAACAAAGCCATTGGACAGTTCTTTTCCCCTTGACATTCAATTCATTGATTTACCACTATCTTTCTTAATATTTTCTATAGTTACAGAAATTTTTGCAAGTTCAAAAAAAAATGTCCTGTGGAGCAGGTTAAGTTTGCATGCTGAAACAAAGTGGACAAAACATGACAGTTTTTACTATGTCAATCAAATGTATCAGTCAGTGCAGACACCACAATTCCAGTCTGGCATTGGCAATCTGCTGGTAAATCCCCAATCAGACAATCCAATTTCTTCATGCTAGATTTTGTCCAAAACATTTCTGCTTCTTTGGCCATGAAGAAAGTAGGTGATTATTTTCCTACCCATTCCACATTACAGCTTGAGAACTAATTGACATTAGCAAGAAACATTTCAGTAGGTCATTAGAGGGATTTTACACTCCATTAATTCAGCACAGAAAGAACAATTATTTTTCTACAGTTACTTATCATCTTTATATGAATTCTCTATACAGCTATAAAAAAAAAAAAAAAAAAAAAACAAACCCAAACTCAAGTCTTGTAGAAAAGCCAAAAGTGAAATGTGTGGGTATTAAATACTAAACATACATTTAAAAAAAAAAAAGAAGTCTGGAGACGTCTGCTTTCTCCCTTGATCATACTTCTCTCATTCATAACCAAAGCTGTGATTACATGGCTACTTTAACCAGTCCTCCTAAGGCTGCGCTTTCAGCAAAAAGAACATTTCAGCTTGCCTTACCCATCATTCCTACAACCTCCCCTGTTGTGACACTGGTGTTCATACACACAGAGTGTCCTGGCAGGAACAGATCCACCTCAATATTGGTTTGAGGGTGGTTTTTTTCTGCTAGGCTACTTCTCAGACAGCTGCCAAGTGATCTTACTGTTGAGTTTAACATTGTTGTTGGCACAAGGCACATGGCAGAACGCAGTTAGAGCAGAACAGAACACCTTGTTAGTCAATAAGGATGAGGAATAATAAGTAGAATACCCTTTTTGGCAAGACTAAAGTTTATATTGCATTGAAGTGATCAGGTAACTATTGCAATTTATATAGCAATTGTAAAAAAATTGGAATGAAAATATGCATGACAAAATATGCTGTACTCCATTATTTTCATGACTATTTTTCAAAAGACGGTCTTTAATAGCTAGATTTGATAGTCTATTGACTAGGATTTATTTGGAGGGAGAATGATGACAAAAAAACCCATCAAACCCCACATTCTCAGATTTAAAATATAAAATATCAAACTTGGTGATCCTGAAACTCAACACACCATAAGTATTCTTTCGGTCATGATGAGACACTGCCATTTTAAGAGCAGATTGGAAAAGTTGGAGTTTTGAGGTTTTTTTGTTTGAGTCAGTTTATAGTTTGTTGGTAAGAAGTCTTCTTGGCAGTGGAAAATTGGTGGGCTGTAACAGCCCTGAAAAAAGTAATACATAGTGTTGTGTAAATGGACCACAATCCATCAGCCTGTCTGAAAAAATTGTTGCAAGGATGAGGAAAACAGTCTAAACCAGGGAGCGTTCAAGCCTTGTATAAGTACACAACACAACCAAAAAACATCCAGGGTAAGCATTCCATACAGTTATACTCTATAAAAAAAAAATAAAGATCTTTAACTATAAAGTTGAATTCAGAACACTCCTCAAGAAAGCATCAAGCCAATTGCATTTTAAATATTTCAAGTGGCATTAAAATATGATAATGTGCAATCTGAGTTAGTTGCCATTATTTCTCTGACTGAATAAAGCCATTGCTACTCAGACAAGTTATTGCAGCGCTGGTTCTGCACTTATGCTGGGGTGACTACTCTACAATAATTGTCTGTACGCATACTCAGTCTGTTTAAACGTGTAATGATTTATTAACATTTAAACAGTGAAGCTATTATAAGTTGTCTCCATTTTTCCAATTTTATCAGCCTATTCAAATTGTAACCTTAACTTGTCTATTAACTTAATCTCCTTTCCCTTATTCTGCTCAGAATCTTCTGCATGAGTAGAGGGTTAAAATGACATATTCTGTCACTCCCCTCTCCAACACACACATAAATAAACAGAGCATGAAAGTAAGATTCTTTTAAAGACCATGGTTTGCATAAAAGGAGAAGAAAAAAGCCTCTTGAAATAAAAGATGTTAAAATGCTTTTTATTTCCATTTGCCTCATTTTTCTGAGAGTTACAGAATTGACAATAGCATAGAGACACAGCAAAGCAGAAACTCCAACTTTTATTATCACATATAGGACAAAAATAAATGCTAAATTTAGGACCACAAAAGCAAACACACTCCATACTTCATATTTCTTGCTAATTTAGTTCAACTATGGATAGCAGTGGAGATGTGGATGAAAGAATCAGCACAAAGAATCTTAGCCTGGGCTAAGAGCCCTGGGTTCCAGGAAGGCTTGTACAGCCTGAACTTACCCCAGCAGCAATATTGCTTCATTGCTATTACCTATGTTACTTCTCCTTGAAGTGATGAGTATATTAAGGAGTCATGTTTTCTATCAATTACTCAAAACAAAGACAAGAACTAGATAGTTTATCATCAACAATACTCTAACCTCTCCACCCACAGTGAATATAAAGGAGCCAAACATTCACTAGTGTAATTAAATAAACAGAAAGTTACCAAGAAGTTGCAGTAGGTTCATTTCAAATCTGCCAGAACATCCACAGTTTATAGGCTTTTGTCTGTGCATTATGCCTGCCTCTGAGATCAGTGTATATTCACAATCTAATTTTTTCAGAAGACGCAGGTCTCATTAATTGTGTGGGTTAGAAAAAGGAATTAATAAATAAATAGTTGTAGAATCAACCATAAATTTGGCGTTTTCTGACTTCTGGACTTTACAACCTCAATCTTTCTCCCCCTCTTTTCTTTTCTCTCCTTTTTTTTTTTTAATAAAACAGTAAGAGGTTAGCCAAGTATGCCCACTTCAGAAAACTGTTTGATGTTAAAGTTTATGTCCTAATTCTGAACTGCTTTGTGCTTGATACGTCATTTATATTCTGTAAGGTGACATTAATGGAAAGAGATACATTACTGTTATTAAAGACCAGCATTCAACACCAACATACCTAAAATTCAAGTGATAGTCAGTTTCATAGAGGCAGATATAATGTAATAACTAGTGAAGCCTTTCAAACTATGAAATCTTAAGAGACATTTTTGCAACAACTTCTTTAAAAAAAAAAAAAAGGAGTTCCGAGTGTAAACCAATAATTCCAAACCAGGTCTTTCTTTATCAGTAAAAAATCAAGGAATGTGCTAGTAGTGATTTGTTTTTTTTTTTATTAAATCTTACTTGTTAAAACACAAAAAAAAATCTTTTATTGTTGAAATTAATCTGTAGTGCTTTATTACTAATGAAGCAAATATTTGCTCTAAAACATTTTTTAATTCACTTACATACTAAAAGCAAAATCTAGCTTCTATAAAGCTTTTACAGGGTCACAGTCAGAGGATGCAGTATATAAAGCGCCATGCTTTAAGAAACACCTGTCAATTTCCCAGCAACCTCCAGAAAAGTCCTAAATTTCACAACTCTTCTGCTGTTAGCCAAAGACTGGGTAAGTATGATTTGCAATCACCTGTTATGAAGAATGAGCTGTAAGTTAAATCATCTCTCAATGTACACAAGGTCATGCAGCACTCCTCTGCAATCCTGCAGGCAGAATATCAGGGTGGGCTGGGAGCAGTCTACAGGAATTCTTTTTTTATTTTCCTGAGTGCAAATTTACACAGATATTTTCAGAGACAACTAAAACTTCCAGCAGACTAGTTACATCTTAAATCAGAAGTCTGACCTTTAAAGACATGCTCCCTAAGCTGTCTGCATGAACATTGGCTATTAAAGTTTTATTTAGTGCTTCAAAACCTTGTAAATATTATTCTGTCACGTAACTATTAATAGGGCAAATTTTAGTAGGAAACAAATTAGACAATAGAGCATTGGCCTTCTACTATATTGAACTTCTTACTGTATAATCTGTAAGATGAACTGCAGCTTTTTTTCTCACTGATGAAATATAAACACCCTCTGTCCACAGCTCTGCTTTCAGAAAAGTCACAAGAATTTAGTACCTGCCAGTGACTGGTGGCAACCAAGTCACAGAACAGGTCAGAGAAAGTACACAAACATGCACCGTATTTACTTACACAGCCAGGGTAAAAATACAATACATAAGTTTGGTTATTCAGTGAAGTTCTTCAGCAATCACGAAAAGCAAGGGCTTTCTCAAAAACGTATGAAAAAATATGGAATAATGCACAATACTACAACCTTTGCTAACCTCTGTGGTTAAGCCCAACTTTAAAAACTGAGGAAAATCATAGTAAAAAAACAAGTTCCCAATTATTTACTAAAAATAGCACAGTAAGCAAAGAACTTAGTCAAGGAGGACACAAATAGCATCCTTCAAAAATGAAAGTTTTTGAACTTCTTTTTCCACTGTAAAAATGAGAGAGACTTGTGCTGGCAGGACAGATTTTTCCGGTGTAAAAGAATGCTGAAGATATAATCTTCCAATGACAATAATTGGAGCAGACATAAAGTTGTTTGTGATTCAAATATGACAAGATAAATACAATTTTAAAAAACTGGAACATGACATAACGGATAGGTACATAAATATAAAACTTCTGAAAAACTTAGTTCTTCATAAAAGTGATTGTAAGACATAACGATCTGTAAAGTAGGGCAAGTTTTCAAATTATGTCTAACATCCACATTGAAGCTCTAAGTCTATGGATTAGGATTTCTCTTGAGTGGTATTATTTTTTTGAGATGTATCTGCTGCTAAATTCACCTATACCTTACAAATGCATGGGACATAAATTCAGGAAAACCATTCAAATTGGAAGAAATTTTAAATTACAGCTTCTCATAACAAAATATTGTCCAACCCACATATCAAAAAAAGCAAGAAATGGTTAGTACTATACTAATAAATTGAAAAGGAAACAGGAAAAGAGTAGATGAAAAAAAAAAAAACAAAACCTTTCAGGCTTTGTCTTCAAAAGTAGCACAAAAATCCAGTCACTGGAGACCTCACAGCTTTTCTCACTGCACTACTGCATTCCATTTTTCTTGTCTGATTGTGTTAGAATTAGTTGCTATGCAACCAAGCTATAAGCCTCACCATTTAATAATTCTTCTGCTAATTGCAACAGAGAAAAAGAGCTTCAGTGTCTGGCTTTGTCATAGCACTGAATTCTTCCTGTACAGGAAATCTACGACCAATGACAATGAACTTAAAGAAAACACTTTTATTGAATGTATCTGGGATCATCTTATATGTATAGTCAGCTGTATTTTTATTACAATGATAATTAGATTATTTACTAAATGTTCTACTGGCTTTATAGATCGCTTTGACAAGCTCCCCCCACTTCCTTCCACCAAAACCTTCTCTGAAATGGTAAACTAATGATAGCACGTACGCTTCTGTTGATCCTGTGGTTCATTTCATTTACAAATTGCTAAGTATCAAGAACTGAAAAATCTCAATATTTACTTTCTATTTTATAGCTCTCTTAACTACACATAGGAACTAACCAAGCAGCTGAAGGAGACCAATTGCGGCCCCTGCTGGTACCTAACACACCTACAAAACAAAATCAATACAGTGCTATCAAATTTCTATTAATGAAAAATAAAATGTAAGAATGAAAGGATAATGTAGTAATAACATGAGCAGAGAATACTCAGTGACCGAAGTACCACACTATCAACAGTACCTGCATCTACACCTTCAATTATGTCATTTAGAAGTCTCAAACTAGTTTCCTACTTCATGAAGTAATTTGTAAGAAAGGATTTTTCAGCTTTGTAAAGCTCAGTCAACAGACCCATGCTAGAGCCTGACACAGTACCCAGCGAAAATGCACAGTCTACCTCTTTTAACATATATTGGCAGAGATATTGTTTGAACAAGACATTGGAACAAGAGATTAGAATATCTTAGGGTTCATTCATTTTGATTTCATAAATCAATTTCAGAAAACAATCTTGGCTGCATCACCTCTAACCTCCCAAATGTCATCATTTAAGATAAGTACATATTTAAGTTTATAAAAAGAAAGTGACAAACACACATCCCAAAGCTTTAGGAAAAAAGCCATAACCACCAGTTCAGTTACAAAACTTTCTGTACAGTAAGGAAAATAAAACCATACCACCTTACACATTTAGACAGCTAGTAAGTTTAAAAAAGTCTTTTTTTCTACAAGTTTATGTGAAGAAAAAAACATTAAAGATCAAATAAAAAAACTGCCTGTACTCATACTAATCTCTTTTTGCAGTAAAGGCTATTTTATTCTGTCCAGCTCAACTCTTAACACCACTGAAAATATGACTGTCATCCACCTTAATCTTAACTAAGGTTTTTGCTTAAGAAAGCTCATATTTATGTATGGAGCAGACCTCCATATCAAAACCACAGACTGAGTGTACATAGAAAGAGTTCCAGGCTTGTTCAGGTTTTCTTATGACTAGCCACTGATGAAAGCTGGCAAAGAAAGTTATCACATAAGAAAGGATCATTAGTGTTTTCGGAGACTTACAGATGTAAGTCAAATTAAATCATTATTGCTCATTGAACTATTTGAGCCACATCTAGTATACGGATGACATTAGCTTCTCTGTGGAAAAAGAAGATAATGTCATACCAGTTGCAATGAACCATAACCTGGGATCTACTGATTCAAAACCCATTTTCTAGCAGTCATTTCCAATGCAGCCAGCGTATCAGAAACCAAGTGCTGTCTGCCTCTCTAAACAGATCTTACTGAAATAAAAACAGACATGAAGAGCTATAGGACTTTCAAAGTTAATTCCATCAATCTAGATACATCAAGGAAGTACTTACTAATTGTCATGGATTCTGGCACAGTGGCTGAAGGCAACATATTGCTTAAAGTATTCACTTGAGTTGAAGGACTGGCTTCCACTCTAGGCATAAACGTACAATATCATCAATAAATTAAAATAAAATCCTAAATTCAAAACTTCAGAAAAAAGCATTCCAAAAAGTTGAACTGTCAATATATTCACCATATTCAATCAACTTATGTTTAATTATCCTTGTGTATCTCTTGTGAGTCTGATTTAAGAATATACACAAAAGATACAAATCAAGAGGCCATGGAGAATACAGTAAAAAAAAATAACATAAAAACCAACAAAATCCCTATTTTCAAAGCCAGGAGGCTAAGTCTGCCTGTTATTTGATGTAACTACGTGACTTTTTCAAGATAATTAGCAAAAGTTCAATAAACAAAACTATGGAAAAAGGAAAGTGTAGGCTTTTATATTTGTCTTTCCAAACATTTGCAAAAGTACCCGCATGAATAGTTTGTTTTCCAGTACTGAGTAGGTACTATGCATGAGTAGTAGTAGGTAGTATTCATTAAGTAACAATAGTAAATTGGCAGCTACAGAGTGAAGATTTTTTCTCTTTTAGGAAAAACATATTCGAAACGTACCTGTAAGGAAGATCAGATCTTCTTGGAACCACTTCTACCGCATGAACAACATGTTCTCCATTCTCCAAATTATCTAAAGTAGAACGCACAAGCATTAGCTTTCTTCATTTAACAGTACTTAAAACATAAAATAAAAACAAAGCCAGAAGGAAGGTAGTTGTATTTTTAACTGGAAATACTCATCTTTACTCAATCTTTTAAACACTTTAAATTCTTTCTCCAAGGTTGGCTTCTGCATATTGATCCTGAATACCAGCAGGATTGTAAAGGCCCTTAGGAACACATCCATCACTTTAGAAAAAAAATCAGTATTGCACAATTCCTAAATTATAATTTAGATGTACATTTTACATTGATAACAATATTGCAAAGCTATGAAGAGACTTCTTACTGAAGTTATTTTTGCAAGCCCCTTGAGTTTAACCACTACATGGTCATTAAAAATCTGCTTGTGACTTGCAGGAAAAGAATTACTGGGAATTCGAGTTCTGTCAGAATGACTATGGAGGAGAAAGCTCATTTTTTAAGCAGTAGAATTTATTGAAGCTCAGTGTACTCCATTTTTGTTCCAAGCGACTGAATTTTGACTCAGGCTTTCTCATCTCTAGGTACATGCAGATCTGATATGGCCTGACACATCCCTGAAGCAGTTTAACAAACTAAAACTGAAAACACCTTATTAACATACAACTCTATAGATTATGCTGTAATCTCTTTCAAATATACGTCTCATTATTTATCTGTATTAAAACCTATAAACCAAAATATTGGGTTAAACTACATATCTCACAAGAGTTCATTAAGCACATTTTAGCAAAAACTGTTGTTACAATAATAATGACATTGCCAATTACCAGGTAAAACTGCCCTCAGAAAAAGCTAAGACACGTTCCGTCTGATTCATCTAGCAAAAGTGTAACTTCCGAAGTCAAGCAAACAACTGCCTAATCCTGCCTTCAATCTCATCAAATGGTCACTAAGGGTGGGGAGAGGGTGTCCGTGCCCATGTGTGTCACTCTACCTAATGGGCTGACATTTGGGTGGCAGAACAGGCCTTTCAGAGAGGACAGCCTCTTTCAGAGGCCTTTCAGAGAGGACAGAGAGGTCAGCTTAGGGCTGTTTAGAAGGGCCCAGTGACAGCAGGGGAAGTTTAAACCATGAAATCAGACAGCAGAATCTGTGTTGCTGTTTCCTATAACTGCTGAAGATACCTTTCAGCAGTATCATCCTGGATTATATGCTGAACCATCAGATTTACCACAAAGAAAAAGAGGGGCAGGAGGAGAACCGAAAATACCTGTACACTGTGCCAAAAGGGATCTGAACAAGTCTGCTGTTGTTCAACTCTACTAGTCTGAGCATTGTCTTCAAAACAGTTCTGAGATGAATCAAGATGAAACAAGGGTCTTTGGTATCTCCTAAGTAAAAGTAAGCCCGTTACACTTATTGCTGTCCTCTCTCATCATCTGTCTCCAGTACTAAGTGGTGGCTTGGTCTCCTGACTTTTGATTTCTTCTACAAACTTCTAGCTCTAGCTCCTGATGCCCTGTGACATCTGACTGGTTACTAACTCTCACAGCTCAGCTGCAAGCTCTGGGTTTCAATCTGTTGCAGTCATCAAACACCTATAAATCTATGGACTTTTTCTAACTATTTCTGTATAAAATTTAAGAGAACACTATGCCACAAACTACATGTGTTCTAAATCCATTCCTTCATAAACTGAAAAATGTAGGAGCACAAGAAGGAAAAATATTAAAATGTATCTACTTTTTTTGAACCACTGGCATTTCTTAAGAGGTACATGTCTTAAAATACAGCAGAGGGCAGTACAGCATTATTTTTCAATTCACATTACTTTTATCACTGAACTTAAAAACAGAACTGAATTACATTTTTCCCACAGTTAAGTCAATTAATGGTCCATTTAAACTCTTGGCACATATAATATATGTAAAAACATGAAGTATTTTACAATTAAGACATTATTTGAATGCCAATGAGGATTTTTTAAGTGGTCGTTGAAATATGAATACATGTCCAAAGCTTTATAAAAGCAATGTTTTATAAACAGCTAGTACAATATTAACTGGGGATGGGGAGGTAGCTGTGGTTGCAGGGTAGTAGAAGTTTTTTGATCGTTTTTGGTACCAATACAGATACAGGAAAAGGACCAGATCTTCTTTTCCATACCTTTGACCATTTGCATTGCTTGCTTCAAGATCAACTCCAAATGGTCCACATCATTCTTGAAGTACAGTACCCCAAACTGCATACAATACTGCAGCTGAGGCCACATCAGAGCAAATCAAGCATAAATTTACAAATGACACTTTCACTAACATATATTCATGTAAGGCGTGCTTTTTACTGCAGAAGCACAGCACTGCTAACTCACTATCAGCTTGTCACACACTGTAATGGGTCTCCTGCAGAAAACAACTTGAAGGTATCGGCAGATGAAAAATTAGCACACAGGCTGAGGGAGGTGAATCTCTCCCTCTATTTCACTTTTGTGAGATCCCACCTTGAGTACTGTATCTAGTTTTGGGGTCCACAGTACAAGAAAGGCATGGACTTGTTGGAGTAGGCCCAGAGGAGAGACACAAAAAATTATTAGAGAGCTGGAGCACCTCCCCTGTGAAGAAAGGAGGAGAGAGTTTGGGTTGTTCAGCCTGGAGAAGAGAAGGCTCTGGGGAGACCTTATTGCAGCCTTTCAATACAAAAAAGGCTTTTAAGAAGGATGAAAAGAGACTTTTTACCATGGTCTGTAATGGCAGGACAAGAGGCAACGGTTTAAAATGAAAGCAGGGGGATTTAGAGGGGGATTGGACTAGATGATCTTTGAACATCCCTTTCAACCCAAACCATTCTATGATTCCCATATCCTTTTCCTAAGAAGTATTTCCTAGCCAATCATTTCTCATCCTGTATATAAACAGATAACAGTTTCTATTGAACTGCATCCAATATTTGATACTTTCTCCAATCTGTCAAGATTAATTTGAATTCAAATTCTCAAACACACTTGCAGCTTCTTCCAGCTTAGTGATATCTAGAAAACTAAGAAGGATACTTTCTATTCAACTATCCTAAACATTCATTAAATAGCATACAAGAAAACAGCTTAATCCCAACCAAACTCTAGCTTATTTTGATATCAGTAAGTCCTCCTCAACCAATTATCTACTCAAATGGAGAACTCTGATTCAGATCTAGAATAAAATCTAAGTGAACCTCCATTCCAGCTGTGCAATATCTCATATTAGTTCTTACAATCCCATTACTTCTTACCATTGTCCCATATTATAAATTCTGTTATAAAGTTTGCTGCAATTCAGTAAATTAAAGTACCTACCTGTTTGGGAGTAAGAACCAACAGCACTGACAGGAAATAGAACATCTGAATCATCATTCAGGACCTGCAGAGGAGTCCAACTGCATATCTGAGAATTGCACGTGCCTATTTCATGAGGCCTAGATATAAAATAAACAAACAAACCAAACTATTTATACAGTCAGTACTCATGTTCACAATGCTTATATTTCTTTCAGGGATATCACTGCAAGAAAAATTTTTTTCAGCTTGCCAGTTCTTTGGTTCAGACATACATAATTACACTGAAGATCAGACCATTCCAAAACAGATGAGACAATAATGGCTTGCCTCTTTTTTCCAAAGGGATTTCTGTGTCAGAAATAAAAAGGGCATGTTGGTATCTAAAATTCTTGTGCTTCTCTCAGTTTAGTCTTGTCTTGTTTAACTATCTACTCTGATGGTAACAGGCTTACTCTGTTTAAAATATGTGGTTTTACCATGAAGCCAAAATAGAGTTGATATCACAGTAAGAATAAGGAATCTTCAAACAGGCCAGAATAATAGCCTGGATGTATCATGCAACAACTTCAACAACTGAGAACTTCAAGGAGAACAAGTCTGAAATGTGAAAATTCTGGCTTTCAGTGGAACTTTGAAGCAAAATACCATCATCACAGTGGTTCAAATAGTTGAAACAATGCAGGGGGGAAAAAAAACCAAACAAACAGGGATTGGGAGGCTGAAGAGAGGAGAGAAAGAAGAAAAAAAGTGAGAGAGAAAACCTACAGTTCAGTTACATAAATTTGCCATGAAGAAAGGGGCGGGGGGTGAAGAAGCATAAAAAAATTAACCACTGGCTACTGCAACATTACTTACTTTTCAGAAGCTTCAGTTTCACCTTCTGTGCCTTTATTCCCTAACGTTTTTCCATATAGCTCACCCTCATCTGCATCTTCATCATCAATGCTCTTCACATCTAGTTTCTGATATTCATATTCTCCATTCATCAATACTGAATTGCTCTTCCAGGAATGGTTACTTTCACTCCCGTTAAAATTTTTTCCAAGAGAGCTTTCAGACGAGGGCAATGCAAAACCTGAAGATCTATCTATGCTCTCTTCTGAACTTTCTCCTGTAACTGGAGACTTTGTGGCATCCCCCAAATTTTGCTCATCTTCCTCTTCATCAAATGAGATAATATTTGTCACTCTCTTCTTCTTTTTTCTATCTCTTTTATATTTCAAATCTAGTAGCAACATAAAGGTTTACATAGTTCAGAAAAGAGAAACAATGGCATTTGCGACATTTTTTTAAAGTGGCATTTTATTTTAAGTTGCACATTAGATGTATTGTACACACGTGTACTGTACACAAAACGTATAATGTGTTGTAGAGTCACGTGCAGCACATGGTCAATTATTCTGTCATTTTATCTTGCAAGCTTATCATATACCAACAAAGTTATCCCAAGTCAAGTATCATTTACTATTTTAATCTCATTTAAAATGCTAAAAAACAAAAGCTTTACCACAGGTTTGTTTTGAAAACTGTCTTTTGAGACAAAGTCTATTTTAAATGCTAATAAAGAAATAGATTTTATCTCAACTTCTACTCTTACTAGATATCATTCACATCTAGGTTTTTTTACTGCAAGGCATAATCTTACGAATAAGAAACTTAAATTCATGTTCAAGCACTTTATCAGTAAGATAGTTTTAGCTTCCCTCTCACAGTGATACAAGAGAGCTAAAATACTTATTTATCATCCAGTATTCACACCAGTTTTTCTGAAAAAAAGAATACATTTTATTTCATTCTCAACTAGTTCGTATATGTACTGCACTTATTTTTAAGTTTTTGTTTCATAACAGTGCATTACATTTAATTGGAAAAGTTATTTAAATACAATTGAAAATTTTAGACGTTTGTGAATGGCACTAACATTGCAAAAATGCTTACCAGCATTTACATTCTTTGAGAGAACAGGAAGCGGGTCAGTGTCTTGATCGGGTTTTATTAGAATGGAGACAGCAGACGATGCAGTTATCTCTCTAAGAAGGCTGCTGACACCCTGAGTGGATTCCTTCAATAGTGAGGTGACATTTTGTGTCGATTCCTTTAACAAATCAGACACGGTGGGTGTGCATTTGCTCTGCCCATTTAAATCCTTATTATCGATGTTGATTGCAAAAAGAATGGAGTTCAGACCTTCAGATAAAACAAAGCAGAAAAAAGACCAAAAACCCACTGTATGCTTCATACAAAAGTTAGAGATAGAATCTGAGGATTAACAAAGCTATGACATGTAAAACATTTTTTCAAATTTTCACAGTTCTCCATGTATGACTTCTTATTCTTTCACGTATCATTCATTCTTTTTTAGATTATATTCAAGGTGATGCAATCAGTTCTGAATTTATATTGATGGCTGTTCAGCCATGCATTAAATAAGCAGTAAGTACTCTAAACTTCTTTATTTATAACCTTCGATTAAAACCCATTTCACTGCAACTTTCAATGTTTGTTGGTTCCTGTATTCTATTAACACAAAATCCTATGAACCCTATCTGGTAGAACGAAACATGGAACCATGTAGCTGAGAAAAAGGGGTGTAAAAGGTAATAATACATCACTTCTGTGGTCAAACTGTAGAAAAGTAAATTATCTGTTATCATTCTTTACTGTTACTCTTGTTCTATGTATTTACGTATAATTTGGGTCTTACTATAAGAGTCCATCATTGCTTTTTTCTAGGCAGGAATAACCCATTTTGTTTTCTCTAAATTGAGCAAGTTTTAAAAAAAAAAAGTTAGCCTCGACTACTGAAGAGTTAGAAAATTTATGTGAAAGATTTTTGAATTGTAGAAATGCCAGATTCAGTGTTTTAACAGTTCATAAATTCATAGCATAAATTGACATAATACCTTGACTATTCACCCTGAATATGCATCTGATACACATTCTCCATGTAAACAGACTGCATTAGAGAAGTTCCTCACAACCAGAAACAGCTATAACATCTGAAAAATCAACGTTTTCCAAGAACAGTAGCATTTAAGAGAAAGTCTTACCAGCTGCCATCGTAGGGATCATACTAGAACGTTCTTCATCCATCATAAAAGACCAGTCTTCATAGAAGACACTATGATTAGAAAGGAAAGAAAAAAAGAATATACAGTCCTATATTAACATATATTCCGCTTTCAAAAACATGAAAAGTCTGAAAAACAAGTATGAGTACAGCAATGGGTCAAATTACATGTCACAGTAATTCCCTGAAACCCTGAAATACATAGAACTCACTAATCAAATACTGAAGTAATGCTAAATAGTATTTTATCTTCAGTTTAAGCTCTTTGGGTTTTTTCTGGTAAAAAAAGTAAATCAAGGCAAAGAGGTTCATACTACGTTAGTAGCTAAAATATTTCTCTACACTTATTTTTATACTGCATATGTAATTTTTTTAAATAACTATAGATTACGATAATTACCAAGCCATTTTATAAAATATTAGAATGCACGAGGAACCTGATTTGGTGAAAGATGTCCCTGTCCATAGCAGGGGGTCTGGACTAGACAATCTTTAAAGGTCCCTTCTAACCCAAACCATTCTGACATTCTAAAATGAGGTAACAAATTTCAATGTCCAAAACGACATCAATTACCCTGAATACTTGATTCAAATAGGAATTTGGATCTAAGAAAAAAAAAAACAATGTTAACATGAATTTCACTGTGAACACATGAATTGTGTTGCTCTTTTTAGTAGCAGGATGTTGCATTTTTACTATTAGTATTCAGTTAAGTAAACATGAAAACAGGTAAGAAGAAAGCCCTCAGCCTATATAAAACAATTTTGATAGATTAATTTAAAATTTTCCAAAACAAGTAAGAAGTGGGGATGTAAACTGATTGTATAAATCCCATTTGAATTTGGATAACACTGAAATCTTAAATATTCTGCAATAAGCCTTTTCAGAAATAGTATTTCACATACAATGCAGAGAGTGCTGATGCTGTGCAATTTTTGCTGAAAGTATGAGAGTAAATAGTGATATAGCAATCCAACTCTCTAATTCCCTCACAACCGTTTTCAGAATTTTTTTCCTTTGTTGTTTCATTTGCCTTTATTTGATTTCATATCAAAATCTGTTTTGGAAGAAAACTACAGAGGACTGCAACAGACTAAAAATTAAAAGGAGGTATTAATGAGCTCAGTTCTGGCAATAATCTTATCTAGTCCATCCACTAATTGATGCAAATGGAAAGAATGCCTTTCTGCTCAAGCTCAACAGTTATTGGTAAGAAATTAAAATATCCCAAAACTTTCAAAAAGAAAAGGAGCTGAAAATGTATGAGGAAAAACGTAGGACTCAATTAAGTGTGAACTTAAATGCTAATTTAAGTACATTTTGCACATCCAAAGTACTTCAAGATTTCACAATGCACAGTAAGTTATTCTCAGTAAGTCTGTAACAAGAAGGTTCACAAACTGGTACAAAATCACTTCCAAGTGACCTGCAATAGTAGCTGCCTATTGCTTGACTACTGGAGCTTTTCAATTACAGGACAAGCATCACCAAAAGGCAACAGGCAACTACCACTGATGAATTGATAAGATCAAGGCACTTTGTGCTATTTTAATGGTTAAGGGCACCTCAAAGCATGATGTCATGGTCTTAGTGAGGAAAATTGTTGAAAGAATATGGAAAAGAGTTAGGAAAGAGAACAGAAATGAAGATAAGGATAGAAGCATATATTCTCACATACTAAAATGAAGCCAGTTTCAGGTCACATGTTGATATAGGCACAAGCCACCAGCTTAATGGCTGCCAAAATCTCAACAATGAACAAAAGTATGAGGTTAAGTGGCTTCACTAGCATAGCAATTAATACGGTGTAGTATTACAGCACTGGTTTTTCATTAGTTGGTTGGTTGCTTTTTTTTTTTTTAATCTCAATACTTTTTTTGTCAATACCTTTCCTGCATTACAAATATATCAAATACAGTACCTGAGTCGATTCTTATCTGCAAGCAGCATATGAACATATCTTTCCAGGGAATGTTCGTTTAATGCACAGCGCAACCAAGCCCGGCCTCTACCAATATCTGTAGTAATTGTCTTCAGAGAGTAAAAGCGCTGTAGTTCATGTTTGTTCAGAACTTCTTTCACGTAGTACCAAAACACTGGCTCTGGAATAAAAAAAATGCACCAAAAACATTAAAATTATATGCTCAGAACGCATTCACATGCAATTTTATAAAACAAGTAGGTAATGGTATATAACTTTGAACAAAGGTGAATCATTTATCATCTTTGTATAACTTTCCAGTTAAATAGGTTATTTATTTCTACAGAAATAAATACAGAAGTTAGGCTATTTAAGCTCTTAGAACTTTTCACTTCACTGAAAAAGCAAACACACAGATTAAAGGATTCTATCTTACATTTTTAAATAGAATTCACATTTAAAAGCACATTTAAGCCAGTATTTCATCCATAGAACAGGTTCATATGTTCTTCTGGAAAGGAAAAAAATTCTTTAGAACTCTATCTTACTGCTGATTACGATATGTTAGAAGCTAAGGCCAAAGGAGCAGGTAGCTCCAGAATTTGCAGACATGCAAATGACAAACGCATGTTACTGTAAAAAAGAAAAAGTGTTACATTTAGTGGAAAGGGGTATTGTTGCCTTTTAAAGCACTTTCCTTGCCCTGTCAACAAATTCCCCAAATGTTGATAAAAAGGTTTTTTTGCAGCTGCCTGAAATTTCTCAATTGGAGGTAACAACAATCTACATCAGTAATTGTAAATATACAATAAAACACCTACTATTATACATTTCCTGTTTCTTAACTGAATTAAGAACATATTATAAGGTTATATTTATTACAATTCACCTCTTACCATTTTCTCAGGGTGAAAAGAAAAACCAAACATCAGATAATTCATCTCTAAGACTCAAATCATAACTATACGACATAGTTTGGCAAATGTTAGTCATTAATATTGCATCAACTACATACTGCTTGAAAATATCTTAAAATATAACATTAACAATAATGTTCATGTGGCTTCGGTTTGCTATAAATAGAATTGCTCAAATAACTAGAACAGTTTGGAAGCTGTTAATCTATACAGTCAGTAACCCATTAAGAAACTGAATTTCCTAGAATCATAGAATTATTTAGGCTGGAAGGGACCTTCAAAGGCCATCTAGTCCGACCCCCTCACAATCAGCAGGGACACCACCAACTAGACCAGGTTGCCCAGGGCCTCATCGAGCCTCACCTTGAACGCCTCCAGGGAAGGGGCCTCAACCACCTCCCTGGGTAACCTGTTCCAGTGCTCCACTACCCTCCTTGGAAAGAGCTTATTCCTAATACCCAAACTAAATCTGCTTTTCTTCAGTTTAATGCCATTGCCCCTCATCTTGTCACTGTAGGCCTTTGTAAACAGGCTCTCCCCAGAGCCTCCTCAGGTACTGGAAGGCCGCTCTTAGGTCTCCCCGGAGCCTCCTCTTCTCCAGGCTGAACAACCCCAGCTCCCTCAGTCTGTCCTCGTACAGAGGTGCTCCAACCCCCTGAGCATCTTCGTGGCCCTCCTCTGGACCCACTCCATCAGGTCCGTGTCCTTCTTATATTAAGGGCTCCAGACCTGCACACAGTGCTCCAGGTGAGGTCTCACCAGAGCAGAGTAAAGTGGCAGAATCACTTCTTTGGACCCGCTGGCAACACTTCTTTTGATGCAGCCCAGGATGCAATGGGCCTTCTGGGCTGCAAGTGCCCACTGCCTGCTCATGGCCAGTTTCTCATCCACCAGCATCCCCAAGTCCTTTTCCTCAGGCCTGCTTTCTAATACCTCATCGCCCAGTCTGTATTGATACTGAGGATTGTTCCAGGCCAGGTGCATAACCTTGCACTTGCTCCCATTGAACTTCATGAGGTTTACTTGAGACCACCTCTCCAGCCTGTCCAGGTCCCTCTGGATGACATCCCGTCCCTCAGGTGTATCAACAACACCACACAGCTTGGTGTCATCTGCAAACTTGCTGATGTTGCTCTCAATCCCTCTGTCTATATCATTGATAAAAATGTTAAACAGTACTGGTCCCAGCACGGACCCTTGAGGCACACCACTTATCACTGTTCTCCATCTGGACTTAAAGCCATTGAGTACAACCCTCTGGATGCAACCATCCAGCCACTTCCTTATCCACTGAACTGTCCAACCATCAAATCCGTATCTCTCCAATTTGGCAAGAAGGATGTCTTTAAGCCAAATAGAATATTTTTAAGAGGAAAAAAAAATATCTGAGAAACCCAAGAATTAAAAAAAATATTACAACACACCAATCTCTCAAGGAGACATGTACATACTCTTTTTGACAGTTTAATGAATGTCTTTGCTCAATATTTTTTTTTAAGTTAACAAAAGGAAAAATAATTCTATTGTACAAGTGAATGATGTACAACCACTTCAAATATTAAGCTGGCTTTTGATCATAATCTCAATATAGGCAGCATACAGCAAATCTTAAAAGATGGGTAAAAAATTTCCTTAAGGACACAGAAGAAAAATTCACATGAGAGAGAAAACAGATTGATCCTGCCAAACTTTACTTATCACTTTTCTAAATCTTTTTAATATAGTAAGAATTTTAAGAAAAGGCCATCTGTAATGCTTCTTTTTCCCTCTGCTAAGTAGAGCATGCAGTCAGATTTTGAATAGGTTTTCACTATGCTATGACTCCTTTTGGTGAAATATGCTCAGTTATGGTATGGGGTTTTTTATTAACCTCTGCTGAGAGCCAAATACAGCATTAGATTAGCGAAGTTCATAATATAATTCTAAAAACCTAAACACATATCAAGCAAGTTAGACTCATTAGCTAGAAGTTTTGTCAAATAGGTCTGACAGCTATGCAAGAATAAGCCAGAGCTCTTCTAAATTAGACAAATGTGTAAAACACAGGAAAAACTCAACTGACAATGCAGGATGCAAAACTAAAGATATACTTTGCTGAACTAGGACCTCATAGGCCCATTAACATGCAAACAATAAGGAGGTCCACTGAACAAATAAGAGCACTCAAGTATCATACGTCCTACTCCTTTGGCTTCAACTTATTAGATCTGCATTTCAAAAAATAAAACACATGTATACATAAAAATAAGCATTCCTTAAAATTCCAGACTTGTATTAATGATAGCGATTTATTGATTTGTTTCTTCTGGCCAATAATTTACTTTCCCACCTTGCTAAAGCTCAAAACAATATTGAAGTAGGAAGTGAAAATATTACAGGAATAGAGAAAATAAACACATTTCCTTTTGTGCTGAGAGTAAAACTAAGTGTTTCTTGGCATTTAGATTATTTACAGATATCAAGGATTTTGAAAAGCTTCAAAATCTATCCAATAGGAAGTAAGAGTATTCAATATTCTAAATCTCCCCATGACATACTTTATAAAAACAGTAAAGTAAGTGGCATTTTCAAATTGCTAAGTTCTCTTTTTTGAGAGTAGTATTAAGTGAAAATCCAAGCCCTAACTATTGACATTATTTTTCATAATGCAATATTTATCATTCAGAAGTAACATTTTAATTTCAGTAAAATATAATTTATACAATTCTACTGTAGGCAGTGAAGACATTGATATTACACAATTCACCCAGATATTAATCACTCTGTGGAAACAGTTTCTTTAGTTTTAAGAATATCACGGTTCTGATAACTGCAATACCACCAATCAGCACCAAACAGCGGTCGTGTCTCAAGCTGAGAGCATAGAGATCAGTCTGAAGCCGGGTTCAGTGCTTCGGTGCTTCATGCCAAAAAAAAAGTGAACAATTTACACTGTGCAGCCACTGTACGTTTCAGAGTCTGTTCTGTCCAGTAATTAACAGTTTCATATTTATCACGAGTCTGTCATAGTAGAACATTCTTTGCTATAGTTGGAAATACTAGTTCTTTCACTTTTCATCAAGAGTATCATGAAATAAAGTTTATATTCCAACAGCCTTAGTCTATAATTTTCATTTCTAACCACAGCAACTAATAATTTTAACTCCCCAAAAAAGCCAAGTCTGGAGGCTTTAACCCACTAGCAGAAAAGTCAGCACACAAGACCAAACATTTCACCCTATCAACCACAGGAAACAAGTCTGTTGTTACAGCAACATAAAACCTCATTGTATCAAACTACACATTTTATGCAATATCCATTATATGCAGTTGTCTGGCGTAACTGGAAGTTATGGTTGGAGAGCAAAATGTATTAACAATTCTAGTACCACCAAATATATTTTTTTAAAAAACAAAACCCCAGTATGTGTTACATGTTACACTTAATGGAGTTTCAAATGTCATAAAGAAATGTCTTTATATTTCGTGTACCCTGTTTAAGATACTGTATGTTGAATTTCACACAAACTGATGAATATGAACACTTTTGGGAAAAAAAACAAGGGAAACTTCAAGGTGAAGAGAAGGCAAAAAGGAATCTTTTCTTTAAATGTGAAGAAAGTAATTAAAAAAAACCCAACCAATATAAGTAATATAAATTTTGTTTTTAAAATTACATCAATACTTAAATATATCTAACACTATAGAATATGACAGTTAAAGAACAGAGTAAAACAAGAATGAAAACGTTTTAGTAAAAACTTGAAAGCACAACTAGACAAAGTTTATCCCTACCAAAATTCAAAAGAAATTTGCCAATGATACTATTCATGGGGGCACAGTAGGAAGTGCAGATTTCCAAACACCTAAATTTCTAGAGAAACTTGATATGAAATTTAAACTAGATTAAGAAAGCATTTTCACTGCTTAATGAGAGTATTTAGAGAGAATTAAGTATGCTACCAACAGTCTACAGCTTGGTGCTTTGCTTAAAACTGCCATTAGAAATTATATCGCTTGCACTTGTTTAAAATAGAATAGTTACAATTAATGAATTACCTGTTTCAGTTTTACTGGAGAAACCTGCTGCCTGTTTGATCGCTGCTGCTGTCAATGCTAATCCTCGGCTCCTCCTCAGACCATGCTGTAACACAGCTTCAAACTGAGCACATAAACAAGTGACTCTGCAACAGAAATTTTAAAGAAAATATGTGAAATGAACAATCAACTATGTTTATATAGAGCAAGTTTATTCCAAATCGCTGAATAGAGAATATAACTGTGAACATTTATAAGTAGTAAAAGACTCCTTGTATACACTGATCTCATTATTTGCAAACATCTATTTAGACCACCACTCTCATCAGGACTATCCAAAACTGGGGCACAGATTATATTCAGAAGAACTGCCAATCAATTTGAGAAATCATCCTCACCTGCTATAGTGGTTGTTAGGTTATTTCAGCTTCAGATTACCTACTTTTCATGTAATGCAATTACATTTTCATAAATATACTTTGTACTACAGGTGCAATGAATGATCTTCTGAAAATATGCTATAACTTCCTATATAATTAATAGAGAATTGTGTTAATTTGCATTAGCACACTACAATTCAAGCCCAGGAAAACAATTAAACAAAATTTTAGCATGCTCCAGAAATCCTAGGCATAGGAAAATAAGAAATATTTTTCTTCAGATGTGTTGAATCTTCATTTTTTGATGTTGTTCTCTGCAATGCTATTTATAGGTTTCGTGATTTATTTTTTTTCCAAACATAACCCAGTTAATAAATTGATTTTCACACAGGTAGAAACACTGTAAAACCAGCAAAGTTTTAAAACTCAGCCTGCCCAAGAAAGGAATACTATTGCAACCTACAGGGAATAGTAAGGCTTAACATATAAGAGACATGAATGCAATCTGTTTCTTTGAAATTTTATTTTCTCTAAGTTTTATTTTTGCCATTAAATAAACAGTACTTAAAACTTAAGCTTTGACAAAGATGTCATGCGGCTGCCAAAACTGCTTACTGAAAGGAAGGACAGATACTTTAACTAAGTTCAAGCAAATAAATAAAAACAGTTGACAAAGTGGCTGAGGATTCTGCCCCAACGTTCCAGAAGTACAGAGTTCTATTCAGGGTCGCAAAAACCACAAAATATGAGAAGCACCAATAGAAAAAAAGATGTATTTATCACAATTGCCCTGGACAGAAGAGCTTTTAACACGTAATGCTTTCCAGTACATTTACACTAGTAAAATTTTACTTTGTTAGGAAAACTTTACTGATAAGGCAGAATATAACTGAAACAATGCTCAAGATGATTGTGAAGCAGTTGTGATTTATTTTTGCCAAAAAGACTGCTGTTATTAAAGATGGAAATTCCGGCACATACATGACCACCCAAGGAAAATAAAAAAAAGCTACTTGACTTCTTCAATTCAGAAAAAGCAGAACAGAAATTAGGTTCTGTGAAAGAGCTCATATTCTTAAAAATCTATGTGCATTAAGAATCAAAGCAAGAAAACTGTCCAGCATTCTACAGGAAAATTCAGCCATTAGTAAAACAAAATAAAATTAGAAAAATCAGGTGTTCTACAATGCTCAGTATAGGTATTGTATTTACTGGACAGCATCACAAGGATTTTTTAAATAAACAAATACAGAAAAACATGGAGAGGTCCAGTGTATATAGACATAGCAGAACTCTGTAGAATTGTAATCTCAAAGACAAAAAAAGCACTGGGAGAACAAAATTTGGAGAATCATGGACTTTACTAGATTTTGATCTAACTTGTCAGACTATCTTCATTTTCAAAATTATCTCACAATATTTAGCATAGTAACAACCTCAAACACCATGGAATTTAGAAAAAAAAATATCTATTAAAGTAATTTCTACTTCCTTTTTAATCCTGAAACTACCAATCTATAATCCATTATTCAGCACATCTACTGAGTTCTAAAGACGATATCCATAAGTAAAATTTGGCCAGCATTATATCTTGGGAATCCCAACTCTCACTCTTTATCAGAAGACAAATACTAAAGGTCATCATTCAAATTATTAAACAACTGCAGCAAAGCAATTGCTCAAGCAAACTGAGTAACAAAGCAGAAGTTTTAGACCGAGAAGATTTGCACTGCATAGGAGGTAATTCCTTCTAGCTGAGTTTACACAAGCTATTGCAAAGGCACACATCACCAATACATTGTCTCACATAATCTGAACAGTAACAATTAAAAAACTAGCTCCAGTTGATGCCTCTATGCCAACAGCTACAGCTGCACAGCCAGTCCAACTGCTAGGTGCTTCAGCCCCACCATCCCTTCATCCCACATGCACCTTCTTCCTTCCTCCCTCACATCAGCTTCTGTTCAACAAATTCTGTGTTGAACAGACCCTGTACTTAACTGTTTCCACTATTCTCATTCAACAGAACACTATTTCTCTAAGTCTTTCCCCAAAACACTGTAGGCTGAAATAGCCAAGGGCAAGTCAGGTTGACAATAGTTGCCAGAAGTCATTCAGGCTTAAGCTGCTTCTGGAGTTTCACACACACTGGACCTGCATTACAAGCTACTCCTGAAAGAAGATGGGTTTGCCCTCACATCCCTTGCTGCTTCTTCCTTCCTTTCTGCACTTCCCATTGCTTCTAGCTGCGTGATCTTCCCCTACTTGCATCAACTCTAGCACTCACCAGATGTTTTACTGATTTAACTCACTAAAATGGCAGAAAGTTATCATCTTGCATTATTTCTTCTTTTATTAAATTAATTCAGAGGGGAGTGGATGATCACCAGGCACGGCTTACAAAGGTGGTGGAAAGGGGTAGTACTTAGGTCTGAGACATCGAGGAGCTACATGAACTCCTCCCACCCCTTCAGTAGCAACGGATTGTCATGTTGGCTTTCCAGGAGTCATGAAACCACATCCTTAGACATGTTCTCAAAGACTGCAATGGGAAGGGACTGGAGAGAATTTTATGCATCGTTTTTTATAAATGGTCAATAGATAATTTACTTCTTCCCAAAAGGCAGAGTCAAAATTCAAGGACATAAGAAAAAGGATGACAAGCAACTGCATTTAATCCTGGTGTTTTATTTATCCGAGATTCTTTGGTAGAACAGATTCTGAGAAAGACTCAATAGGATACAGAAAGCACTGCAATTTCTGTCTGCCAATCACCTTCTCACGTGCCTCAAAAACCAATATGTCATATTAAACAACAAATGCAACTAATAAGAATTAAATAACATTTTTGACTTACATTAATAAAATGGAACAACTTCTTATACAGAAAAAAAAATAAAGAAAAACATGTCAGGAATAAGAAAAAAATAGTCATTACGAAAATTTTCATTCCTATGCACTAAACAGACTTGACACTGAAGCGTCAAGCTTCATGAAACACAGGTCTATTGGTAATAAATATGCAATCATTATAAAAGTGGGTTTAGGGAAGATAAGTTCTCCCAATCTTGTGCTCAGACCTCAGAATTCAATGCTTTGTCATGAACTCTGCAGCCACTTAAACACATGCAACTCTGGAGATCAGTCTTTGTTAAGCTGTCAAATATTTAACATGTCAGTGTTTGTATAAACAAAAGGAACTGGGGTTTTTTTGAGTGAGTCAAGTATTTTGTGCCATACATTTTATGTCATTATGATACATAATCTAAGCACGTTAGAAGTTTCTTAGACTATTTTACCTGCTATCAGAGTCTGAAGCAATTTCTTTTCTTCCTCCAAACCGTATTTGACACTGCAATAAACAGATTTTAAGAATCTTTTGTTATACTAACAAACTAAATATTCTGAAATATTTCCATATAAGAAACAAAGTCATTACAAAAAGAGGAAGCAATACAAAATAAAGCATTGGCAAACACAGCCTGCAACTAAGAAATGCTTTACTAAATTGAATCCAGTCTGTGAAATTCTACGTGCTGAACTTCATGTCGATGCAAGGCACATATAAACAAATCCCCTCTTTAACTATATTTTAACCATTCACTAAAATCCTAGTGTAAAGAAAGAGCTGCTACTGTAAAATGTTAAGCAATTTAGCCTTTGCAGTATACCACAATTTAGTTCAGTCACATTATTACAAATATATGCTTATAATGTAAGTTTTGTATTATCATATACATTTATAATATATATAAAAATAATGCAAATCTAATCTGCCAAGACTAAGAATTTTAAACACATACTGCACAACAGTTTTTTGCTAGCAGACACAAAAATTCAGTAGCACTGAGTGAAAGCCAAGATTTCTTTGTCCAGTAGAGAGGAAAGGGCAAAGACAGTTCCTGCTAGCACTGACAACTCAGAGTAAGTACACTGTGGAAATACATATCGGATTTCTCACCTGTTTAACTGCATCCAGCAGCCGTTCTAGAAGAAACTGTCTTTTAGTGTCATTGTTTTGTGAACCTGAAATTCAACAAATGCATGTAATTTTAAAATACATAGCTTTTTAAAGAAAAATACACTTGGGCCAACACCAGGAGCCTTAAAACTTTCTTCCCATGCCAATTATTCCATTAAATTTATTAATGTATTTTCTCAAAGAAAAATGATGCAATATAAGTCTGATTTGAGGTTCCCAGTAGCCTTTCTCTAACATGCAGGAATACTATTTAAAATATCATCTAGAGTTTTACTTCAGTAAAATTTTGGTTTCTTGATATAAGGTATATTGCCGCAATAGCAAATGTCCTATAATTGTGCACAATCAGCACAGCTTGCCCCTAGCTTCTTAGCACAACCACCTGTGGGGCCATGAGGCAAGCCTTGAACTGACCTTGTTTAAGATTTTTTAATTATTTTTTTTATTTGGTTGGTTGCTTGCTTGGTTGATTTAGGTGTATGATGGCACTCACACTGCAACTCCATAAATGTTCAGACTGGGACAACTACCAGGGTAGTATATCATTATAGCACAGGAAAAGAATGGAAAATTGGGAAGAGACAGCAAGAATATCATCTTACTGTCAAACAACCTTACTGAATAAAGTGTTGTAAGTCAGATGAACAGAAAGCAATTGTTACATTAAACCCCTTAAAATCTAACTACCAACATAGTTCTTCTTGATTAACACCTAGAAAATCTAGTTTGCTCCTATACAAACAACTATGCAATCTCTAACTTCTCAATCATTTCAATAACAAACAGCATAACACGTTTCTTGTCAGAATATGCTTTATAAACTCCCATTAATATGGGTAAAATTTATTGTTTAATTAACCTACATCACCTCTATCATTTCCTTATTCTGAGCTTCAGTTCAAATTATCCTTCAAAAACCTCTGTGACCTCCCTGGAATTAAAGTCTCTCTACTCTCAAAGAATATACAACTAATATATGCACAGACTGAAAGCCAATTATCAAAACTCTGCATGAGCAAGTTTCTCCAGATACTGAAAATCAAACACCACACAATAAACCCTCTCATAAATAGCAAAGACACCAAAGATATCTGTCTCTTCCTCTTGCTGCCCAACACTGTGAGGTCTCAGTCCCAGAATTTCCTGTCTTCATAATCCCAATCAAAGTAGTTTGCTCCTAAACTGGCAGGAAGGAACAGAATTTACCCTACGGAAATTATTCTGCTTTGCTTCCTCTCAAATATAGGATTAGAACAAAGTCCCACAGTAAGTCTATAATACACAATGTGGAATAAAGAAAACAATAGGAAAAGTGTGCAAATGTAGCTGCTAGCTAAGGTTCACAATGCTTATTTACTGATTACAGTGGATTTTCAAGAAGTTACACTTCCGATTTTGAACTCTGACTCAAACTGTGCAGACATGTGATGTATGAGGCTTGGTTCTGTCAGTCAAGTACTCTGGTGCGTGCAAACTCAGGTGCAGTAACAAACAACACTCAATGCTAGTAAAGGACTCCAGAAAAAAAAACCATACCAAGTAGGTGTTAACTTCCAAACAACTATGCCAGCTATGCCTCTGTGAAGATTTTTGAGGTCCTTCAGAGATTACAATTTTATTAAATTATATTCAGTGTTCTTACCACACATGCATTGCCGGAAACGGAGACACATGCCTACGCATCCAAATGCCTTATAATAAATCACATAACTTTAAAATTATGAAAACCATTATCTCTCAGCCTCTAGTAGAACTCTTCATGCACACCAACACTGTATATAAACCTGCAGATTTTCTCTACTGTTTCAAAACTCAGTTCTTCTACAATCTTACGCTACCCACATACCTGCGAGAACAGGCATAATGCAACACTTCTCTTTACACTAACAGTTTGAGACCACTTCAGAACAAATGCATGTAATTAATGATTTAACAACCTGAAAAGCACCTATCAAATACTAAGCATGTGGGTTAAGTTTGTCTTCCAAATGCAATACGTATTAGTTTAAAAATTCACATCTCTGGCTTCTTAATATCTATTTCATAACACAGGAATTATTAGTAACTAGATTCCAGACTGTGAACAATATAAAAAACAGCATAAATGCAGAAAACGTACAGCTGATAACTATCAGCTAAAAGACTAAAGCATGTAATGTCAAACAGCCCTAAATTTACACAGACTGAGTGCAGTATAAAGTGTATTTGTCTTTATTTTACTTGTAAATTTGTATTAATAAAAATTATAGGTGATCGCATGATCACAACCAATAATTTCCACAGCAGTTGAGATCACCTGCACCATTAACAGGGCTATTAGGCCACACAAGGTCTATACTGAGGGCTGGCTGAGGCTTCTGCTCAACGCGCGCCTTCAGAATTCTTCTACTGCTGTGCTTAACATAGAAATTTTGCAGGTAGATGAATATTCACAAAATCTAACATTTTGTAAAAATTGAAAGATTGTGCATTTTTCCAAACAGAGGATATATTATTCTTTGTAATAAGCTTAGAAAATGTAGTACTATTTAGCAATGTTTTCATTTCAAGTAGATGGAAAGTAAAAATAAATCTCTACCAACTCTATGTAAGATTTTGCTCTCTTACAGTCTTCATTTTCTAAACTAATTCTTTTAAAAAAGCATATTTCCAGACAAGAGCACCATTCAAGTGTGATTAACTCTAGTTTATTTAAAGACTAACAGTGTATTACAAGCTGACCAAAATACCCTTCTACTGATTCAGAGTAGTGCTAAAAACTGCAGTAACACTCATACAAATACAAACATAGAATGCATGAAAACAACATTACTTAGTAGAAAGGCTCTATATAGACTATTGCAATAAAAAAGGAAGTTCACACATGAGTCTAAAAATAGTTGGAAAACATAAGGCTGCAAAAACTAAGAAACTTAAAGAGACTCCTCCCATCAACATCTATGCAGCCAAAAAGGGTTAAAAATAGGCTCAGGTACTGCACCTGCTCCTGTGACCCTTGTCATTTTTTGTCTTCCATGGTCATGCTTTCCTATTTTTAAAACAAACTTCTCTCTGTACCCTGACAGAAATATCCACACCTACAGCAGAAGAAAACTGACTATGCAAGTACAGGAAAACAGGATTTTCATCCAATTCTTTATAGCTACAGCTCTCTTCAGCACCACGTGGCATGCAGCTTAAAAAAAAAATTAAATCTCAGATTGCTCTTACATACTCCTTGAAGTCTTGTATGCAAAATTTCAGATGGCAATTCCTTCTACTTGCTCTAGTACAGGTTCTGAGGGTACAAGTTTAAGATAAAACAAACACAAGCCTAATTTAAATACTACCTTGTACTACATTGTTATGATTCTACTGCCTTATCCTGAATTCACTGCACTTTTATGGTTTTTGAAATTGTCATTAAACAAGTGACAACACCACTAATTCTAGACAAGTATATAAATCTAGTATCCTCATGTTACTTCCCTTTAGCCTATTCAACACTGTCCAATAAGATATGAGCATGTAATTAGTAAGTAGCATTAGTAATATTAAAGTAATGCCCAATCAACAAGAAGTTAACTTCACATCCACAAGAAATACATGGTAAAAAAATATATGTAAAAAAAAAAATTAGAGCCATTAGGGAAAAAAGGTTCTTCTACCTATATTTTAACAACAGCTCTTTTATGGGCTAAAATTGGGCAGGAAAGTAAGTGTAGACAGTGCTGTTACAGCCACTAAGAAAAGTATATGGTTAACTTTGATGATGTTAACATTACCGATCTCCTTTATCCGAAACAAGCATAATAATGATACACATTTCTCTATCCTGATCATAGAATCATTCAGATTGGAAAAGACCCTTGGGATCATTGAGTCCAACCATCAACCCTACTCTACAAAGTTCTCCCCTACACCATATCTCCCAACATAGCATCTGAACGACTCTTAAACACATTCAGGGACTCAACCACCTCCCTGGGCAGCCTATTCCAGTGTCTGATCACTCTTTCTGTGAAGAATTGCTTCCAGAAATAATGTCCAGATCTGTTCCACTTACATTATTCTGGAAATATACTGTACAGTACTGTATAACAGCAATGTTTGGTAAAGTGCAAAATTAATGTTCTTTCCATTATCTTCTCATCTGTCTCATCAAAGTTGTTGCAAGTCATATAGGTCTTGGCAAAGGCTATTTGCCTATATTTAGGTTACCCACGCAATTGAACTACTAGCCTTAATGTCACCTTAGGCATTATTCTATCTTAAGTAGTTAAACGTTCTTCTCTCCTCGTAAATCAGTATCTCTTCATTGTTTCAAGAAAAGAAGAAAAAAAAAGAAGACGACTAAATGTATTAGAAATAACCACTTGATGAGAAATAACACAATGAGGCTTTATACCATAAGGGGTATAAAGGCCACCTTGCCTTTTGAGTCACAGAATTCAGACCTCCCAAAGATCAGTCTCCTAGGAAGATTGAGGCTCCAATTTGCACAAGGTTCGTCCCAGACTGAATTCATCATTAAAAGGCTCAAGTTTTCCATATGAAAATACTGACTCTTAAAAACTTCAGAATTAGGATTTAGTCTGTATCGTGTCAAGATCTGAAACATTGGAGAAACCTTCTTTTTCCATGGTTTGAAAGATCTGACTGTTACTTGTTTTCTTCACGATGCTAATGAACAGTTTTCCCCACAATAATATTTCCTTTTCCTTATCTCTTTTTCCATAAAAAAACTTTTGTTTTCTTCTTACTACAAAAATAAAAACAAAACAAAGAAAAATACAATTTAAGTGTTTTCATTTTCATTTTTGGTTTCATTTTCAGAAATGATTCCTATCCATAAAACATGTAGCATGTAGTTACTCCAGTTAACTCCTCAATTTTTTTCTTACTATCTTTAGCAATGCATCTCACCATATATTAAATCGGGGTGGGAGAAAAACACACTATCTAATTTTTAGGTACAGAATGTTGTCTGCAACTTCCATTACTGAAGTTGTATAAGCAGACCCATTAAAGCATTTACTAAAGCACCTACCTTCTTAAAAAGCAAACAAACCAACCAACCCTTGCCAATGTGCTTTAAGACATGCTAAGTTACAGGAAAAATCCATTCAAATTTATTCCTCCGTTCCACCAAATAACTCTCCATGCTGGCCTATTCAAGTGGCTATGCTTCTTCCAGTTTCTAAAGTTTATGGGTCCCAGTTCTCATGCAAAGCTTTTAAATATTTCCCCTCACAAACACCTCAAAAACCTCAGGATTTACCTCCACTGTAAGGCGGAGGTCAGAAACGAACACATCCCCAACCAACACATCCTCCTCAGGACTGAGGTAGAGAAACAGCAATGATACACCCTAAACGCTGGAAAGAACCCCTTTTTCCTCTAGTCATGCTCCTCACCTCTCTCACCAACTGCACATTAGTAAGCTCGTGTTATTTTACTTTTTTTTTTTTTTAATTACTGTTTTCTCTTGTTCATTTATTTTCTCGGGAGTATTTCCCGTGGTTTTACATGGTTGAGGCAATGGAGGTCCCCGAGACCAGCACCAGTCGTGCTGTGGGCCAGTGTCACACTTAAGGGCAGGCTTTGGGGTTTACACTGAGGTAAAACACCGCTTTTGGGGAGCTTAGGGAGCCAAATGAGGAGGGGGGTGTGGTGGTGCAGGGCTGAGCCCTACCCCGCTCTGCGGGGCCCGAGTGGCCGAAATCTCCTGGGCTTCCCCAGGCCACCGTCCCCAGCCCCACGGCGAACTATGAGGGGAGAAAGAGGCCTGGGCCCGCAGGGGACAGGCCACACCTGACCGAGCAGGCGACAGGGACCCCCCGGGCGAGCTCTGACCGCGCCAGCCCCCACAGCGCCTCAGAGACCCGGCGGCCCCGCCGAGCGCGCCCCGGTAGCGGAGAGGGTCCCGCCCGAGCCCTCCACTCACCACTCATGGTGGCCGCGGGGCTCCCACCCTCCGTCCGCCGGACCCGCTCCCTCCTCCCGCACAGCCCAGAGCCGGGCCGGCCAGCGCACACGCTCCACCCCGGAATGCCGCCCCGCCGCCCCGGAAGGTAAACACCGCTCCGCGGCGGCAGCGGCGAGCTCTCCTGCGGCTACGGCTCATGCTAGCCCTCACCGCGCCGCCTCCCCTCACGGGCGCGGCCCCTGCCGGGAAAAAGGCGGGAAGCCCTGGCTCCCTCCCGGCCCCGCCCCGCAGCAACGACCCCGCCGGGAAAGCCGGTGGCGACCACTTTCCCGCTTCGCGGAGAAGTCACTCTGAGGGGGAAGTGAAGAAAAGCCGGGCGAATGACAGATGAGAAAAACGGGGATAAAGCGTTCTGTGCACGCGCCGCGTAAGCTGCAAGTCCCGAAAGGTTCGTGTGTCAAAAAACTGCTGAACAATGGCGAAATGGTGAAAAAACAGAAATTGTGAAACCTCTAAAACAAACAAAAAAGTAACAGTAATTTTCGTAAATGCTGGAAACCCGTTTTAAGGCATCATCTTGCTGGTTTGTGTTTGCCACGTACTGCTCTGTACTCTGTCACACAACAGTGAATAGCCTTTATTTTTTCCCCACTGTTCCTGGATAAAGTTATAATAATAAATGTAATCGATCTGGAGGCCTATTGCAGAAATGTGGCTGCGTGTGGCCAGACCTACACAGGTAACCCATAACTGGCCCAGGCTTCATGGTCACACTCCTAAAGATGCTGTAATACTGGTCAGTGGTAGATTTTGTGCAATAATTTACTAGTCTTAAAACATTTTAATTCCTCATTCATTCAAGAATCTGAAATATAAAGTTATCTACAAATAAAAATGCTGTTGCTTCTGCTGTTGTTGGAGTTGTACAGGAAATTTAGGTTACACAGTAGCCAGTATGCCTATCTGCAGCAGATAGGCATGATCAGCATACATAATACATACATAATCAGCAGTCCTTGTACATATAAAAAAGGTGTTGTGGTTTAACACCAGCCAGCAGCCAGGACCACACACTTTCTCCCCCAGCTGGGATGGGGCAGAGAATCAGAAGAGTAGAAGCGGAGAATCAGAAGAGAAAAAACTCAAATAATAGGTATAATATATACAGTTTAATAGGTAAAGCAAAAGCCACACACTCAAGCAAAGCAAAAGAAATAATTAATTCACTGCTTCCCATCAGCTGCAGATGTTCAGCATCTCCAGGAAAGCTCGGCTCCATCACACATAATGGTTACTTGGGAAAACAAACACCATCACTCTGAACGTCTATTTTACCTCAAATCAGCACACCCCCCCCTTTCTTCCTCCAGCTTTATATACTGAACATGACATCTCATGGTATGGAATATCCCTTTAGTAATGTGTCATGGCTGTGTCCCTCCCAACTTCTAGTGCACCCCTAGCCCACTCGCTGGCCGGGTGGTGTGAGGAGCAGAATAGGCCTTGAGGTTTAGCAATAACCAAAAGCATCAGTGCACTATCAACACTATTCCCATCCCAAATCCAAACCATAACCCCACATCAGCTGCTAGCAAGAAAGTCAACTCCATCCCAGCCAAATCCATGACAACAGAGTAAGTAAAAAACTGTGTAAATTAGAAAGAAACCTTTATAGGTCTGAAAAATACTTGGCACTTAAGGGAAAGTCTGCACCACCAGGAAATACATTGGGATTGCAGGTACAGTGCTCTGCAACACCTCAACCTCCCCAGAGATACAATCTGAGCTGGGGAGGACTCTATACACAGGTATTCATCATAAGAATTTTCCTATTTCAAGCATCTCAGGGGCTACTTGAAATTATTCTTCAGAAGACTGGGATCATAATGTGGGTTTTCCTTTCTGCCTCTTTGAACATTCCTTGTGTACCATCAAGCAATTTTTGGCACAAGATCTGAGTTTAACATAAAATATATATTTGCAAACATGCTTACTGATGAGTTAGTATATATCCAGCATAAGTATATACAATCTCTAAAGGCGGAAAGAGTCATCCTACATAGCGACTTTCAGAAATTAAAAATTCCAATAACTAGTACCTGAGAATAATGTAGAAACACTTGACCAAAAAGATACTAGAATTAGAAATAATATGACAATATTAATGAAAGCTCAATGAAGATCTATAAGGATGATGTACTAGCTTTTTCCACCGACTATACTGGAATGACTAATTTATTTTTGTACAGTAAAAATATACCTCTCTCATTGTCACCCAGCACCCAGAATATAGTTGCAATAATCAAAAGATTTCGTGGTAACTAGAACAGTAGGTCCTTCTTCTGTAGCTGGTAATGGAAATGAAGTTTCACAGCCAGTCTGAGGTTTTACCAAGCCACAGTCACTGCAAGTGCATTCTTCCACTGAATACATTATTGTTTCACTTTGAAGGGAGTGTCTAATGCCTTCCGTATTCACACTGCTTTCCGTATTAGCCTCAAGGGTATTATTCAGCTCCACAGAAGAGTCTGTAAATATACACAAGTTAATTTAGTACATACATCATGCTATACCAGACATACAGTTATTAAAGATCCAAATTTCATTATGTTCCAACTATGTTCCCTAACCTTAGTGAAAGTTTTAAGATGTACTGAAATTTTGAAGATGTATTTATATATAATAATCTTCTGTTCTATGACAATATACTCCCTATACTTCAGGATAAGGATTTAAGTAATCTAACACATATTTTCTAATCAGTTATTATTTATTAGCTGAACACTCCACGAATATTACTATTTTTTAAATGTCAAAATATTTTTTTTGGGTCACATTCCACATACGTTTCTCACAGGCTAGAATATCAAGTAAAATTATTTAATGTCTTATAAGATGGAAAGCTAATATTGACTGTGTATCCTCTACTTGGGTAGAATTCCTTTTGCATTCAATGAGAAGAGGATGAAACCCTTATAAAGATCTTTTCCTACTGAGGGTTCATAAATTTTTCAAACATCAGCAAGTAAACTAGGTATGAATATGCAACAAAACAATCCTGACACAATCCAGAACCAACAAAGAGAGACTGCTGCTTTTACAAGGTATCATATGGATATTTTATTTCCTAATAACTTTAATAGCTTCATTGAGACTATTTGAGGAATACAGAACAATTCCACATAGACAGTTATGAGATTCTGGAATACAAATTATATGCAAAATGTATACATCGTAAAAGAAGCTAAAATATACAATGATCTAAAATTATTTGATAATCTTATTTATTCACCTGTGTTTTCCAGTTTTTCTTTTAATTGCTTCAGGTGCTTCCGTTTAAATAGGACCATTAAGGTGAACAGAGTGAGCATTAAAATAACTAAGCCCAAACAAATCCAAAGAACTCCACTGGAATCAGTACCTTATGAAGTAAGAGATGCATTCCATTAATTGTAAACAATAACCAATGAACAGTAAACACATCCAACACATAGAACTTCTTCTCTATCAAAGAAGCAGTTTCTATTGAGAGACAGCTCAAGTGAAGCTTGAGAGCTTTAAAATTTTCCTCTTGTTAACATACATACTCATACAGGACATTCTGCATACATCTTTAGTATTTTTGAGCCCATATATTATTCTGACAAACTCTTTCCAGGTTCTAGATTTCTTTAAGTTTTTATGTTTAAAATTCTATGTACAACACAACATGACAATGCCCAGCACAGCCACAAAGGATTGCAGAAATATTACTTACTCTTATCACAGTAGTTTTCACATGAAGGTGGCGGTGAACTAGAGCATCGAAGATGACAAGGCTTACAAGAGAGCAGCAAATTATCAAAGTATTCATTTTTGGGGCACTGTGCCATCAGGGTCAGTAATTATAGAACTGGAAAGCCACAGAAATCGTAAAAGAGTGAGGATCATCTACAAAGGGCTTTTCTTTTCTCAGTTTTTGCAAATCTAAGAACAGCTAGTGATAATAGACTTCAATCACGACACCACTACATAGTATCATGTTAAATAAAAAGGATTTAACTCTGAGGCCCCCAAGGAATTACTGTTCCTTTTTTGGCAATTCACAATTGTAGAAAAACTGAACAGCTGCACCAAGATAATTTTCAATGTAAATTTTGTCTGAAACAGAAAATAGTTATTTATAGAAGACATTTCTTGAACAGGTGCTAAACACTACAAACTGTAGAAAAGCAAGAAGATCTCAAACCAGGAGTTTACAATGCTTGTTCTTTTCTGTAGAAGTTTGTGGATTTTTTCCATGGTGATGGGCAGCAGTAATTATGTTTCCCTGTAATATGCAAACTATGTCATGCTTACTTTTTATTCTTTTTGTCCCAGTCCAAGGAGCATAAGATGAAAAAAACCAGAGGCAGGAGGCATTGCAGTAAGAAGATACGACTAATTCAGTTCCTAGGTTTTCCACTGGCTCATTCTGCAACTTCAGAGACCTACCTTCATATTTATTTCCCTTGATGGACAATAACATTTAGAAGGTATAGATGATGAAAGAATTAGTTTATGTAAATTAATGGTTTTCTGATTTAAAATAAGATATTGTTAAAGTAAAAGTTCAACAATTACTTCATAATTGTGTTGTACGAATTATATCTAAGGCACATGTAACAGAAAGAAAAAATCTATAGATTCAGTTACTGGGATATTGCTCCTCAATTCCAAATTAGCCTCATCTATCTAGTCTAGTAGATTTTGATCGTCTTCTTTGCTTGGTTCATTTTGGGAGTTTTAGATAGTTATAGGAGAAATTTAGTAAGATTGTATTCTGAGTATGAGAGAAGAACTATATAAATATTTTACTATTTTGATTCAAAACATTATCTGCAATTTCCCCTTATTTTTCCATAATGCAGAACTGCCACTGCACTAAAACTGTGGTACCCAGCATGGAAAAATAGGTGGGCCATATATTTCATTCTTGTAGTAGAACATATATGGCACCTCCTTCCCAGCCAGGTGATGGGCCACGCTGAGCATGCATAGAGTTGTCTGTGTATACGCAGCGAGTGTAACATTTCTGAAAATGCATTTGGTCTTCCCCCAGTAAGAACCCTTTGATAACAAACTGCCGCAATGAAAATAATTTACACAGCTTACTTATATCTTGATTTTTTAATCTAATAGAATTTATTTTAAATACAAAGTTAGTCAGTAATATCTAGCACGTTGTAATACCTGACTCTATCCAGTGTCATTGCCACAGATAGATTAGAATTACAGGCTTATTTATAGTTAAATTTCTCCTTGACGTAATTAAGTTAGTTGCCTTTTTGTCTACAGAAAGAGAAAGGAAAAATATTGTATAAGGAATTGTCATTTCATACCACATTACTACATATGAAACTTCCCACAAAATGCACCACGTGGGAATACACAACCTGTTTTTAGTGGAATAGTCTAACAAAGCAATCTGTACTCTCATCTCTAGCAGATGGAACTGCTTATTGTGGCTTCTGCACTTGTTTCTGTAGGCCAGGTGCACAGCTACAGGCTTTCTATTACGGGCTTTTCTCCCTATTCAAGATTAGTGGATAAACAGGAATTGACAAAATCTGATTCCATTGACTTCAGTTAAATTCTCTCTATTTTTACTTACACAGAGTATTTTCCTGTGCCACAACTTCCCATTGTTCTTGCATTTTTATATTCATATCTATAACTTGTACTAGACCCCTTATTATTTTAGAAAGAGACTGGCTGACTAATTCTACAGTTTTCTGCAGCTGGTTCCAACAATACACATCTGCGGGACAGGTACAGTCTTCACTGTAGTAAAATTCCTTATGAAATTGACAGCTCTCAAATTCCAAAACTTTCACACTACATCATGGCTGGTGAATGCTTCTAACATTACTTTAGTAACCTAGGGAAATCAACTGTGCACTATAATAGATGAATGAACCTCAATCAGTTTCACACTTTTTTTTTTCCAGGTCTGTCTTGGTTTCAGCTGATTTTATTACAGTTTTCTTGCCTCTTTTTTTTTTTTTTTTAAAGTATGATAATGACACTGGAGTTTCTTATATTGACTTTTGACTGAATTGTGCAAGTATATTTACTTCAAACACTAGTTTCTCTATGCCCACCATTGCTGTACCCAAACAGGGTTTCTAAATTCCAGGGAAAATGTACTGAAGTTGTCAACACAACAACCATTTAAATTAACACTCGACATTAAGAATACTTTCTCTGGTGCAGTTGATACAGACATGATTTCATCCCTGAAACTTACAAATTTCACTTCTGAAATGTAAAGTGACACTCTTAAAGAACCTTCTGGAAAGATGACCAGTTCTATAGCTCTGATTATTCTGAGGTTCAAAATGAAGTCGCAAATCAAACCTCATGCTTATGTGCTCTACTAAAGCAAAGAAAAATACATCATTGATAATTTACACATAAGGTACATTCCAAAAGATACTATTATGCAGCAGATATTAGGATCATTTCTAGAAAAGCAGATGGCTCTCAAAACACCATTCAAGAATTTTTCAAACAACTGTCTTAAATAACTCAAGTCTAAAATAGCCTGAACTGTCCCAAATCTGCCTGATGAAACAATGACTTATAAGCTCATGATGTGGGCCTATGTCTTCCTTTCCAGATCATAGTATCTTTCTGGATTAATTTAAAAAAAAAAAGAATACCATTTCAGTGAGGTGTAAGATACACACTCTATTTCTAAGTTTGAAACTCACGTGATTAAATCAAGATTACTTTTCTCAAGCGGGTTAAACAGCTAACATTTGTGAAAAAGTAACTAAAGTCTTGATGTGTTCAGTAAAAAGAACCTATAACTGCTGCTCTTGCTGAGGATGACACTGGTAATACAAAGCAGAGAGGGGCAGTGGGAGCTGGCAGACGATAGTAATTTTGTATATTCTTATGTCCTCCCAGCAATGCACATTCTTCCCCTTTCCTGCACACTTTTTGACAGAGCACCACTAAATAGTTTTCAAGAAATTGCATAGACCAAATAATAATAATGACAAAATAAATAAATAAACAGATATTTCAAGGCATGCTGTAAATTCAGTATTGTTATGTGGAACATTTTTAAGACGACCTATTGATGCTACACAAATAGCTTCACCTTGAGGCAGAGATGTCTCCCAGTAGGTGTGACCCAAATACAGGACTTCTGGGAAAAATATTAAAGAGAGGAGTCTAAAACTTGAGATTACTTTGTGAGACAATTAACAATGAAAGGAACTATAGGATATAACTCCTACTGTAAGTAGTATTATTAGAGTCTTCACAACTACTTTACTTTTCACTATTAAATTCTTTCCTCTCTTTTCCAGTCCAGAAGGGGGGCATCTGTTTTTACGTATTGGCAATGGCTTTTCTTATGTATGCAAAATTCCTCTCTCTCCAAAACAGCATGCTGTTATTGGACTTTAATACATCTGCTGTATGATACACACAAGTGTTAATATTGTGATTCCTAAAATATTTTGTCACTCAAATGTTAGCTTAAAAGCTATATTCCAAATCAGACTATTTGAGCACAAAGATGATTCATGTTTAATTAGTCAGACTGATCTGCAGGTCACCAAAGATGTGGTTAGCTTATATACAGCAAAGCTGATTAAATGTCTGGTGTTAGTGAAAGGGATAGTCCTACTCTTCACTCTACAGTGTTCTGAAGCACAAGGAAGGACTCTGGGGCTTACCTGACTACATGGCAAGCAGCTTTAATTTGTTAATCCGGTCAATTCATAGAGTTTTACTCCCTACAGCCTGGAAAAAAAAAGGCCAGAAACATAACAGAAAAAAGATAAACAGCTGATTACCCAGTGGGATGTGAAACTAAGTCCACCACAGAAGTACAAAAAAATGCACCAATGTCTTAGTTTTAAAAGTCTTGTCAAACTCTAAGTAGAGCAAAAATTCTGTGTAATTATTTGCTATTGTGTATATGGGATCATAAGATACTTGGCAGATTCTCCTGTGTGTCTAGTTAGAGTTCAAACACATTTATTCTGTGTCTTATTGTAAGACACAGAAGTAAATACAAAGAGTCTCATCTTTTCAATCAAACTCTAGGGAGCTTCCCCTCAAGTAAAAGGCTAAATACAGTTCATTTCACCAGAGCTCTAGAGAATATTTCTGTCTCTTATAGCAATCGTTTCCCTCCTAGAGTTGGACTATTATTTCCCAAAGCTTACAGCCTTTAGAGATAAATGAATTCTTTTGACAGATGTGCCCCAAAACACAAATCCTTGATTATTAAGCAATACATTTTTCACACATAGGAAACTGGGGAACCATGATAGTAAAGGGTCTCTAATGTATCATTCATATAAACCACAATAAAAGTCACAGGGTTTTCTCCTTAGATATATATAGTTTTATTGATGTATGTAATCACAAAACAGGCAACATGTTAGAAAAACTATGAGGAATTACAGCTGTCGTGGCCTGCTGCCTATGTTTTCTGCACATCCCAGCATTCAGAAGTCCTACTTCTCAAGCATCTGAAAGCAAGCATGTAATCAGAAGATCTTGATAAGAAATAATTCCCAGTGACAGACCTTGCTAAACATCTAAAAGACACATTATTTCAAAATCTATGTCCTGTGGTTCACCTGCTGTTTTCACTGACCACATGAAATTCCCCAGAATTTCTGAAGAGAAGTATCTAGAGAGAGTAGTTTTGAAATGACATTTTGGGGGATCATTTATTGTCTGCCCTAAAAGTAATTTATTGTCTGCCTCTAAAAATCATACTGCAAATATTTATTCTCAAAGCAAAAATTAATCCAATGTAACTGTTTCTCAATTCACTAAAACACTGTAGTGTTCACTCTCACTAACAAATCTCAAACTGTGCCAGAAAAAGCTAACCCATTCAACAGAGGATTATTTGGTGCAGTGCACAGAAAATGTATTTGATAGTTATTTTGTAGATTTGTGATGGCACTTGCAATAAAACAGATTTGGGGAAATGATGACTTACAGGAGTAAGGAAGATGTTTTCTATCTTAACAAGATTCTTGTGCAACCTTCATTTTTGAGTATTTTTGATAGGAGAAAGTTAATATTAAAAAAAAACCCAAACCTTTAAGCACTTCATTGGGAGAAATATTATTTGGCTGTTATACCAACTGGCTTTAACGAGAGATGTAATACCTGAGTTCAGAAGCTCTTTATAAAGTAAAGTATTGGATTCAACCAACCAATGAAACAAAACCCAGAACCATTAAAAATAAAGTCGTTAAGTGACATTAAGATAAGGATATTGTTACTTAGAAACTGTAGTTATGTTATGTTAATAATTTATCCACTGCCTTAGATAATACACATTAAATCCTCTAAGTAGCACACTATTTTGTTATATGTAGACTGTACGCACACATTCCCAAAAAAAAGTCTGTGATGACTGAATACTGATAGTTCTCCTACAGTGATATTTCCCTTTATGGAATAATAAATATATGGCTTATTTACCAGTGAACTTACACTTCAGCTTTTTTTTTTCAGTTATGGGATTTACAGGGCTTGGACTGGCTTTCCACATGTTGCTGCTAATAAATGCTTTCTCCTTGCCACTTGATTTTGCTCCAAAACGATGACAGAAATCAGTAGAGTTGTACAAAATAAGAAGGGCTTTATCAAATACAATAATCAATCATTTAACTGTAAATCCCCAAAGTGTTGCCAGGGAGGTATTTCTGCAGTTACATTACTGTAACTTAAGCTCAAAAATTCCCCAAGATATCCTCTAAGAGTAATATAATTAATTCAGACAAGTTAAACTGGCCTGATGGCGTTTAGATCATTACATCATTATGGACAGTAATGGGAAATAAATTTAAAGAGAAAAGTGTAAACTGCAGAAACAACAGAAAAAAGAAAAGGAAAAACAATTCTTAGATTTGTTTCTAAAATGTTCCAGTTTGACTCAAGAGTGACACCCAGGGACAATTTACAAAGACCAGTATGCTCTCATAAGGTGATTCTTGACCACTGACAACTCCTGTCTGAACTTCAAATCTACATCTGGAAGCACTAACACATCAATTTGTTGCTTAGAATAGTAATTTTATCATACTGACATTTCTACTAGGATATCAAACTACTGAACAGGATTTCAAGAAATCAAATAATTTTTACTGAAAAAGGGAGCGCAGGTAGGTACCAGCACAGCACATACCAGGAGGCAGTATTTTGGAGCTGTACATATGCACACACACACTCTCTAGAATAACAACCTTCTATCACATGAGCATGAGACCAAGAGTTACAGTTGCTTTGGCATACCAAGCACTGAGCATTCAGCCAGAGCATTGCCTGCCGTGAACCCAAATTTGACTGTTGGTTTCCTCCCAGATGTTTAATCTGGGAGAAGCCAAAGACTTTCAGAAATCCTTGTCAGTGCCCATTTTTGACATGTGATAAATCGGTATTACTCATGTGACAGAAATTAGTCACATGAAAAAGGTAAGGAGAATTTTATCTTTCACTATGTAATTTGAAAAAAGCTATTGTGAGTTTCAACACTGAAATGATAAAATGAAAACTCTGAACAGAAGATCAAAGAAAGTAATACTATTATGTCAATACTAAAACATAAAGATTGAAATTCATCTCTCAGAACAGTAGCTTAAAGTCTATTTACCACACATAACTTCAACAACAAAGCTTAGTTCTCACACTGCTGTGGGGGTTCTATGTTCATGCTTGTGCCAGTTTTTTTGCCTGACTGTACTTCCGAAATTCTGTTGGCATAATTACATAGCACTTCTCAGGAGAAAGAGAGTTTTCTGCTAGAACTATTACATTCCCTTCACAAACAACATTAGCTAGGCTAACAAAGGAATTCTTCTGGCTGTATAGTTGCTTCTACATTGGTCATTTTATGCTGGCATAGCTCTCCTGGGTAGCACATGTAATTTTTTTTCCCACTCACTAAAGCAACTGACCTACACCATCAAGTCTTATAGTATAGGCTTGGTCTGAGTCCTCTCCAATTCTCTAAAGCTATTTACAGAAAAAATCCAAAGAAAAAAGTCCCTCATAAATCACCTCATCACGATAATCCTAGAAATCTGTGAGATCAAAAAAACCCACCACTCTTTCTTCCCAAAAGTTACCGCACTTCAAGAAACAGCAGTCTTACAGAACGTTAGCTCCTAAAAAAGCGTGAAAACTTTCTGAAGTGACTGTTTTCAGAAATCCATCTTCTGTTAAGTGTATGCTTTAACTGTACAGCTGGGAGGAGATAAGCTGTTCTAGGAATGGCGTAGACACTGCTAATAACAAAAGGAAGGGGTTATTAAAGGATTCAGCATGTTTATTAACTTTTACAAGCTGCACAGAACAATGCTCTTTTTAGGCACAATATTGTTTAATGTCATTTGGCCACAGTGCAAAATCAAGAAAAATGTGGATTTTGCCTGTTTGTTTCAGCACATTTTAATTAGACCACTGCTTTGAAAAGAGGGATCTTGCTGTTGCTACATCTAGTATTTCAAAAAATGATTAAAGAAAAAAACAACTGAAGAAAAAAACATTCCTTAAAAATAGTAATTAAAATAAAAATAGTATAATCTTTGTCAACTAAAACTTAGACAACTCCTGTATCCCTTAGTACATTCAAAGTTTGCTTAGTGAGGAACAAAGTTATGGAAAAAACTAAGTGCATGGCACAGAAAAACAGTGTTAATGGACTATAAACCCTTTGGGGAAAGAAGATACCTCTTCATTTGTTTGATGTTCCACATTTCCCAACATAGTTATGTAACTACTAAGGACAACGCATGAAACAGTAATTGTGTGAGCAAGTTTGGATTAAGCTAATACTTGTTAGAATGCCAGTGACTTTTTTATGTTGGTGCAATAGTTTTTACAGGATGTAAAATTCTTTTTTTCTTAATTTCTTAATGTAAGCACTTACATTATGTGTTGTGAAAATAATCTCCCACATACTACTATTTTAGTGTCTTTGCAGATGGACAAAACAAACCAAAACTAATCAGTGGTATAATGCCAACAGGAGTAACAGAGTTACAACAAAAACAAATGTGCATGAACATCTAAGAATGATGTAAAGTGCTTGGCATACACTAAAGTCTAACGAGAATTTTTCTTCTGATAATTTTAACGAAATTCCATAGCCATTCAGTGTCTGTGGGTGAGTTTAGGTGACACACAATTGCTTTATTTCAAAGTCCCATGTACAGAATCACAGTGCCAATATGGGCTCTCTCTCAAGACAGGAGGTAAATTGTAATTATTTAGCCATTCCTATTCCAGAATAATTCCCCAAACAAATTGCCATCTCTGGAATAAAAGTACTGGCACAGAACAATTTTGGAGTAATTAGTCCTATTTAGAAAGAAGCTCACTATTTTATTCTCACAATTCCATAACGAAGTAATTATTTTCTGCAACAATGTTAACATGTTAACTAGCTATAGAAGAACAGCTTTAAAAATCCCATGACACTGTTATTCTTTCTTCATAACAATAATGTCATTTTGGTTTAGTCATTACCAAAAATTAAAATCTTAAGGGATCTCTAATGGACAAAACGCTCCCTCAACTGGAATTCTGGAAAATTAAGAAGGGTAAAAGAAAGCACATGAAAATCCCACATGGAACTACTCTTCCATTCCCACCTCCCTGGAGACAGCCAGGCAGCATGCAAAACTTTCCATAGCAAACCTAAGTGTTATAAAACTCTTACCACATGTATAAGGCAGGAGATCTGGCCTAGAGATGTTATGGAATGCAACAGTACATGTGGCAGCTCTGAGCTTCTCTATGTCAGGGAGTCACTGCAATAAGAAAGCGTGTGAATAAACAGCATGTTACATACCCTGCATTGATATTTTTGGTGCTAAGTTCAACATTTTCATTATCTTACAAAAACATTCTTTATTGCAATCTAGAAAAATTATATGAAATACAGCTGAATTCTGTTCGATAGCAGGAACTCGCCTTCTGCATCTGTATTAGACTGTAAGTCCCACTTAAAATTCTAGCCACCTTTTCTGCACTTTTTTTACCTCTATGTCAAGCTACAAGACCGACAATTTGATGGTATCTGGAATTGCAAATTGTCTCCTATTAGAACAATACTAGCCTACAGCCAGTGGAAGAACATCTCCTGAGGATCCAGGACTTAAAAGATATCATTGTTGCTCAGTCAACTCTGCATCCCAGCCCCTGAGATCCTCAGATTTGTCTCAGGGAGCTGAAATATCCTCTGTTTCTATTTATTTCTTCCAGAGAATCTACTTATCTTAGGCTTGTAATATTTACTCTCCACATCCAACAGATTTATAGGTGAAAACAATTTACTCTAACAAAGCAGAAGCTTGATTTTCCAACCAAAATGTTGCTAATCAAATGAAAAGATAAGAACAGTTGAACAGGTCTGGATTGTACTAAACAGGATTTCTTTTCAGCTGCTTCAGTATCTTAACTGATATGATGCCTCCTCCCACCAACCCTATACCTGGCTTTCAGTTCTCTAAAATCACAGTCTGTTTTTCTCCTAAATAGATTCCCCCCAGTCTCTAACCTTTCCAAAACTAATTGAGTCACTGTACACATCATTAAAGTGATCTCATTCTTCCCTTCCTTGGATGTGTGTTCTTTGCTCAGCGCATTCCTTCCACATTAAGCAATCCTTTTGCTATTTACAACATTTTAAACTGTCATAAGGTCTATAAACTATGTCTAGATTCCACACAATGCGCACACCTAACCCCCATCTTTGTTTATTTCAAGCTTTGATAGCAAAAACCCCCAAACATAACAGTTTTGACAGCAAAACTACTTACTTAAACCACCCTCTCCCTCCTATTTATCACTCTAGAGGCTCATAGTATCAAAAACACAGAAGAAAATCTGTGTAAGGAGTAAACTGCAACAACTGTGCATTCAGAGAGAGGCACCTTGAACAAAGAACTCAGCAGCACCCAACTTACAGCTTTTCCAGATGTGACCAACAGGCAATGTACCACACAGCTGACAACTCTGAGCCTCCAATTAAAGTCATCTGAAAAAAGGGGATGGCACTTGTGAAACAGATGTTTCAGCCTTTCTTTCTAGAGATATAGAAGCAAAGAAAGAAAGGTTGTGTATATATAGAGAAGTGAGAGATACATGAGTACCTTGGAAAACAACAAGTTGAACATATGAAGTATTTGAGAGGTAAAGACATAGACAAAGAGAAATATAAACTGGTATTTTGATGTATGGATCCATGTATTTCTTCTGCTATCTACAGTAAAAGCAATGAATTTTATGTCTTTTTTTTAAACTTATGGTATGTGCTTTAACTGCTCCAAAGGAAAGGCTTTAACTCTAGATTGGAGACCTCAAAAAGAAAAATCTGGCTCAGAACTACTCATCACCAACCCACAATGAGACATGTAAGAGTTAAGTTACTAATTCCTTTGATGGTGCCCCTTTGTGAGCTTGGAGTAATTCTACAACTGGACTGTGGAAGATGGTTGTGGTGCTACATTTGGAAAACCAAAGAAGACTTTTATTTTAATCTTTTTGAATCAAATATGTTAAACTACATGAATGTAAGACAACACAAATACAGTAATTATGTGAGTGTCCAGCAGAGGGAGAGAAATAGGTCAGAAACAGCATTTGTTAAATAGCAGGGTTAGAAAAAACAAATCAGTGAAAAGATGTTTCCGGGTCAAGATATCTTAGTTTGAATTATACATGGTCTTGTGCAAATATAAAAGCCTCTTTATAAGCCACTTATGCTTGCAGGAACAGCAGCAAAGTTTAGGAAAGACTTGGCCCTTGAAAACACTGTGATGGCCAAAACATAGTGTTCTTTTGTTCTTTAGTTGCCAGCTAGACACACACTAGTTCTCCACAGATTACCTGGAAAAAGAATTTGCTAGAATTTAAGAACATTAATTTATGATCTCCTGACACCTAATCAAACTTAAACTAGTTCAGTATTTAAAATTCTGTGTCAGGCCTCATTAATTTTATGAAAGGAATTAAGAAAAACTCTTACACAGCCTTCCTTCAGGAGAGGTATATTGCTTGTACTTAGGTACAGCCTTAGTCCATGTTGTCTGAAAAAACTTTCTGGACTCATTTAACTCTAGGTGCTTCTTCTAAGTAATGCTAAACTTAATTTCTGGAACATCTTTTGGGATTGTTCCTTCACATAAGCCTCAGATAAAGACCTATGCTTCTAGAACAACACTTTCACAGCCAAGCAGTTTCCTATATTTTTCTTTTAACTCTGTCTTTTCTTGTAACTCTTGTCTTTTCTTCCTCCTAGGTAAAAAAAGCACTTGTTCTTTTGGCTTTGCTTTTTAAAGGTTCATTCTGACTTCAAAGCAATTCTAAATATCAGGCTACTCATTTAAGTGCATAACTAATGTACATATTTGAATACCTTTAAATTTCAGGGCATGGCTCACAGTGCGTCAGTTGAATTTCAGCTTGCTGCCACACCGGATTATTATTCCTTTCCTGCTCCTCCCAATCTCATCCAAATACTTTCTTTCCCATTTTTCAGCAGCTCACGAACTTATCTGATCTCAGGGTAAATGGAGTCAAACAGCTCGTAATCCAGCACCCTAAAGCCACTCTCCTTCCTCCTTAGACTGCTGCTATTTCATGGAGTTTAATAAGCTTACCAGTTGGTGGTGAGCTGTTAATTGCTTGAAGCTCTTACCCTGTTTGAAGCCTGCTAGGGAAATGTATCTTCCTTTTCTGCTTCAGTTCACATAACTAAAACATTGGCATTTTGTAGGTATATCTGCTAGGGTGTGAAGTGCTTGTGAGAACCTTGGATGAAAGTTTCTACTAAAGCACAGAATACTATTCCTAATATCATATGAATGTGGGCCTCCGTTTCACTGCTGTAGCACTGACCTCCCACAGGCTGCAAACCAGCGGTGAATCCACCTTGAGACAGTTTAATATGTGAATAGCTCGCTCTCGCTAAAGAAGTCCTGTTCCCCATTCTTACTTCAAACCAGCTCCGGCATTTGTCAAACACCTCTTAAGAGTTGATTCATCTAAGTAACCCAGGAGGATAAAGAAAGTGGATTGTTCTGTTGCTAAATTTAATGAGAGAAGCTGACTCAGCAAAGGGTCTGACAAAAGCTTGAAGGCAGCACAAGAACAAGTAGAACTGGGCCTGTGGGGGAGCCGGTTTCTCTCCACCCCAGTCCCCTCGTTTGTTAGCCCTGAGGTGGTCCAGCCTCTTCTCTTCTAAGCAATGCTTTGATAATTTAAGTCAGTCATGATGTAACGATGGATTTGTATGGTTCTCAATAAGAAAAGCTTTTTAGTATTTTTTAAATCAAGAGCTAGTATATTTATTGTGAAGATTTTGATGCAAAAGAGATTTAAACAAGAAAAGCTTTTATAATGTTTTAAAACCTCAAGAGAATGTGAGCATTTACATTCCAGCAGGTATTCAGCCAGTAAAATTATCATGATTCCACTTAGGTTTTGTTTTGAGTACCAGCTGTTCCTAAGTGGAAAAACAAACTACTATCCCTGTTAAAAATTTGGTGTTTGAGTTTACACAATTTATAAGTGCGACACAGCCTGCAAAACAGGTTTGTACACTCTGAAGGACATCTGGCATCTTCTGAAATTCTGTGGACTAATTGTTTATATCTTAGCAAGTGTCTAGGGAATAAGTACTGGTCAAGGAAGGAAGGAATGATGAATAACACAAGTAATTCTTTTCCTCTGAAATCAGTGGTAATCCACACTTCCATACCTCAGATCAAACGCATATTTGGCTTCATTCCCTGCACACGCACCACCCTTCCCCCCCCCCCCAAAAAAAAAAAAAAATTATCACAACACAGTACTTTAGGAGCTGGCAGAATTAAGCTCCATTCCTAAAACCTTCAAGAAGCCTTTTTAAAGAATGCCGAAGTGTATGTAAGAATTGCTACCTAGATGTTCAGTGTGCTGGTAATCTTAAGGTAAGTCTTAATTTCTCTGAAAATATAGTACCTGCCTCCAATGAAGCCTTTCCTGACTTGCAGGCTGTGTCAAGGCTCAAACAAAAAACAAGCTTGTAATACAGAATTGCAGTCATGATAAACCTGAGCTATTAAAATGCTCATAATGATGATAAAAAAGTGTACAATAACAAGCCACTCTGTCAGTAGAATTCATGAAGCTTGGTTTCCACTGGATTTTTATCTATTATTCAACAGCGTATGAGCTCCTTTGTTCCAAATGGTGTTACCTTGTTCCCATACTAAATTAAATGTAGCAGATACCCACTGATTAATAAATCTTACCTAACAAGCGATGGTTAGTATTAAAAACAACAAACAAACCTTTAGTAAGTGGAGAGTGTTATATTGAGGTGTTCTTTATCATACTACCTGCTTAGGAAATTTATTTCTTATTCCTGTAGCTCTTCCCCTAACTGCTTCCTCCACTCCCCTAATAAAACTATCATACCCTATTCCTGCTTCTAGCCTCAGTGGAATCGTGTATGACTTTTTCTAACAGAAACATGATTGCCACATAGCTGAGGAAATTACTTGTAGTTTAACAAAATTCTAAATATTACAACAGAAATACACATGAGAATCTTCCTTAATCTTACTCAACTTTGAACAATCAAGGCCCTGCCAATGCCTCTATGGAGAGGAGCTCTGCACCAGAGAATAACCAGAGTGGCTTTCATGAGGTCTTTAGAACTCATTCTTTAGGCTCTGGTGAGGGTACACTCTTGGTGCTTGAAGGAAAGACCTCCATCTAGCAGAGGTGTATAGTCTTTCATTGTGAATTACATTGTTTTCTTTCAAAATTATCTGTGATGTTGATGAGGATTATTTTTTTAAAAAACTTTTATAAGTGCTGCCCTGTACACTAGTATTTTCGTTGAATATGATTGGTTGGAAGCACATTTTTCTATTAACACATGTGCATTACCTGGCACGCAGAATTTTCTGCTTGTCACGGGTATACATGTTGCTGCTGGTGTGCAGCCAGAAACTACCTGGTTCTTGTGTCAGGATTATGTTACATAAATGCCACTTCAGGAGAATTTGTATAGTTCTCCAACCAAAATTGCACCGGATTTTGTATTAAATGGAGGTATTTGCATTTTAGTTCTAAGCCCAACTGCTTCCAAAACAACTCCGTAACCTGCCCTACAGAGTTCTAAAATAAACAATGCTGCAGATGACGCACTCCTCGCATGTGAGCACTCCAAGAAATTCCCTTCTCCCGAGCACTCACTGTGTCTAAACACTTACATGGAAGAACCTTCCAAGATGAAATGCTGCCACAGTCATGTGCAGCCTACAAAACAAAAATCTACGTTTTCCCCCTCTGCTCCTTCCCGTCTCCTCCAAATATACTTAACTTCAAGCAATGTTTTCTGGGTTTGGATTTGTTTTGTTGGGGTTTTTCTTCATAAGTTCTAATAGTCTTACTAGTCAAGGGCCTCACTACTTGACAAGTCCTACTGATTTGGCTGAACTGGTTTTTTTTAATTATTATTATTATTTATTTTAAATAATAACCAAGTCAAAGCATGGTGTAGAGTTGCCAAATTTGGAATTTTTAATGCACCCGGTCAACTTATGGCTGGAGACATCCCGAAACGTTGGCCCTCACCCCACACGGATGGGGTGAGGGGGGATGGTGACGGATCTTCACTCGGGAGGTTTATGCCCCCCCCCCCTGCGGTGCCCTGGCTGTACTGTCACCCTGCACCTACACTTTCTAGCACCAGGTAGGTGCAACCGTGCACAGATAAACGCTAAAACGAACACATCTTCACCTGCCTCCAGATGCTGAGTCCTTGAGGGAGGCGGGAATCCCTGAGGTGACACCCCCCGCCGGGCCCGCTCTCCTCAGCTCCCGCCGGAGGGGCTGGCGCTTCAGAGGCCTCGGGGACCACCGGGACGCGCTCATCTTCCCCCTCCTCGGCCGAAACGGGATAAGGGAATGGGGAACAGCCGCCCGGGCACCCTGCCCCCTCACAGCCCCTGCGAACCGTATTTCCCAGAGAGCTGGAGGGGAGCCACAAGCGTAGCCTGAGGGAACGCCGGCGCCGGGCCTGCCGGGACGGGTAGTTCGTGTCCCGCCTGAGGCCTTGGCGCCAACTACATGTCCCGTCCCCCACCCCGCGGTTGGAGGCGGAGACGGCAGACGGGAAAGGCGAGCGCAAAGGCTGACAGGAATTGTAGTTTTCTATCACGCAGGAAACTACATTTCCCATCTCTGCCGAGGGGTGGGCCGAGAGGGGCTCACGCAAGCCATGATGGGCGTCGTAGTTCCCGCGCCGTTCCGCGGTCGTGCTGTGGGACGGGGCCCCGGGGAGCTAAAAACTACTAAAATGGCGGCAGGGGAGGTGGCGGGGAGGGGGTACGGGATCTCCGGGAGGCCATACTGCGCTCGCGTCGGGGCGGTGGAGTACACGCGGAATCGGCGGAGCGAGTGCTGAGTCGGTGCCGCCGCCGGCTTCCCCCTTACCCCGGACGCTGGGAGACGCTTCGAGGCCGCAGAGGCTTGTGGGGCAGCCACAAAATGGAGGCGAACGGGAGCGGCAGCGGGAGCAGCAGCGACTCGGCTCCCGACTGCTGGGATCAGGCGGACATCGAGCCGGGCAGCGGCGCCGGTCCGGGGTCCGCCCCGCCGGCCGCGGAGGCCGAGGCCCAGCAGGAGCTGCTCGGGGCGGCCTTCAGCCGGCAGCTGAACGTCAACGCCAAGCCCTTCGTGCCCAACGTCCACGCCGCCGAGTTCGTGCCGTCCTTCCTGAGGGGGGGCCCGGCGCCCGGCCTGCCGCCACCCTCGCCCCCGCCCGGCCTGCCGCCGCCGCCGCCCCACGGTATAACTGCCGCGCCGGGACGGGGCCGCGCGCCGGCGGGTGGGCGCTGAGGGCGGAGGGATGGGGGCCATGTTGGAAGGGCGCGGGGCCGTGCTGCCGAGGGGCCCGGGGCGAGGGCTGCCGAGGGGCCCGGGGCGAGGGCTGCCGGGCCCCCGCGGGGGAGGAGGGGAAGGGCCACGCGGGGCCGGAGCGCGGCGCGGCGGGCCTCCGGCGGGCTGGGCTGGGAGGCGGCCGGCAGCCCGGGGACCGGGTGGGTCAGGCTGACGGGGTGCGGGCGGGGCGCCTGGGCGGCAGCACTGGGCCGGGGGGGCCGGGTGAGCCGAGAGGCGACCCGGCCCGGGGTCTGGGGCCCTGGATCCGAGCGGCGGGGGGGGGGGGTCCCCGTCGGCGAGGGGCGAGGGCAGGCGCGGGTGAGGGGGGAGCCTTGCGCAGGAGAGGGGCTTGGGGAAGGGGCGTGAGGCGGCGGAGGAGCCGTGGGGCACCGAAGAGGAGCTGGTTGCGGCGTCTGCTGCGGCCCCGAGAGTTTGTGGGGCCGCGGGAGGGGGTCTGCGGGCCGCCGGGGTGCTGCGGGGGAGGGGGGGTGTCTCTGCGGGAGGCCAAGCCGTGGTGCAGGTGTTGGGGCTCGAGGGGCGGCGGGGTTGCGGGGATCCTGCGTGCGGCTCCCCGGTAGCTTTGCTCGGAAAGTGTCGCCCATGACAAGAGGAAACCACGTAGCTCTCTTCTTCCTAAAGCGCTAGAGAAGTTGCCGGGGATTTCGGTGGTAATCGATTTAGTGTTGCTGGGGAGAACAGCATGGCTTCAGCCGCCAGGGCTTCAGGTGTATCTTAAATGTCTTTTTGAAGATTATATCAAGTAGTTATTTTTTCCTACTACAATGCTGATAAATGGTCAGTAGGGAAGGCAGGTTTGTCCAGCTGGCCTCAGTCAGTGGAATGTCTTGAAATTTACCCTGCTTTTAATTTCAAAGGATCTTTGTGTACCTAACCAATGTTTATACTAGATGTACTTTGCATAGGGCAAATTAAAGGAGAGCTACTTTATAATTTCCAGCTCCAAACTGAAGGTCCTTCCAAACGTCAGACACGGTAGTGTTTTAATGTCACTCTTGCAGCTAAGGAGTTTGACACCCGATTGAGTGTGATACTTTAACACCTTCCTGTTTTTTTTCTGTAATTTTCTGTGTGCCTATTGGTACAATAGCAAAACAAGCTAGTATTTCAGATATTGATCCTAGTAATTTAATTTCACTAAAGTGACTTCTTGTTACATTATGTTTGTCACGATTTCCTGTTGATTGTGGCTTATTATTTATTGCATTTTGATTTAATATATTAATTAGTCTTGATCTCCCTAGTATTTAAAGCTATGTTAGCAGCTAAAATCTATAACTTTTATGTATGAAGCTTTAATATTTTTCATAACAGAATATTAACCCATTTTTGTGTGAGAGCAGCTGTTGGATCGCGTCCTGTACAGCTGTTCAGCAGTTCTGATTTTTATCAGAAACTGTAGCTCATGTGCTCTGTGGGCAGCTAACATGTAATTGCATTAAAATATACTTCCAAGAAGTAATGGGCAGACTCTTGGACTCGATTTAGAATAAATTTATACATTAATGTACACAGGTGTGACGGTAGAGTAGGTAGCTTGAGGCTGAACAAGGGATGAACCTTTGAATAATGTTCAGAATCTATTCTATTGTGGTTTTCAGCCATTGCAACCTGGATCTAAGTATTTTTCTTTTTTTTTTTTAACTATGTAATGCTGTGACTGAAAGCTGTCTTGGAGTTCTGAATGGTATTAGAGTAAGTTTGTTTTTTCTCACTAGCTGCTTTTGTAAGGTTTCTGCTAAGGCTTCCTATATTTGATTATATTTTTTTTTGGTAGAATTTAAGCTACATTTTCTCACCTACTCATTATATTTCTTCATCTTTTCCTTTTCTCCACTCTTGCTGCTTCTGAGGCCTATGATGATCTTTATCTTTCCAGAGACTGGAGATGACTTTACTGAAAGCTTCCTGCTCTCCTGGAGTGATTACCATAGCTTTTCTTTCCATCTTAGCTGCTGAGTACATTTCCTACATAGTGCTGTAATCTACCTGGTTTGAATTCATCTTGCTTCTGTATCTTCTTTAAGGTTTAGAATTTTGAGTTTCTATAATTAATTTGGATGTGCCTAAGATTAAGCAAACAAAAGTCTGCAGTTAAAAAAAAAAAACAAAAAAAAACAAAAAACCACCCAAAATCCAGTTTCTTTCTTAACTGGGATCCTCTACTTGTTATGTACTTTCCCAGGGCTGCTATACTCGGATACAGAAAATAATTGACAGTCTTGTCCTTGCAGATGTTCGTATAAGGTGACAACTACTTTCCTGGCTAGAAGAACTAGGTGGAGCTTGCTCTGGAAATAAGTCAGAACAACATGTGATTAGACAATGGTGCTGAATAGGTTACTTTTCAGCAACCCAGTTTGCTTTTGCTCCCATAGGGAATTAGGTGTTCCATGGCACTCATTCTTCATTACATTAGAAGGAAGAAAATATTTCTGTTTATCATCTGTATCGAAGTCTGCACAAATACTGGTTTGTACTAGGAAGATGCTAAATTAATCTTGATTCTTAGGAAGAATATAAAAAGCTTGGTGTCAGTTTGAGAACTTGTAGCCTAAAATTAAGTTCTAGTAACACTTTTCTCTTTGGGACTTTCTCTTGGTGAGGTTTTGTTCGAGTCACAATTCCTTAGTAATTCAAATTGTAGGTCAGGATAAATGTGTAGTAGGAGATTCCACACAACTGGTCTCCATTGTGTGGCTCTAGAGTATGATGATGTTACCTTTTATGCATGCTAACTTCATATTTTTAGTAATTTGTATAAATTTCCCATCTCTTATGTTTAGACCACTGAAATAATGCTCACAGAAGCTATTTAGGGAACAAGTTGTTAACTTTCTAAAACTGGGAAACTCAGGAGACCTGCAGTCCAACTAGTTTACTTTAAAACTTCTGTTTTATGCGTGTTTTCTTCTAATTGCAAATTGTATGTTAGGGAGAATATCTGACCTGTGTTTACTACTAATATATTTTTTGCTTGCAGATAGTTTCAGAATTAGTTTCGAATTAAATTATCATTTGATTATATGCAAAAAGCATGTGTTATTTAAATTTTGGAACCTAAGGAACGGATTAAAGCTAGCATGCTCCAAATGCTGTAGCTGCAAGAACTTGATTTTATCAAATTGTGTCCAAATAGAACTCATTTGCGTAAAATATCTTTGTTGGATTCTATTGGAAATGTGAAATAGAGACTTCTTGATTTTCTGTCTGCAACAGACATCACTGTGCTGCAGTTCCTGCCAGTGAGCATGTCAAGTGTGTTTTGAATGAGTTGTGCTTCTAGGGAAGCTTACTGTAGATGGCAGTTGCTGGACTAGCAAACTCCACTAAACTAAGGGGAGGTGTGATAGTAAAATGACAGTAGGTTGTGTCAGGGCCTCTAAACAGTCTTAATCACAACTGCACCTTGACTGTTCTGTACCATGTAATTGTATTTGGATGGCTTTTTGTTTGTTTCTATATCAAGACATGGTTTGGAGGTATAAGGGTATGGTTAAACACACACCACCACCAAATTAGTAAGATTTCTATTATCAAAGTTTTGATTGGATCTCAAGTTTAAGAAAAGTGAAAAACTTTTGAAAATGCAGTATCAACCTGTATTCTTCTGATTCAATTTTTGTCATGGTTCTGAATATTCACAGGATTCTTGGTGAAATTGATCACAGCTTCCTTGTATGGGCTTTACTGTATTTTATGTTAGTTTTTCTTCTTTTTTAGAAGTTATTTTTAAGTACTCACTGTTGACTTTGCTTGGAGCAGGAGACTGAACCAGGGAACTTCCTGGGGCCCCTTCCAGTCTGAATTGTTCAATCATTTGAAGTATGCAGTGGTTGTGGTAAGAAAAAGCTGTCACGAGTACAAAAGTAACAAGAACAAAAAGTGTGTGATACATAGCAGCTAGTGTAAGGAAAGATAGCATTTGTCATTTTGGTGGTGCTCTCTTGACTAATTCAAGTGAATTACTGATCATATATGTTAAGATTGCAGTTTAGATAACTTGCACCTAGTCTTGACCCAAGCAAGCCTCTAGCTTAAGATTCAGTCCCCTAAATATCGTCACTTGCCTGCAGTAGTCTCTTTTGAAATAGTTAAGTTCAAGCAGCTGGATGTTCTCATCTTTCAAATGCTGTAAATAAATTGATATAGCATCTATCTTTATGGCTTTCCCTGCCCTTATTTTTCTTTACATTGTAGGTAGCTGGGACATCCATCTGTTCTCCCCCCCCACCCCCAATCAGAAACAAAAGGAGTTTCCAGAGTAAGATGATGAGTTATCTGTATTAGAATTTTCCCCCAAACTGATCATCTCTTGTTTTACACCGTTTTCTGTACTTTAAAACTATTCAACAATTCAGTCCTCGAAAAACTTCATTTACCATACGCATTTGTTAAGAAAGTTTTGTTCGTGGTAGTCCTCATTCAAGAAGCTATCATATTAAAGGATTATGTGGTTTACTCATGTCGACATTTGAATACCCATATGTTGATGATTCCCTCACAAGTAAGGTGTTGGTAATGCTGCTTTTAATACTTAATAACTGTAAACTTGAACTGCTTACGTGACAGCAAGTCAGTGTCATATTGTGAATGCCAGTATATGGTACAAAGCCTTATTATAGAAAAAATCTGAGTCATCATATAGAGCAGTGTTCTTCTGTATCAGCTTTTCTAGATAGGTGAGCTGCACAATCTCTTTTAAAATGGTCAGTGCGGAGAAAAGCGGTATGTCTTGGCACCAGCTTGCCAGATGATCAGATATAATATACCTGTGTGATGCAGTCAAGGTGCCAATGTTTTACACAGATGTCCTTTGTCTACATCTGAGCTGTCCCCAGGAAGGCAGCCAGGATTGTGTTGCTCCTGATAGAATAATTCATCATGCGTGTGGCCTTTGCATGACTCCAATAAAAGACAGCCCACTGGGAGCTGGCAGTGGACTAGATGAACTGTCCTGAAGTCTATGTGCAGTCTGTTGACCATTAGCACCCTGGTTTGGACTACGTACGGATTTAATGTATTTGAAAGCATGATGTTACCTTAAAACTTGATTGTTCTGTCAAAATGAACACACAAATAATTTGAGAGAATTCTTGTATTCTATTAGCAAACTGGTTTTACAATTCCACTTTCAGAATTTTGGGATTTCTCTCCTGTTTTGTGATGAGGAACATGCGAGAGAAGAAGCTGATTATATGAAGCTAAGATAGAAAGATGTTTTTATTTGTATTTTTCATTATGAAGGAATAAAGCAGACAAAAGTCAATCAGTGACATTTATGACTGTTTTGAAGAAGTCTATATGAAAATTACACTGGCTGAATTTAAGTACAAAAGTTAGTTTAGAAGTGGTGATGTAATATTAAAAATGTGTTCTCTAGAACAGTCTGAGATCTTATGTGTAACTTGTACTCTTATATGTAAATGTTAAGATCCTGAGTTTAACCTGCTAAAAAATCCATGGGGTGCTTAGGTTTGGTTTGGTTTAAAATTTCTATTTCTACTGGGTCCCGAGAGATCTTTGTTAGAGTGGAATCCTTAACTGTTCTAATACAGAGCTTGATTTCTTGGCTATTTGTCTCAAAAATCAAGTTATCACCTGAGTACAAATACTTGACCTTAAGGAAATGAGGTTTTTGCTATGTTCCCTGAAAATCCCCATAAACTTTCTTAGACTTAGTTGTGAAGCAGCATGTCAGTTTTAGATAAGATATACTTAAGGTGTGTCCTCACTGGGGAAGGAAAAAGGTGGATCTCTTACTAAGCTAACTTGCGGTAAAATCCTATAAATACAAAGCTAGAGCTATTTTTGTTGTTGTTGTTAATTTTACAAAGTCATGTTAAAACTATTAAAGCTGTTCTTACACTAGTGCATTTTAAAAACTGAGCATATATCTCCGTGTCCACTGGTAAAGCAAGGGCGTAGGCTGTGAAGCAGGGCAGAGACAAGAAGAAAATACGTTTTGGGTTTAAGTTAATTTTCAAAAAAACTGCCTTAATTACAATGAATGTCTGAAGACCTTTTCTGTCAGTGTATTTTAAAATACTGAATATGAAATGCTTTGTTTAGCCCTAGAACTTATTATTGCTTGAAGGGGGTTTTTTGGGGGGAGTTGTTAACTAAGAATCTCTTGATTTGGTATTTTTAATTCAGATTCTCATGCTCTATGTGTTTGACTTGAACCTTTATTTTTTTTTACTCTGGTGTATGTACCCTTTATGCTTTTTTTTAAAAAAGTTGGAGGTAAATGCCTGTTACGTAATTAATGAAAACTATTGAAACTATATGACTATTGTGTAATGTGTTCTGAACTCAGGTATTCAAATCACACGTACTAAAAGGTGATGAGAATCCTAAGCTGGATGTCATGCATATCTTCACTATTCAGCCTTCCAGGAATTCCTGTGAAGCAACTTGATGCCTCTATTGGTTGGAGGAACAACAACAAACTCACTGTGCAGGCAGTGCAAAAGTTTTGTAGATAAGATTCTTCTTTCAAACTGAATTTGCCTATTTATTTCTCTTTTTTTCTTTTTTTTTTTAATCTCTCTCTATGCTCTGTTGTGCAAGCAGTTTTGTTAATCCCATAGTGTACCTCAGTTGTCAGGTTCCAGTACTTTCTAGGTTTTTATCACTCGGGCAGCAGGGCAGCAGCACAGGCTTGGAGCTGTGAGTGTTGCCATGCACAGCGACAAATTGCAAATTACAACCTCTCATCAGTTCTGTAAAGGCATTTGCATTGCTCAGGTAACTGTTGAGGAGGAGTTCCCAGTATCCGCTGAGCAGTATCTGCTTGTGTGGAGACTTCTCTCAGTTTATTTTGTACATCTGGTAAATACTGCCATTTACATAGAGATGGCAGTTGTCGTTACACTTGGGTTTGACTTTAATGCTTTATTTTAACTGCACTTGTTCTAATATGGATTGCCAGTTTACCAGCTATACTGTTCTATAGATGAAAGTCTTGCTTCATTCTAGTACAAATTTCATTATAGAGCAGTTTTCTGTTGTTTCTGTACAAGCATTCTAAACTGCTAATGTTGTGAAGTTTCTGGCTTATATTGTTTTAAAATAGTATTTTCAGAAGTTGAGTGGTAACTTTTAAGTTGTTCTACCTGCGCAGCTCTGGTTATTGAACAACAGAAACACATGCAAGTACAAAACTTGATGTAATAAACAAGCAGCTCATCGGTTGTGGTAGAATGCCATGTGAATAAAACAAGCAGAGTGAATTCTTGCAGGATTTCTCTAGGACATTAGCTATATTTTAAAGAGACCAATCACCATGTTTTAAAAGTTGTGCGATTTTGGACTCTATTGGGAGCATGCATACTCTTCCAGTGAATTTTATATTAAGAAAAAAAACTAAAAAATAATTTTCACCTTATTCAGACAAGACTCTAAATCTGTCTTTTTTAATTACATGTCCTCGTCTGATGGTCTACCAGTAGATAAATGCAGCATGTGTATCCATTTTTGCCTTTGGCATTCACAACAAAGATATTCCCAAAATGTCCTAGGCCTTTGATGTTCAAGAGGACTAAGGATAAACTGGTCATTTCATGTGGTTCAGTGAATAAGGTTGCAACAATAGTTCTTGACTTCTGGTTTGAGGAGAGATGGAGGATGCTATGTAAAATCTAATTGTTTATTGCGTGCAAATCCAACAATTTGAAGCTTTACTTAAAGATTTGGCATAATTTAAGACATGTTCTGGCTTTAAAACCAGATTTCATATAGACTACATTCTGAATCCCTCTCATATGACAAGACTGCTATCTGAATGATTTTCAGAGATGAGAATCTAGAATTTTCAAGCTGAACTTGAAATGTTACCCTTTTTTCTAATTTGTGTTTATTTTTCTGTGTGTGATTTTTTATTTTTTTTTTTTTTACAATAATAGTAAACTATGTTAACCATAAATGTTGTTAGTTACTTTCCTGACTTCCAGCAAACACAAAATGAAAAACTTGGCATATCTAATTCAGTGTTCTGGAGAGATCAGGATAAGTTACAAGGACTACTTAGGACCTTTCTCAGTTTCCCTCAGCTTTGAAGGTATTTTGTTACAATGACTGTCTTTATCTCATGATCAAAACAAGAAAGGTTAATTCAGTTCACTGGATTTGTCCAAACATTTTGCCACAGGGACAGTGTGGAATTTGGACTTCTTCTCATGTCCTAATCCAGTATGGAGTCCTAAGTAGTAAGCCTATCTCAACTAGATCCAGAATTGTCATTTCCTTTTTATGCGCTCCACAGATTCCCGAGGTGTTTCAGAACTGGAGCTTTAAGTATTTTTCCTTGAAATTCTTGAGATTGCCTTTCTGTCCTCTCCATGGCACTAGTAGTGCTCTCCTGCCCAGCTGACACATTGCTGCAGAGTGCTCATCCACCCCAGAGCTGGTAGGTTCTTTGCTAGTGCAGTTTTTGGTCAGACCACTCCCTTTGTGGAGCTTCAATAGTAACATGTGCACTGGGGCTGATACAAGATAAGAGATGACAAAGAGCAAAATCGGCAACCCCAGGGTCTGAGAAGCAGTAGGAATGCATCCTTCTTTTCAGGTGATTGTCTTAAGGTGTGCTTCAGGCAATCTGTCCATTTCCATGCAGAGCTAATGATAAATCTGACCCTTTAAAGTTAGACTTTTCTCTTGTATATTTGTTTGCAATATACCAGTGCCTAAAATAACCTAGCAGAGCCTGAAATTGTTTATCAGAAGTAAACAATTACTCGGGGGGTGTGTGTGTATTTATTTTTATTGCTTAAAGCTTGTTCTTTCTGAAATTAAGATTTTTTACTTTTTTTTTACTTGGTTTTCTTTTTATGATGAACTTTTTTAGAGAGCAGTTTGTATTCCTTTCCTGCTTTGAAGGAACAGTGTATGTTTCTTGTCATTCAGTGTCCTCTTTCAAAGCATGTCTGGCACTTGTGTACCAAAACGATCAGAATTTCCAAAGTGTCTGTGGCCACAGCTGAGTGTCTGATGCCGCTTGACTGTGTGGCATTAGCACTGTTCAGGGTCTGTACACAAACTGTCCTATTGATTCTTTTGTGTGCTAAACTCATACAGAATTTAACAGACCTTTTTAAGTTAACAATTTTCTACCTCCTCTCTGTTATTTGTGAAGAAACTTTTTTCCTGTTGGTGTACCTGCTGTGTTACAGACCAAGAAGTAAAACCTGAGTTGTTATAAACGTTGTTGATCAACAGTGTATTTCTAAGGAATTAAATAACTCTTGAACACCTTGTAGAGCTTCCGTTCCACGGCAAGCGCATAAATACTGTCACTTAATATGTTTTTCATTATGGACAAACTTCAGGAGTGAAATCAAAAGCTTGTTGAAATGATCTGGTAATGAAAATATTTATGCATCCCAACCATAGTCCATGTGAAAGAGCCAGTAATCTTCTGATGCGTTACAAAACGGGGGCTTTAGGTTCACGCCTAGATTTTGCATCATCTGCTTACCACGCTCATAAATGGGCTGATTTGAGTGTTTTCCAGCTCTCAAATGGGAGTAATATATCATTTCTTACAAGGAATCTCAAGGTATTCTGTTCGTATCCTTTTACTTACTGTATTGAATCACTCTGCTAAAGTTTTGTTCCCGTGGCTCTGGAGTGATGTGGCAGAGGAGCGTGGGCAGCCTGGCTCAGAGCACTGCTGAGCCCCCTCCGCCGTCTGCGGCCGGTCACCGTGTGTTGTGCTCTGACCCACATCCAGCCTCCCGCAAGCCCTGTCCTCTGGCCCTCCTCCAGCCTTTGCAGCGCTGCTCCAGTTCACAGGAGTCTGCAGCAAATACGCAAACAGCGCGAAAGCAAAGAGGCTTAGAATCAGGTCCTTCTCTCGATGTTTTTGTTCTTTTGAGGGGATTTGTTTCATCTTTAGGTCCCGTCATGCATATAGAGCAAGTAATGCTGTAAGATCCGTGGTTTTGTAATGGGATTGAAGGAGAGCTGGAGTACAGCTAAATGGAGGGTATGAGTTTGGTATGTGCCTGAAAAAAAGATGACGGTGAACTTGTTTCAAGGAATTACGAAGTTGAATTTATACCAAGAGAAAACTAAATAGGTTAAGGTTTTAGAGATAATTCTAGAAGGCCTTTTGATCATGTGGAGTAGCATCCCGAAATATCAAGTGGTGTAATTGTTAATTGCAACATATCACTCCTAGTAGGTCTAAAAATTAATTATACCTCAACGTGTAGTTTACTGCCATGGTTCAGTGCATGAGAAGGTTGTGATTTATCCAGAAAACACACTTGCAACTTTGATATCCGCGACCGGTGAGATTGTCAACCAATTGTCCTCAAGGCCAGGGCTGGATGGGGCTTTGAGCAACCTCGTCTAGTGGGAGGTGTCCCTGCCCATGGCATTGGGGTTGGAACTCAATGATCTCTAAGGTCCCTTCTAACTCTAACCATTCTATGATAATATGACTATATTATGGTGTTTAAGAAGACTGGTGAACTTACCAGGCATATGAACGAGTTTATCACTTCTCAGCCCTAAAAACTGTAGTGGATCTTAAGAATTTATTCTTAATAGCTTGTTTCAGTTTTCTACTTCATGCTTATGTGACAGGGAAGTGCAGTAGCTTTGTTAGGTGTGCCTGTCAGCTGAAGCTGGCAGAACCTTTCCCTCCAGTTGTGACACCACACACACATTGTTTCTTTGGATACAATGAAACTGGTTTGACATTTTTAAATGTCAGTTAGATATTAACACTTAAAATAGCCAGCGTGTACAAAAAGGATGAACAGGTAAAATACTTTGTGTAGAAAAATTGCTTCCTTTAAAACTTGCTTTAAGTGTATCTTTCCATGTGTAGAGGGGGTAATGAAATTGTTTTTAGAACTGCTGTATTATTTTCACAACTTTCAGGCAGTGTACTGTATTTGTGCTTGAAAGCTATATTTAGTGCTGGGGGAGTGGAGTGGGGAGTGTATTTTTTCTTAAATACCCTTCTTGCAATAAAGTTGGGAAACTTATGCCTAGGTGTAGAAATGGGTTACATCAATGCATTTTAAAAGTTGAACTTTTTTTCTCTGCAGGTGCACCTGTAGAGACTTCTCCAGAGGAGCAGACAGCCTCTTGTGAAGGTAATTCTTTTTGTGTTCTGACACTATAAAATGCAGCTCCATTAAACTTGATTTTTTAAAAAACTTGTTGCAAAGAATTTCCTTTTTAAAAGTCTCTGAACCTTTTTCAGTCTTCATTCTCTTTATCCTCATACTGCTGTTGTAAGGCAATGTGGTTATCTGTGGTTATTTACAATTTTATAGCCAGCTGAGCAAGGCATGTGAAGATCAAATGGTTTATTGAAGGTCTTAAAGCTTGCATGAAGCAGGATTTTTAAAATTGAATCTGTATATTAAATAGCATTGGCAAGTGCCCAAACATCTGAACTATCCTTTAATTAATTTAGTCACCCTGTTTTTCTTTGTTCTTGATACTATCATGGTAAATGTGTCCTTAATGATTCCTTTTTTTTTTTTTCCCCCCCCTAGGTTCAAATGCTGCTGTTAACATGGAAATTTCAGAATCTGTTGGTAAGATGAGAATTGTTCCATTTCACTGTGATAGTGCTATAAAATACTACTATAGTGCTTTTGCTGAATCATTGCAAACAAAATTGAGGAATACCTTGTTGAGCCTTTGCATTTTTGGTCCTCACTAATTTTTGTCACGTCTCTACACTTAAATTGGGAAAGAGGTAATTGAACACTAGTATGCATTGACAGGTGCAATTGGATTACTTGGACACTGAAAAAGCATCAGTGCTTTATTAAAAAATAATTATTACAAACAATTCCATCAATGTGTGTGAAATGGTGATTACAAAAGTGTTAAAGTGATCAGTGATACAAGCAATCAGAACATAGAAATTGTATCTTTCTCTTTGTATTTATTTGGCTTTTGAGAGAACTTAAATCATTGTCCCTCCCCTTTTCCTTCCAAATGTATGGTAGCATATTCTGTCTGGATTCAAACCTGATGGTTTGAGTGTGTCTTCAGATTTGTTTTTTCCTTGTAAAATTGTTGCCTTGTTAAAACAGAAGTCTCTTAATCCCTGTGAATCATAGTTTTCTGATGTCAGCACAAGCTAGTTTGAAACCTCCTGGAAATAATCCTTTCAGAAACAAGAGGCAGTTGCCCACTTTAACTATCCAGTCAGTTAATGTATTCCTATGTAAAGTCCTTTGATCGTGCCTTGGGGCGGGGGCTTTGCTCTGTAGTCATTGCTTTTAATTTCATTATCTACTTGAATAACCATCTAACTGGTTAATTTTTAGTGGAAAATGGAGAGACAGAAATGTCTCCGGAAGAGTCATGGGACCACAAAGAAGAAACAAGTGAAGCAGAGCTAGGAGGTGGTCCCACAGGGGATGCAGGGCCTTCTGAAGAAAGCGCTCAGGAAATGATGGAAGAGGAGGAAGAAATACCAAAACCGAAATCCGTTGTAGCACCACCAGGCGCTCCTAAAAAAGAGCATGTAAATGTAGTATTCATTGGGCACGTAGGTAAGTTGTAAGTGACTGTAAAGTAATTGGATATTTGTGTTGTGTATTATTTTGAACTTGAAGGATTAGAAATTAATCCTGTTCTTTGTAGGGATGTATGTGCTCATCATGTCTTGAGGTTAATAGGAGCATTCATCCTAATGAAGCTGCTCTGGAAAAATTAAAAAACTTAAAGAAGCTCTTTCAGGGAAGAATACCAAGGATAGAGTGTTTGTGTTCCTTTGGACACAACAATGTCTGTGCTCATGATTTCTCAAGTAGCTGCTCTGTTGAGTGCTGAAGTGTGTTTATGATCCAAAGAACAAAATTGGAAAGCAGTGCTCCTTTTCCGATTGTTTTAAATATTTTCAGAGGGTTCCTATTAATTGTTATTAAATTAAAAAATTATTCTTCAAAAATTAAGAATTGTAGAGCTATAAACAATAGATGAACATAATGCAGGGTTAAAAGAAGCATTTATAGCAAAATGTCCCAACTGAATAGCTTCAACAAGCTTCAGAAACATCTTAAGTGTCAAAGGTATGGAAGAATTTCAGAATCGTGAGTTTTACAGTAAATTCTGTATTTTCATTTGTACAGTCTCTTACCACCACAAGTTCTGTAGCTTAGTCCTCAGGTAAATTCAAAATGGAGTCACACAAAGGAAAGAGGCAGTGGGCAGAGGTATATCCAACATTGAAGAGCAGCCTACAGAAGTTAGGGACAAGGGAGAAAGGACGCAGGGAAAGGGATTTTGCAAGAGCTTCCCACACCCTTAACCCACACTTTTGCTGGATCACTGCTTGTTGGGTGTTTTTTTTGTTAGGGATAATGCCGAGTTTATATGTATGAAAACATAATTTTCAAAATTCAGTGTAATTGAATTGACAATGAATTGTTGTGGAAACAATCGAAGCTGGGCGATGCTTAAAGAAACTTAGATTACAATTAAAAATATGTCTTTGGAAATAATTTAGATTACCTTGTTTATAATTTTCTTCTTTTCTATGCTATTCTTTTAAATTGTGAATGACTTTTTTTTTTTTTTAGATGCTGGCAAGTCAACTATTGGAGGACAAATAATGTAAGGAAACTTAAATAAAATTTGTAGATTTCCGGTTCTTTCTTGTGAGTTAAAAATATGCTAAGTAAAACGAGTAGCATTTTCTTTATGGGTGTAATAAAAATAGATTAATATTTTTATAACAAAATTTTTTTGTTCCCTGTCAACTTAGTTGCTATCTTTGGAATTTCTTAATTCCAGAAGATCTAACTTTACCACTAGAGGAGTTTCACTTACTTAATGGAAACAATTATGCAAAAATATGCATTATTAATTAAAAAAACAGAATCCATTTCTCAGAACATGACTGTTTTTCTTCATTATTTTAGAATGCTATTTGAAACTGCTTTATACCCTTTGTTAAACTTTGTCCTTTTTGTGAAGATAAAAAAAAAAATTGAATAGCCTCATTCCCTGGTGCTAACATTGTCAGGCATAATTTGATTTCAAAATGTGACGTTATAATAGTTAAACTTTTAAGTCTATTTTAGAAACAGTATCTAGAGACTGCAATATTTTTATGAGACAAAAGAAAATAAATGCAGCTAGATCTTAGGATTTCTAAAAAAAAAAAAAAAAAAAAAGGAAACCAAGAAGTGGAAAGCAGTATGTGAAGAATTAAATGCTGTCCCACTGATGCAAAGTATTTCTGTGATTTTAAAATAATAGTCTCAGCAAAAATGGGAGGTCTTTGTCTTTGCATTTTCATCTTGTTTTGTTTTGACCAAACTGGAATGTTGGAATTGTCATGCTACATTTAACCTTGTAGTTCATACTAGAGCAAATTAGCATTTTATAATCTGAAGTGTCTGAGTGTTCTCCTTGTACAAGGGGATGCCTATTCTTAACACTCCTAACAATGTGTTATGTTCCTAAAGCTTTTTGTGGTCTTTTATTTTTGCAGAATATCCCTTTGTTATAGAGAAAAAAAATATGCTTGTACCAACTTTTTCATTAACCCTTTATTTACTGTTACAATTAATTTTCCTTATAAACCAAGTAGATTTCTGTTACTAGATCAGGTACAAATATCAGAGGAAAAAATGTGAAACTTTATAATATTATAAAGATGTACACTACTCACCTCTTAATAACTGAAAGATCTCTCTCAAAGTATCAGCTTCCTTGTTCTGTCTGAAAAGACTGAAATAAAAAATATATTTCTTTACATTTCAGAAATGTGGAAGGGTTTTGTGGAATATTCCAATCACAATTTTTACTTAATTTTGAAATATTGGATTAGTGTCAGAAATGGACTTAACAGAGGTAGTTTCTTTTCAAACTTGCAGAACATATTACAACTAGGTTTAAAAAAAAAAGATATTCCTCATACTACTTTGAAAGCGGTACTGGTGTACTTTGACATATCAGATAGTGATGTGGTTTTTTGTGGAGAAAAAAAAATTCACTGCTGCTCTCATCAGACTGTTCCAGTTTTCCAAAATAATCTCTAGGGATTGTATAAGTATTTAACTATTTGGAACTATGTTTCTGCTTATGTAAAACTGCATTTTTTTTTTCTCCCCCCACTCTTCTTAGGTATTTGACAGGAATGGTTGACAAAAGAACACTTGAAAAATATGAAAGAGAAGCTAAAGAAAAAAACAGAGAAACATGGTATGAACTTATTGAAGATAGGAGCATGCTTTTCTCTTTTCACTGTGATGAAAATGGGAAACTGATTTTTAGTCTCTGTAGCACTGGCTTCCTGCTGAAATGGGGTTTGAGTGTGGGAAGAGGAATCTCTTGTTTTCCTCCAGTATTTCTTTAAAACTATATGAAAGAATGCAATTCACATTGTAACAGGTTTTGCTGCTGCTTTTTTTAAAATTTTATTTTCTTTTTGGTAGATCAGTGCTTTACATTCTGATGCCTTGGTAAGCCTAGTTGTCTGGTAAAGAGGAATACAAGGCAGACACTTCTCTCAGGCAGCTATTGGGGTCATTCTATCTGTATGTCTTTTCACCAGTAAACAGCAGAGAGGTATCTAAGGGAGAGAGATCAAAGCTCTCACTTTGGCAGGCATGAGAAGAGAACAAGTGAATAGTTTTGGCTGTAATGTTTATTCATATAAAAATGACATATAAGATAGGGTCCGCGGTTTTTAAGTTTCCTCAAGGCAAGAGGATGCTGCTGTTGTGTGTGGATTTTTGGGGGGGCCTCTTGTTTGTGTTGGGTTTTGTTGGTGGTGTGTTTTTGTTTGGTTGGCTTTTGGTTTTGTACATGTGTGTATATATACAGCAGATATAGTAGCATGCTATCTCCTTCGAACAACTCCTGGAAAATTGGTTTTCCTTTTGGAAGCTTTCCATTTTTATCTCTGGTAGAGGAAAATAGGGGTTCAAAGGGCTCTGGAAAAGAAGTAGCTATAGACTTCCTTAGGAATAGAGCAGCAATGGAGCACTCAAGGGATGGGCATTGACCTGAACTAATTGTATTATGTGTGAGAGGGGAGAACAGAAAGGGTGACATACGTTCTTTTTATCAAGAAAGCATCATCCCCCAGTTGGGAGTTGACCACAGTTATAAGTATTTTGGGACTGTCCTCAAAAACTCTGGATACCTCCAAAAACAGATTTCCTCTTCTTTTAGAGGGTGAGTTGCAGGAAGTGCCTCTTTGAATGCTATTTTTATTCTTTAAAATATGATGTGATATACAGTAGAAAGTATGATGTACCTCTGTGTCAGTATCAAAGACCTTGTCAGCTCAGTTCATATATTGAGAGTCTTGAAGTTTCAGCAGTTCTTACTCTGTGATTGAGAAAATACTGTACTGTAGTGCAGAGTTGACATTTCAGTCAGAAATGCATCTTTCCCTGAAAACCCTGCTATGTGCAAAAAGGACATCCCATCCAGCTACAACACATAGATTCCTGCTTGACTCATGCTACCTGAGTAAAGCCTGACCTTCGGCTTGGCTGAAATCTTCCAGAAACACAGGTCACGGTGAAGATTACAGCGCATGCAACACACATACTGGTACAAATCAAAAGCCATCTAGTATTTAGATCTTGACGAGTGACAAATGGTTACTGCCTGGGGAAAACTGTGATTATATATCCGTCATTCCCGATGTCTAGTGCTTTCTCTGACTCAGGGAACCTCTTGAGCTGGAAAGGACATCTTTGTGTTTAGTAATCCCTGATGTTCCCTCCCTGATTGCTGGTCAGCTGAGTTAGCAGAGTCTCTTCAGATGTGATCCAGTCAATACAAAAGAAAAGCTAAAGATCTTTCTAAGCTGCTGTTAATGGTGAAAAATATTGGTATGTTAAGCCAGTTCAATTTAGGTATTACTACTTTTTTTCTCCTTAGTGAGTGTGTCAATTTTTTTTCTCTCTTTCCTATTCACCAAAGCCTGAAGGAGCTAAATAATTTTTTTTTTTGACATTTTAGTTCATCTCTCTAGCTTAGATCTAACTTGTTTGTCAATGGCTAATGGCTAATTAGGAGATATGATCAAAGTATCAAAGATGGGGGGGAATAAAGGTGGTGTCTATAGCCAACTTATGTTTAATATGTGCAAATAAATTACAGCTAATAACATATCTCGTAATATGAATATGTGTATATTGGAACTAATTTTTAAATAAATTATGCTGAGAGAGAGTAATTGTTTTCTATTTGATCCAGAGGTGTTTTTCAAACTGAAGCAAAGCTTAAAGTATTTGAGGCTAGATCATGCCTGGAGAACTTAGTAATTTAAAATATTTTTTTAGAATTGCGTCCTTCCAGGTGTGTGAGGGAGAGCTAGCGCTGGGCACTACAGCTCACTATATATATACAAAACAATAAGAAGTCATGATAAGTCTTAGAAATGCTTAAGTTCAGTAATGCTAAGGTGGTTAGAATAGTTGAGCAGAAAAAAAAGACACTTTATGATGAACGAATCATCATACATAAACTTAGTAAAAATTAATACAAAAATGGAATATTTGGATTGGTTTTTTTTAGGTACCTTTCATGGGCCTTAGACACAAATCAAGAAGAACGAGACAAAGGTAAAACAGTAGAAGTGGGTCGTGCCTATTTTGAAACTGAGAAGAAACACTTCACTATTTTAGATGCTCCTGGACATAAGAGCTTTGTTCCAAATATGATTGGTGGGGCTTCTCAAGCTGATCTTGCTGTGCTGGTAAGGACAAATCAGATTCTTTTATTTAGAATATACTGTGGAATTAAGCTTTTGATTTTTATTTTTTGTTTGCTTATTTACTCTTGATTCATTAGTGGGTAAAATTTTCAAATATTAAGTCTACTAACTGGAGTGGGTTTTGCAGTAAATTAAGAACTTCATAAAATTGTCCATGGGTGTTGTGTGATTTTTATATATGTCAGTGCAGAAACCAATGCATAATATTGAAGACATACCAGTGCATTTTGAAAGCTTTTACTAGTTGATTACCCAAAGTTATTTTTTAATAAGGCAGGATTATCCATTGTCAGTTCTTCCGTTGCAAGAATTGTAGAACTTTTAATAAAATGTGTATTCTTAATTAGGTTATTTCTGCAAGAAAAGGAGAGTTTGAAACTGGATTTGAGAAAGGTGGACAAACAAGAGAACATGCCATGTTAGCAAAAACAGCAGGTGTAAAACATTTAATAGTTCTTATTAATAAAATGGATGATCCAACTGTAAACTGGAGTAATGAAAGGTGAGTTTAAGATTACCAAAAAATATTAATATTAAAAAAAAAAATCATTAAAAGATAGGAATTGTTTTATTTCAGTAAGTAATTTTTTGCATCCCATTTTTGCTGAAAGAATGGTGGACTAAAGACAGAGGTTATCAAAAAGGTGGGAAAAACAGCAGCACAGTGCCTAGGACAGTGCCTCCCACTAAGCTTGAAGTTCTGCACTACTTACAAACATCGACTTAAACTGTTTGGATCTGTGCAGCCATATTTAACAAATCCGTGCATTCTAACAGAGTTTAATTGTTGACTTGGAAACTTTCTAGTGAACCTAAAAGGAATTGATTCTGTTTTCAGGACTTTAATTTGCCAGATTCTTGATTGCTTGGTCACATTTTTGCTAAACTCCTGGCTTAGATTTGGTGAGAACAGCATCATCCTGTTCACCCTGTATTATTTGGAGCTGTTCTTTTATGATAAGCTGAATCAAATAAGCAAATATTATTTTTAAATGGTTTGTGATCGCAGTCTGAGAAGGGGGGAGGGAAGGAATCTTGCAATTAGAATAGAATCATCTGGGCCGGAAGGGACCTTCAAAGGCCATCTAGTCCGGCCTCCCTGCAGTCACAGGGACACCTCCAACTAGACCAGGTTGCCCAGGGCCTCGTCAACCCTCACCTTGAATGTCTCCAGGGAAGGGGCCTCACCACCTCCCTGGGCAACCTGTTCCAGTGCTCCACCACCCTCATAGTAAAGAACTTCTTCCTAATGTCTAATCTAAATCTGCTCTTCTCCAGTTTATACCCGTTAGCTCTTGTTCTGTCGTTGCTGGCCTTTGTGAACAGACTCTCCCCAGCTTTCCTGTAGGCCCCTCTCAGGTACTGGAAGGC
>JAOQGH010000069.1:10574690-10585564 GCA_025769975.1 Gallinago jamesoni | reverse complement strand
CCTCTGTCTATGTCATTGATAAAAATGTTAAACAGTACCGGTCCCAGCACGGACCCTTGAGGGACACCACTTGTCACAGGTCAGGTAAAAATAGCTAGGAAGTCAATACGTAATATTTAAGTAACTAATAAAAACTACTAAGTTATTATTTGCTACCTTAAACTGAAATGTTACTGAAGAGTTTTCATTTTCCTAAGTGTCAAAATTTAGGTCTTTTAATGGCTTCTGTTGCATCTTTCTTCTCACCTCTCTAAGCTGGATGCTAAACAGTGTAACTTAGTCCTTCCCTAGAGAGATACTTGTGTAATGACTGGATACAGTTTTCTTCTACAGTATAGTAAGAGTTGTCAGAGAACTTGCTGTGCTGTCGAGAATCACGAACACTTTTGTGGAAAGCTATCAGGGATTGTGCAACCGTGCAACATCAGCCTCATTCACTAAGAGAATAAGGCCTGTCCAATTGTGCTGTCTTGCCTTTCCCAACCTTCTGACACTGTTAAATTCAGATGAAACTGACTGAGGGAAAGAAACATGATAGAAATAAATAGCATTAAGTTTTAGGGAATTATGTAGGAGATTAGAGAAGACCAAGCCACCACTAAAGTGAAAGCCAGCAGCATGACCTCAGTAACTGCCTGCTTGGTCTGTCCTGTTATCTTGGCCTGGATGTCCTGCTTAAAAGCAGATATAGCATGTGCTGCTGCTTCCCCAGCCCAGTGATTCAGGGATATGGGGAGAACTGATGATGCTTTATGGAGCAGAGGAATGAGGGGAAATAATACCAAGTTGTGCTGGAAGACTGGGGAGAAGATGTAGGTAGCCCATTAAGTTTTGTTAGGTTTGCTTGCTGCTGCTCACAAAATAACTGCATTGATGAAAATTAGATGTCTGGTTTTCTTGTTGGTGTTTTTTGTTTGGTTTTGTTTTGTTGTTTTTTTTAAAGCACAGTATTATGTTATACTGGAATAATTGAAGGTTATCTTTATCTGCTTGTCATTTTAATAGATATGAGGAATGTAAAGAGAAACTGGTGCCATTTTTGAAGAAAGTTGGCTTCAATCCCAAAAAGGATATTCATTTCATGCCCTGCTCAGGACTGACTGGAGCAAACCTTAAAGAACAGTCAGAATTCTGTCCTTGGTATATGTATGTATCTTAAATTGAACAACTTTGTATATTTGCTATATTTCAGTAAAAATAAATGTTACAGTGCAGCTTGGAAGAAGCGTAGCGTGGTGTATTGCAGCTGTGTTCTAAAGTGCTTGAGGAAATACGATTGTATTGTAGGGCAACAAGAACACAACCAAGCAATGAGACAAATAAAAGCATTTGCTAACTGGTGATTGAAGTTAGAAGATTCTGGAATAGCAGTATTCTTTAGTTTTGCAAGTTTGAGTGCCATGCTAGCCCTTGAATTTTCCAGTGATGTTGCAGTTGACATGTTGCTAGAATGAGTAATTGTTTGATGTGAACAGTTTGCTTGAAGCTGTATTATAATTAGTGACACACCATGTCTCTCACTGGATGTCATGTTTTCCAATATTGTTCATGGCAGTTAAAACAGATTAATGAAAATCATTTTTGGACCTAGCTTACAGTTTTGTATTTCCAAAACATGTTACACATCTAGCAAGATTCTCAGTGGAATAATTAGTTTGTATAAAATATGACTGTAACATAACTTAAAAACTAAATGCAGTTCCTGGGTATTAACATGTTAGTTAGGGTAAAGTGCACACTAATGATGGGAAGTTATGATAGATTTAATCGTCTTAGAGGTCATTGTTCGTAATGATGATAGAATGAAAATCATTCCTTTTGTTGGACTGCGTTTACCCATTCTGAGTAATTGTTAAATAGAAGGGTGCTCACAAAATTGAAAAAAATGCTTTCTGCTCTTTTAGTGGATTACCATTTATTCCATACCTGGATAATTTGCCAAACTTCAACCGTTCAGTTGATGGACCAATCAGGCTGCCAATTGTGGATAAATACAAGGTACAAATTAAAATAATAGGTTTGGAAGTATAAGTTGACTGTTACCAGAAAGCAGTAATTGACTATTTTTAGAAGGTATCTTTTTTTTTTTTCCCTTTGATATGTCTCCATTTACAACTGTAGAATAGAGGTGGGGAGGGGAAGTAAATTATTTTGGCATTATATGAGACTCTTAATCTGTAATCTTTCATGAGAAGTTTCCAAAACATTAAGTATAGTGGTGCTAAATTACTTCATAGGGTTAAGTAATCATGCTTAGAGTTAAGTCATAAATAGAGCAGACTCTTTAGAAAAATGTTTTAAATTTTTATGGTTTGTTTTTTTTTTTATGTAGGATATGGGCACTGTGGTCCTTGGGAAGTTGGAGTCGGGCTCTATTTGCAAAGGACAGCAGCTTGTGATGATGCCAAACAAGGTAGCGTAAGGTTTAGATATTAAAAAATGTTACTACCCTAAAAAAGAGCTTGATTCTTAAAGATATTCATTACCTTACATCAGAAAAATTTCTATTGCTCATTTGAACACAACTAAGCTTTCATGTTTTACCTGGGTGATGTTTCCAGGGCAGGGTGTGTGCGTGTATACACTTCCTTAGCATTCAGAACTCTGGTTGCTTTTCTGCTTTTAAGGTAATTTAACAGACAGTGGCTTTTTATAAAACTGCTTGACACACATCTGACGCCCATTTTATTTAGGGGTTGATTAGGAGAAATTCATAAATTGTAAATGGCTTTTAAATGCATTCAGTAAATAGCCAGTGCTTTTGATGATAAACTTTTTTTTTTTCTTATTACTTGGGCAGTTAATGAGGATTGAACTTAAATTTCAGGAAGTCAGAACAATAGACCATTTTCTGAAACTACTCTTTTTCTTTTTTTTTTTTTTTTACTTCTTTGCCTTTCCAGTATTTATTTTCTGTTGGTAGATACAAAAATCAGGAGAGGTTATAACGTACAAGAACATTAGGAAATACATTTTGGTGTTTGCTTGGAGAGTGTCAAATATACCTTTGGTATTTTTTGTCATCTTCTCCAGGAAGTCTTGTAGAATTTTGAGATTCTAGGGCTTCCTGGATTGTGTTAATATTCATACTGTTGTATTTTTAATGTAATGAATCTATACAACAATGTGGCTTTTGCACTCTTGGTAGATAATATGCATCCTTTGTATCTCTCATCTCTTTATAAGTTTTAAACTCATTTCACTTTGAGAAATAGTGGATATTTTTGAAATTTCCTTTCCATTGAATATACACTGTAGAAGTCTATTAAAACACATTTGATTAACTATGCTGTTTTAAATATTGGTAAGTCATAATTCAAATATTCTAAATGTTCTGAAGCTTGCAGAACAAAATAAAATGAATCTAAACTGTAATGGAGTTATGTATTGAAATCTTGTTGTATTAAAATTATTTTGTAGCAGACTAGAATATTCACAATACAAAAATGCATTTTTGCTTTATTTAAGCACAATGTGGAAGTTCTTGGAATCCTTTCTGACGATGTAGAAACTGATTCAGTAGCCCCAGGTGAAAATCTAAAGATCAGACTGAAGGGAATTGAAGAGGAAGAGATCCTTCCAGGATTTATTCTCTGTGATCCCAACAACCTGTGTCATTCTGGACGCACGTTTGATGCCCAGGTAGAATAACTGGCATTGCTGTATAGATGGGTAAAAAGCATTGAAATATTTTGCTTGTGCTTCACCTAATCTAAATTTCAGTAGTTTGAAGTTTCATTTCAGATTTCTTGTCCACTATCATATCTCTAAATTGACAATAACATAGATACCTGAGACTGACATTATTAATTTGGGTTTTTAAAATATAATTTGTTTTAAATGTAACTTCTCAATGAAGGTTTTAGTTACCTAAAATCATGAAAGCAAGATATTGTCATGCCAATTCTTCAATTTTATGCTTTCATATTATTAACAACTTCAATATAAATTTTGTTACTTTAACAAAAACTTGTTACGTGTGTATTGTTCAACTGTACTTTTTAATATAGTTCTGTATTTGTTTATTCTTTGCTCTTTATAATGGAAATAAGGAAAAATGCACTTATTTTTAATTGTTTTACAGATAGTGATAATTGAGCACAAATCCATTATCTGCCCAGGTTATAATGCTGTGCTGCACATCCACACCTGTATTGAAGAAGTTGAGATAACAGTAAGTGTCCTTTTAAGTTGTGATGTGAATATAGGCAATCCACCTGTTGGGGTAAGGAGTTCTGTCATGACGTACATCTACAGAGCAATAATGCAACAAAGCTCCAGCCTTGAATGGAATCTTTGGTCAGTACCAGAACATAAACAAAATGGCTGTAGCGGTTAGCATAAACCTTCTGCAAAGTGTGGTAAGTCATGACTGACTTTCTTATGCAGTAAATCTTAGAAGGTTTTTCTTAATGTATTTCCAAGTATTTTCTTTTGTAGACCACTTCAGTTGTGTCTAACCTTTATGTTAGCACTCAGTTTTGGTTTTTTTTTCCATATACAGGCCTTAATCTGCTTGGTAGACAAAAAAACAGGAGACAAGAGTAAGACACGGCCCCGTTTTGTGAAACAAGATCAAGTATGCATTGCCCGTTTAAGGACAGCAGGAACTATCTGCCTTGAGACATTCAAAGATTTCCCTCAGATGGGTCGCTTTACCTTAAGAGATGAGGGTAAGACTGCTTCATCAACAGTTACTGCTGCAAAAATGCAATTATTTGAAAGAGGAGATCATGCATGGCTATGAGGTATTAAAATGCTGGTGTCTGGTGGAAATCACTATCTGGGTAACAATGGAAAAGTAAATCTAAGCAAATTGTTGCCATTGTGCAGAGTTCTGGCTACTAACAAGAAGTGCTTTATTTTAGAGGAATAATGTACAGAAATGTGCACTGTGAAACAAAAGGTTGAATTTGAAAAATTGCTAGCACTGTTTTCTTAATGCATCCTGGAATGTCCACCTACAATATGAATACCATAGTTTCTCTATTTAAAGTTAGTGGGTTTGTACGTTGGGCTTTAACTCATGCTCACCCTGGTAAAACTCATAGATTTGTGGGATGTATTTAAAATAAATTATCTTTAAAAGTAGTGAACATATCTAGTAGAATGATTCTGCCTTGCCTTCTCCTTGGATGAATGTAAAACAGGCTTTCCACAACCCACATTGTATTGTTTGCTGTGAGAACAGCAGTTTGACTATTTTTAAGATTTGTTTTTGTCCTTTTAAAATACACTGGTGGTTTTATTCTACAACACAACAGTTTATTCTCTGCATCATTTCTAGTACTTTGGAGAGCCTGTATTTTTGGGAGACGTTTTCATGGTCTTAGAGACTTACACGTTCTATTAACAGTATATGTAACTGTACTGTTTATCTCCTTGGTTTAGGTAAGACCATTGCAATTGGAAAAGTTCTGAAACTGGTTCCAGAGAAGGACTAAGCGTTTCTCTCAATGACCCCCGCACAATACTGTGAGGAAAATCGACTCTGCAAAAGCCTACTTCACACCGCCTTCTTATTTTCTGCCCATTGATAAACTTCTCCCCATATTTTGCAAAGACAAATTTCACAGCAAAGGTCCACATTATGTCAGCTTTCTCATATTGAGAGCTCTGCTATGCCACTGTTGAATTTTCCCCAAAAATTTTTTTTTTCTCCCAAATTCTGCTTCCTTGGAAAGATTCGGCAATAGCTTTGTAAGTGATGTGGACATAATTGCCTATAATTATGAAAATCTAAAGGATTTTTAATGTTTAATTTCCCCCAGCATATATATTAAGACCTCTTTTTTCCAGGCAGATCATTCAGAGTGTGCGAGTGTGTGTGCACATGTTACAAAGATGACTACCATGTTAATAAACTATTCAATTTGAAATCTTTTTCGGTATTTGAATTGCTTTTGAATAATGTTTTTTATCCAGATGTAACGCAGTTGCATTAGCTTTTTAACTTTCCAGTAACCTAGGTATTTGGTTACTTGGACTTTTCTAAACTCCTCAGCCTCCCCACACACACAGTTTTAAATGAGGCAATTGGGCACTCAACCAAGTTTGTATTAAAATAATGAGGTTTGCCCCTTCCCTTTGTTGAATGCATTCTTAAAATTAAAAAACATTCATGCAAATGTGGCACCTTCATTAGCTTTACATTTGTTAATATCGTTGGCAAATCTAGGATGACTTAACTTCATTACTAGACACAGTAAGACAATTTTGAAGGTTAGAACTACATATTGTGACTCTATAAAAATTCAGCATTAAATTCGTAACTGCAGAAAATGCTAACAACCAATAAATCAGTGAAACTTGCAAAAATAAGAGAATTTGTGGCAATAGTGCCTATTAGTATTTATAAGAGCTGCATTTTGTGGGAGAACTGGGCCAATTAAAAAGTGCCAGTTATATAAGTTACTCAGTTCACCCTGTCTTTAATTTAGAGGGCTGGATAATCCTTGCTGTTTTAAAGATCAGTCTGAACTGAGAGGGAGAAAGACTTATTTAAATCCCGAAGAGTTTGCACATAGTGAAATATGGGAGGATCAGAATCAAGCACAGTCTGTAAATTTTTGCATATCAAAAAGCAATGTAAGCTGATGAGGACCAGTGAAGTTTTTCTTGAGAAATTAAAGTAAAACTGGTTCCAAATAAAGCTTACTTAGTACAACTTGAAGGAGCTGCATAATAAAACCCTATTTAGCTGCACTTTGAAAATGGACTGTCTACAGTTGCTATCCTGATTCTAACAATTAGGATGAAGACTAATGGATTTTTTTTTCATTTCCCAGAGTATTAGTAGTAACTATTAAAAGGTATCTTCAGAGCTTCTTCAGAATGTCTTAAGCTAAACGTTTTCAGTTGTACAATTGTGGCAAGCCCATCTCCTCCCCCAAAAGTTTACAGTCTAGTGACTGTATCTGAATTCACAGATAACTCAAAACTGAAACAGATTTACCTTTTTTGTTTTTTTTTTTTTTGTTTTGTTTGTTTCTTTGTAACTGTGGAACTCCCATTCATTTCACTTACAGCTACATTGTATGGACAGAAGAAGTTATTGTCCTTCAGTTTCATATGACTACACTTGTAGCTACCGTAATGCATGGAATTTAAATAAATTTTATTATGTCTGCAAATCTCTGGGCTTTTATTTTTTTGGTAAATCAGAGTTTAAAATTAACTTTTTTTTTTTCCTACCAAGTGAACAAATCCCACAGTTCCTTGGATCTTAAACTAATGGAAGAAATTAAAGCCAAGGAGACTTACTATCTTGTTCATATTCTGGATTGACTTAAGATTTCCACATATCTGACTGCTTTCTTGAAGTAAGCTCATGGATTTGAAATGTGCAAAGACCATTGGAGAATACTTACATTTAGATTCCTAAATTGTTAAACTTTTAAAATGTTTTTTTAAATAATTGAAATGCATCTCAAGACTACATAATGTTCTAGTAGAATTTTTCCACTTTTGAGCAAACTTAATGAGGGATTCTAAAACTTCATTATTTGGAGGCTGGACTGAGTGGTTTTTATTAAACAAAAAAATTGTCTGGTGGGTTGAAATACCAGTCTTAGCATTTCTGTTACTCATCCCAGCTAGTGCATTTGATTACCATTTCCATAAATCCAGTTAATGTCACCATGTCTATAAAGGGAGGCTAAATTATTTAAAGTTCATTAACAGAATCTACATTATACAATTAAAGATATTGCTAACCTGTAGGAGGTTTTTATTTGGGTATAAAATATTTGCATTCTATAGAAAACATACTGATTTTAAACTGTAAGGCATAAATCTACACAAATTGGCTGTGTTTTAGGTAGAAGTGCTGAAAGTACATAATACTTGAAGAGTCCTGAGATTACATCTCAACTTTTTCATTTCATCTCCATTCTACATTTTATAGTCCCATTTTTACTACTGAGTACAGCTAAATCTAGATGAAAGAAGAAAAAAGATCATGTGGCTTTGTTTGAAATAAATACTATTTGCTGATTCACTGATGTAATAAACTTTTTTAAATGACCATTTTGAATACTTCCTTTTGTGAAAACATGTGGTGTGTTGCTTTGAAGATGGAAAAAAATAAAGGAGCTGTGCAACCACAACAGCTTAAAGGATGGAAAAGGATTAAAAAAAGGAAAAAGAAATAGAAGTTCGATTGAAGCTACAGGAGCCTTAGGAGCACTGCCAGTGTAACTGCTAGTGTGCAATGCCAGCAGAGCATTCCTGGATCCTGGTGTGGATGTAACTCACACCACCAAAACTGTGAGCATGTTCTGCAGAAAAGAGGAATTTGGGGGGTTCCCCCCTCCACTATAATGACATTTACAGCATTCTGTATGTGCAGTGCAGCATCAATGAGGATCACCTCTCCCTGATTGTTGGCCAAAGTTTTTTAACATAGGTATGGCTTAAGTGTATAGCCATGATGTAACTTAAAAAAAACATAAATTATAATTCTATAAATTAAAACCTTGTATGTCCTTGAATGGAAAGCTTTTGGTATATGAAACAATAATTAAATGTAAAAAAATATAATTAAATCCAAATGTGCAGCAGTACTAATTATTTTGCAACAGGAAAATAATTACTTGTTTCTGCAAGTTACAAGAAGTAAAGCACACTCAATGGAGGAATGGTTACACCAATCAGTTGACTAAATTGCCATCAACTACCTACTTTAAACCATTCCAGCTACCTTGGTCATCTTTGCACACAATCTGGAACTGATACACAAACATGATGGCACCAGTTTCCTGAGACACTTATTCTGGTACTAAATTGTATTCTTGAACAAGCTATTGGTGATGGTGTAATAGTGTTGTAAGAAAAATGGCTGCTTTAAGGAGGTTTATCCATGGGGATATTTGCTGGTCGTGAATTTTATGCCCCTCTGCAGATTTTTTTTTTTCAGTGGCATAAAATCCCAGCAAAAATTGCTCGGTGAAGAACCTCTATTTCAGACTACTTAATGGCACCAGTCCATATGTTAAAAGCTATTAATTATGAGAAATGTGTTTTTATAAGTGTTTATTATTGAATATTACCTAAGAAAAAAAGATTGTTTCAATGTCCCAAGTATTTGATTCTGTATTATTCTGGCTTTTTGGTTCTTAATGCAGACTGTTTAAATGATGATGTTAAAGCAGATGAAATGTACTCCAGACAAGACTGTTTTCTTCCTGAACTGACACTTAAAGGCTCTTACTTACTCTGCTGTTTTTGTATACCCTATAGAGGATTTGGTAAAGAAAAATATAACAACAAAACTGGAGTTACTACTGAAGATTTTATATTGTGAACCTGTTTCTTTTCTTGTGTTTATTTTAATGCACTACAAACCTGACAAAATACTTCTTTTCCTCTGAAGAAATGCTAGAAAGGAGTCTAGTCTTAATATAAAATGGAAATTTATGCTAACAAACCCAAAATCTGGTGTGTGTATATGTAACTTTTAATAATACATTTCCTTTCATGGGCTTTCATTCATTCCCAAAAAAGTCTAAGCTTCCAACATACATTGGATTTTTCCATATCTCCCCTCAGTTACATAGACCTAAAAAAGTCCACATATTTCTGAATAAGAGCGATAAGAGACATGGCAGACTAACTGTTGGATGAAAAAAAAAGTTACTTGAGACTGTTCCTGTCATCTGGTAAGCCTGTGGAACTGATGATAGGCAAAGGAAATAAGAAAACCTTACAGCTTATGTCACAGAGAGGTGCCTCTGTGCTTCTGAGAAAGTAGTCTTTGAATAAGTGAATAACTTGCACGGTAAGCAGTTAATTAGATTATAGCTAGAAGCTTAGTCTAAGCTTGCAAAGGAATACAGTCTAAAGAAAAATAGTGCTTGAACTCCAGATCAAGCCAGGAGATTCTCTTCTGAGATCCCTGTTGTAAGGAACGACTTACTGGGGGTTTAATTTCTGCATGTTCTTTTTGGTACTGTTGTTATGAGAAGTACCCTTCTAGACATCTGGGATTTTTACATCAAATAATCTGGAGGAACACAAGCCTGGTACCGGAACTTTTGGGATGCACACGAAGGGGATAATCTTAAACCTCAGAGACCTGTTTACAGCAGAAACAATTGCTACTCGTACATCTCTTTTGCTAGGAGGAAGCATAAAATTAGGGATATATAGAAACATCTTCCTCAGTAAGTAATGAGGTAGAATGTCTTGCAATTCTGTAATTTTAAATCTTAGCTTTTAAATAAGTGTGATAAATGGCGCAAGGAAAAATACATACTTTCATCATCTGACAAGGTTAAATTGAGAGCAGAATATGTTTAGTGTACAGCAGTAACTGATAAAAGTAACAAACCTAATTTCCCTTGTAAGAATAGCTATTATTTGTGAACTTGCTAAATTAAAAACACATTCTTTATATTCATCACAAGATGTATTAAGCTGAAATATCCAGAGATTAACTTATTTTTCCAAGACAGCTTTATTAGCTATGTCAAACACCTTTCAAGAGAAAATCATGGAATCACAGAATTGTCAGAGTTGGAAGGGACCTCTAGAGATCATCTAGTCCAACTCCCCTGCTAAAGCAGGAAGGCCTAGAGCACATCACTCAGGACTGCATCCAGGTGGGGCTTGAAGATCTCCAGAGAAGGGGACTCCACCACCTCCCTGGGCAGCCTGTTCCAGTGCTCCATCACCCTCACTGTAAAGTTTTTCCTCATATTTGAGTGGAACTTCCCATGTTCCAGCTTGAGCCCGTTGCCCCTTGTCCTATCGCTGGAAACCGCTGAAAAGTTTGGCTCCAACATCCTTTAACCCAGTCTTTAGATACTTATAAATAAGGTCTCCCCTCAGCCTTCGCTTGTCCAGGCTAAAGAGTCCCAGCTCCTTGAGCCTTT
>JAOQGH010000069.1:10468680-10573633 GCA_025769975.1 Gallinago jamesoni | reverse complement strand
ACCAGTTACAACATCATAGAAGGCTATCAGATTGGTCAAGCATGATTTACCCTTGGTAAATCTGTGTTGACCAATACTGATAACTTCTTGATCTTCAATGTGTTTGGTGATGACATCCATCACGAGCCGCTCCATTATTTTCCCCAGGACAGAGGTGAGACTAATTGGCCTGTAGTTACCTGGGTCCTCCTTCTTGCCCTTTTTGTGGACTGATGTGATATTTGCACATAGGCCATGTGGGATGGTTGCTGAGTGGGGCAAGTGATTTTGGGTGCAGTTGGGCTGCATCCTGAGAGCTGGTTGAAGTCAGAGCAAGACTCTGTCATTTTTAAAAGGAAATTGAGGGAGACTCAACAATGACTGGAGAAAAGCAACTGTTCCCCCACCTTCAGAAAACACCAAGAGGAAGATCTGGGAGCCACAGACCAGTCATTCTCACTTGGTCCCTGGAAAAATCATGGAACAAGTCCTCTTGGAATAAATTTTTGGGCACAAAAAGGAGGTGCCTGGGAACAATCAGCACAAATTGACCAACTGCAAATCATCTTGACCAATCTGATTACTTTCTATGAAAAAATGACTAGATTTGCAGATGAAGGGGAAGGAGTGGATGGCATTCTCCTCAGCTTTAGCACAGCTTTCAAAAGTTTCCCACAATCTTCTTGTATCCTAAAGATTCTGGTCTGGGTGTGTGGCCAACCAGATGGTGAACAGCTGACCAAACAATGGGGCTCTGAGGGCAGAGATGATAGCTCATACGCGACCTGAAAGCCAAAAACAAACAGAGGAGTTCTCTGTTGCATTCAATATCGCCATCAGTGACCGGAAGCATGGTCACACCAGGCTTGCAGATGACATCACACCTGAGGACCAATCAGTGCCCTCGAGGGCAGGGCTCTGATAGAGAGAGACCTAGGCAGGCTGGAGAGATTGGGCAACACAAAGCTTTCCGTGTTCAACAAATACGGAAATCTGCATTTGGGAAGGAGGTGGGGAATAACAGGAAAGGACCTGGGTCACAGCAACTTCAACACAGCCACCTAAACACCTTCCCGGGAAGCCAGAGTGCCCAGCAGCATCCCGGGCTGGACCAATATAGCACCATCAATAGGTAAAGGCGAGTGCGACAAAACCCGTGTTTTCCCTACAGGGCAGGGAGCGCACCCTCCCTCCCCGCAGACTGTGGAACCCCGGCTGCACACAGCCTCGAACGCCCTGCGCGCACCGGCCGGCCCACCCGCCTCTGGGGCAGGCTGGAGGGGACACCTCGCACCTCCCTTCACGCCGAGGGTGGTGCTCCCCCCCCTCGGCCCGCCCCGGAGGTGCCCCGCCGTGCCCCGGAAGGCGGCTGTGCGCAGGCGCGGCGGCCGCACGTGGTGCCGGCGGAGCCATGGCGGGCGGCGCGGAGCAGCTGGAGCGTGCCCAGGTACGGCGGGCGGCGGGGCGGGGGGGGACGGGCCGGCAAGGGCCGAGAGCGGTCCCGGCTTTAACTGCGGCCGCGGCGGTGCCGTTGTAGGTGAAGAAGGCGGTGGAGGCCCTGCTGGCCTTCGCCAAAAGCAAGGCCAAGGGAAACGCGCTGCTCCTCAACGAGAGCGAGAACATCCAGCTGCTGGTGACGGTCTGGAAGGTCCCGGGGGTGGCACAGGTCATCAAAATGTAAGAAACTTATCCTTGGTCTCGTAGTTACCGGGGGGGCTCTTGTCCTTTGGCTCGGAAAAGAGCACTTGGCGGATTCTGAGCTGAAGGGGTTTGGCGGCCGCCGTGCCGTGCCGTGCCGGGAGCGGGAGCCGTCGGGCCGGAGCGCTGCCCTGCCCCGCGCCGGGCCGGGTGCCGCCGGTGCTCGGCAGTGCCCGCTTCGTTCGCACGGACAGCACTGGGGTTGGGGGGTGCCAGGCACGAGGTACGTGCCTTTCAGCCCTGAAGCTTAAGAAATCCATCTCTCCTTTGTCTTAACCCACTACCAGATCGTTAGAAAGGCTCCGGCTTCTCTCTTGTGATACCCAAAACTGAATTACAAGTTTTCTTTTAAGCTGTCACAACACACTACGTTGATAAAGTTTCCATCTGTTTATCTGGGCCTCAGTACTACAAAGATTTGTTTGTTGTCTGGATGCAGCCGTGGTGTAAAGAGAGGAGCGTGGATGGTCGTCTCCCTCCCAGGACCTGGGTGGTAGCAGCTCCTGGCAGGACAGATGGGTTCAGTGGTGTATCCGACTGGAGCCATGCCATATGATTGTTTAACTTTTACAGCTCTGTGTGCTTTAAAAAGTCGGGGTTCCTCCAAGGACATTTAGTAGTTAACAGTGATCACAGTCTAGATACATAGCTCTCCTGTGGTGCTCATTAAAGGGTAGTGATCTCTGCAGGCAGTGTACACCTAGTTCTGGAAGAAGCATCCTCCTAATGTTCCCTGTCCATCTCATATTCTCATTGTAGACCGCTGCCCCATGGCATTCGACCAGAAACAGCTGAGGTTTGCCTCTTCACAAAGGATGAACCGAATCTATCAGCAGAACAGACTGAAAATCTGTACAGGAAACTTTTAATCCAGAATGGGATCAAAAGTATTAGCCAGGTAAGGGGGAGATGTGGTGGTGCAGTATGGTACTGACATTTCTTTCCTCTTGTACCAAAGGAAAGGGAAAGTAGTTTCCCTGTTTAATATTCCAGTCTACGTGGTTCTGAGCTAGTGATCTCTAGTAAGATTTTTCTGGCTATTCAAACTGTAGTTTTTCTAAACTGCAAAATTTAGTCGGAATAACTTTTTCAATTTGAAACAGGATCTCTGGCAATCAGATGTAACTGCTAGACAAACGCTCAATATTTAGTTTGAGTAAGCAACTGGAAAATCTCACAATGTAAAAGAATATTTGAGTTCTTTGCAGCTGGATTGGATTGTTTATGCTACTAGTAATAAAAATAGAAAAGAATTTGACTGTTGTATTTAACCTTGACTTAGATGTTACCGTGTATTCAAGTTGTTTGGTGATTCACAGTTACCATGCAGGTCTATATTGTTTGATTCTTAAAACAAGAAGTACTGTTTCCTTTTGCTATGGATTGTCTTCAGCATTCTAAAATAATGCACCGTGATGGACTGCCAGTTACCCAAGTTAATTCTGTACAGTTCTCAGAAGTGTTCTAGGCTGTGTTTTCAGCAGTGGGGACTAAACTGTTACTTGCATTGCAGGTCATCTCATACAAAACCCTCAAAAAAGAGTATAAACTATTTGAAGCAAAGCGTCGCCTCCTGAACAGATTTGATCTCTTTCTGTCTGATGACCGAATTAGGAGGCTCTTGCCCTCGCATCTAGGAAAACATTTTTATGAGAGGAAAAAGTAGGTCTTTAAATTCTGTGTATCCATTTTGCATTATCTTTTTTAACACTGGATTATTCTTCATAAAGTTGGTTGGGGTTTTTTGGAGGGGGTTGGGTTTTGGTTTGACGTGTTTGTTTTAAGGGTTTTTTTGGAACTTTTTGTTTTAAATTCCCCTCCTTTCTTTTTTAGGGCACCTTTATCTGTAAACCTGAAAGCCAAAAATCTTGCTAAGGAGCTACAAAAACACATCCAGGGGACTACACTCCCAGTTACCAACAAAGGTTGCTGTTAGTAAGTATGAGTAGATTAATACTCTGCTTGAAGGATGGTCGTACCTTAACTGGAGGAATTTTAAATGAGTTATTTTTATTCCATTAATATGTGAATAGAAGAGATTAACGGTCAGCATTCCAGATATGGGCCATTTTGAACCTTAACCTGTATGAAGAAATCAGTAGTTCTACTTATTAAGAAGCTTTACTTTTTGTCTCTTTTTCCTTATACATAAGGAATTTCTAGGCAACTGTCACTGTCAAACAGCACATACAATCACAGAAAAATATTTCTGTTAAATTAGGTAAAAATAATTCCAAAATACTCTGTTCTTGTAAAACTTTTTTTATCTAAATTGGTAATAGGCTTAGTAATATAAGGCAGAAGTTGCATGCATATCCAAATATGGAAAGATTAATACAGGTAAATCTATTCTGACTGTTATTACAAAAGACTTCTGCAATAGCCAGCCATCCTATATGAAAGTGAAGATAATTGCAGATAAGTAGGCTTTTTTTTTTTTTTTTTCATTTCTGGGTATGCCTGAGAACAAGTAACTTGACACATGTTTATTTGCCCACATATAAATATTACTCTTTTATTCTTTCAGTACAGCACGTGTAGGTCACACTGGAATGAAAGCTGATGAGATACTAGATAATATCATTGCAGCAGCTGAGGTCATTGCTAAGAAGTTACCAAAGGTACTGCTGATTGACTGTGTTAAAGCCAAGCCAGTTCATAATTCAGCCTTGTTATTTTTACATAAGGTACTGGTTTTGTTGTTGCAGAATTGGAAAAATGTAAAAATTCTTCACCTCAAAACACTTAAATCAGTCGCACTTCCAATTTTTACTGCAAATATCTCCAACTTGGATGAGCTTGACAGCCAGCCATCTCTCAAAAAGAAGAAAGTAAAAAAGCAAGTAAAGGTAAAAAAAAAAAAGAATTCTTTAAACTTCCCATAAAACCAAATTAGAATGACTAGTTCTTTGCCTTCCTTTTACATGCTATAGTATCCGATGTGTTGGGTAAAAATGTTTTAGTAGTTGATCCCAGGCATTTATGACTACAAATGGGTTAGGCGCTCCTGACTGAGCACTTCAAATACTCAATAATTCTAACAAAATCTTGGAAACTCCATGATAGGTTGTAAAGCAAACTGGAAATAAGTTAAGCGTTTCTAGTCCTAAACTGTAGACAGCTGAGATTCATTCGTAAGACACTTGTATTGTTTATTCACATTTGCCTTCTGAAAATATACTCACTAATATATACAGATACAGACATAAAACATTATTTATTTGCTAATCAGTGGCATCTGAATAATTCACAAGTTCATATACTTGTATATATAAGGGGAGGCTCACCTATTTTTTTTAAGAAATAGAAAAATATTAGCTATTCCTTTGTACCGACTTCTGCTTGTTTTGTGTGTAAAATAAATTTGGAGCATATATATTCAACCTAAAGACTCTATCTGGATGTTATTATTGCTTACTTATGAGCTGTTTATTATAAACTTCTGAAAGTAATGCATTTTTTATATTTTACATACAGTTGACCAGTCCAGGTGTATTAAACAACAATATTTAAATTAATGTTGTTAGACTCTCTTGTTTTTCACCATATTGAAGCAGTTATTATACATTTAGAACTGTTATAGGGGTTTGTCTGAGATGTACTTACAATTAATTCTAGGAGGAAAAGAAGAAGAAACCAAAGAAGTCAGCTAAAAAAATGAATTCAAGTCAAGTCACATCAACAACTGAAATTGATGCGGCTGCTGCTACCAAGGAGCTTGCAATAAAAGAAAAGGTAGAAGCAGTCCAAGAACCAGGTGATCATGATGATGATGATGAAGAAATTCCACAGCTGGTGCCTATGCAAACAACCATCTTGGCTGAGCTGGAGGTAATTGTTGAATAATATTGAGAAGCTCACATTTTAGTTAAAATTTAAGACTTTGAACTGTTTAAATTGTTCATTGCTCCTTAGGAAAGAGTGTGTGTTAACACACTTCAAGTGAACCAGATTATTTTTTTTTTAATATGTCATGAAACCAAGAGCTGACTGGGGGGAGGGTGTGCCTTGGGGAGATTATTTTGTTTGTTTGTCTGTTTTGAGGGTTTTCTTATTTCTTAGTTGACCCCTCTTACAGACAGAGGAAGCCACTGGTTATTGTCCTTCTATGTATTTTTCTGAATAGCAGCAATTTTGCCTGGGTCAAGTAACAAGCCTGAAGTCAGAAGAAAGGGTAAATGATTGAGAAACAACTTTTAATACTTAATCAAGAGAATCATAAAATTTTTAATTTAAAAAAAATTAAATTAAATTTTAATGTATAATTTCCTGTCTGGAATGCAAAACTTAAGGAAAAACAAGTAACGTTCTCTAGGATAGTAATATACAACATTAACAATCACATAATAGAAATTGAGAGCTTGCAGCTTGCATGAAATGTTGCACAGACTTATTGTTGTCAGTATTTGGCATGATGTGAATCACATTGTTAACCTGTCTGCAAAACAGCCAGACTGGTAACACGTTTAACAAATATCAAGGAAAAATATTTGGATGAATAAAACAATAACACTTAGAAATTACACTGCATTCATGATTGGTGCGTATCCTTAAACTCTTAATGATGCACTTTTGCCCAAACTGAAGCCATCAGAAAAACTCATACAGGTTGCTTCAAGCTGCTCTTCTACAACAGGTCTGGATTAGCTTGTGATGTTTTTGCCAGAGACCTGTTTCCAGAGACCTGTGATAGATAAAGTTAAGAGTTGTGTTGTATGAATTGTTCTGATGACAGCAGCTTTCTTTCATGAGAGCCGTTTGCGAATATGTGATAAATTCTAGGGAATACCAGGCCTAGTGCACAGATAGGAGTGCGGTCAGTTTGTGTGTCTACAGCTGGACTTCAAATAGAGCTGATCTCTATTCCATCTATTAAGCCTGGAAATGTGGCAAGAAAATGACTGTGTGTTTTAAAGCTCTGCCAGCAGAGGTCAGTGACTTCACTGGCCAAGAGGATCCTTGCATTTGTTATGTCTATTTACTTTATTACTGCTTTGTTATTTTTCATTATTTAATTATTTAGTTCTGTGTTTAGTCTTCTGCTTCCATTATTTGGGCTAAAGCAGAGTTCAATCAATAGAAAACATTTGTCATTTATAATGGTTTTCGTTGATTATTATTCTTGAAAAACAGTAGAGGTATTTCTTAGGTGGAAGGGTAATTTTTTTGTGTGTCTTAAATACAGAAAATGGTAGCACGTCCAGAGAAAGATGACAACCTGGGCAAGACTACTAAAACACCCCGCGGTAAGAGAAAGAAACAACCTCTAGCTCTGGAGACTCCAAAACCAAAACTTAAAGTTACAGAAGAGCTTGCAGACTTGCAGACATCACCGAAACAGAAAAAAGCCAAGCAGCTCAGCATGCCAAAGGAAGCAATAAAAGAAAAAGAGATGAAAAAGACTCCCAAAAAGCCTGAAGCAAAGTCTTTTGCAACACCTAAAGCTGGTAAATCAATACAGTCAGCCAAGAAGTCTTCAAAAACACCAAAGCAAGCACCCAAGAAAGTGCGCAAGCCACAGTCAGCGTGAATGTTGTCTGTTGTAACATGTTTTATGTAATCGTGCAGTGGGGTCTTTTTAGTAAAGAAATATACTGCTGAAGTAAAATACCTTCTTAAGAAAATCTGATCCCAAGAGCTTTTTTCAGAGACCTGTAATGATTCATTTGTGTTTCCTTCTAACTGATGAGCTGGAACAAATAAACTCACAATCTTAATAGGCTCTATTTCTTACCTTTTATCTCTTCCTGCCCCAGACTAAAAGCACTCAAATTCTTTTAAGTGTCAAAGGGCAGGGAGGGTGCTACTCAAGCAAAGAAGCTGAGAAATGTTTTATCTTCCTAAAGCATACGTTAATACTGGAACAGACAAGGGCTGAAGCAAGAAGCATGCATCCCAAGAGCAGCAATCTATTTAACATGTGATTTATAATGTGAAATAGCTGCTACCGTTTTTTCTTAAAATGTTCAATATAATGAAAACAGGCTGACAGCTATTGATCCTATTCCAGATATTTAATTAAGCCTGATAACAAACCAAACAATGTATGTTTGAGCTATTTTTACCTAGGGCATTTGTGTGTTTTTTAAAAAAAAAAAGAGAAAAAACGTGTACTTTTTTACCCATTGTATGCTTTGACCACTTATACTTTATGACGTCAAGTAAAATCTTACCGTCACTTTGGGGCTTTATTTCTTCTGCTGGAACAATTGAGGGTATCACTGCATGCTGGTCACAATACTATTGTCTCTTCCATCTGAAAAACACCAAAGCGTGTATGAATTTCAGTTGTGCCGGTAGGTTAACCGATGCTATAAAGGCATAAAAATATACACGGCAGAACTGAAAGTTTATATATTTGAAATTTTACAGAATAACCAAGTAGTTGTTCTCTGTATGATTACTTCACATCATTCTCAGAGTGAGACTACAAGGCAGATATGTGATAAAAAGTCGTAGTGGTAAAAATCTTTTTTTGCAGTGTTTTACTCAAATCCAGATAGGAAAAAGTCATAAGAGACAAGAACATAAATCAAGCAGTATGTAACCAGTTTAATTTGCAGAGTTCAAAAAAATCCATCCCATCTTCTGTTTAGGACATCAGTAGATTTGCTATCTAGAAAGTGGGTTCTAAATAAAAAGTAAAAAAATGCTGAAGAATATGAGAAGATTCTGGTTGATCCATGGTGTCAACTTTTTGTTACCTCTTGTTCTAGTACCATAAATATTTTTTAATCAAGAAACAAAATAATCAGAGCCAAAAAAGCAAGTGTGACTCAATCTCCATTAGATTCATACTAACAAAAAGATTCAGTCTTGTCCAAAAGCATCACTTCCTAGTCTGGGCTGCAAAATACTATTTCGCTTTTGTAATAGAGAAGTAAGAGGATAGATAGAGAATTCTCCTCCTTGCTGGAAATGTGCTTTTGTATTTAATCATTCATGTTAAAAATGTTTCTTAATTTGTAGATGTGCAGAAAATTATGAAATCAAGATCATTAACTTCTGTATGAGTAATTGCTACTGAACCATAGTAGCTTGTAGGTGCTGGAAAATCACATCCTTCACACTGCAAATATTAACAAGTACTGCCTTGAAATTCTGCAGCACCTCAAGGCAGTCTGTGTTGGGACCGGTAGTTAGTCTTGCCTTTCCTTTGATAGCAGCACCAGAATTTGTACAGCCAGGAAAGACATGCTAAAGCATCCAATTGACACAGCTACAAACTAACATTGGGAGGAAAGTCTACATACGTATATATACATATAGTATATAGCAGAATTTGTTCCTTTTATGTTGCTTACTATCTGGGATTCTGACAGTTAAGTAAGATGTAAAACTGCTGATGTGATTTTTATTCTCCCTAGAAGTAATGTATTCTTTCATTAAATATATATATATATTTAGAATTCAGAAAATCAGTGAGTAACAATCTGATGTAGCTATTGCAGATCTTCACTTGGAGTCATTTGCAGTAGTCACCCTTGCTCAGAAGCAGTAAGTTACCATTGTTGCAGGGAGGTAATATTTCTCAGCTTCTTAGCAGACTGTATGTATTGAAGATCAGTGTTGAACAATGGAGTTAAATTTGTTCTGTTTATTCAGGAAACTATTTCTTATTAATGTTTTTCTTGCTTAAGAGCCCCAGGAAAACCTGTCATTCTGCTAATCAAGAAAGGGGGAAATATGAAAAACTAACCTTCATTCAAGTTGAATCTGTGCTTATTGCTGATGCATTGCAGAATCAAATCAGGTGTGAGACACAAATGTTTCCAATTAACTAATTTGAACCGGCAAGCTCTAAGCTTGGTGCCAAATTACTACTTCACTTCCTTAGCACAAATGCTCCTGTAACAAAGATAACTGAACTTTCTGCACTGCCAGAAGCAGCTAAGATGGAAAATGTTTCCCTGAGGACTGAGCTGGTTTAGCTCTCCCAGGCACATGGGTGAGTATTAAGTTCAGTCTCACGTGAATGGCTGGTGTGCAATAGTAGCATCTGAGCCTGTGTAAGGACGTTTCTGGAACTAACCATCAAGAGATTAAAGCAAATCTGGTATGTTTATGTATAAATTCTTGGAGACTAACCATTTTTATTTCTGTGATATTTATTCCGACTGACTTTAGAAATAGAAGGTGAAAGGTTTAATAGACTGCAGAATAATTATTAAAGGTATAAATTATATCCTTGACCTTGCAATCTTTATTTTATTTAAAACTTGAAGGTGGAAATAATGAAGGAATGAACTATAAAAGCCATTCATGATATGGCCAGTAAAATTATCAGTCTTATAATAAACCTGCATGACCATAAGTTCTGTTAGGAGCCCCATAATTTTGAATTTAAAAAAGGGGCTTTGGTTAAATTCTTATGCAATGCTTTCAAGGGTACTATTTGTCCTTGGCTAAGGTTCTGGGGTTTTTAATAGAAAAATATATCTGTTAACTTTTTCTGTATGAGAAGTGTAGAATAATAATATTTTAAAATATGGAATTGTCAAGAGGTATCTAACCTCTTGAAACATCTCAAGAAATAACAAACAGTGCTTTCTTTACATGGCTTGTGTATCCTTGCATTGTGGAGACTGAGTAATAACTATTTTTTTTTTTTGGTGTATCATTAATGTGTGCGAGTTCATGTCCTTTTTAGCAGTAGTGAAAATACAGTGGCTATATGCAGGCTAGAAGGGAAGAGGAAGTTGGTAACTTCCAAAATACCAACATTCTCATTTAAAAAAAAAAAACGTGTTCTGTTTTATTATTAAAATTTGCTGCTTGAGTTAAACCTAAATTCTTAATTAGATTAAGGACAGACTTTGCAAGGAGTCTTTGCTTTTATTTGAAAGTCTTAAAATAAGGATACAACTGAAATATTTTCTCTAGTAGCACACAGTGTGGTGGTTTTGACTAGAATTTATTCTATATTGCTCATTTGTTCTCCATGTTTGTATTAAAGCAGGAACTAACTGATGTTCCTCACAAATATAAACTCGAGTCAGGAAGCAAGTCTTTCAAAAGACTGCAGTAAGTATTAGAAACTAAAACTACTGTGAAACAACTCAGTGCAGCTACCTTGTAACTTATTACTCAACTGAAGCCAAAGTGCTTTGTTTTCCTCCTCCAAAAAAGCTTGCTGAATGATTCTTTTTGCAAAAGAGGAAAAACTTAAAACTACCTTAACTTCTACTCTGATTTATATGGGCTGGGTGCTTTTTCTTTTCTTTTTCTTTTTTTTTTAATCAAATAGAGATATATCCAATGTGTTAGTAGCTTCAGCAGTATCGTGTTTTGAACAATATTAAGCTCTTGCAGAAAAAAATAATTTCCATGGACAGATAAATAAAGAAAAATATCCTCTAGAAAAAAAAATAGACTAATTTATGCCTGTAGTTAGCCTGTAAGCCTTCTGCCATGCTTAAAGAAATCACTGTATTTGTGCAGGTTTGGTAGGATGAGGATGATAATGATAATGAGGATAACACTTTCAGATCAGCCCTTAAATTCAGCATTACTGGGAAGAATAACAGCTAATAATAAAGCAAGTATCTGAATATTATCAAAGCAAAGTCTTGGCAGGAGGAATGCAGAGAAGATAACCTTGTTCACAAACTGATTTTGTAGGAGTTAATTACATCTTAGGCCCTAGGGGGCGGAAAGTTTGGTGCACACAATAAGAACACCACAGGGCTAGAACTATGACTTAAATAGCTCTTTTTCCAAAGAAACTGAGTTAAGACTGTTAATACTGATTTCTGTTTAAAATTCCTTCGGTATTTGTTATTCTGTTGTAATTAGATCTGCCTTCTTTAACAATCTTCAGATTAAGCAAAATGGTCACGATTATTTCTTTTAGGGTTGTATATGATTATTAGAATTCCTACTGCCATCTGGATAAGCATGAAATCGTAAAATTAGCTTGACTTCTAAGAGCTATTCTGATTCTAATTAAATAATCCCCTGTAGACTAAGGTATATGAACTCACTTGAACTTGGATAACTGATATATTATCATCTTTATCTTACACTTTTGAGAGGGACAGAAGTTAGAAGGTTATTTAACACCATCATGTGAGGCAGAAATACAACCATAGATGTTTTACTGAAGCTAAGTTTACACTTTAAAATCCAAAAGATACTTGAAAATAATCAAGAAGAATAGCAGTATAGGCTTTTTGATACCACAATTCTTCTCAAGACCGAAGTGGTATTACGTCTCAAAGTGAAACATTGTATTGTTGAAGTACTTAATGATTTTAACTTCTTTCTTTTTAAGAGGATCTCAGCTTGTCATTTCCCAAGGATGTCTTTTTATGGAATAATGTCAGTAACACAGGCAGTCTCTATTGAAGAAATGGCTTTACCTAGTCTTGATTCTCAGTGTTCAGCAGGAGCGATGATAAGTGAGCCAAGTGCTATGATAGGAATTGAGTCTGCAGTCTTACGGTACACCAATAGCGCTCATTGTCATTGGAGGAATAGTCTTCCTCAGTGGCATAATCCTTGGCACACTGTACTTCCACAAACATGTGGAAGCTGCATATGCTCTTAGGTCTGTCAGACTTGCCCTTGGCTTGATATTTTTAGTTTCTGGAAGTGTGGCTTACCCATCATTAAACAAACTGTTAGATATGAGAGCCTCATGAGAACATCTGCAGGAGAGCCTACAGCTGAATATAGTTTTTGTACTTGAGGACTTAGGAGTGTTCAAAGATAGGCACCAGGTCATTAATTGACACAAGAGTGAACTGAAATATGTATCTTGCCTATTACGTTAATCTATTTGCAGATGCATGTTATAACAGCCCTGCAAACCTCTGCTGCCTGCTAATGGCTGCCTCCTCTTGCAAGTGTGGAGGTCTGCAACAGGTATGTGCATCTCAAGGCCATCTTTTTTTGAAGTGCCTCCCTTCTAGGGTGTCTGAGCAAATGAAGGCAGAGGCCTAACCCCTCCTTACAAGGTGATACTGCCCCAACTGGAAACACTTAACGGGTCCAGCTGTGTCTGCCTCACGCTCACCTGCACACGGAAAGGGCAGCGACCACCCCTTGTAGGGGATGCCTCGGCTCCAAACGCAGCCAGCCACCACAGACCACTCTTCAGCACCTGCTCCTGCTCTTCTCTCAGGGAGGGGAGAAGCACCGACTGTGCCAGCCGCCTCGACGAGGCAGGGGCAGGAGGAGGGTGCCTGTCGCGGAGCGCCGCTGGCGGTAGGAACCGGGCCTCGGCGAAAAGGAGCAGCCAAAGAAAAGTGGGGGGCGGTGGCCGCCCTGATGGCGGCGGCCTTCCCGCCTTCCACCTCAGCGGCCGCTGGGGCGTGGCCCCGCGCGCAGGTGCGAGCGGCGGGGCGGGGCTCGGATGTCCACTTCAGGTGCGGCCCCGCCCTCCGGCCGCGCCCCGCCTTCCCCTCAGGTGCGGGCGGCCCGAGGCGGTGGCGCTGCTTCCCTCCCCGGCCCGCGATGGCGGCCCCTGGCGGGCTGGGCCGCTGCGTGGTCGCCTTCTGGCTGGCGCTGGCCTTCGACGCGCTGGGCCTGGCGGTGCTGCTGGCCGGCGTGTTCGCCGACGTCTTCTTCTCCGACCTGCTCATCTACGCGGGCGGCATCGGCATCTTCCTCAGCCTCATCTGGTGGGTGTTCTGGTACGCCGGCAACCTGGAGGTGCCGCCCGAGGAGCTGCGCGACGACGTGGGGCTGGCGCTGCCCAAGGGTGGCGGGGACAGCCTGCTGCGGGGGCTGGTGCACGGCCTCAGCCTCCGCCTCTCCTCCGCCTTCGCTCCCGCATCGCGATCCCGCGCCGCCGCCGACCTGGAGCTGCAGCGCCCCCGGGGCCCGCGGGGCCGCCCGGCCGACTCCGGCAGGTGAGTGCCGGGGAGACCCGTCCCGGGGCGTGCGCTGGGCCGGGCGTCCGGGAAAAGGGATCAGTGGAAGGGAAATCGGGGGCGGGAGGGGGAACCTTAAGTTAGTCGGGAACTCGAGAAAACTCTCTTAACTAAGTTAAAAACTTACGTTAAATCACTTGCTTACAGCTGACAGTTTGTTGTGTGTGTTTTTTTTTTTTTTAAAGTTGTGGGGAATCTTTCTCAACTTGGGCAATAACAGAAATGGAGTGAGAGAGATGGCGTAAATTTGATCAGGCAGGGCAGATACTTCCTGTAGCCGTCTCGGAGTGGAAAAGACCAGCTGGAGTCCAGCACGCCTGAGCATGATGGAGTCAGCATGCAGAGAGCTTACTGCAAGCATAGAAAGAAGCCCTGTGGTTCTGAACTGGTCCTGAACGTAACTCTAAACATCACCAGAAGTTAAGTGTAGGGTAATGAAATAGCCATTAACCACTACCCACATGAGCCCTTGTGAGGGGAAGCTCCCTCTTTAGCAACACAAAATGATTCTTTCTTTGAGAACAACAATAAAAAAAGTGACATGCTGACTTGTATTCAGCTTAGGTGCCGAGTGGTAGCTACTAGTTTGGAACTCGTATATACAATCAATAGTTAAATGACTTGTCTTGAACCTCAGTCATCTGAAAAAGATGTGCTACTATCCAGTGTGCAAAGAAAGCGTCCGTGTCCAGCTTTGAGACATCATTGAAGGTCATCAAGCCTTTCAAAGTATCCCCACTGTGTTCATTAATATGCCATATTTATTCAGGAAGAAAAGCATGCTCGATGCTTTGAAAATGGAAAGAAAAAAGTCAAGCTTTCACTTCTGTATGTAAAATCCTTTTCTGAAGGAACTGTAAAAACAATTTTCCGCTGTCTGAACTGCTTGAGAATTCTGAACATCTTGCAGTTCTCTTTCACTGTGTACAAGGTCAGCTTTTTCTGCTGCTCCTTGAAACTAAATCTTGAAGCTACTCTTGATGATTTTCACATGAACTTTGTTGTAAACCGGCTTTCCTGAAAGCCACAGAATTTTCTTCAGAGGAAGTTCTAACAGTAGGGATATAGAATATAGATCACTTTGCTTAGTAGAAAACTTTGTAGGAGGTGGAAAAGAACAGCAGCAATAGAACTTTAAAAGTTATTTAGTTTATTATTAACTGTATCTGCCATTAGAAAATGGGCTGTTGAAAATGAGTCCTCTTTTTAGACATTTTTTTCTTAAACAGAATTGACAGAGTTCAATATTTACAGGGAAGAAATTATCTTTGTAAAAAAAGTAAAGAAGTTAGGCAATTATAGGTGTTGAGTTCAGTAAATAATGTGCCATCTCTGTAGATGGTCCTACTTTAAATATGTGCACATAGATGTGTATTTTGTTGTAATGGACTTCTGGTAGTGAAAGTTATCTATTATTTTTAAATATTTAAAGTCTTGTTACTGATTTTGATTAAAAAATGGTCTATGGTTTATTATTTCCTGTAGAGACTGATATATAGAGTGCTTTATTACAAGTTCTCCCAAGTAAACAGTAGCTTCTGATGTGACAGTAAATGAACTTTGGTGCGATGGCATTAGTAATTGTAATTCAGAAGAAACCAAACCAGAGGGAGTGTATACATTGTAATTGTTACACATTGTAACATAAACTTTATGATTTTAACTTTCAAGGTAGAATAAAGGGTAGCAAATTGTTGCACCTCCAAAGATAATTCAGCATTTCCTTTTGAAATAAGTTTGTCTGAAGTACTTCATATCTTCTCGTAAAACAACTGTCTGAATCAGATCATCCCTCACTGATAGACAAAATCCTCTCCCCAGTTGGAAATACTTATGAACTTAACCAAACGGGTTAAACATGTTTGGGCAGATATTGTCGAGAGAGGAGGGGAAAAAACACCACCACGAGGAAAAAAAAAACAAAAACAAAACAAACAAGCCACACCAGCAAAGAAACCCAACACCATACTGGCCATTAGAAAAGCTTTCTGAGCCATTAACTCTAAAATATTCTAGAGGCTTATACAGCCACAAGTGGTAGGGAAAAGATACATAAGGAATGGCTTTCCCAAGACAATGCAGGAACCAATGAGTTGTGGGCTATATAGTTGAAGTGTGGGATTATTTGACATGGGACAGTGCAACAGATAAAAATCTACTGATTCAAAAAAAACAGAGGAAACAACAGGAGAGATGGAAAGATTATTTGGTTCTAGAAGACCTGAGGCAGTAAGTTAGCAACTGAGATAATATCCTGAGGAGATATTACTTGCATGCTGTATTCTTACACCTAGACAACCACACTTGGTCACCACTGGAGATGGGCTGTTGACATGACGGGTCTTTCATTTGAGCCCAAATTGGCTGTTAAACATGAGGAAAAATACTTTTAAGACTTACTTTAAATGACAGTTTAAAGTTTTATATGACTATTTGTTCTAAAACTTGTTCGGAGTAACCTTTTCTTAATGTATTATCTTCAGGATCTGTTGAAGACACAGCTATTGAAGATACTGCCTCTAAAAGTGGGGGAAGTGCTGCAAATTATGGAAAGAGAATTCCCTACTCAATGCGATAGGATTCTCTCATTATGGAATAATCACTGCAACCATTGTGGACTCTGTATAAAATGGACACACAGAGCCATATCTCTGCCAAATGCACCTATTTCAGTGTTGGACTGGGAAGGTTTTTGTGTTTTTTTTTCACCATTTCAAAACATAAACTAGATCTCTTAAGAAGCGAGAACTAAAAAAGAAACAAAACTGATTCACAGAAAACTCAATGCAGTGTCTAATATGGATTTTTCTAAATTTTTATTTTTAATAACCTGGGAATGTTCAGATAAAAGGCTCTTGCATGATGAAAAGCTCTTGCACTGTTTTACCGAGGTCTGGAAGTTAAACTTACTGTGAATTTTTATGATGCCAGTGCAATACTTTTGTTTGTCAGGGTGCTTTTAAAATGTCTATTGTAAACTACTGATGCAAGGTTGTGAATGTAATAGAAGTTGTTTATAGTGTAAATACCCAACTTACAGTGACTGTTATAAATTTTCATCATTTTTTTATAGTTGCAAGTGATGTAGTATGATGATTCTAAGAAAGAGGCATTCTTAGTCTAGTGATGTTGGGAATTATTTTCTTAATGCTGAAGCATTGGTGGAGGGTGGGGACACCACCAAAAAAACCTCCCTGTTGATTAACAAATACTTTGATATTTTATAAAATATTTTTAAAAATTACATTTAGATGTAACTGAGAAGTAGCACCTGGGAAAAAATTTATATTAAAATTAATGATACCTAAAATTCTTGTGTGGAGAAGTTCTTTGTGATTTCCTGTTTTTGAACTGACACCAGGAGTTTGAGCCCACCATTAGCAAATATGGGTAGGTCTTAAAATTCTGATGTACAGTTGGTTTTATGCCACACCTTATGGAATGATAGAGGTGGATTTAAGGAAAATGTTTACTAAGAATACTGTGGCTGTACTTCCTTGTTAACTCTTGAAATGTAATGTTCTCTTGTAAGCTACTGGAATAACTTCTTACTTTTTAATGCATATTCTAATTTAATATGTTTTCTGGATGCTCTCAGTTTTTCAACAAGGTTAGTCGAACACTAAACTTGAAGGTATGTAAAATAATTTCTTCTTCACTAACTGCAGGTTTTAGGTGGTGTGTACGATTGTTTCCTCCTTCTAGAGGAACTGCAATATGACACCACCATGTTGTTACAATGGTCTGATTAAAAAAAAAAAAAGCCAAACAAACTCCTCCCTTGAAACCTAGAGATCACTGTTTCAGTGTCATTTGCAAAAATCTTTTTTTGTTTTATTGGTCTGAAGTTGCTTTTTCTGATTCTCCATTGTTTCACTTGTAAACTGAATTATGAAATGTAATGCTTAATAAGTGGAAAGATTAGTAGCAGCTGTAAATTAGGCAAAACTTTTGTGTGTATCACAAACTTAGTCTGGTGAAAATTTTGTTCTGATCTGGTGTTGCAATCATAATTACTGGGGTGATTTGAGCAGGGCTTTGCATTCAGCGTAGATGACAGTGTGGTTGATTTAAATCCAGTATTGATGCTTAAAGGTTGTTGCATAAGATGGGAGCTAGAATGTTGATGGCTGTTGCAACTTTACTCGAAAATTGCATGGGATTCAGATGTTCACAATTATGAACAGTATGTATGTTTCAAAAATTAAATATAGGAGCTGACACATCAGTAAAGGAGGACATTAAGCACAGAGAAACACTAAAATGTTACAAGTACACTGTGCCTAAACAATGAGATGAAAAGCGCTTACCGTGGGGCAACAATAGCTACTGTACGCTTTGATCCTTTGCTTTGGAAAAGTAAACCAGTTACCATTCCATGCTGTTTGCCTTCTAAATGAGGAAGGCTAGTACCAAATAGAGACTGGCCACTGAATTACTGGCAGTTAAACAGTAACAAACATTTAACACTATTTTAGTCTCCTGGTACCCTTATCAGTAGTAGCTCAGTGCAGCGTAAAGTCCATCCAAAGAGCTTTTGCCCCGGTGCTGGGAAGGAAGGGCTGGCAGAGGGTCAGGCCAGCGTGCGGCTGAGGGAGCGTGGGGTTTGCATCTAGCCCCGGGATTCCTTTAGGACTAACAGGACAGGCCTATGCATGCCGTTTGAAAACACAGCCAAAATTGCAAAGAACCACGCTCTGGTTATAGGAGTGTGATTATACAAGAAGTTTTTTTGTAGCTGGCTGAGCCTTAAAACTTGCTTGAACCCATGTCCTTTATCCCACTATAAGAAAAAAGCCAACCCCCAAACTTGTAGGTGTGTAGAGGACCAAATACTTGTTGTTAGATGCTTTAGGTGCGGGCTGTATCTAAAGACAGTTCTAACGTGGTATATACGGCTTACTTTTCTTAAGTGGTTACATCTCCTCCAGGGAGAAAATAAATTACGAGTAAATTCTCTAAAAAACTGTTCGTCTTGACTCCCTGGGGCGGGAGGGCGGTACTGGGGTGGTGCCAGGGGCTGGGGCCACATCAGGCCGTGTGCCGCCGGGACCAGCGTGCGGGGGCTGGAGCCGGGAGCGTTATGCGCTCAACTGAATTGAAGAAGAAAAAACCGGAGGAAATCGATGTTTCCGTTTATACCTACCCGGCTTGCTCTAAAAGTCATCGAAGGGTCTTACGCATTTAGTGTTCAGTTCCTTTGGAATTACACGATCTCCAGGCTGCTACACCCTTTAATGCAGCCTCTTGGCGTGCATTTCAAATAACCCCCAAACCACCGCCCAGTACTGGGAGCAGACGCGCACCTCTCCGCCTCCCTTGGTCCTCCCGCACCACCGACGGCGGGCCCAGAGCGGCCGTGGCCCTTCCAGCCGCCACTTCTCTATGGTCTGAGGGGCGGGGCCCTCCCCGTTTCCGGCAGGGACACCGCTCTTTCCGCCCGGCTGCGGCATGTGGTGGCGCGGGCGGACAGCGTGTGAGGGGCGCGGCGCGCGGCGTCGCCTGCCCCGCTAGCAGGGTGCGCGCTGCCGCCACCGCAAGGCAAGGCGGGATAGCGGTGGGGGGTCGTGGGGGAGGGCATTCCTGCCCGTCCGCTGAGCAGAGGGGCGCGGCGGCCGGTGGGGTCCTCCCTGTGCGGGCCGGGCCCCTGAGGGGGAGCGGTGGGGACGAGGGGAGGCCTGCGGGTGCTCACGCGTCTTCGCCTTCCCTCAGGTGAGGGGTCCGCCACCATGCTGGGAGGGGACGAGTTCATCAGCTCCCCGCCCAGGAAGACGGTGCGGTTCGGGGGGACCCTGACGGACATCTTGCTGAAGTACGAAAAGGTGAGTGGCGGCTCTCGGCCGGCCCTTTCTGCCAGGCTGCGTGCGCTGCCGGGCGCCGGGGCTCGCGGGGGTAATTCCTTGTCTTGGTCTTTCATAAGATCGCGTCTGAAGGCTGAGGGAAAAAACTGAGGGCGGCTGAGTGCTGCAGGCTTGTGCCAGGCGGTATTGCTGTGGAAGGGAAAAGATTTCCTCTGTGAGTTAACCTGAGAGACACCCTGGGTGGATGTGAAGCCTGGCACACGGCAGAGGGTGGAAAGTGATCCCAGTGGTGTCCGCAGGGAGAGCGGCTGGAAAGGACCCAGCGGCCTCAGGCGTCTGTCAGGGACGGCACTCTGTTACTGCTGATCCAGCCTTCCCTGAGCTTCCTCACTTGTGTTCTTCGTGTTGCTATTCAGCAGTATCAGGTTGCTCAGATTCGTTGATGAAATCTGTGTTTTTTGCTGGGGGAAAAAAGAAAAAAGTGTGTTTACTTATTTTTCTTTTCTCTGCCAGGGTGAGACCACAGATTTTGAGTTGTTAAAGCATCAGCTGTCAGATCCAGACATAAAGGTAAGAGTTTTGGTCTGATGATCTAAAGTTCAGCTGTCCGAGTCAGACTGTCATCAGACAAACCATTCTGGTGCTTACCCGGATTCTTTGCTTAAAACATTTACCTGCATTTAACAGTCTCCACAAAGCAAAAAGCTATTAGAATTAAAACTCCAAATGATAAAAAAAACAAACTACCGAACCATCAGTTGTCCGTTTATATGCATATATATATCTTCTATGCTTAGGATCTTGATAAATGATGTCTCTGACTCTGCTCTAGAGTGAGAAACTTTTTGTTTTGTGGCAGGGTCTGTCTTTGTTCCAGATACCATCTTTCTAGGTCACTGATGCTTGGTTTTGCAGATACTTCTGTAGATCAAACCATGGTTTCTGACTTTCACAGCCTTTAAATTGCGTGAATTTTTTACCTTCTCATGATCTCAATAAGAATTGTGTAATTATGCAGTAAGATAGACATACATTTAGTAGTTACACCCAGAAGTATTGTTTTGTGGCTCTTCTGTACAGCTGTGAGTACCCACTGCATCTGTTGTCCTTTTTTTTTTTTTTAAAGCAAAAATGCTGTGAGAATGCTGCAGAAGACACAATGCTATATGAAGTTCCCTTTCTCTTTAAAAATTACATTTTGTAAAATACTATGTTTTTAGCAGGCCTTTCAGAGTGTACAGGCAAAATCAGTGTAAGATATTCTGTGTAGATTTGCTGTTGTTTCAGTATCTCTCTTATTTCAAGACTTGAATGTTCTTTCTGCTTAAACAAGAGCAAAAAGAAAATAGAATTAAGATTAAATGTCACTTCTTTTAAATATGTTCTGTGTGAGTGAAGTTTGCGTGCCTTGCTCAGTCTGTAATTAAGCTTTCCAGGCAGGCTGTTGGTTTAGGAGTTGGTATGCATTTATTCTTGCATTTGAGAACTGTATCCTCACCAATACAAACTTAAAGAAATTCCTTGCATGCTAATGTGAAAATAATTTCTAGTTACAATCTTAATCTTTGGCTTTTAAGGATTTTATTATTTTCTAGTAATAAATAATACTGTTTATTGGAATAGTTATCTATTTTTTTTTCTGCTTATTTTAAGGATGCCCAGCTCATTAATTGGCTGCATGAATTTCGAGCTTCTGTTGTGTATTTGACCAAAGAGCTTGATCAACTGGTCAGCATTTTGCTGGTAAATATCTGTTTGTTATGTGGAAAGATTAAGAGTTTATTACTCAAAATGCCTTTCTTTGACATCTTCCTCTTTGCTTACTTGTAGAAGCTGCCGTGGTTGAGAAGAAGTCGAGAGGTAGTGGAAGAATATCTGGGTTTTCTTGGCAATCTAGTGTCAGCACAAACTGTCCATCTTAGGCCGTGCCTCCGGATGATTGTGTCACAGTTTGTCCCCCGTAAGTTACTTTTCTCTTAATTGTCTTTGTTTGCTTATCAAAGCGTCTTTCCTAGATAAATTCTGTATAAATATGATGAGTGACACAATTAATTATTGGGTCGTTTTTTTTTTTTTTTTTTCCCTGTTGATTACTTTCTTAACTTGAATAGCTGAATTGTGATAGTTTTCTGTACCTAGATTTTTAGAAGACACATTTTAGTGGCTAATACAGACCCCATTTATGAAGATGACCTGGAAAGGAATGAACTCTATCATGCTGTTATTACTTAAAAAAAAAGCTGCAGTGAGGATCATGTTGGATGTTCTCAAGAACTTCCCAGTTCTGTGAATAAAACAGTCTTTTTGATGAGCTTCTGCTTATTTTAGAAAGTCCTGTGGATAATTTTGATGCTTTAGTCCTGATCAAGACTGTTGTCCAGTGTGTTTTATTTGGCATTGAAACCGTTACCTGTAAGATTTGTACAATTTTGATGTAATCTCACTTTTTGCTAGCTCGAATAACCATCAGAGAAGATGATGTGGATATTTCAGATTCTGATGATGATGATGAAAGTGAGTATAAAGGAAGCACGACTTACATATGCTGCTGTAATGCCTTTACTAAAGAATAATACAGTGCACGTTGCTACCTTTTCACAAAATTGATTTAGCTGAACTGATGTAAAACATGAAGAAATACTATATCCTTAAATTCCCAAGTCAAAAACTTTCTTGTACTTGAATCAATGGTGTGGTGACCTGCTCCTTGTTACTTTCAAAATATTCCTATTGGTGCAGTATCTGCAGGAATAAGACTGAATTCATCGGAAGACATGCCCAGTCCTAGATTGTTTCAAAGCCAAAGAAAAGTTAGGAGTTATTTGTTTTCCATTTTATTTACCTCAATAAAACTAGGTAGTTTGGAGGATTCTTGAGTCTTTTTGGTTGTCTGCCTGCGTAAGCTCAAATACAATTGATATTTATAACAGAAGTGCCACATAATTAAAGTGTTGGTTGATAAGGCAGACAGATAGCTAAATGTTTTTCAAGAATTTCATGTTTTCTTACCTTTAATGCCGGAATAAACTTCAGTTCTGCTTGTGATGACCCAGATATTCTTCTCCTGTTCAATTGTGACAGTGTCTGAATATAAAAAAAAGCCTGCTAGAGCTGGCTGTTTGACTCTTGTGAAAACGAGGCATGATTTTTCAATATATTTTGTCTAGTTACAGATTTGGATTTGACTTATCTTTTAAATGATTGACTTATCTTTTAAATGATTGACTTATCTTTTAAATATTTGTGTATTGTGGAGCAAACTTTGGATTTCCAAGTTTAGCGTTCAGTATGAGAGAGTATTAAAACAATATCTGGCTTTTGGGCTGGCAGCACATTCAGCATTTATTGATTGTGATGCCACTAATTGTATTCGGAATTATTTTTCACACTTACTTTGGCAGTAAGGCAGTTCAACTTAAAAACAAACAGACAAAATCAAAACACCTCCCCCTCAAAAAAATCCATCAACCCAACATTTTGGAAAAAGCAATTTCTGTGTGATTCTTTAAAATGTTTAGTTGATACGAACTGGTTTTGCTGGTTCCTGATTTAGTTTTCTATAATGAAATGCATAACAGTACTTTTTTTCTTTCCCTAGATGTTTCTGAGAACTTTAATACATGCCATAGAGCATTGCAAACTGTTGCAAGATATGTTCCTTCGTAAGTATATAATCCTGTGGTTTGGTACGTCCTTTCTTTGTAGATTTAAAGCTTGTGAACTGGTTAATTCCTCTTTTTTCTCTTAACTTGAAGGATAGTACTTAGTTTCATTGTATGATTTTTCCTAATATTCAGTAGCTGTTGGAATGTTGTATTCAATCATTATGAAATTTCCACAGTAATCAGCAGCTGGAAGCCCTGTTAATGGGAATAGGGAGTAGGGAAAGTTGTGTTTATAACAATGTATTTGAAGTGGCTTTTAACAAGTTTACATGAAAGTTTGCCACTTACTATCTGTTTGGTGATCCTTGCAAAACCAGATTACTTAACTTAAAGTTACTGTGAAATAAGCTTATTCCAGTCTATCTCTAGAGTGCTGGAGCCTCAGTATTTGCTCTTGTGGTTAATAACCTATAACTTAGGTTTTTTTTCATTTGTTTGGTTTGGTGTTTTTTTTAATTGTAGGACACCACAGTTTCTCATGCCAATACTTGTGGAAAATTTTCCTTTCATTAATAAATCAGAAAGAACTCTGGTAAGACCTGTGAATATTTTTTTTTTTACTTTTTTTTTTTTTATGTGTAGATATACTCTGTAGTATGGACAACTGATTCGGTGTCATTGAATGCAGGTTTTTTGAATGTATTGTTTAAGATTATTGTTTTTATATATCTGTATGCACACACACATGTATTTATATATATGGGTATGCCTGTTTGTGTAAGGTTGTCCAAGCATACTGAAGTTCCTTGTGCATAAGCATTATGCTAGTCTTTAATGACATAACTGCATATCTTTTCCACAGGATTGCTTTCTTAATCAATGCACAAGATGGACCTCTTTGACGATGAATCTCAGGGTTGTATAGTAAGGAGACGGTAGGATACCTGTCTCTTTTGTTGTTAAAACTGGAAAGTATTTATCAGAAGAACAGAGGATTTGATAAGAGGCATTAAGCAACGGACATTCTAAGTGAAATCCAAGTTGCCAATAGTGTAGGGTGTTGTTTTATTACATCTTTAGTATAGCACTCGTGTGTGGTGAAAAACAAGCTGGAAACTTTTGTCAGGTTACGCCTCTTGTGTGATCTTTGTATTTACTTGTTCCAACTTGATGTGTTGGCACTTTATTTTACAGAAAGGCAGAGCCCTGCTCCACCAGCCAAGTTTAGGTGGAGCTGTGTTTCAAACTCATCAAGTACTGAAAAAAACCCCTGGAGTTCTTTGTATATCTTGCTAGTTTTTGGTTGTGGTTTTTTTTTTTTCTTAGTCCAAATAACTTTGGGCATCAGTTCTCTATCTGTAAAATGAAGAGTATAATAGCTTTTGCGTGGTGTTAGGAGAAGAATTTTTATTTATTTATTTATTTAGCAAATTGTGAAAAATTTCCTGTGTTTTCAGAGCAAAGTTCAAAGTGTAATAAAAACATGGTCCATGCATTGTTGTTAAATATTTCCAATTTATACATTCTCATTAAATTAGTTCTATCCATTTAATGTCCTGAGCGAGCCAGATGGCCTGTGGAAAAATCATATATGCTCATGTAATTAAAGGTTGTGTTATAATGCATATTCACAAAGAGACTATGGTGTACTTAAGTGTGGCTCTTCACTGAATTTTATGTATTGACTTGACAGTTTTGCTATATGAAAGTTGCAGTGTTGTCTTTTGGACATGTGTGTATACTTGGGCACATAGACACTCAACAGAACTTGCCTGTTAACTGGTTTGATTTACAATCAGAATGACTCTGAGGAGGTTTATTTCTGGAATTTAGAATTGTTGACATATTATAATAACCTGAAATAAAGATGTATTCACTCTCACTTTAAACAGTTCTGCTACAGCTGGTTCTAGATGTAGTAAGGAATATGCTTGTTTTAATTTTTGTAGAGAAATTTAAACATAAACTCCTATGGGAATTAATAACTTTTCTTGTAGTATATTTAATATTCATTCTGTCTAGATGTAGTTGGAAAAATTTGCTTGGAAATAGTAGATTAAGAAGTTAATGACAACACATCTTAACAATTGAAAGCTCACATGTGGCTTATATATTAATTTATTCTAGATTTAATCCAGTTTGTTTAAACATATTTCTGGCTCTTTAGATAACAAATTAAGATACTTGTTTTCTAAAAGTCCTTGGCAGAAGTTATACTTTCTGTTAACATTATCATAGATAACAATTAATTTTGTGTTACAGGAATGTTATGTTCACAACCTTCTCCGAGTTACGGTGTACCTTCCAACTCTGAGGCTGCAAATTCTGGAGCTTATTATTGAAAAGCTGTTAAAGTTGGATGTAAGTTTGTTCTGCATCAGGTTTTAAGCAAGCTTGTTGTTAAAGTACACAGCGTGGGAAATGAAATATGCTTCAGTGTTAAGCTCAACAAAAAATATGTTGCAGTAGTGCTTATGATCCTGAGTGTAAAACCAATCAAATTTACACTCCGTTCCCAGTCTTATAGCGTTCCCACCCCTGAGGGTGACTGTATGATGTGTACTGTTACACTCTGCATGGAATCTCCATGCCAGAATCAGAATAACTGTTTCATGATGATCAGTGCTAATGTGCATAGAAATGTGCGTATTTTTGTGTGGTTGGTCTGTTTTATAATCCCTTTGAAGTAAAAGGATTTACAGTCTTAAAAAAGATGAGGAGGATAGGATTGAAAATTACTAAGTCTTTTTATTTTGGAGAACCTCAGCATATAACAGTCTGGAGAAGGCTTATATTCTGGAGGTAAGGTTTCAGGCAGTTATGTATTGCATACATAACATTTCCTTTTAAAATGTTTATTTAGTCAAGGACAGAAATCTATTCTAGAAATTATTCATGTTGTCATTTCTTACATAAATAATTAAAAAAGGTTTCATATTATTGTCATGGTCTTAGAAAAATTAATTTATTGTTTGCAATTGTAGGTTAGTACACCACAGCAAGATATTGAAGATGCTGAAGAAGCTGCTAATAACTCTGATCGTGAGGAAAAATCTATGGAGGAGGGACTTTTTGACATGGTTTGCTATCTTGTTCTACTAGAAGTTGCTTTTTTAGTAAAATTTTCATTTTTGAGGTGGCTGTGAGCTAAGACGGTGTTGGAATGCATTATTACTTTGTCGTTAGGAATACATTATTGCTTTCTTGTTACTGCACTGCACACAGCTCTTGAAACCTGAACAGCTGACAAATGATTAGTGTGTTCTCTGGGTGTTGACTTTATTCATGTAAATATGCAGTGTACATGCAGTTAATTATTTTCATTATATAAAAGTACAAGCAGCTATACATAAATCTAACTGAAGAATTCTTGGTAGTTGGTTTAGTTTACAAAAATTTGCTTACCTTAAGCTGTGCAATTAGATAGTTATTTTGTTTGTTTGTTTGTTTTAAAAAAAAAGGACAAAACTTTAGCATATCACTGAAAGAGAAATTTAGTTTCACTTTTCCTGTAATTACTGTCTTTATGATGTTCTGCATATAAAAGCTACATACTGCCATTTTATCTACCAGGAGGAAGATGAAGAAAGAAAAGGAAACAAAGTTGTTTCTTCCAGTAGTGAGAGAATGGCCCATCCACTTGCAGAGCGCCTTGATATTTTGATGACCATCCTGTTTTCCTATATTAAAGATGTTTGCCACGTGGATGGTAAGAACACTTGATCTATAACCAAGTTTTTTGTTTTGTTAACAAGAAAAACTTAAGATGCTTTCTGTTGCTGCAGGATAGAGCCCTCACCCTTTAGTGGTAGAATTATGCCATCAGCAGGTCGTAGTCTGCATTCCTCCTGCCTCTCCCATTGGTATTGGCAGAAGATGCAAAGGTTTATGGTTTTAGAGGTTTAGTCTTCAGTTGGAGACATTCTGATTAGATAAATATGACACTGTATCCAAACTGTGGCATTACAGCGTATAAGGGTAAATAGAGTTTTGTTTTTTCATTGTGCTGCAGAACTTAAGGAATTAGAAATGCTTTCTGATTAACTGCAGTGTCTTATCATCTGCATTGCTTTTTGTATTAGAATTACGGATCCTATCAACATCTCAGGGACTGTAAGTAGATTAAAACAACCAGCCAGGTCACTCAGTTGGAATTGATACAGCAAAGCTTTGTGCTATAGGAAAAAAAAACTGAAAGAAATGTATGCTGGCATTTATTAAGGGTTTGAATTTCTTAGGTTTGTATATTTAAAACAGAATATTTAGGAACCATTTTGCTCTATCTTCTTTGCATAAGTCAGGTAATTTATTTCTTAGTGTTTTGTTCTGGCTGTTCTGAAATAACACATTATTGCAAAGTTTGCTTGTCTACCAGCTTGTGTGTGTCTGTGCATGTGCACACACAGATATTCTCCATATACACCACCCTAAAAAGCAGTAGAACTGAAGTCCTGGAAGGTCTTACTATAAATATTTTTTAGATATCGGATGAGCCCAGATGTTGGATAGGCCTAGAAGTCAGCTTGACAGGGTTTCTTTACATGTTTCTTACTGGTTTAGAAAGATAAAAGTGCTAGTTTTGCAGCATAAGGGCAGGAAAAAAACCCTAAAATGGCTTATTTTGTTCTGTTTTCTTTTTTATGTTGTGTAGGCAAGCTTGATATCAACAGAACAAAGGATTTGTATCGGGATTTGGTTTCTGTTTTTGACAAGCTTATTTTGCCAACCCATGCTTCATGTCATGTGCAGTATTTCATGTTTTACATCTGTAGCTTTAAACTGGTGAGTACAAGCTGTTTTTAAAATGCAGTGTCTTCTGCTGTTTCTGCATCCTGATGTTGGCTTTTTTTTTCCTTACAAAAAACATCAGGATTTGTTAGTATCTTTGTGTTCTTTTCCTTCTCTGCTATTCCTTTCTTCAAGTTTTTCTCTGTGGTTGGGCTTCCCATGTTGTTCACAAATTGTAAACAGATGGAATCTAAGGTAGCGTGAAGGAACTTGGCCAGCAGACGTCTCTTACAAGAATCAGTTGGACCCTTGAACCTGAGACACAGTGCTCAAGCAAGTCCCTTCAGCATCCCCAAATTATCTTAAAGATATTGTCTGAGTTAGCTCTTCAGTTTGAACATCGTGTCTGCTAGGTGTTCACCCTCTCGTTTTCCCATCTCTCTCGACAGACTGTGTTTCTTTCTCTTACCATGTAAAAATAAGAACATGCATGCTTTTTTGCGTAAGAGTAGCTCAAGATCTGGTTACGGTAATGCCCTGTCTCTGACAGTGGTGGATAGTGGATGTGTTGGGAAGAATATCAGAACCGGCCAAGCATGTTATGCTTTGCTCCAGTACTCTCTCAGCCTCTAGCAGCGGTCCAGTAACTTCCTGAGCCACAGTGATGTTCTTTCATGGTAACAGCCCAGGATGAACAAATTCAAGGACAAAATATCTTGTGATATTGTGCTTTTTATACTGATGCAAATTTTTGGCATCACTAACTTCTGTGGCAAAAAGTTCCAGAATATAACCATTTAAGGTAAAGAACCACTTTTGTTTCTCTAAATTCGTCTCTCTGCCCTGATGACCTTGACCTCTTCTCCTACGAGAGACAGTGAACAGTCACTTCATGTTCACCTTCTTACCACCCTTACTTCTAAACACTTCTCATGTATCTGTTCCTGACTTTTTTCTAGACTTATGGTTCCATTTACTTTTTACAATTAAGTATAGAAAAAGACACAAGAGAGTGTTTTTTCCATCATGTGTAGGAATAGTTATTTACTACAGTTATAGCTAGATATTTAAATTTTTTTTTTTTTTATGGTTTGGTTATAGAAATTATGGGAGTTCAGGAATCTATTACTTAAACAGTGTTGTCAGCATTTCAGCTCATGATTTCTCTGTGTCTTGTTTCCAGGGTTTGGCTGAGGCATTTTTAGACCATCTTTGGAAAAAACTGCATGATCCGAACAATCCTTCAGTGATCAGGCAGACTGCTGGGAGTTACATTGGCAGCTTCTTGGCAAGAGCTAAATTTATTCCAGTTGTGTAAGTTGTTTTGATATATGGGCAGAGCCAAATAATTTATGATGATTCCTGAGGTTAAGTACAGGATTTGCAGAATGCACACGCAACGTTGGTCTTCTATCCCCACTGCTTTGCCAGTAAGCCTAAATCAATAGTCTTGTTTGTCTTTTCTACAATACTGTCTCAGTATTGTTTGAAGTTTGCGGGAAAGTTTTGCGTTTACAGGATGCAGACTAATGATTGCTGGGATTTGTGACTTCCTGTTTAAGGTTTCAGTTACCAAGAAATGCCGAGCACGGGTAGGTTATGTTGACTTTGGGCAGAGTCATAGATGCCCAGTGTGTATGATGTTTGGAAGCTGATATTTTTAATGCCTTAATGTTAGGCATTTTATGTAGATTCTGAGACAGGGAAGTCAAGTGTTCTAGTATTTTAATACGGATTGGTTAAAATACTTCAATGGATGGGTGAAAACGTCGTCTTTTATGCATACGCATTCTGTATTTTTGTGCTGTTCAGGGTGGGCTCAGTGACTTTAATGTTGAACTTTGATACTGGAATTTCATGTTGGATATGGGAGGCGTCTCTCTCCGTGCTAGCTGTAGCCTGGGATTCCAGTTGCTTACTGTATATTTCATGTGCAACATGCGTTCATGGATTTATGTCTTTTGGTATCTTGTGCTGTCACTGACTGGGGTTTTCAGTGCTGATACATTGATTCATCTTATGCTGAGATAAAGAAGAAAGCTTTACTTACACTTTTTTTCCTTTTTTTCTCCATTATAGTACAGTAAAAGCATGCCTGGATCTTCTGGTGAACTGGCTGCATAAATACATTGATAATCAGGATACAGGGGCTAACGCTTACTGTGATGTAGCTCTCCACGGGCCATTTTATTCTACATGTCAGGCAGTGTTCTACACACTTATTTTCCGTCATAAGCAACTTTTGGATGGAAACTTAAGGAAGGGTGAGTATATTGGGTTTGAATGGTGTCGGGATTCATTGCAAGTTTTACTGTTGATGTATTTTGTAATGGCCAATTCAGTCAAGTATCTGATGGCAAGTTTGTGGTGGTGTGCTCTAAACAAAACGAGATGGCTTGTACACCTCTTGGGCTACCAACTGAAAAAAGCTTCCCCACTCCACTATTCAAAACAATGCACATAACTCCTCAACATTGGTATCTGGTCGCATTTACTAAGCATGTTTGAATTCTAACTATGTCAAACTAGCATGGGCTTAAATTACTAACCTATCTTGATAACTCTGTGCCTCTGTCAGTCTCTGTAATAGGCGTGTAAGGGTAGCATCTGTGTTAGAAGGATCTGTCAGCTGTGGCAGGTTATTATTATTTAGAGTAGCTTTTCTGCTGAAGAAGCTGTGGGCTAGATCTCTACTGTAAGAAGATGTGCTTGTGGTGGTATACAGAGGGCAGGCTGGTCAGGCTGAAAAATCTTAGGTGTTCAGTTTATATAGTATATAACCTATGTTTGTCAACTGTTCTTATTCTCAAGGTCTGTCATATCTGCAGAGTTTAAATTTTGAGCGCATTGTCATGTGCCAGCTAAACCCCCTGAAGATTTGTATACCCTCTGTTGTGAACCTGTTTGCTGCCATTACCAGGTACCTATTAATTTCTCTCCTTTTCTTAATATGATTATTTGTGTGTGTCTAAAAACAGCACAGTACTTAAAACATGGGTTTATTGTTAGGAACAGTATTGAATGTTACCTGAGACAACTCATATGACACTGCCCATATTCAAGGTGGTATAAGTTTATTTCTGGTTCAGTTTCAATGGAATCCTGTAAAACCGATGGGGATTTTTTGGCTTTTTTTAAATTTTATTTTATTTTATTGTTGGAGCCAATGTACTTCTGCTTGAGAATGAAGTTTTTAGGAGTGTAGAGGAAGAGAACAGGCTCCTTACCTTGTGACTATCTTGAAAACTCCTTATACCAGTTGGGAAATCCAAGGTGGAAGGGATGTTTATTAAAAAATAACTTAAGCTTTTAATACCATCTGAAATTCTTGCTTTCAGTATGCTAGAAATGCTTATCTTTCTTTTTCTTACCTTTTTAAAGGAAATACCAGTTGGTGTTCTGCTACACAATAATCGAGAGGAACAATAGGCAGTTTATACCAGTTGTTCGGAGTGGCACTGGGGGTGACCTTGTGCAAACATGCACTAATCCGCTCGACAGTTTCTTCCCATTTGATCCCTACCTGCTCAAAAGGTATAGTTTCAAAGTTATTAACTCATTTCTGCCTTGGGAAAATAATGAACTAAACCTGTAAGAAACTGACAGTGTTTCTACAGTTCACTTTCTTCCCTGATCTTTAGTACCTCTCATGTTGCTCATTTTAACTACAAATTGTCGAAGGTTTGAATTGAAATTTACCCCCCCCTGTGACATATAGCAATTAAGAAGGAGCTGGACCTGGTTTCCTGGAAGGTCTAGTTAATATATTCAGTGACTTTTCTTTTGGTTTTCCCTGTTTTTAAGTGATCTCTACAATACGTATTGGGCTAATATTTTGCTGTTTTGTTGGAGCTGTGGTGGTGGTATGTTGGTTTTTTTGGTTATTTTGTTTGGGTTTTTTTTGTACCTTGAGTGTATTGGTTCTTGATTGGAGATGGCAGCTTATTTAAAATATCTTTCTTTTTTAATGAATAGTGGACTATTTGCGGCTTTTCAAAATGTCTAGCACTGATGCTTTAATCACTATTAAATGTTAGAAGGCAGCATTCTGATACTTATGTCTTAAAAAAAAAATCTTTCTCCACAGAACAGAGGCCTTTCTTAGAAGTAGAAATTATTGTTATTAATTTATAATCTTAACACGTACAAAAGAATAACTATTATATTTAATTACACAAAGTTATGTAATACTATTAATAAATAATATTATTAAATGTATTCATGTTCTTTCAAAAATTTGGAAGAAAATTATGCTTATCTGTGAGCATAGTGTAGCTGTTAAAAATACCTAGCTAGGAATTAGGAGACCTGACTGTATCAGAACTCCTCAAACAAACAATTGTAATTTATAGCTATCAGCAAAATGGAGTTATTTCTTCATGGGATTAATTGGGGATTATATAGGGGTTAATTGAATAGTTTGTAAAACTGCAGAAAGCTATCAAAATGCCAGATATTTTATATTGTATTATTAAAATGAAATGCGTATAATTTTTACTGGATACATTAACTCCTACTGTGTTTTAATTCCTTTTTCAGATCAAAGAAGACCATTGATCCTTTTTATCAATTTTGGGAAGAACTGAGTGCTGAAGATCTCGAGAATCTGAAGAAACCCATTAAAAAGGTAATCTTTTCTGATCAAGAAACAGTTCTGGTTTTGCAAAATCTCTGTCAGCTGCTTCTGTTGCAGGATTTATTTAGTAGATATTAACGTTTAGGGGAAACTGATTGAAATGAGGAAGCTTTTGGGATTGATCCATCCTTGCTTTGAGAACAGTTTTCTCCTCTTCTTCAGAGGAATTTGGCAGCACAGACCACTGTGAACGATATGAACGCTTTCAGAATATGGACACACTGATGTCACTGGAAAATCCGCTTTGAGGATATGATTTAGTTCGCATTTTTCATAATGAGAGTACCTCTTATTCTCTGACCATTCCAGCTAGTCATGACAATTGTAATACAACCCAAATAATGAATTGCGTCCTTCTAAAGCTCCTACGTAGTCTATTTACCTTCTTCCAGAATGTCTATCCTGTTTCAGATTTTTCAGTCCTTCAGACAGTGTGTTTATCTTTCCTTCCTGTGATAACACATCAAAATACTTCATGGTGTTGTATCAACTTTCCTATAACAGTTTGATTAGCAGATTTGATTATTGCAACATTTCAGAATTTATTTTAGAATTACTCTTTTTGGTCTCAGCGTTCATTACTTCTGCCAAATCTTTAATAAAGACCTGAAGTATCTTTCTGCTCTCACTGATCCTTTTAAATTTATGCAGGGTACTTCTGAGGATGAAGATGATGACTTTTTGAAAGGAGAAACCCCTCAAAATGATGGCGTGGTTGGAATTGCTCCAAATTCTTACGAGTCAATTACCCGGAGCCCAGTGAGCAGCATTGGCTCCCCTATGGACTGTTATATGCCGTACCCTCAATGATGTGGAAAGTCAGAAGTGAAAAGGTTGAAAATTGTGTGCAATTTTTTTCTTTGTAAAGACACTTTAGCTCAACTTCCCAAACTGGCAAATGTTTAAGTAACTACATTTTAGAGAAAATTATTGTTTCTTAATCATCAGATTTCTACAGGTATGTTATGATAAAGTTATATGTTGCTAGAAAAGCTTAGAGAATAAATAGGGTGATATTTTATGAATTTCATATTGAAATGTTTTTTATGACTTACAAGGATTATTTTTTTTAATATTTTTTTCCTAACTCTTAAAAAATTTTATTTGCTAATACTTCTCGACAAGGTTTTATATATCGGGGTGAAGTTCTGGTCTGTCTTCCTACTGATCTGTATGGGGACCAGAATTCCATTGTCAGTATTCAAACCGGAGTCTGGTGACTGTTTTTGAGTTGCTTTCAGAGTGATGGTTTGATCCCACCACAGGAAGCCATGAATCAAGTCTGACAGTGATTCTTGTGCACTCATCTCTTCAGCTTTTCCTCTCTGGAGAACAGTGTCTGGTAAAGCCACTTGACAGTGGAAAGTATATTCAGATGATAAGCATTATTGCTCCTTAAATCTGTAGCTGACACACAGTGTTCTCAGCTATGAAAGTTCAGACTTGTAAAAGTGATGATTGTTGGAAGTGTTGAAAATGATGGAGTAGCTGAATGTATGATTTATAGATAGTTTTCTTTGGGGTGCTTATGAAGCAGTTTGAGACAGGTATTTATTTTCAGGATTTGAAGTTTGTATGTGAGTGCTGAAAATACAAACCAAAATCTTCCCTTGTTGAAAGGAAGTGATGGTGTCACTGGTGTCCTTGTGTTGTCCATGTGTCAGTGTAGAATTTCTCTGCAGAGGTTTCTTGTCTTCTTTTATGATTGCTGGCTTTTAGATTTGAGTAAGAATATAAACAGTGGAAAAAAATAAATGTTATTTGTGTAATATTTAGTTGAAAATTTTATGCATTGGAGACTAAACTCTAGTTATCCTTCTTTTAGAATCTGAACTTGGAGGCTTCAAGACATTTTTATTCAGAGCCAATACGTCCTGATGCAAACTGTGCAATTCTTAAACCTTTGAAAAAACACATCTCTGTAACTAAGGATCTCTCTGTGTAATCTAAGTTCTCAAAGTTCGTAGATTTGATCTGACAGATTGCAAAAATGCGCTTTAGCGATGGTACTGCAAAAGACATCAGTGGATCTGTTCATATCTGGGTAAACTGGCACAGTTCTTGTTTCTAGTGCTTTTTACTGTCAGTCCTGAGCAATAAACAGTAGATTTCCATCTGAAATAATTGCATTCTCTCCTGGCATAGAAGAACTCTTCTCACGTCAACAGCAAGGAAAATTTCCTTTGAAAGCTGCCTTTATCTGTGTTTCTCACTGTTATGTCTCTAGTAACATAGAGGCTTTGGAAAACTTCCCAAATTTTAATACCAGGTACATGATTCAGGAACTTCCACCTCAATAGCAAAAAAAGGAAGACATACGTGACACAAAGTATAACATTAAAAATGTGCAGACGGTAAACCGTTTGTACTGAAAATACACAGTTCACGTTCATATACTGAAGAGACTTGCTTAAATAAGATTGTTAGGAAAGGTGCAGTGCTTCTGTAATCTCTTTTGCGACTGCTCTGGTTTGGTAGTGCAGTGGCAGAGGTGCTGGTGTTTTGCTAAAGAGACTTTGTCCTGTAAACACTGACAGCGTGGAGAGGAACGCCAAGTCGGAGGTGGAAATCTTGCCTTACCTCCGAAATGCCGTTTATCTTTTGAAGACAGTATATGCTATAACTGCTTACTTCACTGAAAGTTTGGTTGGAAAGGAAAAGCTGAGTTACAGCTGTTTTTCTGCTCTGGGTCGTGAGCAGCCCTGGTGCCCTGGCTGTCCCCTCTGACTGCTGCTACCACAGCTGCTCGTGCTCAGCATCCACCAACACCTGGAGGGAAAATCCCTGCTCAGGAAGGAAAAACTGGCATCTTTGGCGTTGTCTGAAAATGTGGCTGCCGGGGTGATAGTGGTGTTGGTTTATGTGTGAATTTGTGACTTGATCATGGTTATTGCAGTAACTTGTGGATGTCACAAGGGATTGCTGCAGCGTTACCCCGTTATCGTTACGTGGTGACATGGTGACATGACCGGGCATGTTCTCTGTCGGGCAGCGACCGCTGTGGGCCGGGGCCGTGCCCACAGCCCGCCCGGACCCGGCCCTTCCCTCCGGCCGAGCCCCGGCCCCGGGCACCGCCGCTCCCCCGCCACCTCCCGCCGCCGCGGTTTCCCAGAGCCCCGCGCGGCGCGGCGACGCCCGCCCCGGCCCTCGGGAGGAAGAGCGGAGCCGCCGCCGGGCCTGGGCCGCTCCCTGAGATGCCGCTACTGATTGACGGTGAGCGGGTCGACCCGGACCGGCCCACGGGGGACATGATCCGCGCCTACCCACACCTCGAGGTGAGGCGGCGGCGGCGCGAAGGGGCCCGGCGGTGGGGCCCGCCTTGCCCAAGAGCGCCGTGCGGCCGGGGAGCGGCGGGGTGAGGGTGCCCGCGGGAGAACCCGCTGCCTCGGCCGGGAGAAACGGGTGGCGGAGCGGGGCGGCCCCGGGCTGAGGCGGCGGCCCCAGGCTGAGGCGGCGCGTGCAGGGGCGGCCCCGGGCTGAGGCGGCGCGTGCAGGGGCGGCCCTGGGCTGAGGTAACCCGGCTTGGGGCGGCCCGGGACCGCCGCATTCCCCGCGCTGTCACAACGAAAAGACACGGTTTGACTGAAAATTAGTAAAATCGGCGTCCCCGGAGGCGATTAGCGGTAATTGGCCTGAGGCGGAGAGCGGCCAGTCGGTGTGTGAGCTCCGCCGCCGCCGCCCTCCCGAGGGTGGGTGCATCGGCCGGGCCAGGCTGTCCCTTTCTGTGTGAAATAACAAAAACTAGTGATAAAAGTCACGATAGTAACTTATAGGAAGGTATTAACCTCACTTTCAGCATATAAATGTTGTAATTCTAACGGCGGACTGGCAACCAGGAACTGCTGAGCAGAGCTGGTCTGGAAGGTTTCTCATCAGAACATACTTCTCTATAGAAACCGAGATTTTGCAGAAAAGCAGTATGAATTTGATAAAAATGTGAAGTATTTTTTGAGCTCCAGGATGGAAATTCTCTGCCTGCTCTGCAGGTGTGTGGCAGAGCACTGCAGTCATCACAGCCCAGGAATCCAGGTTTTCCATGCACTAAGCAGCTAATAAATAGCGATATTTTCGTAAGTGCTAACTAAACATGCTGGATTGTGGCAGTAGAGACTGAAAATTCTACATTTCAGAAGTTTCCTGTCCTGACTAAACTTCCAAGATCAGTTCTGGTATTGTCTAGTGTCATCTTTGCCAAGCCCTATCGCTTTTTGTTGTACCTCCATTTTATCATCTATAAAGCAGAGAAAAGGGGATTGTGTGTCCATGATGTGGTGGGATTTAACGATTCACTACATCAGTGGTAGGAAAGCAAAAAATTCTCAAAATTCACAGTACTGCATACTACAAAATATGTATGTTTCTTTCTGATCTGAATCCCTTTGCTTTTCAGAGGTGATGTTTCTATCAAGTAATGGATACACCTGAGAATTCAGCCACTGTAGTCTCTATTATCATTTATCTTTAGGAAAAGGCAAAACTTCTGAGAAGTCAGCCTGCTCAAATTGTGGAACCCAAAGGTCTTCTGTATGTCCAGCAGAGAGAGTTTGCGGTGACTACCCCTAAAGATGGTATGCAGTAACATAAGCATTTTATTTTTTTTGTCTACTGCAGCAGTGATTAGGAGAGCTGAGTACTTACAATGTTCCTGTCCTTTTAAATAGGTTCTGTTTCCATTCTTGGATCAGATGATGCAACTACCTGCCACATAGTTGTGCTCCGACACACAGGTATCTTTAAAGGATGTTCAGAGCAAAACCTGTATCCCTGAAGTAATGAATTAGTATTGGTTTATGCTGCATTAATAAAATAAAGTGCAATTATGTTTATATAAACTTGAATCTAAAGAAGTCACGTGATATTTTACCTAACTTACTTGTTTAAAGAGTTGGTATACTTAGTGTGAGAGGTTCTGTGTTGTGGTTGCTCAATGAGCAGATGCTAAATTTGATCTCTTCCCATGGCCAGTGGGTGGTGGCATTTGCAGATGTTGGCTGCGTTCAGCAGTTTGGGTCTGCAGGGGCTTGGTGATAACAGAGGGAGAGTTTGTGTAAATACTCTTGCTCTGCACCTGGATTTCTGACATTAGAGATGTTGCCTGATCCTGGTTAAGAGGATACTCGTACCCTTCACATGAGTTCTGGTGATTTTATGATGGAGCACACAGGTCGTTGTCTCACTCAGTCAGCCCATACCTTCTGCTGGAGGCTGCTGTCCTGAGAGGAAGTCAGGTGGTGGTGGATGTAGCTCTTACACTACTGTAGCATAATAGTGTTAACTCTTAAAAGTTTATTGAATTATGGTAATGTGATAGCCTCTGACAACGTCTTTAACTGTCATCTTCAGGCAGTGGAGCTACCTGTTTGACACACTGCGACGGATCAGACACAGAGGCTGAGGTGTTGCTCATCATGAGTTCAGTAAAATCTTTCTCTGACACCACAGGATATGGCAGGTCAGCTCTGCTCTTCTTTCTTCTGTACTGTTTTTCACAAAGGTTACTGCAGTTTGTAAGGTGCGGAAATTTTATGTGATTTCACAGGGTTCAGATAAGGTAATTGTGCAGGAAATATCTCTTGCTCAGGAACCATGTGTGAAGTGAAAATGATTTCTTTGATGGTTTTGAGGGTATTTTTAGCAGTGGTTTAAAGCATGGTTCTGTTCTGAATACTGTCTCTGCAAAATGCCATTGTGAGGTTTTGTGCTTACTGTTTTCCAGTTAACTGCTATTTCAGATGTACAGAAATTTTCCAAACAACTGTTTGTGGGTTTGTATTCTATTTTTCCTTCCAGACTGTTGGTCTTGTAAATTCTCCTGGAATCTGAGAATCTATCTGGGATTTTTTTTAAGTCCTGCGTTAAAAAAAACCAAAACAACAAAAAACCAAACAAAAAGTAGGGAGGGGAACGGGGGGAAAAAAGAGCTCTGAAACGGAATTTAGCAAACAAGGTTCTTTCTGGATATGGGGTTCTTTTGCTCCTGTAGTTTGTTAAGAACAAAACCTCAATGAATTTAGAAGATATGGTCCATAAAAACTCATGATTTGTCAAGACTTGTCTTTGCATAGACACTTCTCAGAGAAGAACCTTGCTGTATGGTGCAGAATAGTTGTGAGGCGATCTTGGGAGCAAAAAATCTTCATTTTTAATTAACCCCTTCTTGGGAACTGAAAGGTGGTCACCGAGTTAGGTCGAAACCAGAGGTGCTGGACCATCAGAGGTAGCACTGGGTTAGATAGAATTGCATGCCTGTAATGCCTGTTAAAGTTTTTATTTTGTGCTGTTTCCTGGGTGATCCCTGAAGTGATCAGAATGGAATCACCGTAACTTGCGATGTAACACAAACCAACTTGGCGCATGTGACTGTAACAATTGAGGCTTCTCTAATGATTGCTTTGTGTTTTGGGCTGGGGATTATTTTGTAAAACTATTCACTTCGAGATGTTTTTTTTAACTGCTGTTTCCTGTTATTCCATCTCTGTTAGGCTGGAAGTGCACCTAGTTGGAGGTTTCAATGATGATAGGCAGTTATCACAAAAACTTACTAATCAGCTTCTTAGTAAGTTCATGTTTTTTCCACTCTCATGTCCAAAAAAATTAGTTCTGACTGGATTTGGGTGAAGTTTGTTTGTCATCTGAGCCCCCTGTCACTTCAGGGAAAGAAATCTGGATTAAATTTGCAGGGTGTTTTTTTTCTACCTGAGAATGTGGTGTGGAGAGGGGTTGGCCTTCTGAGGCTTGCACGTGGCCAGTGTGTATGGTGGAGGGTCTAAACTTGTAATGCCTTCCTGGTTTGTATTCTGGTGTGTAGAATTGGGGTGCAGTTCCCCTGGGCTTGATTCCTGGCTCTGCTGCCAAGGTGCTACGTGATCTTGGTCAAGTGTTATCACCATCTAAATCTATACATGTGGGTGACTTTATTATCTACTATTTCCTTCATATCTTAATGCGATAAGGTAAAATGTAATTATTGTTAGGAAGAATTTTTTATTTCTAGTGTGTGAGATAGTGAAAAGCAGAATTAAGTTACAGCTACTGAGAGACTGGGTTTGTTCACTGTATATGTCACGTATTGGGAAAATACATTTAAATATAATGAATTTAAATATAAGCTGTTAAATGTATAGTGAATGAAAGCAGAGCTGTTGTGATGCCAGATCTAAATTAGTGTCGATAAAGGGAGTAAGCGGCACAACACTATTTTAGCGTGTTTTTGCAGTTACAGGTGGCTACTCTCTATAAATTACTGTTATGTTTAGTAGCTGTGGCTTTAATTTTATAAAAGTTTGAAGCAAATCTGCAAAATGCTGTTTGCTCTGTTGCCTTATCTAGGAACAGTGCGTTAGGTATCTCTGCCCATCTATTCCGCAGTGCGCAGCACTGATAATGCCCCCTCGTCTATATACAGCACCTGCTTTGCCACCATTCAGTCTTATACATTGCTGCTATCGTTGTTGCTGTAGGAGCATTCGATCTCCAACCAGATGATGTTCATTTGGTGACTTTCTGCGTAACAGGTAAGAAAATGTTTCCTTGGTTTTTGAGTCCTTCATAACAATTTGTAATTTTTAGTTTTATTGCTGGTAGTGTGTGTGTGTGATGTCAAATAGACAATGTAGAGAGGATTCTCTCCTTACCAAGTGCTGCTGAAATGCAACTGGTAGTAGAACCCGCCATGATCATTACCAGGTTATTTCACCACCTGTGTCCTGTGGAAGGAGACTGTGTGTCTGTGGAGATTGTACGAGGCACTTGGGAGGAGCAGTTAGAGACCTTTGCCTGCTGGGTTGTTAGATCTGCCATATCTGCAGCTGTGAATGAATTCATAAACTCATTCAGTTAGTTCATAGTGTGTGATGTCATATAAAGGAAGACAGAATTTCCTTTTCTTCATACCGTGTTCAGGTTGAATTTCCATCATCTTTACATTTCAGTTCTGTTGGTGACTGAAACTTGGCATTATGATAGTTTTGCATTGTGGTTTTTTTTCCTGTAAATTGCCCATGCAGAAAGTGGGGGTGACAGCTGGCTGGAGCTGGCCCTACTGTTAGGAGACGAGTTCTACTGCAGGCCCCAAGCACGTTGTTATTGGTCTGTACCTTCTTTTCCATACTTCTTTTAGGCTTCCTTAGTTTTTTTCTGTCTTTATACAACATTAGATCTGTTCTCCCCTGATGAACACAAAACGAAATGAATGCTGCTCAGAAGAAAATCCAAAACACTACAAGTTTTACTTCTTTTTTTGTCACAGAACTGAATGACAGAGAAGACAAGGATATTCACTTTCCAATCATTTATGGAATAGGTGAGTTAAATTAGGATTCAAGTTTTGTGGGTTTTTTTAACTGGATTGCTTCCAGTAGTAAATGGGCTGCTTTAATGACTAGATAAAGCCTGTTCTAAAAGTGAAGTGCTGCTGTTGGAGGTACAGGTAGAAATAGAAGTTTTCTTCTGCTGCCAGAGTTGGGTGGATGCACACACACAAAGTGGCTACGTACAAATAAAAGCAGATTTTTTTTCATTTAACTGTACTTAGAGTTTTGTCAGTATCAAGCTACTGTACTAATCTTTGGGGTTAGAATTCAACCTTCTGTTCATTTTCATGCTGTGCTGTTTCTAATTAGTTTAAGTATCTCTGAAAATGTTCTTCTGGAATATTGAAATGCTGGCAAAGCAAAGTAAGTAGAAATATGCTGTCACAGGGTAAGGGGTCTGCCGTACTGAAAAATACAAGAATAGTGTTGGATGGGTTCTAAAGTTCCTACAACATAGTTGTGCTGGGGATGTGGTCATTTTAAACAAGTGTTTTGTAAATAATTGATTCTGTATTAAACTCTATTTCCTACCAGCTGTGAATGTTAAAACAGCAGAGATTTTCCCTGCGACCTTCCCAGAAAAAGGGCCGGATGAGGATTTGCGTTCAGCCCACATTTTAACAGGAGCAACAGTGAGTAAAAATAACACGGGGAAAAAAGGGTATTTTTACTGGAAGAGGAGACCAGTTGGGGTAATGAAATGTCAAAAGTTTGAGGAAAAAATAATACTTTGGGTAGTGCTCTGTCAGTAACAAAACAACTGAGAAAGATGGAAGAGCAGAGGCAGAGGGTGACACTGGGGATCAAACTACTTGTGCCAGAGTGGGCCCTCGCTGGGCAGTAGGGCTCTTTGGCGTGCTGTTAGGAGCAGCCCCGCAGCTCTCTCTCTGCGGGATAACTTATGTAAAGAGATTCAGGCCATGGGCATAATCCCAGCAGTGTGTGGTGTTTCAGTTTAATGTCTCATTTGTCAGAATAATTGGTTAATCTTTATGGAACAGGAATGAAATGGGGCTGAGCTGGCAGCATGTCTAAGACAGACGCTGCAGCTTAAGGCCTTCCAGATTAAGTGAATTTGCTGTCTCTCAGCTGTGAAAGCATTTTCTGACTCTTAAGGCTCCCTGTGTTGTTACAGCTGACTAACATTTACGATCCAAAGACGGAACAACTACATATCGGGCCTTACTTCTGGAGGCCTTTCCCACACGTGGATTTCTGGTTGGAACAAGATGATGAACAGATTTTACAGGTACCCAAACCTGACTTTCTCTTTTCTTTCTTGCTGAGTAGAGAGAGGGGTAGGGTCTGTCAAACCTTTTCCCAGTGTACTGCTGGGGAGGGTGGGAAATAATCTTATTAAAAGGCAGAATAATTGAGAACTTGGTATTCTGAGTGTCAAGCAGCTCTTGCTACTATCTTGTTTTTCAGAATCTTTCCACATCGCCCCTGGCCGAACCACCCCACTTTGTTTCCCACATTAGATCTACGTTAACATTTTTAAAAGAACATCCCTTCCCATCTCGCTCCCTGTTCCCTGACAGGAAACCTCGCGTCTACAAAAAAAATGAAGAAGGGTTGTGGGAACAGGTTTGTTCTGACAAGATCTAACCTGGAACTAAACACCGCAACTGCTTTAGGGCAGTACAGTGTTGCAAGAAGAGCAATTTATTACAAAAAGCATATTGCTGGTCACAAGTACCCTTGTTCCTGTGCTTTTCCAAATAAAAGATTTTGACAGAAGTAACTTGCTTTTTCTCATGACTTATGGAGGAATCACTGCTACTTTGAAGTAAGAATTTGGCTTTGTTTATGTTCTGTTGCTCCAGTGCAGTAACTGATGGGCACAGATAGAAGGTAGCAGTGCTGAGAGCTCGAGAAGGTAAGTCGTGGCATTGGGGTGTACTTCAGAACATGATTTTGCACAAACTTAAAGCTTACTGAAACACAGGGGTAGCCTTCAACAATAACTTACTTAATTCAGGAGTAATAATTTGAAGAATCTTTATTGAAACATTCAGATAGTATCTAAAGAATGAAGCTCATTCCAACAAAACTACTGGTTTAACACCTCCAAATATAAAAACATTAAAAATTAATCCTTGTGGTGATAACTTTATCCCCAACAAATTAATGTACTTCTTATTAACATACTTCATTGCACCAAAGAAACCGATGAGGAAGACTAGTCAACTTAATTGGTTTTGCACTTTAGAAAAATTGCACTCTGATTTACATAAATTACCCCAACAGCAAAATTAACTTTGTCCGTGGCATCCCAGCCCCACAGGATCTAGAAGCTGAAAGTCTAATCAGTGACAGTACAATTCAAAAACTCCAAATTTTGCAGATTATCAAAGCAAGCCCTGCTGCCACTACAGCCATTATGGCTTTAACATTTACCTTTTAGGGGGAGAGAAAAAAAACCTCAAAAACCAAAGAAGCAAACTCCAGTGCTTGTATCTAGTTCTACAGGGATAGGATGGTTTTTCTCAAAATTGGGTATCTTGGGGAAAGAAAGCTTTGCTAAAGATTTCCTTCCCAGAAAAGGCTCTGAAAACTTGTAAAGTGATTAAGATAATTCGGGGGGGGGAAGACTTTTCTACACTTTTGCTTTTGATTTAGCCAAAGCTTGTTTGTGCATTAGGTAGTCCTAGACATTATGAAATTGTGCTGTAGTGTAAATAACCTATATAATTTCTTTGCGTCTGTACATTTCCTACCATAGGTAAGTTACTGTTATTCAAAAAAATAAGTGTCGAAACCATCACAAATGTATTTTTTTTCCAAGCTTTACTACAATTATCTTTAAAAATACACAACAGAAAGAACTCCAGTTACACTACATAAATGTGTTCAATAGTATTTGGTTCATAAATGCCGTGCAAAGGAAAAGAATGGTGCGTTGGTGATTCTTTCCGGTGGGAGAAGCAGGAAGCCGTTCAGGCATGCAGGGGCACTATTTCTTTCTAAAAGGCTTAGAACTCATTAACTCCGTCCCCACTGTACCTAGAGCCTCAGCTGAACGGGTCAAGTCACGCAACAGCAGGAGAAATGGTTGATGGCAAAGTGAAGTACTACTGGGTGACTCCTAGCTACACTGGCGACCGTCCCCAGCGCCCACCGCACCACAGCTGTTTGGCAATGTTCTTTATAAGGTAAAAAAGCAGCAAAACGGAGCTAATGTGACTCCAGCAGATGTTTTGCAGGCGAGGCAAAACTGAATTTTAACTATTAAATAGGTGAACAATTGGCAGTTGATTATTTTTTTTAGTGTATTAACGTAAGATCATTTAACAATTACTAGGTGCAACTGTATTCTTAATCTTGTGTACGGCTGATTGGTTGGTTAGCAATTATTATCATGCTTAGATTCCTACAAGAAGGGTAACTGCCAATTGTTTTCACAAATGTTTATGAGCACTTAATGAATTTCACTAGTACTTTGGTGACACTGACATGTAGAGGATTAAAGCAACTGTAACAAGTGTACAATAAGACAAATCTCGGTCCCATGGGGGAATTTATATTTGTGCAAAATCCCAGTTAATAAGTTACAGTAGTTATTACTGTACTAGTGTGTGGCACTGTTCACATTTTCAATGCATCATTAATACCCGGCCTCCCAGGGTGTGGGCTTCCTCTGCAAAGTCTGAAATCCATAGTCTGGATTTTATCTTTGACTTTCTTGTTCCTCTACCTTCGTGCGGTCATGTGGCGATTTGTCACTTTGAACGTCCTCAGTGTCTGTCTTTGTTGCCTGTGCCGCCTCCTTCTGCTCCTCTCTTTTTTCTGTCTCCAAAGTTCCTTGCTCTGGGGACAGAGTTGGGGGTCTCTGCTCCATCTTTTCCAGGTCATCACAGTGGCTGACTGAACTGGTCTCACTGAGGGCATCAGAACTTCTTAGAGACCTCTTAAAAGGCTTCTGACCTGCAAAGTGTTTGAAGAACACAGTACCAATGAAGGCAGCAAATACAAAATGGAGCCTGCTCAAGTTAAGTTTCAAAGAAAGTATCTGAGTTTTGCAACTGCAAAGAAATAGATTTTATTTGGGTGCTAACTTGCACCCTATGCACAGACAGACTTTCTTGCAGTCCCAGATCTGTGTGCAAGGCAGTAGCACCTGCTCTTCATCCGCGGACACACAGACTGTCCAAATCCAGCTGAGACCCAACCTGCCTGTATACACAGAGAAGTCATTCCAGGGTGAAGATTTGCACTGAAAACAGCAGGCGGGGAGCCAACCATCTCAAAAGGTGAGCTCAAACTGTGCTCTTCCTGCCAGTCAAATCAACCTTAATTACTAATACAGCTACACAGACTGTGCCATAGATTTAAGCAATCTTCAGCTTAGAATGACTTTGTCCACAAAATATTGGGTAGCAACAGAAATGCGATTGCTTAAGTACCTATTATTTATGCTTTTATTTTAAATAAAACTTTTGGATTGTTTACCTGCTATTTTTAAAAACTTGATAACCTTATAATATTCTAGGGGAAGATTTCAGAGTAATGGGATAACAATTTCCTGTAGTCCCAGGAAGAATTCCTGGGGAGAAAACGGATGTGGCTGGTGTTCTGTGCCATGTTTAAATAAAGGTGGACTAAGGCACTAGAAGATGAGTTCTAGTTCCAGACATTATGAAAGGTAAAAAGTCATGTGGATCTTCCCATCTCATGCAACTCGAACAGCAGGAGTTTTAGAAATAAGACTAAGCCATAGAAACTTACCAGGGAGTCTTTGCTTTGCAAGGCTGGAAGAGGGAGTTGGTGGTGGAGTAGTGCCTGTTCCTTGGGCTTTTGATACGTATGTAGATTCTGTGGATTCTAGAGAGCCTGCAGGTTAAAAAAAAATGTAACAAGTTGAATATAGCACAAACTAGCCAAGCTTTCTGTTCATCTGCATTTATAAGGTATTTAACAATCATCTCAGTAACGTGAAAACCATTGGCAGTTCTTTTGACATCACCAGACATAAATTACAAATATATGAGTAAAATAAATCTTTTACATGGTGATATTCCATTACTGTCTCTCACAAAGCCAGGTTCACACTGGTCCTCAGCTAGTTTAAGCCTGTCCTTGTCAGCTGTTGCACAATTTAGCCTGCACACTTGGTACTGCATCGGTCTGGCAAGAGCCAGATGGTATCTCAACCCGGGATTTCAGGCAGAGACATGGAGTCCCAGCAGCACAGGACACCCCAGTGCCACTTTGCAGACACACACAAGAGGATACCTGTGCACATAGACGGGGATGCAGCATTCCAAGCCCTGTGCTACCCTGCCAGCTTACACTCAGAAACAGCACAAACACCAAACTCCTGCAGCATCTGTACCAAAAGTCACAGAAATGATTCCTCTTAACAAATGCCAATGTCTAATACAGCTTTTTTAATGCGACTCAATGTGCAAGAACAAAGTCTTAAAAGGTCCCTTCCAACCTAGGTGGTTCTGTGATTCTGTAAGTGGTACAACTGAGGTTAGAAGAAATCAGTCTTATTTGGTGTGACAGAAATAGTGAAGAGCATGTTCTTTTACATCCTGCAGGTGGATTATGTCACTCACAATCAAATCAGCACAAGAAAGTGTTGCAGTTTTAGGATAAAATTGGAAAGAGTTCTACTGACAGCAGAACATGGCTGCAGATGTATCGGGTCCTACCTGCTGTTAAATTAAAGGTTCTTCCCTTTGGTGAGGCTTGGAACGGAGAAAACCAGTTCAGCACAGAGCCCACTACAGGTATTTGCCGTAGCACTCCCTGCAAAGTACACAAGCAAACGGGCTGGTGAGCGACCTGCCTGTGCTGTGACAAGCTATTTCACCTTATCTCCAGAACCAATGCTTACAGCCTTACCTCTTCCAGGAGGCGTTCCTCGTTTGCTTTCTGAAGCTGAAGTTGTGCTTCCTGTATCCCTTTTCTAACAACTTCAGTCATGTTTTCCAATAGCTAATAAAAACCAGAAGTTATACTTTAGTTCAGGTTTTGAGGATGTAAACGTGGCAGTCAGGTATTTTTCTAATTTAAGACAGTATTTGACAATCACTATTTCATTATGACTGTAAATTAAATAATGTACAGGCTGACTGCAGGATTTTTAAAAGATATACCCAGAAGACAATATGTCATTTTAAACGGGAATGGTATATATTTTTCTTATACTTAAAAATGAGCCTGTAACCCAAATTTGTCAAAGATCGGCTTAGTACAGAAGTGTTTCTCAGATGCTGAATCTGACTGGGAAGAATTATCAGGTTTACAGAGTACATTTTTGTTTCTAGAAGTACCCAGGACTTAAACCAGCCTCACAGTAAGTCTAACCAGGTACGTGTCACTCTGGGTTCAGCTTTATTTTTCAAACTTAATATACAACTGTTGGTGTGATCCCTGCGGCATCCTGTGCCGGCAGCAGTGATGTCTTATACTGCAAAGGACAAGCAGCTTTCAGGGAGAGCTGGAGGGACAATACATGAACAAACCCAAATTATCAAAAAAAAAAAAAAAGGGTCACAATTTTGTCTCGTGCAAGACAGATGTGAATTTCCATAACTTAATATGGGCTTAATATTGCACAGGCCTAGATAATAGGCACTTCCTCCAAAATGCCAAAAATTCAGGTTACTGTCAGTTAACAAGAACAGGCAAAAGAGGAAGGTGCTCCTTCTCCCTGGGGGGAGGCAGGCCAGGAAGCGACCACCCCAGCAAGCTGAGTACCCCAGGTGCCGAGGGAATTGCATTTAAAGTACAGGGAAGAACCACTCGTGTTTTTTGGCCCAGTCAAGATGCTTGTCCTAAATTTTGGTTCTGCCTTTTAGCGTACTTCTCTGCGTTTGCTAAGGGCTTGCTGATATGGGAAGTTAGTTTTTTTCCTAAAAGCTTCCCTCTTGTACCAAACATCACTTATCTAAATGATGCAAGTGTCATTCTCACAGGTTTGTTCTGCTTCTTGGTTTTGGATCACATGGTGTCAGACCCTTTCAGTGCCACAAATGTACTGTAGCTGGTTCCAAGGACTGCACCTTTCTGAGCTCTCCATCACTCTTTGTTCCTCCCTGGCCCATATCCCAACATTCAGTCCCTAACTTCTCAACTACAACAGTTGGAACTACTCTACAGGCAAACTATCTGTTGACTCCCTGTGCTGCTTTGAGGGTGAGATAAGAGTCGGCAGAAAGTCTCCAGAAAACTGCTAGAAAAAGTTTCATTGCCAAAACCAACATATTTCCATGGGCAGAAACAGACAAAGGATTTCTGAAGTTCTGTTTATTTTTTAGATGAGGAAATTAAATGCCCAACACTAAAGGAGTGAAAGGACAGATGTTCATTTGTGATGCAGAATGTCATTTAGCAATTCTACTTTCAAGAACAGTTGGAGAACTCTAATCAGGTAAATGCTTTTACAAAAAGGAGTTGCATCATCCGTTTTATTACTTCAATAAGTAATTTGTAATTTCTCTTTTTAAGTCACCAATTTAAAATCTTTCACACACTTTAGGGCATAATCTTATCTTAAAAACTGGTATATAACAACCAGTCTCAATCCCGCCACATCTAGTGATGAGAAACATCAGCTCACAATCAACCCCCACCTCCCCTTTTGGTTTTGTTGGGGGTTTCTGGGGTTTTCTTGGTTGTTCTGGTTTTTGACAGCTTAAATTTTAGTGATAAAATGAGCCTATTGCAGTATTACCCAAGTTTTTCCTTAGAACTACTGAACACAAGACCATGAACGTATATCAGGACATCCTCAAAATACCAGTCCTGTAACACAAGTTCTCCTTATGTGGACACAGATTATTACCTCCACAGTAACTAATACAGTTTGGTGCGGGCAAGTACAATTTTTACTTTCACAAATAACAAAACCAGGACCTGAAGCCAATGTGGAAGGGAAAAAAAGGTGCTGAAATGCTCTGTGATTTATTAATACATACTCTTGAATTTTCTTCAATTTCTCTGCCTGTTGCTGCAATAGTTTCGACTAACTCCGACACGTCCAGGTCCTCAGTCACCATGCCAATGTACACACAGTTCTTCTGCCCTCCAAATTCTGGACCTGTGAGCAGAGAGAGAATCAAGTCTTTGTGATGTACAGAAACAGTCTCACAACAGGCGCAGCGTTCACAGTTGGGAATCTGGAAATCCCAAAACAAACACTTCAGAAATTAAGGGCAGTATTTGCAAAGGTGTAAATTATGCAAACTAGAAAAGCTCAGTCCTGTAGGTTTTCAAAAAGAGAAGAGAAAACAACAGCTAAACGAGAAAAACAGTGGATATTTTATACAGCCAAGGAGTTGTATAATAAATACAGCGTTTGAACATGCTTCAAACTCATTGCTTTCTGCCATTTACAGATTACTTGGCTCCACAATTCTAGGGCACTTAATTTTTGAAAGGTAACTAGAAAAAGATCCGAGTTCTCAGTAAGCAAATTAATATTATTTCAGCTATAATGTGGCACTATATAAATGTGAAAGCGCTGCTAATTATCACAAAAGTCATCAGAAGCTTTTCATCTAGGCAGAGAAAGCAGTGACCTGGTCTGTGGGTTTGGAAGGAGCTCTGCTCTTCACTGGCCATAACACCGAGAAGGCTGCGTTTACAAGGAGGAACGCTCCAGCTGTTATTCTCTGTGCCAAGGAGACCCTGTTGGTGTGGCTGGTTGCTCACCAGTCAGTTTTCACAAGTTTTCCTGAGAACATTGCACCTTGCTCACCCACCTGAGCTTTCATCAGCTGAAAGGGATGAAACAGATACTGTTTCTACAATAGCTATATATGAAGCAGTGTGATTCCACACTATCGTGTCCTATGTACAAATGACCTGTTGAACCACTAGAACACAGCCAGTAAAATTACTTTCACTTGAAGTTTTTAAAATAGTGCAGTTACCCAAAGAGAAAGTGAGATCCGACTCCAGTTCATTCAATTTTTTCAGAAGTTCTGCATTGATTTTTTCTCGTTCTTTTTCTTGTTTGTCATCATTCTTCCCATCACTGTGATAGTTGTATCTTCAAACCAAACCAGAACAGAGTAATTTCACTTATCAGTACATAGAATCATAGAATCATATGGGGTTGGAAGGACCTCTGGAGATCTAGACCAACCCCCCAAAATATATACACATACAAAAATACATAGACAAGTAGCACATTCCTACAAATTTCTGTATTTTACAACCTCAAAACCTCAAACATTACAGCTTACTGGCATTTGCCATCAGATTTTGGGGTGGGAGGAGGTTGCTGCTGCAAGCTTAACAGAACACAACAGCTTTCTAGGGAATATATTGGTTAGACTTCGGCTGTTTTGACTATACAGAATCCGAGGATCAGAACAGACATTTGAAGGATTTTATTGAGTATATAAGTGAATCCCACTATAGATAAGAATCTAAGTTATACAGTCGGATGCACTTGCTTATTACATACCTGTCTAACAGATCCACACACTGCCTCCAATATTAGAACTGTTGCCCTAATTTTCTTAAAACAGCTTTTCAGCTTTTCTTAATTAAAAAAATAAGATCTCAAAGTAAACAGCGTTAAAAAGTTAATTTAATTTTTAAAGTATGCAAAAGCTTCAACTGGGTGCAAAGCCAGATACTAATCAGCAAACGAGACAATAATCACCACTAAAGAGATCACGCATTCCTTTCTGTTAGTGCCCAGTCTTTCCAAATATACAGTGAAGAAAATACTGGAAAGTTTACCTTACAACACCTAATCCTGGCCAGCTGAGATCTTCAATATACAACAGGCCTACTGTTCTTCTCACTTCTTGCTCGAATTCCTCTCTCAGTTGCAGTGTACTTGTCAATACTGGTATCTTCATTTTTAAGCATTCTACTAAATGATCAACATCTTGGATTTCAGTTCCTAAAACTAAAGAGCTGATGTGTCAGTGTGCGATAAAAGTGAGCAGACATCACATAGATATCTGAATAAAGTAACCTGTAAAGAAGCCACTCCGTAAGTCAATCATAAATACAATTTACACATAGTATTGAAATACCTTGATCTATATAACGGTGTTTTTTCTTCAGTTAGCTACCCACTAATACATCCAAATGGAGAGAGAAAAGGGTTTAATAAAAAATTAGCTAATAAAAAGGAATTTCAGAATAAGAACTATACCCGATTTCAGTACATCAGTAGCCAGAATCAGAAAATTTCCTCTTCCTGATCGTGAACTATCTTTCATGCTGATTTCAACCAAACAAACAAGCTATCACGTATCACCAAGTAATTTTATTCTAAAATTTACTTTTCTCTGTACATCAGGATCCTCTCGCATCAGCGCCAGGTGCTTTGATGGCCTAAGCCATCCCACCACAAGCTAAAAGGAGACACCACGTGACACCCTGCAAGTTACTCTGGGCATCTGTCAAGTCTAAACAAAGTACCTACATGGTGCTGACAAACACCTTCCAAAACATAAATCTTTATTTTACCCCCTACATCAGTCATTATAGAAAAACCTAGAGGTTTAGTAAATAATTATTGTAGTTAAGTAGCTATATTTTGAACACAAGCACCATTTCAGTGTTGGAACACCTGTGTAGAAAGGTCATGCATCTTGTGTCAAGCAGCTGAAATAGGAAAGGTAGGCATGATTTATCCTTCATATTCCTATTATAACTGTTAAAACCAAAGAATTTCTTCCCTTGCTTTTCCTAAAGAATTTAAAAATGATTAGTTCAAGTCTTTTCCTGCAGAGGTAGTGAGGCAACGTCATGCACAACAGCTGAGCCGACGCTAACACACTCATTGCCAAGGCACAGCAGAATGATAAAGCCAAGATATTTTGGGGGTTTTTTTAAGAAAATCCTCACCACAGGAGAATATACTGAAAAGTTTCTTGAGCACATCTGCTTCTGTTCTATAATTCTACAGCAAATCCCATTATTTACGAGCAGCTGAATTAAGTGAATGTTACCTGCAGAAGTCATTAGTGGGCTAAAACGCACACATGTGCCTTCATCTTCCAGTTCCACCACATCAACTCCACTGGCAGGAACCAGCTGTGCCAGCTGCTCTCCCAGCTGTGGGGACAAGGCACAGTTAAAGCATCGCACAGACCCTCCTGCCCTCCCTGACTCAGGCCGGGCACTTCCCACAGTTAAGGACAACCACGCAAACCAGCTTTCTGTATTTCTCAAAACCGCTCCTGGTCACAAAATACTTGAGCTCGCTGGGAATATGACAAAGTTGGATGTACGCTTAAAACCATGGAAATTCAGGATAAGCTACAAGTGTCACAAATTAGAAGTTTCTGCAAAATTATCCCTGCCATTAAGTATGCCATGATTACTGTGCAACTGATCCAAAATAGTTCTGTGCTCTGCTCTCTGAAAGCACATGTTTCTAGAATTAATTCCCATAAGATCTAGAAAACAAAGAGTGCCTACTCATGAATACACAGAGGTTGTCCATGAAGTATCTACCTCATTAAAAAGAGTTTTAAAGTCTTCATATATTCCCACAAGATCAAGGGAAAAAATCCACTACAAGCATCTGAAGATGCAGTAATAATTTCAGTAATAATTACATGTAAAATAATCAGAAGTGTGAAAGCAACTTTGCTTCAGAGCAAATTTGTCTTTTAAATCCAAAATGCCCACTAGTTTTGGAAAGGAGATCAGCTCAAGAATAACTGTCAAATCAGTCTTCCAAAGGTTATAATTACTCATGAGCCCCTGGAAGCATCTCACTGACAATCCTTTTATCCTAAAGGAAAAAGCATCCATTCTTACCCACTGATTGAAAGTGTCGTAAATGTGTCTTTCGTTGCTTAACATGGGGTGCTGAATAGTTGAGGCCTGTGCAGCATGTGAGGCTTGATCTGAATCCAAAGATATAAGAATCACAAAAGTGGATTTTTATTTACTTAATTAAACAAAAGGCAACCTAAAATTTAGATAAAAGACAATTATATTTCCTAGGTAATGTAAAACATCTATACCATGTATCGGACCTCAAGCAGACTAACAAGGGGTTTTTGTAAAGGTATGTTGAGCATGACTAATACCGAAAGTAAAACAGAGAGTTGAATATACTAGTTTTAAAAACAACCTATAAAATAATTCTGTCAGTTTTGAGGTCCAAATGCCCCAATGAAAATAAACACAATGTTTTCACAAAGCAAAACGTTGCCATAGCAGGCTTCAATATTTAATTTGATACATTCAGCTACTATTTTTAATCAAGTTTTAATGATTACTTTCTGTTTCCACACGAACCCAATACTAAGAATATAAGAGTCCATTATACACACCAAACATGCAGGAATGGCCAAACATTCTCATAATTCAGGTGGGTGATTTCTCCCTAGTAAAGCTTTTCAAATAAATGCACTGACGTACAAAGCAACCACCAAGTCACTGGACCCGGATGAACACTGTTGCCAAACAGTGGAGAGATTATAACCCAAACCAAACCTCCCCCATGCCCAACACCAAAAAAATCCAGAGGATTAAAATTGACACTCATAACAAAACGTCAAAGTTCTCTAGCAATCTTTTGCCTCATCCCAGCTGGCCACGTCCCCACCCTCAGGGTGTGCGCATACAAACAGCAAAACAGCCTCTAGGAACTGACGGGACAAAACTGCTCTCTCTTGGAGAGCACGTTTAAGCAAGGATGTTCTGCTGAGAGCCACGTGTGGCGTGGCTACGCTATACCTGTGACAGGATTTCCAGAGATGTTCCTGATGTGTTCTGCTATTTTTAAAACTATTGCAAGTGTAATCAGCAGAACAGAGAAACCTGGGTTTTGCCACTGAAAGTTAAAAAGGAACAGAAAGGCTGAACAAAGTCAAGAAAGTTCTTCCCCCACCAGTACACTCAAACACAGCTTGCAGCCTGTGAGACCCTTCCATCATCTGCTCTCGAGATCAAAATCATATGCAAATCTCCGCTCACTCAAGAAGGCAGAAATGACTTGTTATGAAAATTTAAAGCACTGCAGTCTATCTAAAAAAAGCAGCTCTCACATGTATGGATTCTATCACTAGATTACAGCCAGCATTCACAGTCTTTTCAAAAGCACATCACCCAAGAGAAGTTGGACTACATACCATTTACCTCACCATATACATTTTACGAATTAGTAATTTCAAAAACTATATAGAGAGAGTTTTTTGGCTTTGTTTTTAAATAAATCACCTACCTCTATTTGAATATTCCTGGAAGAACTTGAAAACCACCACTGGTGAACTCAGTTCATCTTCAACCTTAAAAAAAAAAACATTTGGATCTATTTTCACATATTTTTAAAAGATTTAACATGCATGTATCATTCCTGAGACTGCAGAACAAAGCAGATCATTTTGTTTTGACAGCAGTAACAATGTTCACACTGTCTCGGTATTAGAAGTTAACTCTAGGAGTGTAAGTAAACATATCTGTAAACACAGGAAAGTAAATCATTATTCAGTTAAAGCAGAATTGTATTAATTTAAGGCATGCATAACTAAAATTTGGGCACTATAAAGCAAGAAACCTAAGCATGTTCATTAGCAAATATAATGAATTAAATAGTTTATTTAGCTTTAAGTATTTTCAGATATTAACATTTAAAAACATTCTCTTGGAAATTGCCCCAGAATCATTGGAAAACATCAAGAAAGTTCTAGCAGGAACAAAATGATAAATGATCCCGCTTTGGGGATAGGAGCAACGGACTGGGCAGCTTCTGGAGGCAACCTGAGGCTACACTGGAGAAACAATTTTTTATAAAATAGTTAATTCACTGTCACACAGAATGAACAACTATTGCCCCCAAAGCTAAACTGAATATATTTTCTACACATGTCAATTAAAATTGGGGGACAGGTGGAATAAAGCCACCAAATCTCATTGAAGGTAACATCTCAGAAAAGTCAAATCTGGAACGAATACATTAGATATAATTTCTAACACTAATTCTGGTATAAAAGCCTGAGCTGGGATAATTTCTGTGTACAACTTCACAAGGTTCACAATACCATGTCACCAGCAGGGTAAGATGGAGCCAGATTGTATTAGAGAGGTTTATGGAAACTGGTTTCATAAATGTATTTCTGAACAAATCTGTGTTTTAAATGGAATTAAATCAACCTCTGGAAACAATTTCTGGATGTTGTTCTGTCGGCTCCACTGACTGCACGAGCACACAGCAATGGAACAAATACAGTCTGGAGGTCACACATAGCCAAGCCACACAATTTCACTGAACACCGGAAAGATACCAAGCATCTTCAAAACAATGGCTATGATTTAAATAATATTTAAAAATATTCTTTTTAATCAAAGTTATTCTTATCATTTAACAAGCAAAGACAAAGTTATACAACCAAAGTATAAAATGTAGACAATACCGAAGTTTTAATGAAATCGAGGTTTTTCAAGTTTTCCAGCAACCTTTGACTCTAGAAGACCACAGCAGAAGGGAAACATAAGGAAGAGACAAACACAGTTTTAAATATTGAAAATTACTCTGAGAAGATTTAAATAGTCACTACCATAATTTTTACTAATGAACAAACCCCTATGACATGTCAGAGATTCATCCAGTTCTTATTTGTAAATTTAGAATATAACGCAAAAATATTTTCTGCTTTTAGTAAAACACTGACTACAAAGTGATTTTCATTAAAATAAAATCTTGGTGCATTTGTTGACAAAGTTCCAGAGGTGTTACAACTCCGTTGACTAACTGAAGCACAGTGTGCAGCAGAACAGTTATTTTCAAAGCTACCATAGCAACTGGTTACGATGGCTTTCTGAATTGTTTTCATTAGAAAAGACGTTTTGACATTGTGGTTTAAGACTATTAATACACTATTATAAAAGCTAAGATCAACCTTAGATGCCACAAAATCTTAATGACTAATGATACTTTGTCACGCTTTTAGGTCTTTTGTGCCAACGGCTTCTTCACTAACCGTTACAGAAACTTCCCATTTCCATTTTGCCCTTAAGTGCTGTACCTTTAAGGAAAAAATGTTTTGCGCATCAACAATGCATTTTTAAACTAACACATTATATTGGATCTTAATTTTTACCGGGGTAAGGACTCAACTTGAAAAATAGTATATTTGCTCCTGCATCTGAAGAAATATTTTTAAGTCCTTTTTGTCAGGCATTTATAATTTACTGCTAGTTAAATCAGTACTAAGTGGAGTAGGAATACAAGGAAGTCTCTCTGAAGAGCTTTCGAGCAAAATAGTAACCAGACAAATGACCAAAAAAAGGGAAGTTCTTATGTTACTTCACTGTTTAGAAAGAACAAAGATTAAGTATTTCTCATTAAAAAACCCTAATAAAATACACAATCCGATAGTAAAAGCATATGCCCCCCAAACACTTTACTCTGCTTTTGTACTTAATTTGTAACACAATACTGTCAACAACTACAAAATTTTACTTGATTCTACTACAATGCATCGCAATAATCAATAAAGATGAATTAACAGCTATTATAAAAACACTTCTAAGTAAAATGGTGGTCTGTGACAGCCATCTGGATATCACCGCTGTCTGAGCTTTGTTTCTGCTTGGAGACTGAAACCATGAAATCAGATGGTGAGGACTCTTAAGAAGAGTCTCCAACCCATACTCAAAGCAGCCAACTATCCATAAAGAACATGCCAACCAGCTGTTGCTTACGAGTTGCGAGGCGTGTTTTATCTTCTCCACAATCCCGTCGTGGCCCAGGTACTGCAAGGAGAGCCACAGTGGCAGGGCACGGAGCTTCTCTACGGGCTGGCTCGATGTCAGCCCAGCTGCTAAGGACTACAGAGAACAAACAATAAACAGACCACTACTAACCTCTTTTCAATTATTCCTTTTTTTGCCAGCTTATGGAATATGTCACATCTTATACAGGGGAGTTTTTTTCAAATTATAATTTAGGTGCTTATGAAGAACAAGGCAATACAACACAAACAAAATCTCAAGATCTTGAGAATAATGACTGAAGTTAAACATACCAAAGACGGATCCTCGTGTCTGTAGAGTGTCACTGCAGGTACAGCCGGGAGCCCCAGCCAGGAGCCCAGAGTGAGAGTCATGCTGTCACACTTTGTAGCAGCCTGAATTTTATTATAATAAGCAGAATATAAGCCATATATATTTTGATTAGATCATGACCTTAAAATCTAGAGCACATTGTTAAGTTTCTAGATATAGTAAAACATACCAGTACAGAAGAGGAGACATAACCCAAAGCCAAAGTTGCCAAATTCACACTAGAAAAATAAAGTGGTTTTAGCACATATTAAATATGTATTGAGAGATAGCATATTAATCTTCAGTTTAAATAAAAGGGAGGTAATTTTTGTTTGTGTATTTTTCATTACCAATGCAGTACATGTTGCTACTTGGTATCCCAAGACTGAAAACCCAAAAGTAAAAATCCATTTCAATCTAAAGATGTTTCAGTTCCAGCCTTTGGGGAAATTATCCCCCAAAGTCCTACCCATAATTTATCATCAATTTGGTATCAGAAATAAATAGCGTGCAAATGTAACACTATACAATGAAATATCAGGAGAACCAGAGTCTCTACTCCAGGCTTAAAAAACCTCCCAGTCTCAGAGCAATGAAGTCTTCATTAACATTGCCTAAATACTTCGAATTTCTTTTCCTCTTGGTTTAATCCTCCTCCCAGTTCTGTTACATACTGCACTTGCAGCAGTCGTCTTGACAACCTTAAACTATCATTTCTTTCACTCTAGTTTCATTCTCGTTTCTCATTCTCAATAATCACTGTATTATGTCTCCCCTGACTTGTCCTATAAGGTCTTTTTATTCTTATTCCAAGCTCTTCAAAAGCAAGGGCAAATAAAATTACTGAGTAAAAGTAACCACTAACCTACGCTGAAATAACCATTCCAATTTATTATTCCTATATATGTTAAAAAAATAAATAAATCTGTATCTCTCACAGATGTGCCAAAATTATAACCATATAAAATGCTTAATATGGCAAATATAAACACAGTCCTATGGCCCTCTCCTAGCTGCTTAGCTGTAAAATTATGTGCTGTTTATTAGTCAGACATTTTAATGAATATAGTTATACAGAAAAAAATTTCAAGTTTCATACCCTTCCACATGGAGCCACATATTATACTGCTCACAAAGTTCCTTCAGTCGGCCAAGTTTATCTGTGTGCCCAGCACCTGGTGTCCCTTTGTTGAAGAGGAATAAAAGGCAATCACAAAGGATAAGCACATAAACTAGGATTCTACATAAAAGGAGCTCTTGTGCTGTTATCAAAAAAGTCACACAAGAGCAGGAAAGAGGATGTTTAGAAACAGCCCACTGCACAATACTGGTATCTGGCTCATCGTGACTTACGAGCAGCTGGAATTCTAGACAAAAAATAAAGATACTTGTCCTGCTTGCCAATATATGTTAAAAATACTTAGAAAATTACATGTCCTTGGCACTCAAAAACTCAGCAGCCTCAGATAAGAAATGCAGACTTTTTAGTATGTTCAAAGTATGACCTCAACTAAGATTAACATCTTGGATATTTTTCCAAGTCCAAAGCAAGTAACAGTTACCTCCTTTGTTTGTACTTAAACCAAATTTTGTTCATGAGCAGTTCTGTTTAATTAATTAGAAGAAAAATATTATTTTTAAAGCTAAAGTTGATGGCACATCCATCAAAATATTCTAAAGTGTTAACATGAAACTGATTTTCAACAAGAGATTTGCACTCAATAAAATAAGTTGCAGTCATATTAATATATCAAGTGGCATAAGCAGAACCAGAGCAGTACACTCCAACTCAGTTAAATAAAAACCCCTCTAGACAGATAATTATTGTGTGGTCAGTAGGATATTTCTTGACATGCAGCCATTGAGCTGTTTAAGAAAATATATTTTTATTTCGGATTTTATATATATATTCCTGAAAATAGCGTGCCTTTTTTGTTACTGTTCGTCCACAGCACTTACCAGCATTGGCCACAAGCAACAAAGGCAGTTTCCCAGATTCTACATCATCTTTAATCAATCTGTCCAACAAAGCAACATCCTGTTATCAATGACAGAAAGAGAAGTATTTATAAATATGTTTGTCAAACAATACAGAATTGTTTCTGCTGAACTGGAAAAATGCATAAAGAGTGAAAAAGGACAGCTTTCTGAAGTTCTGGAAGACTTTATTAATGTCTTTATTTGTGGCTTGCAGTTTCTTCTTCTCAAAGGTAAAATAACCTGAAGATTAGATAAATCATTTGTGAAAAATCCAATGCAAATATATCATGTAGTTTGTAAACATACTGACTGACTACACAAACTCTAGAAATCTTGGATAAACAAGTACCTTACTACATGCCATTAAAACTATTTTGTGAATGACAAGACCAAGACAGAAACTGCTAGCTTTTCAGATGATTTCAAACAAATTTGTAGAGCTATAACACAGAAGACTCAGAGGTTGAAAAAAGACATTAGTACGTTTTTCCCAACAACATACTTCACATTCATTTAATGAGGCTTTTCAAAAAATAGAAAAAAACCACCAAAACCAAAAGAGCTTTGTAAGGAAGACAAACTTACCATTTGGTGTTGAGATCCAAACATAGTGTTACAGGGCACACGGCACATGCAAGACAGGGGTAACCCCAGCTGCAATAAAAACGATGTAATTTCAACAACTCAGACATATAATTTTCACCTCAGGCTCCCTTTCCCTCCCATCCCCTGCTGTGTTCCTCTTTAGTCACATCACCGCTGTTTCTACCATGAGGAAAAATGAGGAAGTTTTCAAAATCACTAGTCATGCTTGTCCCAAAATTAACTTTGAGACCAAAGCTCATTCCTCATTCTTCAAAACACCTCTTTTCATACTGTATTTCAACAGGCAGAAACATCATCCTGAGTCTTAGAAACATATATAATTTTATAAGCTGTAAAACTCTACTATATCCATAGAAAGGCAAAGAGATGTGGATGAAGGGAATCTGCCCATCAGGAACACCAAGCAATTGTATGGAAGAAAGAGGAGCTGCAGAGCGAGCCTGCTCAGCTTACTTGGGGATACAGGTACTCAGTCAACAGAGTAACACTGGGAAAAATCTGGAAGAACCTTCACTTTTAACAGTGGAAGTTACAGGCAGACACATTAATCTAAAGGAAAGCTTTCACCAGCCCAAACTAACTCCCAAGACTGTGCCCAGTAGTGTGCCAGACTGTACTGCAAATACAGTCTCTTGCAGAAAAAGTCTGAATATATTTTTAAAATCTAAATTTTAATGGGCAATATCAAGCCAGCTAAATTCTACTTCCAGCTAAAACCCAAACGGATTCACTTTACCTGATTGCAGAGAGCTTGGCCCAAGCCTGTTCTAGCCGCAGAACTAATGTATATGACAGGCTGCTTAGTATATAGCACATTAAAGCCTTCTACTGTATAATCTTCATAGCGTGTGTGAACAACAAGCCGACAGATTTTTAGCAGACCTTCACGATCATCTTCATGATAATATGCTGATCCATTTTCATACCTGCAAGAAAAGCCAAGTAAATATGACCAACAAACCCAACAGCCAGCTTAGTGACTAAAATACCACTGACTAGCAAAGGAGCTCACAGGAGAACAAAGAAGATAAATAGAAAACCCCTTCTATCTTACCAGGATAGAGTAGAAGGAAAGTTTGATGACACGGGCTGGGATTGACAATGAGGGAAGCCTAGTATATATTTTCATTTAGACTCAGAGACAAAAATCAAAAAGAAAAACCATCTGGGTTCCTAAGGATTTCCTTTACAGAGTTCCAAACCTTCTAACTAAGAGCTGAGCTGGGGAGGAAACACATGAAAGTCTTCACCTGGATTTAATATATACATAAATTCTGGAGTAATAATTTTCAAGAGAATACAACCTGATATTCTTGAAGTTAAGTTAATAAAATTGGAATGAGACACATGAAATAAGGTAAATGGGCAGAAACTTGCAAAATTTATTATGAAATCACAAATTAAAATATTTTGTAATAGCCAAAATTACTGATATAATTAGTATCTTAGAGAGTTTGAAGATATGACCACAATTTAGTACATCCTATTCAGCACACTGTAAGACAGTTTTCCAGATGTTTTAAATATTTTTTCCCCAGGAATATTTTAATGATTTTATGGATACTTTGCCTTCAATCTGATTTATTAGGCATGTTTCCTTGGGGCTCTTGGGGACATGGGGGTATATATCTGCTCCTCCCCTACCTTTTTTAACCTTTTTAAGACTCAGGCTCAGATCAGCACATTGACATTTATAGCCAAGAAACAGGAGTACAGTAAGCAAAGAAGAGGTAAGGTATGATTGTAGCACATTGAGGGCAATCGCTCAGCTGTCTTGACTACAGCAAAGGAAAGGACAACAGTGAAAGCAGTAAGTATGTCAACTTATTAAGCAACTTGTAAGCTAGATTTTTCTTTTAGAATTTTTGTTCAAGGCATAAGTCAAGGGTATTGCACAATCTAAAAGTGGCATTTATCAACAAATTTACATAAAGGCCCTGAAATATCTACCGTTACCACAGCCTCTCTGATGCGTAAGTACTACTGAGTATTCCAGAGTTACACTCCAGACTGACCCACACACAAACACCTACTTCACCTTCATACCACAGTTCTGTGATCCACATGGGCAACGGGAGGTGCCTCTCGTGCTGCTCACAGCCCCATCGAATGTCAAGGTGTGTGAAGCAGCTCACAGCACAGTATTCGGCCAGTGCTGTTGCCTTTGGGTCACAAAACTTTGGGGCCCACAGTCCAATGGATACTCACCATTAATCCCAAAATCACAATGATATTGAGTATTTGATTCAGAACAGAAATATTTCTTTTGTAGCCATGCCATTTAGAAACATCACTGACACTCTCTATATACACATACATTTGTCAAAATAGCTGGATTTTCTGCAATTTCTCAAATTTCGTCATTGCACAGGGTTTCAAAATCTTTAAGTCAAAGACAGATAAAGATAATAACTGAATTTATAAAATAATTCTGATAGAAGTGAGCATGTTAATGTAAGAAAAATCCCTTGTAATTCTAACAACTAAATTTGGGTTAACTTCAGTTATATTTTTAGTATTTCATCCTGCACTGTGTGAAAAAAAAATTAGAAATAATAAATAAAGATTTCTCCTCCCCTCAGTAGCACTGGCAAGATTTTCTAAAAGATACAGTATCATTAGAAGGGAAAAGCGTGAGCTTACTTGGGCTTTTTGGTGTTTGATCAACTGTATGTCTCCAACTGTACTTTGGCCCTTAGCTCCACCATATGGCCCATATAAAAGGATTTTTATGGCAACCTTGTTACTAGTAAGTTCCTGCTATTCAACAAGCAGTCTCCTTTTTTTTTTCTAATTATGTGATGCGTTTCAGACTTTTCAAAGAATCTTTGTAAGTTTGTGGCACAATGGTTTCTTTTGTTGACATCCTCAGTCCAGACACACGTATTTTTAAACAATTATCACTCCCTAGTCATACAGAAGTTATTCACAGCAACTCACCTGAAAAGCCTGCAGAGCCAGAGAGTGGTATCAGAAAGGATCCTCGTTGTAAGCTTTCTCAGCCTTTCCCTGTCCAGCACTGATATATAAGCAGCCAAACTATGTCCCAGTAGAGCCATGTGACCCTGTTCACCGACGTTTTGAAGTCTGCAAGTCAGAAAAGAGAACTGCCAACAAAGTACAAGTCATGAACTTTACTGTAGAGTGGCAGAATTTGTTGACATGCAATTTTAAATATTTAGCAGAGAGAAGCACAGTGTGCCGCTGTCACCTTCTGCCATCGTGTGTTACCCACTGAAATGCCAGTGCAGACAAAAGCCCCCGCGCTTGGCCCAGCTGCTCACGGGAACAGCACAGCCTCTCCTTCAGCCGATGGGCTGCTGTGAGCTGGGACTCGGCACCTTATCTGCAGCGGGACTTTGCAGTGCATTAAACACATACCTTTCTCTCCCCAGGCAGAGAAAACTTGGGACACTTATTAATAGCGTTAGAGGCATAGCTTTCATTTGTTTGTTGGGTTTTCTTTTGCGCTTTTGTTTTTGTTTTCTAATCTCCAAACTCCAAAAGTTTTCAATACTTTTCTGCAGATTAGTTAGTATTATTTCCATTTCACAGAAAAATGGAAACAAATTTTATTTCCTTATTTTGGTTTCTTTAAAATCTACAGGGAGAGACGGTAAAAAAAAAATTGGTATTCAAAGTTTTATAAGACTTTCAAAATTAAAACCACATTCAGAAAGTAGAAAACAAAACGAGCTGCCACATCAGCAACAATTCCTTTCTATTATTCAATTTAGTAATTAGTACTAATTAGTAATTACGAATGCATTATTGTGGTTCACTACATAATGGAAATTGCGTTTAAGAAGTTACACGGTTGCAGAATATCTTTACACTTTAAAACACTTAAATGCGTAAGTTCTATTATCTTCCACATACAACAATTCATATTGGCTTTACCGATAGGCCTGGGAAGTTTCCTCTTCCTCCTCTCCGTGCATCAGGTTCTGAACTAACTGCAGAATGCTCACCATATCTTGGCCACTGCCGTACCAGAGAGGGAAAAACAAAAACCACATTAAACACTTTCACAGAATGCTGAGCATAGCAACAAAAACGGTTTCTTGCTCTCAGAAAAACAGATCATGAATGCTGAATCAATTAATTCAAACCCCTACTTAATTATAGGACACTTCAGTAAGTGTAAACTCATTCCCAGAAAAACAATTCTACTGAAATGTGAAAATCTGGACTGAAAAGTTTGACTTGACAATGTTTAATTGCTTATTGCTACTCAGCAAAGTAAGGTAATAGCTAAGGATCCAAATTTCTCTTCACGTGATCCAGCTTCAGCTCACCACCTCAGCACATCTCTTAAAAAACTACTAAACAATATAAGTTTCTGACAAAGAAAAGCTGCATCAGATTTCTGACATGACACACTCCAACATGGTAAAACTGGGAAAGACCCACAAAGTTTCAACTTGTGTAATTCTAAACTTACAGTACTATAAGGACTTACATTCTGACAGTTGAAATTGCTTTTTATTCTTAGAAAAGCTAATTCAGTGTCTCCACTCAAAACAAGTTTAGTTTACGTACACAAAAGATTTTGCAATACTTTCTGAAGTGCTAGTTTGGGCTCCTGCAGGATCGTCCTCCAAAGAGGCTACAATCAACTTAAATCTTAGTTTTCAGGAACAATGATCTTAGCTACCTTGTGCACAAGAGCTCCACAGACAGTTGTGCTGAAAAGGTGGTGGAGGGGTTTTGTTGTTTCTGGTTTGGGTTTTTTGGGTTTCTTTAAGGTTTTCTGCTTTATAAGTCTCAGTTATTTTTTTTTAATCTTGATGTTTTACTAAATCTTTATTCTATAGCACAAGTTTATCCATATTTACTTTGTCTCCATCAGATCTGTAGGTACCAATAATGCATTAGATTCCAACAGTTCAAAATTTTAGTCACCAAGGACAAATAATCTTTTTTTCTTTTTCCTATGTGCATATGGAAATAGTTGGTATGATGGTAATTTTTTTCCCCCTATGCGAGCATGGAAAAAAACTGATATAATGCCCGGCCTGGTAAACGTTCATGTTTGCATTAATACAGGAGTTGCTTGGAAAACAAACATGTTACATGTATTTTACACATTCTGAAAAGTAAAGAGCATTATCTAAGAACTGTTGTTGCCCACCTGCCTTGGAGTGGTCCAGGAATATCCTTCCGTGCATACTTCTTTTCATTTTCCTCCTCCACTTTTCTAAGTTAAAGACATAAGAGTAAACTATGTATTTAATTTGTATTTTGTAACATCAAATACGTAGTTGACTTTGGCTTGCAGAAATACATATCGACATATTTGCATTCTATTTCATTGGCAGCAGTTTCATAAAGAAATCAGATGAAACCAACACAAAAGTTTATCTCAGACTGAATTAAAGAATTCCAAAGTTTTGGGGTTTTAGTTCTTTAACAGAAAACATCAACTTACAGAAGAGTCTCATATATATATAAGAATTAAAAGTTACTTGCACAGCAATAAGAAATCTAATGTCTGAAAAAATAGACTCATTAGACTTGCTCTGAACAGTACTGAACATGCATGTACATTTGTACATGCATGTACATATGTACATTTATTTTAAAAACAGTGGTGATTCGTATAGGTGTAAGCTTCAGAATGACAAAATAACTGTAAACTACTAGGAAAATGAGTTCTTCCCTGCTTAATGGCAGTAGCATTAATAATCCTCCCCTTAGCACAAACAGTTTGCACGTACCTTTGATTGTCTTCTAGCATCTTCATTGCTTCATTCAGATTCTTTCCCATTTCTGCTAGAGTAGGGTCCACCATCTTTCAGGGAAAAGATAACAATTTTTAAGAAAAGACCAAAAAACCTTTATCTTACTACTATCCCTACAACATCCTCAATACTAATTCATTTATCAGCCAGTCTTTTTTAATTAGTCTGTGTGTACTCATTTAGGAATAACAAAATGCTGAATATCCTGAACTCAAAATATACAAAGTGAGATGCTACTAACCTGAAATAACCAAAAAGAAAACTCAATTTTGATGTGGATTTTATTATTGATACATCAAATTTTTTTCTCCACAATGAAAGTCAGATCTTCTTCTGATGAATAGTGAAAGACAGAGCATCAGAAGGCACAGATTTGAGAAGCGCAAGGTATTCAAGTGATCATTATAATGCTTTAGCTAAAAGTTTAAGTATGTGCCAATTTAACCTAATTGAATGATTTTTTCTTTTTTATAACCGTTCTGCATCAGCAATAAAACTTCAACTATTCCCCTTAAATGTAAAAAATTCACGTGGTCCTATCCAAAATAAAATAAGAAATAAAAAAAAAAACAACAAACAACCTAACAAGAAAAAAACGAAGACAAAACACCTAAACCAAAATAAAAACCCTGCTAAAGCACACCCTAATCTTTCTGCAGAGCACGGAAAACAGATTGATACGCAAATACAACCACAAGTCTTTCAGTGGCAAATCTCATTTAGAAATTACCCTTTTACTTCACCTGAAAATTCACGTTTCTGCACCAAAAAAAATATCCATTACCTTCTCCTCACTTGAGCTGACTTGGCAGTCAGCTCTCAGGATGTACAGACTGTCATTAAAACAAAACAAACAAAAAAACTAGTGCCTCTGCCAGAATTGTAACAGGGAAAAAAACAACCCACCACCACCACCAAACAACCCACCATCAAATGAGAGAGCGGTCAGTAGGTAAGTACAACACTACAACACTATTCTTACAAAAAAAGTTTCCTTCTAGAAAATAAGATCTTTGGGAAACTAAACACTGAAAAATTTGACCAAAGCAGATTTTAGGCCATTGAGCATTTTGAGGCAAATTCAGGGGAAAATTTGAATAAATTGTCAGTTCATTCTTTTTCTTTTTTTTTTTTTTTTATTTTAGATTGCTAGTTCAACTAAGAGATATTCAAACACATTCAAATAATAATCCCTAGAAAAGCTTAAAAAAGCCAACACTTCTTACCTAGGAAACACAGGAAGATATCACTTAAGACTGCTCTGACAACAGCAGAAATAAGACGTCAGTCTTCCCTGCCACTTCCCCGTTCAAGTTTCCCCATCAAACTTTTACAACGGTAGTTTTCAAAACAGATGAGAAAACATCTAATTCAAATACTCTTGTAAATCGATTTTTTTTCCTATTTCTAACACCTTTAAACCAATTTTTAATCTTAACTTTTTGCAGAGATGCCCTTTAACTCGACAAAAGAGTGAAGCTGACCCATGGCAGGCAGCTTAAGAGAGACTGAGGTGCAGAAAAGGCTTATCTTCCAGCAGCGGCAGGCCTCCAGCTGCACAAAACAGGTCAAAAATCCTGATCTCACCGCTGAAACCAGGTAACAATAGATACTTGTTAATGTGCCTGTCAGGATGGAAGAGCTTTAAAAATCATTGAACTTTTCTCCCCTCCACCAGCGACAAGTTCAAATATGAATAAGCGCTATTTTCCAAAGAACTGCTTTTCCTTTGAAGAAGTCTCTTTCTGAATTTTATCGCAAGAAGCCTGGCAGAAGCTTGTGACACTGACACATGAGACCTGGACAGGAACATTCATTCATCCATTTAAGGATCAGATGTCGTCTAGAAGCTTCCAGAGTATGTGGCAGGTATCATCTGGCAGAGTCTGATTTACCTACAGTGATCAATATTCAACTGTATTTGAAAAATAAACATATCCCAATATGAAGGTAGAAAGTAACACCACTGATCAGAGCCATCACAATAGACACCAAAAAAACCCCCCAAGATACTCAGGTGACCCTGTTATAGAGTCTCTTCTCCCTTCTGCTCCCCAATTGTACAGCAAGCACAGCCTCCATAAACTCAACATCAACCCTTATTCAAAAGATGGGCCCACATACCAAAGCCTTTAGGGTTAACCCTTTAGATTGCTGCTAAAGCTGGGGGGGTGCTAAGGTGAGAGGGGTGGTTGTTTAAAAAAAAGAAAAAATTCCAAACCAAATTTGATATTTAAACTTACACTATCCAACGCTGCAGCAATATAACAGCTTGTCTGCTACAGTATTTGAGAAAGGCCTGCTCACTCTTTCCATCTTGGCTGATGGAAACATGTGCAACACATTTGCTCATGCAGATGCAGACACAAAAGCAAATTTAATCACAGAAGGTAGAGGGATTAATTTACATGAGGATTGTACACTATTTTCATCCAGCGGACTGATTGAGGGAAGAAAAATTAAGTTGAGAGTTACCATATGTTCAGAAGCTATTTTTACCAAAATATTTAGAGATTTACCTCATGTTATAGCAAGTGGTAGGTGGCTGAAAGAATCAGTAGCCAGGAATGGTCACACTGGATCAAACAAAGATTGAGAGCTCTCTCTATTCTGTTGCTTAAGAAGTGGCCAGTAACAAATGTTTGGGGGAAGAACAAAAGAACAGCCTAACTATTCAGTAATATTTTTCCCTACAAGAACTCCCAGCATTTAGCAATAAATGGGTTTTTACATTTCTGGTTTCCACAACATCCCCTGGCTATGAGGGCCATGACTTAATGAAGCACTGAGTGAAAAAGCAGTACAAATACAAAATGTTCAAGTCCTCATCACAGAGATTTTAAAAAACACACACACTGCAAGCATTTGATACTCAGAATACAACATATATAGTTGGAAGAAAAATCTAAATATCACCATTGTCAACATTTCCATACATTTTCAGTGGCTTCCAGAGCTGCACCACATCAAAGAAACTCTGAAAAGAAATCTTACATAATAAAAAATAAAAGATATCAGTTTTGCTCCTGGTAGCCTTTAAAGGGAGTAATCGACTAGACATAATTTACTGATTGTGACTATCTCACATACTTTAATTCAGGTTGCCATTAAACACGATCAGTGGCTGGAAGGCAGTTATTTGCTTGAACAATCCTCAGCATCACGTGCAAATATTCAAACAGAGCCATTGTAGATGAGGACACAAGATGGAGAGGCGTTACAAAAAGGGCTCTGAGCTGCTTCTGTTTGTTACTATCACAAAATTCACCTGCTGAAATTACATCAGATGTTAAGATCTGCACATGCTTACCCTGTGATTCATCCAGTCTCACTTGCTAGTAATTACACGTGCATGAAACCCTTCTGCCAATAAGCCAACAGAATAAATATATAAAATACTGTTTTTAAAATCCTAAGTTACACTGAGCTCCATAAAATGCTATACAATCCAGAAAGTCTTTGAGTTCTGATGTGGGTTTAACTGGAAAATGAATCCCTTCTGGTTTTATTCCAATTGCTAAGTAGATACACAGCAACTTATTTTCTCCTTTGAATTATGAGAAGCAAAACCACCTCTTTTACTGCTGCATACTGAATTTTATATATGCTTCCTCCTCTGCTCACATTAGTAAGGGCATGGAGGTGGGAAGCACAAGACTATCTACTTATTTTAAGCAGCAAGAAAGAGAGGTGTGGCAAAGTTGCAGCAACAAGCCATTCGGTTAAGAAAGGTTTCTGAACACGCTACAACAACACGCCATAATAAAGTAGTATGTCGCTTTAGTTTTAGCTGTAAATGAGATAAAGTGTGTATAAAATCCAATCAGTAACAAACAATACTTTTTTTCATGTTCTTGAACTGTTTTTAAAAAGACAACGCATTTTTTGAAGGGGTTAAAACAGCTGCATTAAATACTGTATTAGCCTTGGCTTCTGCACTCAGTCCTTCCCCTGGGCCTGACCCTCACCACAGTTAGGTGATCCTTTGACCAGATGAGTTACAAGACATGCAATGTCCAAGCTCTAAGGAGGCACCAGCCACAGCTTCTTCCTTCAAGACGTCCATTCAGCACCCTGACACCTCCTGCCTCCTTAGGCCCTTCAAAGGTCAGTAGACTCAGAACGTCAGGTAGACGTTCACTGCCCTACTCTCTGACATTTACTGTTTGTTGCCTTCAAAATGTGTTAATCCAATTCACAAAGGTTAACTTCCAGTAAGTTAGAAAATAGGGGAGTAACTACAAATCAAACTTATCTGTTACTATTTTTTAAGCACTTTGAACTGAAAACTGCTTCATGCTTTATAGGCAGTATGTCACAGCCTGGGGTCACTTGGTGCCTGGGGAAGAATAAGGGGCCATTCTCCAATTGTGACAAGACTGAATGTTAATTATAAATTAAAAAAGGAGAGCGTTGCTTCATATACCAGTGTTTTACAACCTTGATTTTGCATTTCTGTAGACTGTACTCCTAATGGAAGAAAGGGACAGTTTTAAAACAGTCTACATAAACTACTGTATGTGCAAAGAAATGCACAGATGTAGCTCATTACATATTTCATGAGAAGTACGCCTCATTTTCTCACTACATTATTATATTTGTCTAGAAGAAAGTTTTATCATCAAAAATCAAAACCCGTTCTCAACAGTAAATTAATCTCAAACAATATAAGTATTCTTCAGCCAAAAGAATAGTGTATTTATCCTCTAGGCTAAGAAAAGTTTTAGATAACAAATAAAAAAGCAGCCAGTTCATGACTGATAGGCTTGAATGAGAGGCTACTGTGCCTCCACCTGGCTTCTGCTTATAGCTATTTGCTCTTTTAATCTTTATCACTTCCCTGACACACAGCAGGATTTGCATGCGGGTCTGCTGTCACCAGTTCAGTTTTCCATAAAGATACCAGAATGTTGTGATAATTAACACAGTAACAAAAGAGGAAAGTTACAGGCTGAGCAAGAAAACAAAACAGTTCATGTTTAAGGAAAACACTGCTGTAGAGACCGCAAGAAGTTAGAAGGAAAGAAGTTGTCCTATTTTACCAAAGTCGCTTAACTTGAAACTTAAAATGTTAAAATTCTTCAGAAGACATGCCTCTTCTATCAAAATATAAATAGAGGGAAAAAAAAATATCAAAGATCTGTTAGCCAAACTTCTGAAACTTAATACAGGCTTCCAGAAGAACTTAAATTTGAAGTTCACACCAAAAAGTTCTCCATTTCAAATAAAATTCATTCTAATTATGCCATTTATTACACACAATATTAATACATAAAAAATCCAAAACATTTTTCTGGTAAAACAAAGATAATTTGCAAAATCAAACTATGTGACTGTTGGTGCACAACACCCGTGTGCCAGATTCTACAGTTTTCCTCACAATCCTATCATACAATGTTTTCCATTCTCAGGAATTTTCTCATCTGCTAAAAAAAAATATATCTGTTTCCATTTGCAATAACCTGCAGTCATTCAATGTCACCATGCTAATTAGGCAAGTCTACAAAAATGCTTTGTTTGTTATGAAAGATATAAAATTTTGACAGATTTTAATACAAGTTAAAAAGTATTTATCACTGACATCCCAATAAGCTACGTATATAAGTACATAAGGAGAGAATCCATGACTCAAATCAAAGCCTCAGAAGTGTTATGACGACACTTAAATAAGTGCAAGGTAAGTTGGACACACATTCTCTGAGGATAAACACATTCCAGCTTGGATGAATTTCAAATATATTCAGGGAGACGACTTCTTATATATCATGTTCAAGAGTAGACAAAGTGCAGATTGTACAGATTTATAGCAATCTTAACCAAAAAGTATTTCAGAAGGGCACTAAGTGTCTTGTGGCATGTTATATCCAGAGGACTACAGCTTTTATCATACATGGGGAAAAAAAGCCATGATACACAAGAAGGGAAGTAAAACAAATGAGAGCACTTTATACACATCTATTTGCATACATCTGACATGCAAGTTTCTGCACAGCCCTCACCATTATAGAGTATTCCTTACATCAAGAATACAAATAACCCAAACATGACTTTTATTGCGATAATAAATTTAGGTATTTAATTCTTACACATCGTTTTTATTCCTTCTTATGATGATCTAGTCTAACAAAGTTTATAAGGACCCTGTCAGTACTACAGGACAAACACCGGCCCTGTACCGATGTGCTTTCTTTAAATAACAGCATATTGTACCTTTATTATGCTTGAGTCCAGTTGATAAAGACCACATTCCAAACTAGCATATTGGACATAGAACTATATATATATATATATATATCAAACAAGCAGCAGTCACTGTAACTTTTGTCAGCCCCAGTAAAGAACTTTAGCTTTTAAAGGCTACCAAATACTCATACACTGTATTCTTCCTGCGGATTATAATGTATCAAACCATTTTGATATCAATTCATTAACTACATCAAATACTTCCTGAATTTCCTTACTACCAATTTTTCTAGAGCACATATCATTCAAACTTCTCCATACATCTAAAGACCACATAAAACTGAAAGTGCTACCTGCAGTAAATGATGCAAAGGGGAAGAATGCATTAACATCTCTTAAGCACATGATGTACAAATTATTTCAAACGTATACTGTCATTGAAGACATACAACAACGGTGATATCTATGTATGAGCAGCCATTCTACCCTCACGTCTAGGGCAGGTCTCCTGAAGCACAGCAGGTGCCACCAAAGCCAGCAGAAGTGTGGCAGGTCCCAGGTTACTCTGTCAGACTCTGATTGACTCACAGTGACAAGGACAAAATAAGTTTTATCAGTCACTTACGGTATTAGAGAGTCAATATTTGCTTCGTACAGTACATTGGACAGATGAGCACAAACACGGGGCAGCAAACACCTCCAGCATAAAAAAAAAAAAAAAAAAGAGCCAAGTAATGTTTTCTCTACTACCTTGCTGAAGGCTAACATGCCCAGGAAATAAGCTCCATCTTTTTAAGAAAACAACAAAAAAATCCGTTCCTAAAGCATTTCCGGGGAGTTATTCAGACTCTTTAGAGATGCGGGAGGCAGCCATAGAGGCGTTCGTTCGCGCAGGGGTCAGGCCCGTGGGCTTCCCCGGTGACTCAAGGCTCCGTGAGGCAAAGTTGTCCCAGGCCGTGCGGCACAGCCCCCCTGGGCGGAGACGCGCCGGCAGCCCCGGCAGAGCCCCCACACCGCCGCGGCCGAGGCGCCGGGGAAGCGCCGCACCGAGCCCCGGCCTGCCGCTGACCTCGCCCCCTCCCCTCGGCCCCGTCAGCGATGCGACCGCCGGGGCCCGCTCAGCCCCTCGAGGCCCCTCCCGCCCGCAGGTGCCCCGGCGCCCTCCCCCGCCAGCCCAGCACACCGCTGCGCCCCGCAGACCTTCTCCAGAGAGGCGTCCATAGCCGGCGGGATCCCCGGGGCGCGCCGCCTCCCCACCGGGCACTTCCGCCTCAGCCGCGGCCGGCTCCACGCTGGCAGCGCTGACGAGGCCGCGGCGGGAGGGGCGGGCACGCGCTCACCTAGGGAACGGCGGCGGGCCCGCCCCGTGCCCGCCTGCCCGCGCGCCGCCGAGACCACGGAGAGGGGCGGGCGGGGAGGACCCGTGACAGGGCGGGCTGGGGAGAGCGCAGCCCGCTGCTGTTCATCCGCACGCCGCCCCCCCCCAGCGGTGGAACAGTCCCGCAGAGCAGCTGGGGAGGTGACAGGTACTGGCGCATGCGCAGTGAGCGCGGCGAGGAGCGGAGCGGGGAAGTGGGGGCTGCGCGGAGGCACCGCCGTCGCCGCGTGGCGGGTTCGAACCTCCGGTACTCCGAGAGGGTTCTGCGTGGCTCCAGGCTGCGCAGACCGCTCAGCTGCCACCCCGCTCTCCTCAGCTCGGCCGGCGGGGCTTGTTAGGGTGGCACCAAATCCCTTCCTCCGCCTACGGGTCCCGCGGCACGGCCCCGAAGAGCGAGCTACCTCCAGGCTCGGGGCGGAGGGATGGAGCGACGCTCCTCCCGGGCAGCGGGCCGCCCTGCCCCGCCGGGCCCAGCGCCGCCTCCCGCAGCGGAGAGCACCGGTAGGTGGCCGGGAGGGCGGGACGCACTCTCCTGCGGGCTCCCGTCGGACAGGCGGTCCCCGGGAGCCAAACCCCGCTTTCCAGAGCTTTTTTTTGCTCAAGATGGCTTTTTTTTAGTACATGTTCCTTTTCCATTTAGCGCCATTTATATTATTTAATAGCACAACTTGCAGGTGTCATTGACGTGTTGTTTTTCGCGCGGCGAGGACACCCCCTGCCCCTGCCCGGGCGCCTCCCATGCGCTCGGCAGCTCCCCCTGCTCCGCTATGGCGCCGTTCCCATCCACGAGCCGCCCCTGTCTATTGCTAGTCATCCCTGGAAGATTTCATCATCGTTTCAAACGCATCCCTCCCGGTACCTATCGGGACCCAGAGTGAACTACCACCTGCCGCCTGGAGATGGTTCCCTCGGTCAAGGCCGAGCCCGTCGCCAGGACGGAGGGGACGCTCCCGGGTGCGCCCGTCGCCTCCCCACGGCGGCGGGCAGCCGCGCGGGGAACAGCCCCCCCGCGCCGTACGCTGGCTACGCGGCCTCCAGACCCGCTTTGTGGCGGTGGCTGGGCGTGCACAACGCAGGGTATGCGGGTTTCTTCAGTAAGCGTGCATCACCTCGGGCGCTCTCCTCAAATTGCCTCAGTAGCAGGGGGCAAAGCGGGGGAACCGCAGGTGGGCACCAGCGCCGCGCAGTGAGGTACCAGGAACCTGACCGCAAAACAGCAGCAAAATTGAAAAGAAGAAGCCGTGAACTGCTCGCGTAAGGAAGCAACAAGGAGATAATTAAAAAGACAATGAGCAAACAGTGTGCCTAGTTTTCACTCGTGTCTTAATTGCCGCAGCAATACCGCGTAGTGCCTCCACGGTGCCCCCAGACCAAAGCCCGGGAGCCACAGTGACCCCCCTTCCTCCGAGTGAACGCACAGTCACGTGAAAGATAACCCCACGGAACGAAGCCCGGGCGCGCCCACCGGCGATCGGGGAGGCCGAGCAGGCCCGGCGGAGGTGGCACCCCGGGCGGGGTAGCCCTGAGCGGGGATGGCGAGGGCGGCGGCGGCGGGCGGGCCCGCGAGGAGGAGGAGGAGGATGATGAGGCGGAGGCGGGCGGAAGAGGCAGCGGGCGATGGCCGGGTCGCTGCTGCGCAGCGGGGTGCGCCGCTTCCCCTGGCTCTCCAACGTGCTGCTCTACGGGGGGCTCTTCGCGGCGGGGGACGCGGCCCAGCAGCTGTGGCGGCGGCAGCGGCGGGGGGGGCAGCCGCCCGACTGGGCGCAGACGCGGCGGGTAGCGCTGGTGGCCCTCACCTTCCACGGCAACTTCAGCTACGTCTGGCTGCGGGCGCTGGAGCGGGCGCTGCCCGGCCGCCGCCCGCCCGCCGTCCTCGGCAAGGTGCTCTGCGACCAGCTCTTCGGCGCCCCCGTCGCCGTCCTGGCCTTCTACACGGGTGGGTGAGTGCCCCCCCGCCCAGGCACCGCCATCGCGGGGCGGCGGGCCGGGGGAGCCGATCGGAGATCCCCGGTGCACGCACGATGGGCGCAGGCCCGGAGGGTGCGCACCGAAAGCGGGACCTGTCACCCCAAAGAGGACGGGGTGGTTGGGTGCCCCCCTGCCCGCCCGGCGATTGCTGCGGGCCGGCTCCCGCAGCCCCCGAAACGCCGGCAGAGCTGCGCTGGGAGCCGGGAGGCGGTTGGGGACCGGCGAGCGCCGTTCTCTCTGCCCGAGCGTGGCGGTGGTGCAGCCCGGCCGCCGGCCCTGTGCCCCCCGGGGCACCTCAGAGCTTCAGCTGAGGGAGGGGGTGCTGTGCCAAAGTGAGGTCCGGCCATGGGCTCGGTTGGGCCCCATGGCTTTTAATTAGTTGCAAGGAATTCAGAGCACCTTACCAGAGTTGTACCATCCACGTCTGCTTGGATTGCCCTGCTCAGTTCTCAGCATCAGCTGTCTCGCTTCCAAACCACCAGGAACTGTAAATGTCAGGAAATACTATAGTTTAGCAAATAAGCTGTACCATCATCTGCTGTGAGAGCATATAGAAATACAGCATACTACTAGTATATAATCTCAGATCTCAAAAGCTAACATAAGAAGAGACTTTAGAGAAGAATAGTATCTATTTCAAAAATAAACATGATGGAATAAGAAAAATAATAGGTGAAACTAGTGTAAAACAAGGCTGTCATTTAATTTAAACTTCATGTGGAAGAAGAGCAAGAGGGGAACTCTTTTTTGCCTGGTATTGGGAGATCTGCATTTTATGACCCTGACAGGGAAATTACTCAGTTTATGATTGAAGAGAAATGAAGCAAAGGAAGAAAGCAGATGTCAGATATTGCTGTGGTTTTGGTACAGCTGCTGTGGAGACAGAGGGGATTAAACGCTATCTCCCTTGCCTGGTCTCTGGGAGGAACCCCTCTCGGAGGGGCTGCGTGGTCCTAGTTGCTGGCTGGAGTAAACCATGGCAGATACTTAGTCTCAGAATCCTATCTGCTTGTGTCAGAATGTAAGCAGAGAATTGCCCAAGGACCAGAAAGATTTGAAGAAGCACAAATGGGATGGCAAAAATCCCGAAATTGGGCAGCAGTATGATGTAATATCAAAATGAGGTATCCATTCAGGGATACTGATAACCTCGTGGCATGGAAATATCTAAAAAGATACCCGATACCAACTTTGGGCCTCTGCTTATGTGTGTAGCTTTTGATTTTAGGTTGATTCGTTAAAGCATGTTGTTTAATACCTTAATAATGAATTTAGGTCACATCTTCCAGTTAAGGTGGGTAATCTTTGAAGAGCTGCTACATCTCATAGACAGATGTAGTCTTAATTTGACACTTGAAGATTCTCATAACATGAAATACCATTTTAAGAGTTTATTATTTTGAACCCTTTATGGTATTTCCTGTGATGGGAATTAATTCAGTTAACCTATTTCTAGTTTGCATGCATCCAATGTAATTTCAAGCCGTACCACTTTTCTCTTGATCTTGGGTGTAATGAGGGGAGCCTGTTCTCAGGTTGTGTTTTCCTAGAATCGAGGAGTTTGCATCAACTAGAATTTAAAATTTTGGAACACTGGATATGGAGGATTAAACAAGTAGCACTATTAGGTAGCTGGAATGGTATTTTTTTCTTTGTAATGATACCAGCTTTTAGTTCAAAGCTGTTGTAATATATTTTGAGAATAATTTGGGATATTGTTCAAAAAAGTGAACATTTAATTTTTGCAATTTTTCTGATTGTTGTGAATATTTTGCCACTAGGTATGAGCATCCTTCAGAGGAAAGAGGACATCTTTTCAGACTGTAAAAAGAAATTTTGGAATACGTACAAGGTGAGGCAAGCCATTTGCTTATGTCCCAGCCAAGCAAAAAAAAAAATTGGATAAAATATTTGAAATATTCTTTCCTCCAACGGTCTTTCTCTCAATTCATGAATTGATTATGTGTAGGAAGGAAGCTTTAAGTACCATCAGTGACATGAGGTCAGGGTAGTCTGCAGCAGGCATTGCTGCTGGATAGGTGAAATGATGCTAGTTTAAAAATGTACAATGTTTATATACGTTACACTTGCACCCGACTCTGAATGAAAGCCCTACAATACAACGCTGATTAAAACTGTCCTACATTTTATCTCGGGAAGTACCCACGCACCAGTCTTTATTTAGTAATGCTGTTGACAACACTTACATGAACACCTGTGAAAATCATTAGTTATAGAGACATCTTTTTTAGAAATTTTCAGCCTGTGCTTTTCAGTGACAGTCTTCTCACTTTCAGAAACACAATCCCTTGTTTTAAGAAGACTATAAATAGCTGGGTTTGGTTTGCATTTCTACATACACAGGAAAAAATATCTGTGCTACCTCAGAGCTGAGCAAATTAAGAATTTTAAAGATTTCTCAGGTGCAAGAAGAAAGCAGAAAAAATATAATAGAAGGAGAAACTGTGATGTAATGTGAATTTCTTTTCACATGGTGGAACTACCTAGGTAGGATAGAAAAGGATTATTTTTATTCTTATGGAGGATGATTCTAAAAACAGTGCCCACTATATCCTATCAAAACATAAGGTTTCTATTGACCTTATGTTCTATGAGTAAATTATCCATTGTTTTTTGCAAAAAAGCCTTAACTAGAAGGAGCATTGCAACTGTGAAGTAAATAGTGTTCAGTGGTGTTTTTCATTCATGGCTGAAACAAATGTTCATACATTTAAACATTTGTTCACCCATCTGGTAAATGTGGTTATAGATCTGGTGTCAGGTGACTACGAAGTACTTAACTGTGCTTAGAGTTTTGTATTAAAAATGACTTAGAATAATGTGTTTGGGAAACTCCTAGCATAGACGGTCATGAAAATTATTAGAAGTTTAATAGTGCAGCCTGTAAGTTAAGCAACTTAATTTACATTTGAACAGCTTTTATGACCTTTACTCAAATATGTTTTAGTCTGCACTAAATGTGGTAAGAAAAAAAAGAATCTTTGTGGTTGAAGTCTGTAAGAATAACAAATGATTCATTTTCATTTCAGACGGGACTGATGTACTGGCCTTTTGTGCAGGTGAGTTTTTAGGGTAGCTCAGTGAGCCTTTCTTTCTCATAAAGCCTGATCCAATGCATTCATAGTGTATCTGACCCAGTAAGAAGTCAGTGGAGTTGCTGGGTGTGTAGGTGTAAGACCTAACAATGCCTGGAGCACTAACTGAGCTCTCTCTCCTTCCAACACAGCTGTCAAACTTCATTTTGGTCCCTGTTTACCTGCGAACAGCTTACACTGGGCTCTGTGGCTTTGTCTGGGCTGCCTTCATTTGCTTTTCCCAACAGAGTGGAGATGGCACAGCAAAGTCAGCATTTATGTGGCTCCAAAGAGAGAAGGCCAATGCAGATGAAGAATCATCAGAGAAATAAGAACTTTAGTTCTCAATACATTCTAAATTGTTAAACTGAGTTTATGAAAGTCAGTAAACTACACTCTAGCCTTATTGCTGTGTTTAAAATAAACAGTCATCTCAACATTTGTTGGTTAGTGTAAGCAGTGGAACAGTTTGTCTTTTATGCCTGTTTATTTTTCATAAAAGAGGCCAACTGTATATTGGCATTTAATTATTTTCATGCTGCCAGCCCATCTCTTCTGGGAACAACTGACTTATAGGGCAGTGTAAGCATTTGCACATCATGTCAGACCGCCTCACTGGGGAGAAACTTTAACCGTAATGGAATTTTCAAGCAACTTCTAATTGCTACAAAAAGGGGAATAGAACATTAAATCATCAGTTGTTGGACTTGACAATTGTTATCAGTGCAAGATTACTTTCGCAGAACAAAATTTAATGACTTTCTTATCTAAAAAGTGGCACTGAATCTGTTTTAGTCAGAGAAAACAAAAGTGCTATGTTTGTGAAGACCAGTTCTCTATTGGGGAAACTTGCTTTATTCTATATGAAAATCTATATAGCAAATGAATTATTTCATAGAATGCACAAACCTGAAATAAATATATTTAAGCTTTTATCTTAACTGGGACAATAAAGGTAACTAACTTTGGTCAGAGTTCTTTGGGGTGCATGCTGCATATTCACACTTAGAGGAAGCACCAGTCATAAGCATCCCCTGCATGATGGAACCAAACTAACCACTGCAGGGAGCTTTTGCTGTATCTGTCAACAACTTCTTCCTTTGCCCCTCAAGGGTCAAAGTATTGAAAAGTACATAGGAATCTTGACACCTTCACTCTACTGTTTTGTTATGTTCAAGACATAAGATTTGAAGAAAAAGAGCATTGGAAGGAAGGTAATGTGAATCCCAAAATCCATTTCAAAACAATCCAGCTATATATAAGAAACTTCCATTTCTTCTTCAAATGGTTCTTAAACATTCCTGTTTATAAAAGATAAGGGATATCTACACATCAGAGACTAGGAAAAGGTGAAAATGAATTATATATCTGCTTTGTCAACTAAGGATCAGGTCTGAATGCAGGTGTGCATATGTATCTCGGAACAGGAACTGCGCAAATTTCTGTGATTGCAGTAAGTTGAAATCAGACTAGTAAAGAAGCCCTTGATTTATTAGAATGGAATTTTATGCCTTGAAATTACTAAATTGTAAGCTTGAAACAATATCTGATCTAACCTATCTTGATGATGGTTGGAAAGAGAAGACTCAACCCTCTCTGTCACAATAATAATAAACTGCTTTGAGGAAGTCTGAATTCCTCAGTCGTCCTATCCAAACATTAAACCACAGCCTGCTTAGGCTATAAGCATACATTCCTTTGGCTGGCAGCCGTACTACTTAATATATTGCTTACAATTATTTGTCACTGTGGGAGTCCAATGCTGCTTAGCTTAGACAGGGAAGGGATCATGCAAGCACTGCCCAATCTATTGCAGGTAACAGCAACTTGTTTAGCATAACCCAGTGGTCAAGAGTGATGCGAGGTACCTGTATGGCTTTGGACTACAGCAGATGGGAGGAGGGTAGATGGCAAGGGGGCTGCTTCTACAGTCTGTTCTGCTGGCAGGCGGGTGGAAAAGATCGCTTCCCTCTCAGGGTAGCCAAGTCACTGCAGTCCCATCTTCAGCTGCACAGGCAGACCTGGAAGAGGACAGCTGCCTACAGTCTTAAGGTGGAATTAATTTTAATTGACTTTTGACACCTGTAGTGTGGACATCTGCAACTTGACCAATCGGTTTAAGCTCTGATTACAGTCAGTGGAGGAAAATAGGCAGTTTTAGATATCTGTTTTAGGGTATGGTGAATTGTGTATTGTGTCTATTTCTTTCCATCAATAAGAATCCCAGGTGACTGGCTGCTGTGTAGATAGCTTCATTATAGATGCTCATATTTGTGAGCTGATTCTCCCTGGTTGGTGTCTATCTTACATGTCCCTGTGGGAGGAATTTAGTGGGTGTTGCTGCGTGAATCCCACAGTGTGAATTGGGAGGTCCTGATGCTGGATGTCCCAGTAGGAGTAGAAATCTACAGAGGAACTAACTGGATGTTATCTATCTATTTAAGAAATGAAATGTGAGTGAATAGATGTTCAGGCAGCTATAGCCGTTAAATTGTTACTGTGCGTATAAAGTCCTCAGGATAAAGAGAGCAATTTCAGTAGTGTTTTTTCTGTTGATATTTTTAGGGTCAGAGTGGTGTTTTAAAGTCTGTTCTATTCAGTGAGACTTAAAAGTTTCAGACAAGATGTGCTAATTAAGATTTCACTTTTTTTACAGATATTTATTTTTATTTCTGCTTGTGCCTTAAGTGTTTAATGATTAATAGAATTCACTGGGAGAAGAGAACTATTAAATACTTACATTGTAAGGAGAGTAAAATAGTGAAATGGTGTTGGTTTGCTGTAGGCAGTATGTGATGTTCTGCAGCAACTCAGTGCAAGAAATATTTCTGCATGGGTATAGTTGGCAAAACTTAATACCCAGGTGACTCAAGAATTTAAAATTATTCTCATGATCTTTTTAATGCTGATGATTTTCTTCAGCAGGAGTATTTAGTGAATGGAAGATCTGTCTTCTATTTTAAACGGCTTAAAAGCTTATACAAGATGTGCTTTTATTGCTGTATGCTTTTGTGGTGCTGCCTTTTTGCTTGGGAATTTGAGCTAGATCCTGCTTTGTCTTCAGGTTTCTCTGACTGTGGGCTTCAAGGTTTCTCTTCAAATTCTATTACTTGAAGTACAGCTCTTTCATGTAATGGAAGCCTGTAACTCTTATATTTCAGTAAACTTTAGATTCTGTATAATCATTTCACTTCCTCTGTTTCTCATGTTAAGGTACCTGACAGTTAAGTAACCCAAGTCCTTTTCCATATAAAAAAACTGTTGGTTTTTTTCCTTTAATTACAAGTACTGGTCAGTCTTACAAACATTTCAGATCCACATAATACAAAACAATGAAGCCGTGTTGGGACAAATTCTCAGTGTACATAAATTAATGCACCTTCCAAAGATTTTCTGCCTCTGCCAGAAGGTCTGAGGACCTAAGACCTAACTAACCCCTTACTTGTTAAAGACTTTATTATTTCTTAACAATTTTTTGGCTTAGAAGATAAATTTCACAGAATAACAGAATGGTTGAGGTTGGAAAGGACCTCTGGATGTCCAGCCCAGGTCATCTAGTCCAACTCTATTTGACGCTATATATATAAACTTTTGTTTGCTTCTTCTAGTAATTCAGTAACTTCTGAAGAAGAAAAATAGATGTCTCTCCACCACCCTTTCAAAAACAGTTGTGTGGGCTTTATGACTATTTCAAGGAATTGCCCTGATCTTATTGCCAGCTGAACGTACAGATTTCCATAACCAGAAGGATGAGCAGAATTATTCCTGTAGGTGCTCAGGAAGAAGGGAACACACTGCCAGTAGCTCTTAGGCCTGCATTCAGATGACATTTTTGTGTCATGGGTCCTCTCTAAGAGCAAACAGAATGAGAAGACATTTATATTGGGTGCAGTTCCAGCTTCATGTTATTCTGGATAGCTGTGAGATGTAGAGTCTGAATTTGATAAAATATGTATTTTTGTACTGCAAATCTTTTATGCAAATGTACCTCCTGTGCTTACTGGTATGTGAAATACATCCTTCTAGGCTTGGAAAATTCACCAGAAGGCCTCTTTTTCACACCAGAAGCAACCATCCAGTAACACAGTTTAAATAACCAGTTTCATACTGCAGTGAAGGTAAAACTGCCTGTAGTTTGTTACCATATCTGATAAGTTCTCTGTATAGCACAACCTTTGAAATCTATGCAGCTTCAGCCTTCCGATTCTCTGCTCTAAGTGCCAATGCTTTCTGCTCTTGCTGTTGCCTCTACTGCTAGTGCCAATCCAGTGAGATGTGCATGAAATACTTGAATTTGACTAAAACAATGAATTTCAAGTTGACTGAAAAATGTCTGTGTTTTTGCAAAGGCCTAATAAACATTAAATGCTGTTCTTTGGCTCTGTCTGTCTTTAACTAGTGTGTGTATAAACAAAGCTAAGTCTTACACAAAGTTCTTATGAGATATTCATGGACTACACACATCAAAAACCTCAATTTGATGGCGTAGACCTTAACACAGCAGTGGAGTAAAAGATAAGCAGGGATTATTCACTGGTTTTAAAGGTTAGTTACATACATCAAATCATCTGCCACTTCTGAACAAATTCAGAATAGAACTCCCATCTTCAAAGCCTTATGCTGATGCCAGTGGACTTAATTTCTTTCATTAAAAAGAGGTGAAACTTTGATTAATTATCTGTTAAATAATTCATACATTTGCAGAAGAAACTGAGGAATTCAGGCAGGGAAAAAATACAACAAACTTTTAAAGAGAACAAAGGTTAGCAATGGGGTCCTTGTTGAAGGACTATACTCAGTGTAGTTTGTGGGATATTCTTGGGAAGGAAAATACTCAAAAGATTTGAGGCTGAAGGGAATAATGTATTCCACAACTGGAAGACAGACATCTTCTCCATTCCCTACTGTAACTTCTTGTATATTTAGAATGAAGAGGAAGCTTTATGGAAAGGTTTCAACTTAAATTCTGTGACTTCATGGCCAACAGGGACAAAAAAGATCATTCAGTCTAAATCCTTGCATAATGCAAAGCAAATAATTTTTCCTGAATCAAACTAGTGATGTCGAGTCTCATGCCATCTTCTGGAATGTTACCCAAAGACTGCAAATAATGGAGGATCTTAAGAAATCCTCACACTATTAGTTCTTTGATTTGTCAGGAAAGCAGCTTTCTTCTCATTGCACAAATATTTAGAAAAGAAGATCAAAGTTTTTTGATGAGTTCTTGTTTTTCCACCTCTATTCTTTTCCTTTCTTTTGTTCTATGCTGGTCTGGAGAAATCTACCTCTCAAAGCCTGGTTCCCTGTGGTTTTCTTATCTTACCATTGCTTATATCTCTCTCTGAAGTAAAAACCACCTTTACTTACCTCCTAAGGGCGTTCAGCTACTTATGTTTCATGTATTACCTACTTTTACATCCAAAATGTAACAAGACTGTTAGCTGCAGCTGATTTGCCATGATACACCAGTGACAGTGAAAGGTTTTGCATTAATTCAACATCCAGCTCAGAATGGTCATCATACAGTAATGAATTATTATATGTTTGTAGTAATTACACCTGATGCAATGTGACAATTACCTGTACAGTGTTTTACTTACTGTTTTGGGTCAGATAATACATATTCTCTATCACTGAAGGCCAAATTTGGAGAGAAATTCAAGTCATAAAGAAACCCTTTCAGAATTCAGGGCTGTGACATTATAGCTTTCAGTTCCAGTGAAGGAGGTAGCAAAATGCTCCATGAAAGCAATGGGCATGCCTGTTAGGATGGAAGGGCAGTGGAGCACATAGGCTGCATAGGAACACACATCAGGAAGACGCAGTTTTTTTGTGTGCCTCACAACTTGTAAGCAGTTTTGAGCTCTCTGTCGAAGATTCAAACTTGTGTGGGTACAATGGAGTCACCTTTACGTTCTGGACTAAGTGAAATGAGGAAAGGCTCAGGACCTAAGAGATCTGTGCTTGGGGATGTATGCTGCTGTTTGCAAATTTTATACAGTATGTTTACTACTTTAAAATGGACATGTCTACATATACACTGAAATATTACTTATTGTCTGCTGTGTTTGCAAGTATCCTAAAATGGGCCCAAACCAATTTATCTCAACATCTAAATTTACTGAACTCAAACATCTGTTTTTCTATGTAGCTATGGCCACCCATCACTGATACAAAAACCACCTGCACAATAATGACTCACCTGCACAACAGTCAGTCCAGTCATAGCATTGGAGTTGGCTCCACATGCCAAAAATAAGACTCTTACATGGACAACGTCACTACCCGTGGTATTAGTAACATATCTGACAGATGCTATAACAGCTTTTTCTGTAAAATTTGTACCTTAAAAAGAGAATGAATGTAGAAAGAGTTTACTGAGACAAAAATAAATAGGGAAAGAAAAGAGTTTAGAGAAGTATGTTTCTGAAATCAGTGCTACGGTCACAACCTAAAGCCATTGGTCTGTGCAGATTATTTACATTCTTTCTACCAGACATACATGCCCTGTCTCTTCTGCTACTGCATCTCCTGAATTTGTGCTGTGTTTTCCGACCTTCTATACTGAAAATAGCTGAGATAAATCTAAATAAGTGGAAAGTACTGTGCTAGCTTTAGTAGTCTCTATTACTCACCTCCCAGGAACGTTTGCAAATAGACTCAGTACAGGCAGAATTGTCAAACACAGACACTTAAAAACTTGGCATAGCTGAGCATAGGCCATTGATTTATCAGTTCAGTTTCACCCGAACCGTATTTTCAACTGGCCAAATGTTTAACAAGCTATGTCCAGCCTAGACAGTGTATTGAGAGCTCAGTACTGCAAGGCTCGACCTCGGTTTGAGATAGAAAAGCAATTAAATACTTCTCCTTCTTAGAGTTATCTAAATATTTTCTAGATCAGACCCAACTTTACAGGCTTGATCTCCAAATTTGGATAGGAGATAGGCAGTCAGATGCTGTAGCTCCAGTACTGCCAGTTAACATTTATTGCACACAAGTCAAATCATAAGCAGCAATTTGCAGAGATTTAAAAAAATAGAAAATTTCCCTAGAAAAACAGTTTCTAGGACATGAAGTACTTTGGTTCTTAATTCAACCCAGACACTGTGAAGCATGTCATATTAAACACATAATTAGTGGCACACCATTCACTAAAAGTTGCCATTAAATGCTCGTCTTTTGCTTCTGTAGCTCTACTAGAAATGCAGCTTTTGAGAAAGAGTAAGTTGAATATATAGTCAATTGTTTTCTAGGTGCATCTGTGATGAAACAGTTAATGACACATGGAAAGCAGCACTACATTCATACAGTATTTCACATGGAAACATTATTAAAAAATAAAAAAAAATCAGAACAAGATGACATTCAATAGGTGTTTGGGTAGAAATGCTTAAACACTCAAATACTTGGATCACTGTCATACCTCAGACTCATGACATTAAATTCGAGACACCTCATTTGCCTTTTAACAAGCTTATTAGAATGGCTTACTTGCCTGCAATACACTTTTAAGCTTTTAAGCTATAGATGCATTTTTCTACCCTGACAGAGATGTGGGGCAGCTGTGGAAAAGGAGCAACCTAGTTACTTTACTGCAATTATTGTGGATTATTTATAAAGTTACTTTAGCCTAAAAAATATCTTTAAATGAATGGTTAATATATGGAAATGCTGTGATTCTAAATAAAGAACTAAGTATAAAAAAGACACTAACTAAACATGAGCTAGGATTCTTAAAAAAGGGAACAATATAATAAGGATGTGCACCAGCTTATGAATCCAGGCTATCATTTTGCACAGGTTGTGCTACAGCAGATCCTCTTTCAAGTGCAGAATGGCAGAACCCAGGCTTCTGAGAACTCTTTCATGCTAGCATGAAATTGAATGTGGAAGCTTAGACCAAGAAAGTATTTTCTGTATCAAGGATCTTCCTGTAATTGTTAGCTATCCCATTCCCCCTTTTTTTCAATTAGATCATATTTATTTCTGATTTTTTGCAAAACAAATGGGATTTACTCTAGCCTAATGCAGATCTTTTAGGGAGAGTGATAATACAAACATGTAAGAAATATACTTATAATGACACAGTCCTGATTTTCTGTGATAAGACAAATTCATGATACATTAAGGTCCTATTTACTCAGACAAGCTCATACTGTGTTGTGACACAAGCTGGGGGCACTAACAGAACCTTTTCACCCACTATGCAAAGCTGTCTATGTAGATTGGTCATAACAAGAGCTGCAGAGATCCTCATTCGTTGGTAAGCACTGTGCTGAGCAAAGCTTTGTCAGTTTACCCACAGTGCTCACCCCAGCCATGAGGCACATCAGTACGTAGTGAGGATTCTGGCTACAGCAGTCCAAGACAACCCATGTACTCAGTTAGGACACTGATTTGTACTCGCGCCATAGGACAAAGTTGGTCCTTGAAAAAGTAATGAATTCGCTGAATTTCAAACACAGATAAAACCTATTACTGTAGGGATTATTTATATGAATGGTGCCCTACAACACCCCTATTGTGTCAAGTGCTTGTATAGATTCTTTAGTGAAATGATGGCCCTCTGTCTCCATCCCACAGCAACATGGCTGCATAGGATCATGGAGAGGAGGAAGCATCATGAAGGTAAGTGTGCGCTTTCTAAAACCTACTTGAGTATCAGGTTTGCCAACAGACGTTTTCCTTTAACAGTCTCTCACTGCCTTTCACCTGTGCCAGGACATTTTTGTGCCATGCATATGCCTGGTAAGTGAGATCTGGAGGTGGCAAAGGCTGTAGCACAGTCATGTGAACGTGTGGAGGCTGACACCCCCCAGGCTCCTAACGCATTGCTGCAACAGCTTGGGGGATGCAGGGGCAGAGGCTGCACAGGGTATTGGGAGTGACTGGGGAAATTCTAAGGGTCTGGAGCCACAGAGAACCCTAAGAGCTGAGGGATGAAGATTCAAGAGGAAGTATTTTCATAGGCAATAAGATTAACCATGACATCAAATATTAAGGAATTATGTTAACTCCTCCAACACAGAAATGTTCTGAAATACAACTTGGTGTTTAAAAAAAATATTATAGGACAGATTCGTAGGAGTCCCACAACCTGTGTTATGCAAGCAATCAGCTTACATGAGCACAATGCCCCTTCTGTCTCTTCTAGATGTGCATCTGGGTATTTATGCATACAAAATGGGATAACTACGTAATCCACTTAATTGCATTTTGTTTCATCAGCTGAGTTGCATGTTTCATTATAATGATAAATCAGTGAAAAACCTGGGCAGAATTTTTAACACTTTCTGTTATTTTTTGTTAGATTGACTGTACTGTCTGACAAAGAGCAACGACCCTGACCTTTACCTACACTGCAGCCCGCCCCAGACACACAAAGAAGCTTTAGAAAACCCTTTTGATATACTAGATGTGTCTATAAAGGCAAGAGAGATCTGAGAACTTCAAGCTGAGAAATCTAAGATGCTTGAGAAGCTCCATAAAAGCAAAGACCATTTTTTCTCAGCTGATTTACAAGCCACACTATCTCTAAGGATTTTGCCTGAGTAAAGTGCACCTGTTATATACAGTGTCATGTCTGCCATGGGACATCAGTGATGTCTAATGGAGGCCAAAGAGCAATAGATAGGAAAGTGGATTTGCCAGCTGCTGCTGATCACCTATAGCTCCTGATGGCAGGACTTAATTTAGAAATGGGACCTAAAGCAGTCAGGGGAAATGACTGCAGGAGCACCTCTGTTTTTCTAGTAGGTATTATCTTACATGCAGTGAGAAGAGACCTGAATTTTTATATTTTCTTACTTAACAGTGCTTTCAGCAGAAGAAAACCAACTGTTGTGAGTGAAGGAATGCGTATGTATTGCTGAGGTGCACAGAAGGACATCATCAGTAGGACAGAAATTTAACTCCACTTACAAATGCAGCAGTGAAACTGCTCCAAAGTTGCAATAGCAAAAATGCTAATCTTAGAACACTAGCAAAATAATTGGTACATACTCAGGCCCCAGTCTTGTAAAAACTTCTGTGCAAATGAACTCAGTGGGACTGCTTCCACATACCTGCTCTTATGTTTAACAGTCTGCAGGACTGGGCCCTTACCGGATTTTGTAACTTCTTGAAAATGGGCAGGTGAAAACTTCCAAGTCAAAATAGATCACTTTACCCATTCTTTGCTTTACATAAGTAAACTCTGTGCATCCAAATTTTTAGCTAGTGGGTGTTTTTCTCTCATACTAACAAATGCAAAGCTTTAAATATTCAACCATTTCTAGGATCATCCCTCCATTTCCTAAACAATGCACTTAGATTATAATTATCTAAAAAACTTGAAGGGATAGATTGAAGCTAAACAGTCCTAAGATCCACCAAAAATTGGCCCTTCTCCCTAATCAGCCTGTTTCCATTAGTCCAACTCTCATCCAGATCCCAGATGGGCTCTTATGTTCCTCCCACATTTGTGTTCCTCACTTCTCCAAATGAGTCAGTCCAGCCCACCCCAGCAGGCAGCTGCACTGTCACCCAAAATCAGCTGTGCAGAGTGCTGCCACCAGCTTTTCTGGTTGACTCACAGATCTGTTTGGGCTCTGTCTCTGAAGGCCAAAACCAGCGAGGATGGAGCATTGCACAGTCAACAAGAGCTTTTCCAGCATGTCTGGTGCTCAAATCATGGCATATTCCCTGGGAAGCACAGATGACAGAGAAAAATCAAAATGCCCCGAAGAGCTTCTAAAACATTGCCCAACTCATTTTCATTCATTAGCTAATTCTCAGAAAAAGCAAAAAAATGATAACAGTGATTTTCAGTGTTACAATTTTAAAACCAATGTGGAGGTTTTCTCTCCTCCAGCATGTGAAGCACCCCCAAACAAAATTGTTCATGAATATAGCAGGAATGTGCGTCAGTCCAATTAGTAAGTGCATCACTGACATAGAGGTAGTACTTCTGAAGCATTGGTGATTGAAGGGCAAAGCAAAGATTGTATACAAAGGTAGATGACAAAGATTTGATGCACCCAGTACATGTTCAGCATTACCAGTACCCCATGACTCTTCATAAATCAGGAAAGGAAGGCTAAAACCCTGATTTGCTGTGGGGCGTTGGACAACTTGAATAAGTCCTGTTTCATTGTCTTTACCTCAGAAATGATACCACACACAGTAAAGTGCAGTGGGATTTCACTAGGAAAGGTACTCTCCATCTGTAAAATAGTATTCAGGGATTTTATCTATATAACCTCCCCTACAATAAAAGAAAAAATTAATAACAGCAATAATTATCACCACGCTTGTGCTTCCTGCAGTCATTTCCTTCTCTTCTAATCCCAGCAGGCTGCATAAGCAGCAAAAATGAATGCTTATGAAAAATACATATAGTTATGAGAAATACAAAATCCCATGACTTGTTTGGGTGCTGTCTTGGCTTTTGCTGACATGATGCTGGAATGAACGCTATGCCATTCAGTGAAGGACTTTCAGGAAAGCCAAAGGCTGCTGCACAGCAACCTGAGATGTGTTAGACTGCAACAGCCATAAGTGCCTGTGGGTTCTACCATTATCCCCCAGCTGCTCAGGTCAGAAGATGCACTGAACGCTGCAATGGCCACAAGGACAGTCCTCCCGTCCCCTCGCTTGCTTCGGCTGTGCAACGGGAGTGCCCACCGCAGGTGCACGGATGGGCAGAGACAAAACCAGATAGTCGGGAACTCTGAGCTGCATGGCAGCATCCTTGTGGAGGTCAATCTACCCATCCGAAGCGGGAGGGAGGGAACCAACCCGCCCCGGAGGGCCCGGCGGGCGGGGCGTGTGTGCAGCATGTGCCGGGTGACGGTCCCCCGCGGGGGGTTACGGCTCGCATTGTTTCCCTGTCTCCCCCCGCCCCAGCCCCGCACTGAGCATGTGCGCAGTGCCCCTTCCTCCCCCCTCTCCGCCCGCGGGCCCCCGCTCCGCGCAGAGGAGCGGTGAGCTCCGCGTTGTCTCCGCGGCAGTCGGGCCGCAGCCCCGCTGACATGGAGTGAGCTGCGGAGCTCCCGCGCTGCCCGGCCCGGCCATGGAGCTGAGGAGGTCCATCTCGGCCAGCGCGGAGGCCGAGAGACCGATGAGGCGCTACGGGGCAGTGGAGGAGACGGAGTGGAAGGCGGAGACGCTGGGGCGAAGTGAGTGGGGGACGCGGGTCCGAGTGGCCAAGGCAGCCGCGGGCGGAGGGGGGCGGCCGGTGCGGTGCGGTGCGGCGCGGCGGTGCGGTCCTCCCGGCCCCGCGTCCAGCGGCGAGCGCACGACGGGGGCTGCTTTTGGCAGGGGGAAGCCGCCTTGGTCTTCTCGGGAAGGAAGGTTTGTGTGACCATTTTGCCCTCTCAGGCTGGTGCTTCCCGAGGGGGATGTGTGGCAGACAAATAGCTTTTCCCCGTGGAGGGAGAGGGAAGCGAAGGGCTGGAGCGGTGCCGGTGCGGCTCCGGGCACTTCGGCGTCTTCTTGCCAAATGGGTTGGTTGCTCGCTCCGCAAATTCTGCGGAGGCAAAGTGAAGCAATGAGAGGGGTGGCTGAGGAAGGATGATTGGGACGTTAACTCTCCCTCGTTGTCAATTAGGTGGGATCTAATATATGGCTTTTCATAAATGTCGGTAGCCTTTAACGTGCTTCACATCTGAAAGGCACAGATGACGACCTCGTTATTCCCTCTAGTTATATCAGGCAGAGGGTACAGGAATGTGAACACTTGGTTCACTTCTTCAATGGTTGCACTGTACTTAAGAGCTCAACAAATACTCTGTGGTGGAAGAGCCTTCTTGAAATCATAATTTTCCAGAAAGCAACAACTGACGTAACCTTTCCAAAGTGCCGATGGAAAGCGTAGTTAAAAAGATAAGTAGCTGTCGGTTCAAGACCTTGTCTTCTCTAAGATATTAATTACTATTCCTTTATTGGCAGAACTATCTTCTTTACAACTTACTAAGCCTGTAAACTCCTTTTAATTTTCCAGGTAACCACTGAGGCAAGAAGTCTCAAAAAGACTGTCACCAGAAGTTCTGTACTAGTGTAAAGAAAAATATTTTCTAAGTTTCATCAAATGTTTGATTAGGTCACAGGAAAAAAGCTTGGTGTGTATTTGTTGTGACACCTTTATCTTGGCTGGTACTGAGGTTGGTGATATTCTTGATTCACTATCCATCTTTTGATGCACATCGTGAAGTCTCACCTGGATGCCTTTTAACATCCCATGCTACAGCATCCTGGTGGCAGATTTTAGCCAGCGCTTTCGTTATGTTTAAGACTTTTCAGATACTGCTGTGTTCTGGAATCATACTTCACCTCTGGCTTCAGTTTTCCATGTTATTGTCTACCATATGCTGATGACAGGGGTGTAGCTCTCCCACTCTGATGCTTGTTGCAGTGTTGGGTTTGTTGCAGTGCCTGGCATAGGTTCAGGACTGAGTAACTCCACACTTACTAAAATGGAATTGAAGACTGCAATCACTGTTAACTGAGTTGGTTGACTCAGAAACATGCATGAAACAGTTTTGCAGGTTCTCTGGCATGGTATAGACATATCCTTTTCTTGTTCTGATAAAAATGTCTGGTTTTGTTCCAGAGCTCAGGAGGTGAGTACAGTGCAGCACTTCTAATAATAACTGGTAGCCTGCAGTGACTGAAGGGTTATGTCTTACAAGCTTTGGGCAAGAGATCATGTGTTTGGCAGAGGACAACATGGAAGCTGAGTAGGAAACCCAGTCTGCTCAAAACTATGTGCTCAGCATTGAGCTTCCACCCAAATCACAGCTTGACTGGGTACCAGAATGGCCTGTTGGCAGGACTAGAACCACATATCCAGGTGTCTACAACCTGGCTCTGCTGCTGAACTGCCCTTCTAAACAATAGATTCTCTTAAATGAGAATATTTTTCTGTGTGTAACAATTTAGATATGGAATAGGAAGTAATCTAGAGGCCATAGTCTGATCTTTGAAAAGTAGAAAATTATTATATTAAGACTTCGCTATTTGACTAATTGATCTGTTTGCTCATAGGCTTCAATTTTTTTTAAAATACCGTAGAAAATGCTGGTTTAGATGATCTTTCCTATTTTAATACTAACATTTACTTCTAGTCACACTTTTGCATTGATTAAAAATAAATAGATCTTACTATTTACTTTAATGCTTTCTTAGAGCATTGGTCCGAAATGGCATGGCACGGTGATGGTAGCCTGCAGAAGCTCTGGGAAGAAGCTGAAAAAGCTTCATCCCCTTTTTTACTAATGTCAACAATTAGCCTTTGGTATTTGCATATTGTTTTAAATATGAAATGCTAAGTAATAGTCTTAACAAAAGCAGAAGCTTATTACTGCATATGCACCTGCCCTTTTTATTCTGATGATTACTTGTATCTTAAATCAGGAGGTAGAACTTGTGTATCTGTACAGCACCCTGCAGGATGGAGTGCCATTTCCTGCTCAGTGCCTTTTGATGTGAGTGTCATCATACCACAAGAGAATGTACATCCTGATTATGTCCATTACAGAAAGAATGTCATGGAACTTTAAGTATTTTCTATTTAATTTGTTAAATGGAAAGGGAGCTCTGTGCTAACTTCTCTACCTATGGCACAGAAAGCATTGCTGGTTATTGGTTATAACCAAAGATGAGTTACTTCTTAGTAATGAAATGTAACCTCATGCACATTTCTATTCTACAGCGGCCTCTTTCAGCCAGATTATCAATGGAGTTAAGCTGGCTCACGGTACTTGGGGATCTGATGCCCTGCAACCTGAGGGTGTAATGAGGTCCAGTGGGTTTGCATGCAAAATACATAGCAGATGGTTTAAAGAAGTCTCTTTAACAGACAATGAAACCTTTCTCTTCATGCACAGGATGGAATTATCAAGGAATACAGAACATTAAGAATGATGGTTTACCATGTACAGAGCAACTCATTTATTTTCTAATACATGCATGTAAAACACAGGCTTAAAAATTGTCAGGCTTGTATAATTATAATGTGGTTTCAGCCTTATCAGTAAATGATCTTTACAATATAGTCTTGGGGAGTCTGCTCTGAAGCAGAGCGCTCAAGCATTTTGGTCAGTTCTCATTACCAAGCGCACAGCTTCACTTAGAATCATCTGTCTTGCTTTCTGCAGGGACTTGTAATGCCCCGATTAAATAACTGCATGCCACACCAGGGAAATAGGCACAAAGAAACAAAGCAGTTTTTCACCATCCTTTTGAACATTGCACTTCTCGGATACATTTCTGCTGATCTTTTCCTTCCTCTTTCAGTTTATATGAAGTCTGGACTAAATTAAAAATTCATGGTGAATGCCCCAGCTCCAGTCAGTGTAAAGAAGCAGAAATGCCAGAAAACAGATATGTTTTGATGCAATTTAGTGCACCATAAAATTTACTTACTATTTTCATTTGAGTAGTAACTCAGTATGGGATGTAAACTTCACACTCCTATAATGCAGAGATCACCTTTTCAACTGTTTTTGAGTATGAAGTGGAGATTAGGGGAAAGGGGTTCTATTACAGGCCAGCACTGAAGAGGAAGTTAGAGATTCCCAACATAAGACTCAGTAGTCACATGAAGCCTCTGTAGCCAGCTTTAATTGCTCTCTGAATGTTATATCACAGATTATGTCCAGGCAAGGTTCTGTGAGATGGCAGGGTGCTCCAGAGCAGCACCAGTGCAGTGATTTTATCAGATAGCTGATTTGTGCCAACAGCAGAAAGATAGTACTGTTGGCAGGTTCACAGAGATCCTGGACTGATACCTGTGAAAGCCTATTTTGCCATATTCAGTTAGTTTATCTTGAAAACCTTTCTAAGCTCGTTAGTCAGAGATTCTTGTATGTTTTTATATGTTCTGATGCTGAGCATTGGGAGTAGTTCAAACACTGAAAATATATACTATTGAATATTTTGCATTTGCATTTCTTGGCAGCATGGGAAGGTAGATGGCTGGTTCAAGACCAGTTTGTTTTAGATGTGTCTCTAGGCTCAGCTCTTTACACTCTATCCACTCCTTAACATAGAGGGCAACGCCTCTGCCCCTCCTTCCTTGCCTGCCAGGAGTTCTCAGCCTGAGGGAAGGCTCCTGAGTTGGGACTGATGAGGGGCTGAAGTTTACTCTGCACCGCCAACAGTTAAATCCAAACCTGCATCAATTACAGCTGTTTCTATCATCTGGTAGTTAAATATTCAAACACACACCTTTGGGCATTCTTCCAAAATACCCCATATATTGCACAAATATCCACAAATCCACTTCAGTGCTTTGCATAAAAACTCTCTGTTACTCTAACACCTCTCCAGTCAGTCAGGAATGCACTACGACCACTGCCTGTGCTTTGTCATACTGTCCCCAGTTTCATCATATCTCCATTCTGATTTAAAAAATAAAAAAAGACATTTCACAAACACAAACTGAATTTATATGGCCCAACTACTACTGCTGTTCTTTCACAGTGATGCCCTTGTGTTACTGTAAATTCCCCATAATTGTTAATTGTATCTATTACGGGTGATAAACCAGACAAAACAGATTAGACTTATCCAGACCATCTATTAAGATAGGTGGGAAATAAACTAACTGAAGGATATACACAATTACATTTCTTTTTATAGAAGCAGCAAGTCTGCTGGCTTTATGAGGGTCGGAAGACAGGCTTCAAAGACAGAATGTAATTAATATTCTTTCCATGTCTCCATTTGAAATTTTTAAAAGGGAACGACCAAGACATTAAAATGTGACAATAAAACACTAACAGTGAACCCTGCACCTTTTTTGAAAATATTTGACAAAAAGTTATAATCAACAAAGACAACTGATGGAAAGGATGATGCCAGTACTAGTTCTTTTTCTTGTTCATAATTATTAATGGTAATATATTTATATTGCAGTTCAAGAGGATAAGCAACCTGTGAAACCCAGACAGAACTCCCACAGAGAAAATCAGAGATTTCTAGAAAGGATTGAGGCTGTTTTCTACAACACAGCTGTGAAACTCACCTGCTTCAATGGCAGTTGGGTAGCTCTAAAATTCTCCTGCACAGCTTAGTGCTTCTAAAAGTCACTGGTAATTTTGGCTAACAGTATGCATATACAATCTATCTGCATTTTCATTGCTTATCCACTTTTACATATACTACATCTTGATCCTTCTCCTTCTGTAAAATACTTCTTAAAAACAGAACCTACCACTTAATAATCTCCACTAGGTCATTCCTGCACCACCTGTAACTCATAAAGGGTGCATCCTGGATTTTTTCACTTCACAAAGAGCCAGAATGATTTATGGAGTGAGACCAATCCAGTTTATACTACCTATATATTGTTTCATCTTTTTAATTCCTCCTCCTACAGCTGCACGCTCCAGGTAGCTGCTGAGACAGGGTAAGAAGGAAAAGGTAAAATAGAAATACTTCACTGCCGCAGAGTGTATTCCTACCAAAATATTGTTCAAGAATGGGAGGAACTGTTGGTCTCCCAAGTCTACAGAATTCTGTAGCATAGAAATATACTTTCTTATCTGGTGACAGAAATAAAATCAGTTAATGGGATACCCTTGCCCCCTTGGACTCCCAATGATATTTCACAAGTTTTGCCTTTCCTTCTCTTTTCTATCTAGCTATGGGCTATGTCCAAGGTTTCTTAACAAAAAGTGCATCTAATTTACTCCCTAACTTGTCCCATGGTTCTCAAAATAATTGTCTCTATATGATACTTTGTATTGTAAAAAGTCCAACTTGTCCTACAAAACTCAGACAAATGAGGAAAACAACAACCAAATCGATCCAATCTAAACAAAGCCAAAGGAGCTGAGTGCAGGAGTTTAGTTAATTAGTTAATTTAGTTAATTTACAAGGGGCTACCTTGTAAAAACCATGCTGGTTATTACGCATCAGGATTTTACTGCTGCACATCTACTTGCATACTATACAGACATTTCTCTCTGCTGAGATATTCTTAAATCAGAGGGTTAATGACTTCAAAAATCTCTGCCCAACTGGGTGTACAAAACAGGAAATGTACACTTAAGTGTAATGCAGTGTTTATATTTAAACCCGTGCCAACCAATAATGGTTGGAAAAGTTATAGATGAGGCTAAAGTGTCATATCTGGGACTGCTGCTCATTAATTTTCCCATTTCCTTTAAAGATATTTTACAGAAAAAAAAAATTCATTAGACCTGGAAAGTAGGACACTGAACTACACGCATCATCCCTGCTGCTGCTAGTCTGTGGGATTATGGACTCTGGGTGATTTTTTTGACTATGTTTGATAATTGATGCCTTAGTTGCATAGCATGTTTTCATCAGAGTAAGCACTTGTCAGAATGTGTGTGTCCGACTTGAAGGGTGCATTATCAAACAGGATTAAAAACTTACACAGGATTGGGCAAATGCTGCAAAGTGCTGTGTGACATGCGTTAAGTTTATAGAGTTTTCTTGTAGTTACTGAGCACAAGAAAGATTGGAACTCAGCACTCTAATCCTGAATCCCAAGGAGCTTTTCCTCTGTAACTGAGTATGTTCCATTTTCATACCAATCTTATTTAGTAAGATAGTCCTAGAGATCCAATAAGTAAGTAATGCTAATTTATTTCCATGAAAGATGTTCTGCTGTCTAACAAAAAAAGTACAGTATAAATGCATTCAAAATTCAAAGATAAAAAATGTATGCTTGGAGGGCAAACTATGTTAAAGCAGCAGGAGCACTCTTGGATAATTATGTTAGTTGCCCTTCAGGACCAGCAGTGAAACATTAATTGTCAACATTTTGTCAGTTCATAAAGGGCAAAGTATTTGACAAAATAGTTCTAAGAGAATTTGTCATTAAATGAGGATGAATGATTTTCAGCGAGAAGCAGCTAATTGCAAAATCCTAATGATTTCAAACACTACCAACATGCAAGATGTAATTTTTTATTGTAAGAACAAGAACATCAGCAGTGTTTAAACGTCTTTGTTGCCCTGAATCCTTCCCCCACGCAAACCTTAGCTGATTAGGGATATAAGAGTTTTTGTACTGACACATTTGTTTTTTTAATATACTGATAAGTTCGGAACAAAAGATTCTCGTTATAAAGTAGTTTAATGGTTTTGTTCATCTCTTCGAGAAAACAGTTCCAAAACCAGAAAGGGAATTAACAGTCAGTTCTACCACTAACACTGTTTCACTATATTAGACCAAAGTAAGTTTTAGAATAATGGTATTGAAACCATATGAGAAGACAGTGACCTGACCTCCCTGGGAAATGACAGAGAAGCCTGACTGACACTGTCTTAGTTACAAATATAAAGTGCGGTCCTGACTTCATTGACATAAATGGAAATTTCCTTACTGATTTCAGTGGAAGCAAAACCTCGTTCTGTGTGTTTGTCTCCTGGAGCCCTGTTCACCTCGATTCTCTTTAGAAAACTCTGATGAGGGAATTTGTAGGCTGTGTCAGTTCCATGAGGATTCACTTGGGGATCTATGTTAGGTTACCCTGTGAGCTTGGTCTCTCTGCGCTCATTTCTCACTGGGAATGTCCTGCAGAGCCTTGGCAAGCAGCAATGAGCATTCGCTCCCTGGAGAACCGTTTGCACTGGCAGGGGCAATGTCATTTTCAATCTTCTTGTCTCTGAGCAGTGAATCATTAGCTAATACATTGGAGCCTCTACAGTGAGTGGCAGTTCCTCAAACTATCCTGTTTCACAGGAAAAGAGGAAGTTATAAAAATTCCGTTATGCGTTTGTGCCCCAGCTCTCCTTATCCAGTCTGTAGTTTCTCTTGTCTTCTACCATGGATTTCCGTACAACTTCCTCTGGGCACTGTGCCTGGGAGAGGACTGAAGTAACTGCAGTTTGGCAGACTCCGAGACGGAGACATTTTCCTTCAGGATGATACTTGTCTGTAGCACAGGCAGAGTATGTGGGATGTGATAGTGAAGGGCACAGCCATGGAGTTTTGAAAGCCAGCAAAATCAAGATCCATTTGTCTTTGCCTTCATAAGATGTGAAACATTCTGCGATTACAGACTTTCTTTCTCTCAAAGAAAGAGAAGGCGACAGCCTTTGTCTCAGTGATACAGATTAAGACTCTGCCAAACTGCCTTCATTTCCTCACCTCTGAGACCTCCAGGGAGGCAGTCAGCTCAGCCTCACATCAGCCCAGTGCCAGCTGTGAGGAGGAAAATATTAGGATATTTAAAGAAAACTGAATCAAAATTAAGTATGCAAAAGCAATTAACTTGGTGAAAGCAGAAGTTGCTAGAGAATGACTTTCTCTACAGATGAGAAAGGCAAGTGCAAAACAGATTTGTTTGCCAACTGTCATTATTTTGTGTTGGAAGAGTTGGAGCCCTGTGCTGTTCCACCTGAGCACACACTGAGACAGAACCAACCGGTGTTGCCTCAACTGACTCTGGCAATTAAAGGAAGGGCACAGTTTTCACCTGTGAGGCCTCATACCTTGGAGAACGAGATCCCAGTATGATTCTCTGCTGCCTGGCCTTCCACTTTGTTATCAGACTTCAACACTCTATGCCCATGGCCTTAGGAATTACAACATCCATCCCCCTGAGAAACGACTAGTCTTTTCTCCTATGAAATGTGAAACACCTTTTTTCTTGGCTTCTGAGGAGCATCTTCTCAATATTTAATTACTTGCAGGAGTGGGAATCCGTTATGTGAGCTATTTTCTTTACTGTTTGAAGGAATTCTCCATATCAGTATCACTTTGACCTTTACTGGATTGGACTCCTATGTTTGTAATATTTAGCCAATGGTTTTAAGGTTGCCTAACAGTGCTCTAAACATCTTCCCAGAAGATGTTTATATACCAGCTGGTTATATACCAGCTTCTGGGAAGATGTTTAGAGCACTGTTAGAAAACTGTGTTATTAGAGAATTAGATCACAGAGCAGGGAGAGAAAGACTAACAAGCTTTCTGTTATGGATCGGATAATTTCAAAAGAGAATATTGTAGAAGTGTGAAACTTAGAAATGTCAGTGGCCATTTTACTATTATTTCACTCGCTTCATATACAGCTCTTTATCCATTGGTGCTCATAAGAGAAACCATAAATCCATATATTCCCAAAGAGGTTTTGCAAGACTTTTTGAGACAGAACATTTTGTCGACTTTTTTTTTCTGAAACAAAAAAAATTAATGAAGATAGAAAAAGTCTTTTAAAAATACTGAAATAAAGAAGCTTTAAAAAACCGAACATTAGCTGTAGCTGGCACTATTACAGAATTAAAACTTGAATGCTGAAGCTTTGTGTTAGTATTACAGGATCAGAATATGACTCTAGTGAGGAATAAAAAAGAGCGCTATAGACTGTTTCCTCTGACCACCGAGCAAAATGACAGAAGTAAATTAACAAGTAGTGTGTGCTTCTTAATAGTGCTTTTTAATTCGCCATTACATAAGATGAATTGATGAAGCATGAATTGCTTGTCTTGGAGTGTAGCTTTAACATGCTCCAGATGGGAATGTGCATGGATTTCAGTAGGAGCTCCACACTAGGGAAGGTACCTAGTACAGAAAAGAACTGTACCAGTTTCTATTTACAGCTTTCTGATAGTGCTGAATCTCATGCAGGGCTGGGCATGGAAACCCCCTTCCTGAGCCTTCCTAATTTCTGGCCCTCTTCCTGAGCCAGACTGAAGTAGCTTCTTGCCGACAGAGGTCTAACCCAGTGCCACTGAAGAAACCTGTATTTGAGGGCTTTTGGGTCAGACCTTCAAAGGCAATTTTCCATCATTTTTTGTGTCTCATTTTGGATCCATTTTCTCATAGGAAGAGCTGTCAGATCATATACACTGTACAAACTCTCCCATCAGGCTGCATATAGCTGCATATTATCCACATTCCCTGAAGGACAAACTGCTGTTTAAAGTGCACAAGGTTGTATTTTCAACTCATAACATGATGGGAAAAGGTGAGAAGAATATGCCAATTACCAAAGGTAACTACATCACGATTTATTTGACTGTAAACCAAGTTTTCTTTTCACACATTTATTTTGAAAAATGAAATATTATTTTAAGGAGTCAGTCCTTTCATCTGTCCTGCGTCTCCCTACCCCGCGGCATGAAGGCATTAAAGAAGAGATACTGAGAGCTAAGTACTTTAGGTACTAGCAACTCCTGTCTCTTTTGCACTAGCTTTTCAGTAATCACAGGGATGCTGGAAAAGACAGCCCCGTTCTCACAAATTAGACCTCTAGAAATAGGTAACTAATGCAGTTTGATTTCTGGATTCTTTTTCTGTGTCCCAGAGACCTTGAAGGTCACTAGAGAGAGGACAAAGGGATTGCTGCTTGTGTTATGAGAAGCACTGAGGTACCTGAAGGCAGTCAGTGACCAGCATGGTCCTTTTTATTTCTGTATTTATGAAGTAAACAAACTACTCAATGAAGACGTAACAGTGACAATAGGACATTAATTGGGGGAGGAGGGGAATATTAAGGCCTATTTCAAGGCTTGGCTACATTTTATGAAATTATTTCCATATACTGCCATAGGGTTCTGATGAAGCTGGGTGCCAGAGCTCTTGTACTGACTCCAGCAACATTTTCCACTACATCCGATTCTTGTCTTTGATATACAGACACAGTGTGCTAGAGTTAATGACTGAGCTTAATTCATCCACTCTCCTTGATTCCTCCTCTTTTTACTGCAGCTCTCTGCCTCGTCTCTTAAGTATGTTCATTCAAAGGAAAAAAAAAAAAACAACAGCCAGCTATGACTCAAACCACAGCACTCCTACTCTAGGGTTTGTATATGCAAAACTGCAGTGATTTGAGGACTGGACAGACCACACCTAATGCGTACAAAGTGCTCTGAGCTTGTATAGTCCAAGTCGTGTCTGCTCAGCAGAGGTAGAATGCAGGGCTAATTCCCTATCAAGAATAAACATCATGTACAAGAGCTTTTCCAACAGGAATTTTAGCCAGGCAAAGCATTTTTTCAAGCATCTTCCTAGTTTTATTTTGTTGCAGTGATTTCATAATTGCTGTTGTGAGTTTTTTCCTCAGTAACTGTTAAGAAATTTTACTATGTTTACCTTTTATGTAGAATAGTCTGGATATAAAATACCTAATTTCTTATAGGGAAGAAAATCATAGCACTTAATTTCATTGTTTTAAAATTATGTGGCTCGTCACAACAGAGTAAATCTAATGTTACTATTTTCATGCTGAGAAGGTGTTACACCACTGTGTTGCAAGCAAGAAAAAACTCTCCTTCTGTGACAGTTCTCCACATATTTATATACACCAAAGAAATTTACACGTATTTACACCAAAGAAAACATTGTCCTTGTAGCATGTTTTCATTCATTCTGCACAAGTGAGAAAAGACATTTCTTTAAAGTCAAACCATTTGCGTGTTATAAAGAGGCCGTCCACTGCCCTTCACAGGAGTAAAATATACAAGGAGCAGGAAACAGAACCCTTTCTCCTAGAATACCCTCTTAATAATTTTCCTAGGCTTCCTTATTCTGGAGCGCTAGGAAGGCAAAATATCCCAGCTAAAAACCATTTTGTATCTACTAGAACAGATGATCAGAATTCTCATCAGTTTATGGGCACTATGGAAAGTGCTGTTCTATGAACAGTAGGGAGAGTTTTCTGTTTGCTGTCCAAGAAGACTGGATAGCAATGACATTCCTGTGTGCAAAACCAGGGCATTATCAGATGTTGGTTAGTCCAAGATCGGAGTTTGATGGCGAGTCAAATAGATTAACAGGCAGTATGGGAAATGGTCATTTTGTACTGTATATATCTTTCTAAATGGATCAATACTGCAAAGAGCTGAAAATTGTGCAAACAGATGGAAACAGATGCAAATAAAATAGCATGAACTGTTTACAGCAATACTTGAGTATTAGTTTATACCCCAGTCTGCACCAACACAAATTAAGTCAGAGATTATAAACGCTGAAGAAAGACTGGTAAAAATGAGACTCATCACCAAAAGGCTTACTTAATCCAGGAGGTGATTAACTTTGCATAGTGACTTCTGAAGAAATAATTTTTAAAAAATATATTTTTAAATAAATTTCCATAAAAATTAGAATTTGTAATCAGACCTTTCCTGTAGAATTTACTTAAATCACACTTTTCTTATTATTTATTATTAATCTGCTAATAGTGACATACATGAACAGTGGTCTGAGACAGGTTGTAGTGAATGTTTGTCTATTTGGACTATCTGATAACACCTCCTGAATAGAGTCAGTATTATTTTCTTTGCTGGTTGCAAGACGTTTTCATATAGCAACAGGGGAGATAAAAACACCTAATGAAACAGGAAAATCTCATTTTAAAGCCAAAGAACTGAATAGGAAGGATTACCTGAGGGGGAAAGAGGAAGAAAAAAGGAAGCAATTTAGCTTAATTCAACAAATTTCATGCTAGTGGCATCCCAATATTTTACTGAATCACAAATCTGTTTCTAGCTCTTTTTGAGCTTATGTTTAAGTCATATAGGGAATTTCCACTTAAGAAACATAGGAATCTGGTCTGTTGGTTTGTGGTGGAATCTGGTCTGTGGTGGCTGATTACCGGAGATGTGTATGTGTCAAAGACCTAGACCTGAGCCTTTTTAACATGGACATGTACTGAGATTAGATTCTGGACTCAGATGAAAAAAAACCTATTAGTTTTTCAAAGACCTCCCTTATAAAAAAGCTGGCTTCTCATATAAGAGACCACCAACATTCCACCAAGCAGTTGTATTACACACATTGATTTTTGCAAAACTGGGGGAATTGTCTTTCATTTCCTGGTGTGGGGGGATGAGGTCACATATTACCTTGGTACTGAGAATTTCTCTGGGCAGCATTTTAAATGGGATACATTCCCAGGCTGGGTATATAATTAAGAAAATCTTCTTTAAGGCTGTGATACGTGATATAACTGTGGGATAAGAAACAGCTGTTTGTTCAAAGAAGTATGCAGCTCCCCTTCCATCTCAAAGTTCTCAAATCTTGGGTCTAAGCTGCTTATGAATAAAGCAAAGCAAATTAGGGACCTATATCTTCACTAGAACAGGCAGGTGGGGAGGGGTGAGGAACTGGTGTGGCCATAAGTCTGTCCCTTTTCTTGGCTGCTGGAAAGATTTGGTAGGTGCAATTTGAATTGAAAGCACAACAATTTACTACACACCTTCTCCTGGGCCAGGAGGAAACAGGGAGCAGAGCTGGATGTGGAGTCCCTTGGCTGGTGCCCCTGTTCTCCAGCTCAGGGAAAACCAACCTCTGCACCAAAGCTACCTGCCACTCCTCACAATATCTACGTTGAGCTGAGACAGGCTGGACACTAGTATGAATGACTTGTTATTCACAAACAAATCAGCTAAATCACTGGGTTTTCTGCAAGCAGGACTTAATTGAGTGGTGAAACAACATCACACAAGATCAGCTAATTTGTCTCATCTGCAGAGATATAGTTTTTTTATCTGTGTGTAAGGAGAGAGAAGAGAAACCAAAAGAACAGAATTTTAGGAAAAGCTTCTGGTTTTAGATCTACTGGGATATTGAGGGCACTCTTCCATCAGCTTAGATCAATAGAAGAATCACTGATATGAAATACACAGTGGTACATCTAGAAGAAGCTAGAAAAATGCCATTCTGTTATTTTAGCATGACAAATTAGGTTGCTTAGTTTCAGACTGACATGTTATGTGGTCTGGGGGAAACGGCTATCTCGCCTCACCTAAGCCATCAGCCAAAGGTATGTGAAAAATCCTGTTGTCAGAGCGTCTGTCAACAAGGAACGTGGTAGATACCCAAACTGGAGTTTACTTAAAATTGGAAATAACATTAGGAAGTCTGGAAAACATTCTTGCAGAATTCAGTTATTGGACTTTGTTAAGTCTGTCATAATTCTCTGCAGACCTAATTATGTGGACAGCTCTTCTTTACATCCCACTCAAACCCACTTAATCCTTCTTTATACACAACAGAAATGGCTGGATGAGATACCACAGGCTATTTTGCAAATGGACACTACTAGTCTTGAAAAGAGTTTGTGGCCCAGTTCAGGCACTGAGGATGCTGGAAACTGAAGTCTGAGACAGTCACACCAATCGTGATGATGATGATGCCCTTCCAGTGTGCTGTAATTGCTCAGAAGATTTTCTGTATGTGAGCAAGTCCTTTTTCCACTCCATTAGTATACCTGAGACACCAGTAAAGATGCTCTGTATTGTTAGATTTTTACACCTGATGTCTGATAGTCACTTGCAGACCAGCTTGCTTGTGAAGGTGTGAGCTGTAGTGACCTTATCACAGCCACCATAGAAAAAAAAATATCTGCCAAATGTAGGATCTGGATATATGAAAAGTGTCTCAACTCAGAGATGCAATTTATATTAAAATAGAGGATTCTGTTTCAGCTGAGTGGAGAATCACATGTGAATCCATGAATAATTCTCTGGGGTTTCTTAACTCAATGGGACTTCAGTTTTAAAAGGATTTCATAAAGAGATATTAATTCCAAACTCCCTTTACTGTTTTCATGATTCTGTTTTCCGTGTTTTTATGCATTTGCCCTCTAGCAGGCTGAAGAGATGTGTGTAACCTCATTATCATTGACTGTAATGGAAATTGGATGGGGCATGCAAATTGCCTAGACAGAGTCTTGGAATCAACTTCAAAGTAGCAAGGTTGAACCTTATAATTGGAGTGTCAAAACCCCTTAGGGTTTCCAAGACCTAATCTGTGGGTGTCATTAAGGTAATTTATGTGAGTGGACATACTTCTGCATACCCTGAATTTATTTATATCAGAAGCATTTCCTGCAAATTTAAATCACATAAAAAAATCTGTATTTTTGACTTAATATTATGGCATAATGAAATCAGGCCTGGGGCTTTTATTTCATTGTTTACAGGAAGACTTTCAAAGGAAGTTATATTTATCTTATATTTTCAAAGACACATTTAATTCAATATTAAGTTCTGACTCCTTAGGCATTTATTGCTGTGAGTGCTGAAATTCTGTTTCCTGATCTGTAAATATGGTTTGTATTAGCTTTTAAACTGCTGTCAGAGGGGGTACTATTGAGTAGAAGTCCTCCCTCTCCCTCTAAAACTGACTGTTTAGGGGACTATCCCTAAACATACTGAGTCATAGATAAAGGCATGATATAAAAATAGAGAGAGTGAGTAGAACTCTCAATAGTAGAGAAAAACCTACAAGTAAATCATAATGATAGCGCTATAAACCAGCACCAAATCATATATAGATTTACAGCTAGAAAAGAAATGATTCTAGCTACAGATAATTAGGTAGCAAATTGTCCTATTACAGAATCACAGAATCACAGAATTGTGGTGGTTGGAAGGGACCTCAGAGATCATCGAGTCCAACCACAAAA
>JAOQGH010000069.1:10427256-10468580 GCA_025769975.1 Gallinago jamesoni | reverse complement strand
TAGTTGTTTATAGAACATTTCATCTACCTCTGCATCCTGGTTGGGTGGTCTGTAGTAGACTCCCACCATAATATCAGTCCTATTGTACTGAGTCACCCACCTCCTTACGTAAGCAAACACTCTTAGATCCAGATAGTGCATCTTCTCTGCTTTCATATTCTTCTATCTTGAAATGATAGTTTAATTTGATGGGATGGATCCTTAAGGCCTCATATGTGGAGAAAGAGTCTGTATTCTTTGTGTGGGCAATGTCTGACTGCAGAGGACACTGGACCTCAAAAAGTTAAATCCTGTCTTAAAGAGTAAAGCCCCAGATAATGGTCAAATTAATCTTCTCTGCTTCCCGAGCTTACCCTCCTTCAACTGCAGACAACTGCACACTACCTGAGCTTATTCACGGGGCCTGTCTGTTTCCCCACAAAGTGAGGACAGACCCTTTAAAGATCCATATATTGTAATCTTAGTTTAAAACAGCTTGGTTCCTTTCCTCCAGTATCCTACTTGAAAGACTGCTTTAGAGTATTATTGTTTTACATAATCACTAGTTTCCAGTCAAAGCTTATTCTTTACCTCTAGTTAATTTTACACCAGCCATTGTGATTTAACATAAACAATCCTTTCCCCTGCCTGTGATCCTTTCCTCTAATCAAAATCTCCATCTTCACAAGTAGATGAGTACCACAATTTTGACAGCATCGCAAGTCAGAAGAATGCTGAAATCTAAAAATTTAAGTGCAAGATAGAACAAAGGGATTTTATCATCCAAATACAGGATGGCAGTATGCATTTTAAGATAGATTACGTCTGAATATCACATTAAGTCCTATGCATCACATTAGATTTCTATGAGAACTCCAGACTGGTGCAGATTCACAGGGTCTTCATTGTCAGAGAAGGATGACCAACTATTGAGAGATGAGCTGTTTTTTCAGGGTATCATTACAACCAAAACGAACCCTTCTATATACAGAGCAGTTTCTTAAGACTAGAGAGATGTTTTTCCCGGGGGAAGTGTAAAATTAAAGGGTTGCATAATTACCCACTTAGGAAATTGGAACTGTCATAAATTGACAAAAGATAAAGCCAAGAATAATTACTGCTTATAAATTTATCAGGATAACAAACAAGACAATTTAATGGATGCTTTTTTTTTTTTAGAGGTAAGATCTTTATAGGTCTTACCATTATGCTCTTGTGCTGATACAGATCTTTAAGTAAGGCACAAGGGCAGAAAATGGTCCCTAAATTAGAAAGTTGGAACCATCATTTAACCATAAAACTTCTAGTTAGCAAAGTACTGAAGAGCATCCTTAATTAGCAAGCACTTTTACTGCCTGAATGTCTATTTCTGCTTGGGAATATGTAGTTAAATTAGAAAATTCAAAGGAGGATCTCTTTTGGGTTCATTTTTTAAACCAGCCTTTCTTCAGTGCAGTACTACTTTATCTACAGATGTAAAGCAACTAAGAATCTCATTTGGGCACTGGACAGATACAGATACAGGCACTTCCTTACATCAAATGTGAAAGGAGTCATTATGTGCAATACTTTGAGTTTGATACCATAGAAACCAAAAGGACTACAAGAGTTAGAGGAAGGATTCAACACTGAATGTGGCTGACAACACTGAATATTTCAAGAGAAATCTTAGTGAGACCACAGCATACAAAAGCCTGAAATGGAAGAGAATAGAGTGCTGCTAACAGGCTTTTTGCAAAGGTAAATAATGAAAAATAAAAGGTCAAAGCCTGAAGGTAAGAACAAGAATGTACAGGATAAGCAACTAAAAGAATCTTTTTATAACAAGAGGCTCTTAGATCTGGAACAGATAGGGCAGTGATTCTGGAAGTGCAGTGGGCAATTTGCACATGGTACTTTTTATATTCTCAGCTCACCTGATTTTAGAATGGGGTCATATGTTAGAGTGTGAGTGAGAGGCTTTTGAAGTGGAAACAAAATTCGGAATGTCAGTTCTGTCTTACTTTTTGTACTTTTTTTTCTGGCATTCTTTTTTCCCTCAGCATTGACCAAAGGCTAACACATCACAGCCCTGCTCCACAAAATTCACCAGGTTGTTAGTCAGTTTTAGAGAATACCAACAGGTTTCTACAGATTTGTGACAAGCCAAGTCTTTACTCCTAAGACTTTTTCAAACTTATTTTTCTCCTTCAAAGACAAAAATAGCTACATGCCTGGTAGGGCAGGTTATATATGATACATAGAAAAAAAAAAAAGAAAAAAAATAGGCTGAAGTGAAAGACTCCTGTTGACTTCAGTGAGTCTTGGATTAGGAGAAGGGACCTGCTGAGCTTATCATCTCCACAAGACAAATTCACACATTCCTGTCCCCTCAGCCTGGCTGCTTTTCCCCGTGCAGAGTCTTTGTGGTATCGGGCTTACTGCTTTCTGCATAAAAGAAAACGCCAAATTTTGTTTTGTTTATAATTTTAAAGTTATTTACACATGCTTAATGAATGTTTTTGAGACTATTCAAAGATGGCAGAAAACACATGTAAATTACAACAGAGTCAACCCATACATAAAACTGCACATACTCATTTTAAGTCATGGTAGCCTATTATTAGAAAACAGGAAGGATTAATTTCACATATTAAAGAAACAGAGTATCTTTGATATTCAATATTTATTAATAAACAAGACTGAGAGGTGGTCAAATACTGAGTGAGAAGAGGCGGATGAATGAAGCAAAAGAAAGAATCATAATATCCATATATGACTTCTTCCAAAGGTTGTTTAATTTGACAAATTAATTCAGCAAATTAATGGAACAAATTAACTCAGCAAAATTAGAAACAAAACCTTCCAAAATTGATGTATTTACCATATAATAAATATGTCTTTTTAGGTTGCTCATGCCTTTCCTAGGTATTAATATTTTCATTGAAAAAAATTAATCTACTTCCATAAGCAATCTGCGCAAAAGCAGCTATCATCCTAAGGAATGGTAGAAAGTATTTTTTATTCTCTCTGGTTACAAAATAAGAATATTTTCTGCAGCTGATGCTGCAACACTGCTTTTCCCAGTGATTCTAAACATTACTACAAAAGCAAGATTTCCTCTCCTGTCACAAATGGTGAATTTAAACGTGCAATAATTCATTCTCATCATCTCAGAGAGATGTCATGCTTCTCTACAGATTGCACCAGAGGCTCTCTACAGCCATGAAATTCTTATTTCTTGACTGAGGAGCTGCTGAACGCAGCACAGATGTGAAGGGATAGCTCTAGTCTAGCTGTTTATCTCAGAACATAAGTGATCTTTAAGCAGCACAGTACAGAGCTGAGGTGGCCAGTACCTTGTATTTCAGCTTTACTGGAAGCATAGATGCACCACAGTTCCCCACAAGTCAGAAAAAAACTCCATCTTCTTTTTCTCTTTCCCCAAATGACTGTTCAAAAGCAGGGCTATTTGGTGACTGTGACATTCCATGCGCTTTCAGTATGCATCTCTGATTCCTTCCTGCCAAAGTGGTTCCCTAGAGCTGCCAGATTTCACAGCTGCCTGTTGCAAAGCCAAGCTGTAAGGGGAATCAACCAGCCCAGAGGTTTACCCTGAGACATGGAGCATGTAACAAACCACCTCTGGGGTTTCTAGGTGCCCTGCTGTCTGGCAAAAATATTGGAAGCTTTGATGCCTAGTTTAATACAGTATTTCAGAGCTCCAAGATTACCTCCTGTGCATCTGTGAGTCTGCACTGCAGTTGAAACTTCTGTTACCAGGGTTTTATGGAGAATTTAACACCTCCAGAACTGCAAGGCTGATCTTTGCACAGATCTTTTGACCTCATAATAAACATACTGAATCCAAGATGTTAACCCTCAAATACTCTGAAGGCCACTTCTTGGGCATTTTCTAGCCGATTCAGTTTCGTCAGAAAGTTTCTGGCCACGATTACTTGCAGGGACAAAGAACATTTAGCCACCTGTGAAGGATATGTGCTCAGTTTGTGTCAGCTCCAAGTACATGTCATGGCTTTATATGTCAGTGATTCCAAAATAAATAACTCTGTTGCTCAACTCATGGATAAGTATTAATAGGGGTTCAAAAGCTGTAACAGGCACACTAAGAGAAGAAATTCTGCTAGAAGCAGAATTCAGCTGTGGCATCTCCAGTATTCAGTGCTATTGCTGGCAGTGGAAGCAAAGTAATTTTGAGAACTTCAGCACATCTAAAGGGAGTAGAACATTAGTTTTTGCTCCTCCAGTAATGGATTCTGGACACTACTATTGTCTTTAGAGGTTACTTTTTCCTCAGGGTTAAAACTCATCAGGTACGCGCACTCCTGTTGCCTCAATGTAGCACGTTAGCTGGTTACTGAGGCCTGATACGACCAACAGCACAATGCCCACTTTTACTAAGTTGGCTGTCATCACCAATCTGTTTTCAGTGCAAGAGATGAAACAGGAGGGCCAACTGACAAGCAGAGAGAAGATACTGCCTTGAGGGAAAAGAAGAGGATACAGCTTTTTCTAAAATAACACACTGAAATGGACTGTGGACTGTACTTTGCAGCAGAATAAGGACTGATTCCTAGGATGCAGGTAGAGTGGCCTCTATCTCAGAGGCAGTACAAAAATATTCATAACATTGTTCATGGAAAGAGATAGAGATAATACAAAGCACTGAGTTTATGTAATGCACTTAGATGCAGGTAATATGCCTGTGCATTGCTGTATGAAACGGATGCGCAGCAATTGGTACCAGTTTCCACAGTCTATATTTATATATGCAGATGCCTTTGGAATTTCTCCAGAAATTACCAACAGTAAGAAAGGGAAACCCTGGTGAAGTGAGCCTTTGTCCAAGGTTCACTGCAGTCACGAGGAGTATTTCCATTAATAACTCTAAGTGGAAGATCAGAATTGGGCTCAAGAAAGGTTGCCAGCTCCAAAAGGGTAGGCAAGCCCTGTACTGAGTCATAACAAGGCAGGCAGGGGCAGGGACGGTGTCCTTACTGGACAGCCCAATGGTACCTGAGCAAGGAAAGCAGAGCAGGTCTGGTGACAACAACCATTGTCAGCCACAGTCCAGTCTCCAGGCAGATCCCTAGCACAGGGCATGCCTTGCCCAAGGTCAAGTGGAAAGTCAAGTTGGGGTCCCCATGGGCCAACGGCCAGAGTCTCAGCTTGAAACCTGATTCTGAACAAAAGGAAGGGAGGAGGATGGGGAGCCTCTGCTAAGGCTTCTCATAGTCAGACACCTGCACCATGTCCAAACCAACCCTGAGCCCATGCAGTCAAACCAGCAGGAGTGGTGGGATGAGCTCAGCACCATGACAGTCAGGTCACTTCCACACCAGTATTATCCTATGCCACTTTCCCCCAGTCTAACTATTTTAAATTGCAAAATGTTGCCTGCCTGTTAGGGAAGCCAGGAACAAAATATATTGCAGCTGTTTGTATTGTGTTTAGCTATTAGCTGTATTTATATGGTAATTCCAGCATAAAACATTGAATAAATACCATTCCACATACATGCCAAATTTAATCATTGTTAGGATTTGCAGTGATAGAATGCTGCAGCAGGCTAGATTTGGAATAAGCAATTAGATGTAGGGTTTTTTTCTGCACAGGTTAGTTATTGGCCACTGCATCCTGCTCCAGAGGAGTTAAATCAAAGAGTTAAAACCAACCACCTCTGGGCGTCTGAATACATTTGAAGCAACAATAAGAAGTATAATAAAAGGCCTGACTACAATAGTAATTCATGCCTCCAGGTGACAAGCTAGTGACAAGCTAAAAAATCATCTGATTCTTTTCACACGAACATTATTTTACCTGGAATATTACTATTTTTCTGCATTATGCAACTATTTCAGTTTCTACCAAGTGTGTTGTGTGTTGGTTTTCAGTTGCACCATCTGGTTTTCTCTTCATCCGTCTCTAACCTATGCCTCCTTCTTACTTTAGCTTTGACTCATCCACAGTGGTCTTTAAAGTCTTGATTTTGATACCTGAAACAGCATTAAGAGTGCACTTGCTGCACCATTCTCTACTAGCACTTAATATACTTGACTGAAAAAGGATTGAGAATTTCACTGAATTTTTGAGAAAATTCTTGAGTACTGCAAAAGTGCTGACCCAGAATAGGAACAAAACTTTCACATTAACAGTATTTTAACAATGATTGTCTTATTATTGGACAACTATATTGGAGTGGAAATAGGGCTCAGATTTCTTAGTTTAAATCCAACTCAGACAATAACAAAATAATTTTCAACTGAAGCACCTGTAATTGAGTAGTCTGAACAGCCAGGTTTGTTGCTGGGTGGTGTCCACATTAGAGAAGCTGTGCAGCTACTTTAAAGAGCTCTCAGCAGTCCTGGATTGAACAAACAGAGTCTCATTTAAGTTGATTTATCTATGTCAAAGGTGAAAAAAAGTGGCAGAGTAGCTGGGCCATTACCCTTACCTGTGCTGGAGCTTTTCTGTTGCTAAATGACTGAGATGACTCTTCAAGGCTGAACGACTGACAGTTTCCAACAGCAACAGATTCACAATCATGAAAAAGGATAAACAATGTCCCAAGGGGACACGGTGATCCAGCAGACCTTGTACTGCCTCTGCCACAGACTTGCTATATATCCATAAGAAACTCAGCGCTCAGCTTTTACTGCCTCTAGACTGCATACTGCCTGCTTTAGGTGTACATGGAGTAGAGGTCTGATTGCTGTTCAGTATATGGATACCACCAGAATAACAATGACGTAGTTTTTGGTTCCTACAGCATAGGTTTGTGACCCTCTGTGTTACTGATATCCCTCACCTTCTCCATGCCTCTGTCTTTTACAAAGATGGTAACAAACCCCCCAAATAAGAATTAAACCAACTAATGGCTGTAGAACTCAGCGAACAATTCGCTCACATCAAGTGACAGCAGCAGGATTTTTTGCTGATAATTACTTTTCCCTTACAGCATTCCTTACCAATTGTATGAAACTATTGACACTAGGTGTAATGCATTCTCCCATTTCTCATTGTATCACTTCAGGCTTCTTTTAGGTTTCTTTGCACTTACTGACTTAATAGGCAATTTATTTTTTTTGTTGCTTTTCATCACAGGTGGCTAATGTTCCATTTCTGGCTGGCACACTGAGGTTGAGATGTGATCATTAAGTTAATATGCAGTTTACTACTCTGCATTTAAATTGACACAAAAATATGCATAAATAGCTTCAGGCTTACCTCTTCAGCCCCTCTCATTATACATTTATATTATAATTTTATTTCTATATAGTAATTGTTTTCACCCTAATATCTTTTTCTGCATACAGTAATAATATTTTACTTGTTTCTTTGTCACTGAAAATTATCCTCGAGATTGCAGAGCAGACAAAATAGTTTCATCCTGTCACGGGCTGTGACTAATCGCAGTGTTGTCTCCACTTTTGCTTTGTGAATTTTGACTCATTACCAGAAACAGAGCTTAATAATAATATATGCTATAAAGTAGTTGACTAATGCATATCCATACCTGCTTTAAATAAAATGAAACATTTCTTCTTTTTTTTTTATGAAAGGTAAGAGACTTCTCTGTGAAGCTGTTCAGAATCATGTCTCAAAACACTAAGTGTCATTCATCACTGGTACAGAGCTACAGCTTTACTTAATAATGTTAACATATTCTTTCCCAAGTGGTTTACATCCCAGGAACTCAAACCATTTTATGAAAAATAATTCATTATCCACATAGCTGCTTCCAGGTAGGCCAAACAATTATCATCTACAACATTAGTCTTTATCTGTTAGGAAGGGAGGTTTAGAAAAGCTGGGGATTCGATACAAAAATGGTATCATTACATAATAGTGCACAAGTGAATATGCATAAAGTATGGATTGACTTCAGTTCCTTCTCCTTGGAGGACCATGCCTACCCCTATAGAACTGGCTCTGTATCTCTTCCAGCACCATAGTGTCCCCATACTCGGTTCTCTGTATCCTCACCTTCAAATTTCTTACCATTTCAACTGCCCAATTGAACAGTTTGTTGTTTTCCTCTTAGTGTTGCCTTAATCCAGCTCTTGCCAATCCTCCTTCCAGTTTTGAAATCTCCATAAGAATTAATCGCCTTACAGTAATTTTAACAACACATGTTCTGCTATGAAGATAAACTGTACCACTCTTTATATCTCCATATTATTCTAGCTACACCTCTAAGTTTGCAGACAAAACTAATATCCTATGGTTTCTATATTCATTTTCCTCCACTTGTGGTGCCTTTGCTTACATTTTTGATTCTTTTGAAAACATTGCATAATTTTGGATTGCTTTCAAAAATATTTTCTCTGGTTCAAGCACATGTTGAGTGGGATGTGAAGGAGAATCTGTGACTGTTCTGCAAGAGGTCAGACGAGACTACTGCTTGTCACACTAATTCTTGTGTTGGCTCCAAGCACATACTCTGGGCATAAGGCGTGTCCATGATTCCCCTCCTGAATTATTGAAATCACAGTATGATAGCTGATCTGATCCAAGAGGTAACACTGGGGCATTCACAGCTAGAGTTGCACAGGAAATAAGAGTTACTTCCCCCTCCAGCCTCCCCATTTTCTGAGGTCTTGAGAACTACTTCTAAAATATGTATGTATATGTAACGTATTTGTAGCTTATCTAATTACCAGAATTATTTGCTTTAATTCATGGCAGCATCAGAATAACTTCCTATCTCCTGCTAAGTTTTTTTTTTGAAAATAAATTTGTACCAAAGTGAATTACGCTGCAAACAGTTAAAATAACTTCACAACCCTGAAAAGCAACAAGAGGTAAAATGATAATGACAGAATCTTTATTCTGTTTTTTTTTGACTGATGTCTGATAAACATTCAGTGAATATTGAATTCATCTTCCACAGGCAGCAGTTGAGTGTTCAAACACAGACAGCCTTACTTTACCAACTGGTTTTGCAATTTGAGTTTTAAAAACAACTACTGAGAAATGGTTCTCTCATGAGAGATATTTAAAAATCTGTCACTTTTCCCTCAAAATTCTGTTATCTTTGAAAAAAGGAGTGATTTTTAATATAAATTTTCCCACTTTCTTCACTATGAAGTGAAGCCCAAACTTGCAGACAATAGTAGCAGGATAACTTAAAAAAAAATAAAGAGAGATCTTTTTACATATAAAGAAAATATATTTTATGTCCTATAAAATGTCTTTACTTTGCTTCAATTTTGGGAAAACAGGCGTTTGTGAACTAAGCTCATGTAGGGCCTGTGTTGAGATTTTGCAGTTTCATTCCCACTCCAAATTTCTGTCAGAAATTCTTCTCGGCTGTTTGTGTTTAGTCTATCATGAAGGACTTCGAAATTTGTCGCCTCTTAATTAATTGAACAACTTTTTTTCCTGATGCTTTTTCTCTCCTATTTTCTGCATAATCATGCTGAGTACATTTTGACCTCTCCATTTCCTTTTTTAAACCAATACAGCTAAAACAGGCCTGCTTTCAGGAATATGTCTCCATTTGGGTACCAAAACATTCAGGCACTCTATTTTTTAGTTTCTAAATTCCTGTTCAAAATGAAGGCCATGTATGGTGAACCCTTGGAATAAGGTTTTACAAAGGCCAACTTACTCTTTCCCAAATCCACTTTCTATAAATTTGTTCCTTCTATCTTGAACAAACACAATTCATAGTCCTGTTTCTCTCTGGATTAGAAAAGGTAATATGTAAATTATAGAGAAATTATCATAGAAGGACCCTGGCCTTACTAGTTGCCAAGTAATGATGACAAAATGCTGTTTATCTCCTCAATGCCCTAGTGACAAACACCCAGGCCTTCAAAAGATTAGGCTCTATGTCATTTCTAATCACATCCTTAGCTCCTCTCTAGTGGGTCTGGACTTTAGCTGTTGAGTTGGTAGAATGGCACAAAGAGTTATAAGAATTAAAGATGGGAAACCTTCATCAGTTTACATTGCCTACACTTGCACCAAGACAGGACTCTTCAGAGTTCGTAGTAATTGCTGTGAGTGAGTTTTGTAGCAGTCTATGGCTGTTTCAAAGTTTGTAGTTATATCAATTAAGGAACAGTAGCTGTAGTTATGTACTGGGTTGGGGTTCATTAGAAGTATGATAGATTGTGACTAACAAAATGAATGTCACTTTGGCTTAGGGATTCTTTCAGTCCAAAGTGATTACACTGAAAGTAATAAGTGAAACAATAGAGAAACCAGTCAATGTAGCATTCAAATAGAATATTCTTTACTACTTACATTAATTACCCCATAGTCAGATAGCTCTGTGATTAAATTCACGTTCCTAAAAAAACCAAACCACTAACTTTGACTAGCTTAATTCATTTTCTTTGCTTTCACACACAGATCAACTTGACATCGTTTCAATGGCTGAAACAACAATGATGCCTGAGGAAATTGAACTTGAGATGGCAAAGATCCAGAGACTTCGGGAAGTCTTAGTCAGAAGAGAATCAGAACTCAGGTTTATGTAAGTATCAATACTTCTGGGAAAACACTATGCAAAATTAATCAAAATAGGAAAGAAAGCTATTTAGAAGACTTTTATCTGCTTGACATTTTAAAAGGAAGAAACATAAAGAGCATCCCAGTTAGGTGAATGCTTGCAAAATGCCATTGGGAAATGATTTTTGTAGTTGCAAAGGAAATTACCTTTTTTATTCAGAATGATTTGCAGAAGACATAAAAGGGATTTATTACTTACAAAAGGAAACTTTAGCAAAGTACGTGTCTACGGAGCATATTTTTTATACCTGAACTTCAGTCCTTTAAGGGAAGGATATTTGTCTGCAGAAAATATCAACAGGTAAGGGATTTGGAGTTCCCACAGTCTAACCTAATTCAGGCTTTATTCCTCACTTTATTAGTGGTCTTAGGCAGTTCATGTCACAAGAGAGCACACTGTGTTCTGGACTAATAGCAGTTGAGATTTGACATTTGTTAAATGGAAGCCGTAAGTTATGAACACAAAACATATTTTGATATATCAAATTAAATAGCAATACTCCCAAGAGAGGCTTTCAAAACTGCCAAAAGGGTCAGGCATAGGAGCCTCACTGAAGGTTAATGAATATTAATCTAGTTGTGATGATGAAGTCAATAAGGTTTATGTTCCTAAATCACTGAATATGGAAGACTGGGACTTCTTAATAAGGAGTATATTATTTTGAAGTCCCATCTGTCAGTGAGTACCTGAGATCAGAAACTAATGCCTTTGCTGGCACATCAAGAACCTCAGTAGACCTAAAACCTGCTGAACCTAGACCCTTGGCATTAATGAAGCTGCAGCAGCCTGAAAAAACTCACTTGTTCTCTTCTCCCTTTAAAGTACAAAGATGGGACTGGTACTTTACCCTTACACCTGGAGGCTAATTTCAGTGCCCTGACTTGCATTGCCAGAAGTTGAAAGCCCCACCCTCAAACAGCAGAGACATCTGGCTTTTTTTACTATTATCCAAGAAGACTTCAGCCCAGAATCACTGCTTAGACACCTTTGGAAATAAGGACTGGTGACAGTGGCACTGACCTATAATAATGCTGTAGTAGTACAAATAAACAGGAAAGGTTCTGTCACACCTGCTCCTGAGAGTCAAATAACTACTTGGTTATTGGCTTCTACATAAATTTAATCTGGAAGAAGCCTTACCACTGAACTCAGCACTTCTCTTGATGTTTTCTATATCACACAAAGCACTGAAATAAACTGACCCAGTGAATGAGAGCCATGGCAGACATCAGCTTGCCATCCTTTTGCATGTTCTTCACTTGTTTCGGTTTGTTTTTTTATCCAGTCTGTTCTTTTCATTTCCCCCATGCTCATACTCTTTACTCTGTATTGCCTAGCAGGTGTTTGAGTAAAGAACTGAACACAAAGGAGCTTGCTTATTGAAAAGGGAATATAACTGACATTCCTACTGTGCAACAGCAGTCTTCCTACATTAGATATCATCCAAACACACTCTGCCGAGAGCTACCCAAGAGTACTCCCTAGCTGTTCACTGCCTGACCTGAGGAAAGCTCTTCTGAGCATCAAAGTCTCCGCTAGGTTTGGCCCTAGGTGTTAGCAAAGCAGGCAGGGATAGAGGCAGGTTCTGCCAGGGGTGATCCTACTTTTTTCTTTTCTAAGTCATGGAAAGCCAAGTTTGTTTCTGCTGCTACTGTCTTCAGTAAGAGGGACTGAGGTCTGTGCCACTGCCACAGTTCCTCTCACTCCTTTAGTAGCAGTGGGCCAAGGTGACTTTTCCAGGGATATTCACGGAGCTTTCTAGCCTGACTGCTCCCCTTCTCTGTGGCAGAATATTGTGACACTGCTCATTAATGCTTTTGAGACATTGTTTGTTAACGCCACCAGATGAAATGGTGAGATAGCATCTGTCTCTGCACTAGGACTCTACTTTCAAACCATGACTGCACTGATCAGGATTTTTCAAGCCTCGTGTAAGGCTTCCCATCTTTCTAAGCCCATTTACAACAAGCAGGTTCTTCACACTAGCTCATCAAGTGTGAAACTCTTACTCACAAAGGCTTCCAGAATTAGAACATGCTTCCCTTAATATCTTTTTGGAGTCCAAAAAATTGTCTATTTGACTTTATCTCATTTGAAAAAATGTTTTTTATGTTTTATTCCTGACAAGTGAGAAGCCTATTGCTAGTGATGCCCAAGTAATCCAGCAGCACCTGTTCACTGCTGCCTTTCATTCTGGAGAGTTTACACTGACAGAGGGCCTCAGTGGCATTTGTCTTCAATGACAAACATCTTTTAATGACCTCTGGCTGAGCACAACTCACAGTTACCTCAGTGGTCCAAGTTTTTTATCTGTTTAACAAAGCAAGTTACATATACTGTAATTGATAGACATATTGTTGAAGACTTATGGGGCCATGTTTAATTTTTTTTCAGTTGTTTCCAGAAGGAATGCATTACCAGTGTCCTAAGACCAGAAGTCTATATGTAGGTCATAAATTTTAGTAATTGTTTTCTTCTGGCAGGACTAGATTCCCCTGTGAATGACCTGTACAACCAACAGCATGTAACTGAGCTGCCTCAGGCAGGTTTAAGGCGGACTCAATGTTGAACACGAGGCTGCTAACTAGCAGCATTACACCTGTGCTCAGACCACTGAGTTCAAGACCAGCTTTAATAAGAACTGGATCTCTTTAGTTTTTATACTTGCTTTAGCTTTTTGTTCAATTGTAACAAAAGGATAAAACATACATATAGTAATGGAGGAAATGCGTGGTATGTTTGTATACTCTTTTTTCCCCTCATGCTGTTAGCAACAGAGTAGAAATTCTCTTGAGTTAAACTGGGCTTTTTTTAGTTCTTATAAAAGCATGAACACAATGAAATAATTCCGTATCACGTATGCATCCAGCCACAGCTTACATTTCTGGCTATGATTTTAGAACTAATAATTCATTCTTCTCACTGTCTCCCTGTATGACTGTTTTTTTTTTTTTATTCACATGTAGCCAGATCCTAAAGCTAGGACAAAGTACATTTTAGCTGTGCTTTAAAAAACAAAAAAGAAAATAAGCTAGAGGGCTTGTGCTCCGAGTGCTTCACCAGGCCTAATGGTGGCCATGGCTCCCTCCTGTTAAGTCATACAGCCTGTCAGCTTTACTTACATGCACCAGCAACTACCACAACTCTTCACAGCACAGACACTGTATTTTAACAATATTCACACTCAAGAATAAGAAAACAAAACACTGCAAGCTAGACCTGTTGCTGATGGAAATCAGAGCAAGCTGTTCCCCAGTGAGAGCAATGCAGTTTAATCCATGGAAGGAACTTGCTCTATGCCTGCTAATTGAAATTAATGTTTCCCTTGAAGAAGATGCACAAAGAAGATTGAGATGGGCTAATAATAAAACTCACCATTACTGATGTTTGAAACAGCTCTGCAACAACCTGGTGTTGTCTTTAACACATTTTTCCCAAACAAATGCAGTAGCCATAAAATAAGGGCATTTGGTAGAGAACTGCTCAAGGTTAACATATCAACCAGTACAAAAAAAATGCAACAAAACCCAAACCCAACTTTAAAAAAGCAACTAGAAAGGTCTGGATGCTCAGCAGATCTAGAGTTGGTTTGCATTTTTCACACTTCTGTCTGTGAACCAGTAAAAACTTTTCCTGCTGATATGTGAGATCATTGATAATGTAATATTCCTTCAGGCATTTCCTCAGCTGTGATCTGTATAGCATATGTCTCTCTCCAAGCAACACGAGCTCTACATCAGACAGTCTTTAGCAAAACGTACAGACAGCTTTCCTTGGGTTGAAAGTTAAGGCACTGAGGCCTTATTTTTACCATAGTAGTACTATGAGGTCCAGATTTCCTCTCCCTACTGAACAAATTAACACCAATGACTAAATAAGTCTGTAGGACAAGGAAATGGATAAAATGAAGTACCTTGCTCCTACCTCACTACACAAATGTTATATTACAGTACTCACAGTTGGTAACACTTCCGTGTCTAAATAAAATCTTTACTGAACAGTTCATCATCACTAAAAGCTTTAGAAGAGTCACCCTGTAGGGGTGAAAGAAAGAGTGGGATGGTGAAGAAATAAATGCCAGATACTTAATCATCATTATTATTTCAAAACAAGTCCTAAAGTATTTAAGACTCAGGCAGTGGGATTAAACTCAAAATTAAAAGGATTTAATAGTATTAGACTTAAAAAGTGGCACAGAGTAGTGTTCAAAAACGTGCAAAACTATATGTGTTTTTTTTTCTCATACATATCCAAGCAGGTGCCTCATCTGTTAGCCTACATCTATCAAACATACTGTTAGTTCAACAGCTTTCAGAATTAAAGTGAGGAAAAATTCATTTATATTTGAACAAATTTAACATACATTTCTGTGATTTGAGTTAAAACATCAAAGCTTGGTTTTTTTTAGTTTATGAATTTCCCCCCACCTCTTTGCAACAGTCACACTGAATAAACAAGTTGCTTTGTGCTGTACTAGATATTAAAATTACTCACAATCTTTGCTCTGGGCCATCAACAGGAAGGTTAATTTCCTCAGGAAGAAATTTTCCACCTTTAAAAAGAGATTCAGACATGCAGTTAGCAACAGTAACTCGCATGATACTGAAAACAGTCACCAGACATGTTAAGTCACATAAGACACATCACCTGCCTGCTGGTTTAAGATTCTGGTTAAAGAAGGGAAAGGGCAGCAAAAATTCCTTTAATAAGTGGCTCACTTTATTTTTAAAGTTTACAGGGAGTCCTTCATTAGGCCCCCTCCACTCCAGAGCCATGCAAGGCAGTGTTTGCCCTCACAGGTGAAATGGGTTCTGCAGCTGCATGAGACAAAATGGCTGCCTTTCTGTGGCAGCTCAACTACACAATACAAAATGGCTGCCCTCTCTGTGGGGCCACTGCAGCGACCCTTCTCCTGACACCCACCTTCCTCTTGCAATAGCTTTGATGATTTTTTTTTTCCTTATTCACAAACTCTGTGCACTCCCCTTGTTGTCTGTTGGGCTGTGTGGCATAGAAGACCATAGGCTACCAGCTAAGGCTCTCAAAGAGGAAGTTTTTCTAGCAACCACCTCCAATGCCCCTGGCTCCAATGGGAGGCAACAGAGCACTGTCAAGTCTGTGCTAGGAGGCATTTATGAAAATCTGGTGATATTTGGATGCAGGGCTGTTAAATGCAGGTGTTGTCCACCCATCCTTCAATAAAAGCACTCACTGCTCAGATCACCCCAAGGACAGCACCCAGGAGGGCCACGTACCCTGGTCCAGATGTGAACCCAGGACAGTTTACAGGTCACAGCTCAGAACATTAAACTGTCTGGCAGACATCCACTGACTCCTTCCAGAAATTGCATCATTCCTACGGGTGGACAAGTCAGGTATGTACTACTATGCATCATGATAATTTTAAAATTCAGAACATGTCTTTAAGAAGGTGTTGCAATTTGCCCCTATCTCTATACCAGGCCCACAAATCATGTATTATCCACAGCCCCACAGAGCAATAAATACTGGTTTCTAGTGACAAACAAATAATTTACTGTTGAAGGGGAATAGCTATGTTTGCTCTTAGTCAAATATAGGTATTTCTGCAGTCTGCCTATCACTGTGTTAAAGAAAAACTTCCCTAAAATACAGAAAAAGTGAATATTCAGTGAGAAGAGTAGAAACAGGATTTACCCTGTTTAAAAATGAAACACCAAAAATTTTTAAGTGAAAACCACAAATATCCATACCATTTTGATAGATGTGATTTTTCTCTCTTTTGTACTGCTTTGTAGTCCTTTCTATACTCTTTCATCTCTACCATGCAGATAGAAGTGGCAGTTCCTTACTGGTGTACTAAGCATAATATGAGACCTCATTTCAGTAATTAAAACTAAAGCACCTAAAGACAAAACCACATTTAAACAGTGTAACTTTGTGGAACTCTGAAGTGAGGCAAAACCATACAGTACAGAAAACTCAAATCAACATCTCTGATTTTCGAATTTGTGAAGCTTATTTATTGCAAAACACAGCTTTTTAACATTGCTGAGTGAACCTCGATAAAATTGGATGTGTGACAGCATGTGCTTACCCTGCCCCCTGAAATTTTTTTATTTGGAAAGGGAAGCAACTGAACTCTTTTTTATTATTTAATAGATTACATGCTATATACCAGAGTGAAATAGTTCAGCTTGTAGCATGTACTTTAAATGAGGCCAGCTTTCTAATAATTATTGGTTTTCTTTTTATTGATACAAAGAAATAAAGACAGCAAAATCAGCTGAAGCAATTGATTAACAGGTTATGATGTTTCTCAGACCTCAGTGCAAATTGCAAGTCATATATTTGTAAGCCTGCCCCTTGCTTTGCTCCATGCTGTTACTTCTTTCTTTAAAAAGGAGGGCTGCTGAAGACAGCTGTAATCTGCATGTCCAGGAAGTCAGTACTATTTCCACCTGAATACCTGCTTGCTATGAAGAATTACCGGAAGTTTACATGAACTAATTTTCAGATTATAAAATCAAGCCTTTCTCAATTAGGTAATGCCATAATTTATGTTGTGCAATCAAATTTTAGCTCAGGCAACCATAGTGACAGCAGAGCAGATGCAATGTGATTTGCTCTGTAATTGCTTCATTGAATCCTGTTTCTATCTATCTCAAGACCCTGCCTCACTTAGTGGCCAGGATGGACCTCCTCAGGATATGTCAAGGTTATGTAGCAATTGTGGCTCTTTGTAGCATCTCTCCTTCTATGCTGCTGATATTGTGAAATTTCATAAAATTATGCCAGGAGCTGTTGCAACCATCTCCAGCCAGCTTGGGAAATGAAAATATAGCTTAAAGCCATCATATGCTATCTCCAGCTCTTCTGGGTTTATTTTCGGAAAAGCTGAGGACTCAGCACATGTTGATATGAAGGAGAAAATACGTACAGAAAAGCACCAGTTTATAGCTAGCCAGCATTCCCCCTCATTTGCTTCTCAGGCTTCTCTCAGCTCATTTCTTAAAATGTTCTCTATAAAAAGAGTTTTGGGTCAAACTGTAAATTTTCAATCTGTCTTTGCTGTTAAGGGAAGCAAACATACCACGTCAGAACATGCACACTCTCTCCCTTTCTAATTCTCCTGTCCCCCTTCTTTTTTTTTTATTTCCTGGTGACCCAAAAAGCCGAGGGGGCTGCTCAGGCAGAATCCTCTTTGTTGCACATTCAATGTGTTACTGCTATGGGTACTTGTTTGTGGCTTCAGAAGCAGTTTAGGATTCGTGTCACTGGAGGGCATGAAAGTCTACCATGCTAAAAAACATGATTGTAACAATAGATAATGCATGTATTAGCTCAGTTTAGCTAACAGAGAAGACAGGCAGCAAAACCTCAGGCCTTTATATGATATAGGAGCAGATCAAAACTGAACCTTAAAATCATTTGTATTGCAAAATTCATGCATTTTAAAATGTATTAGCATATTCTGACCCAGTAAATATTAATAGTATAGGTGAGATCACCCACACTTCCTGCCTGTGAATAGAAAAGGCATGGAGTTCACTGTCATCATGAAATATGCTCCTTGGGAAATCTGCCAGCGCCTGATACTGCTGGCTTTCCAGATGGAAAGCAAAACTTGAAGCCAGCTATTTTGGATGACCTTGAACTAAAACTGTGGAAGTTGCTTCCACCTGTGATAGCTGTCCTGGGAGTGGTTATTTCTGCCATGTAGGTGATATGGAATAGCAATTTTTTAATCTATAGGGAATATAAAATATTAAATAGTAAGCCCTATTAGATTGCTTTAGGCAATTACTGAAAACAGTTTTATTTGCCTCGTTAAACTTTTTTTAGCTGTAAAAATATTATAAATATAACACACAGAGTATTTGCTTAATGTCTGTGTGGTTATTACATTGCTAAACTAATACTGGGAAAAAGCCAGATTCACCTCCACATTGAGTTAGCATAATTAAAATTGGTCATTGTCTTTTTACAGTTTCTCTACACGCTATTATATGACTCCCTCTTCTCCAGAGTACTCATAATATCTACATCACCCAAATTCTCCATAGATCCATTCAGGTTTTCAGACCATTCTACACTATTATGTTGGCTTACTTGTAACCCCAGGAACAATTACCTTTTATGTAGATAAGTTTGCTGCAACTCAACTTTGCCCTGGTAATAAACTTATACTAGCAGTCCCACAGCTTCATTAGCTGTCCAGAGTATATAATTAACCCCTGATTTCGTTGTTTTTTGGTTTTTTTTTCTTGCTTCCAATCAGGCTTATTTTACTTGCCTTTTTAACCTTTACCCTTTTTCCAGTTTGCAAATATCTCTTTAGCTGCTGTGACACTGATCTACCCATTGCTAGTAGCAGTAGAGGTGGGATAGTCAGTAATGGTCATTTTATAGGGTGTTGGACATAATGGAAGATTCTCAAAATTAGAGCAAATCCATCACGGATTAAAAATTACAGTCCATATTCCTTCTAAGAAGAATAACAGATTAACAGAGGTCAGATAGGATTCTCACCTTTATGGCTTATGCAGTATGTACAGCACATTGGTATTTTAAAGTACAAGAAGGTATGTCTGCTGATTGCCTGGCATTATGCAACCACTGCAAAGCGAAGCAACATCAAGCTACACAAGAACTACAAAAGTGAGAGGTTAATTCCTTTGGTGATGATAATATTCAAAAAAACAGCGTAGAAATCCCATGTTTTAATTTAGAATGAGTGCAGTAAATCTAGCAGACTCACATGAAGTGGGAACATGAAACAGTGTCTCATGAGTGGCTAAATTCAGATAGTAATACCTTACTACAAAGTTTGCTATATGGAGTGTTTCCATTCTGAAGTGAGAAAAAGCAGCAATGATTGCTGTCTTTGCATGAACAAAGTTAATTTCAAATTTAAATTGTTTTTTCAACTAAATACTTTATCTTTGTTTTCAGTGACTCACTAATGTAGCATCAACTGTGACTTCTCAGTGGCTTAATGCCATGTGTGGTAACAGTGACACACACTGGGCATCACCCTGGGTAAGGGTGAGAGAGAGAGTGTAAAGAGATAAACATGCTGTCAAAGTTGTGAATAGCAGTTGTAACCAGTTATATACTGCTGAGCAGGTTCAGACTTCTACTTTCTTGGCTAGTTTTGATTCTTTCTTTGCTACTTTTTGTCTTTGGACTGTATGTTACCTGTTTCCTCTCCTCTAAGGTTAAGCATGGAATTCTTTTAGGACTGTTTACTTACATGTACAGCATTTAGTACTTTTCTCTGAGTTTGGCACCTAGATGTTCCCATAACACAAAAAAATAACACCACAAAAACAGATTATTTATCATTAATGGAGTTGTTGTCAGTGTTTTCCGATATGATCTGTCTTTTCATGGAAAGGAGTAATAAATCTTTTTTCCTTCACAGTTCTATAATCTTAATACAATATAACTTACTGTGATTTCCTTCCTTTTTTTTTTTTTCCTGATTGTATCTTGCTCTAGGAACATAGGATGCAATTTGGGATGCTGTAGAGGAGGCGGGTGTGTGATGATATCTATTTTTCAATAAATATACATGTCAGGTTGTCAGCTTCATAAGATAAGGTACCATTAGGGAAAATACCAAGCCCAGCTTATTAGAGATACTTGATACAACCTGGTATGGCACACACTCTTCTGCAAGACAGGATTAATTTGTGGCTGTGACTGTCACCTTTCACATTCCAAGCACATTGCAATGGTGTCTAACCTGCAGATACCCACAGTCCTTGAGGAAAGAACCAGGAAACTAAGTTGGGAAATGGCGAAACTTGGTTTCTATAGTGAAAGTTGTCAGATGCTCAATGGTTGAGGATTCTGAGATTAGGGAGAATCTGTAGAACTGGGAATTCCTGCAAGGTCCAGCTCTGGCAAGAGTGTCCCAGCTCTTCACCTGGGAGCTTTGAAGCCTCAGGAACATGAGTTCAGGACAGAATTGTGGATTTCTGGACTGTGCACTTTAAGCTTAAAGTATAAATACAAATCAGCTCTCAAAGAGGAAAGAAAAATGCTTTTGTGCAGTTTTTGCAGAGCCATCCCCTTTATCCTGTTTGATAGCAAACAGTCAACCCAGAAGAAAATATGACATTACACTTTCAACTATGTGGTAGTAAAAATGGTACATTAAAATGCTCAGAAAAGGAAAGCATTTTTATAGTGGTGTATAATGATAAACATATCACAGCAAAGCATTTGTAGACTTGGTATCTACTTAGTAGTTGGTTGAAATGTTTGTGTCTTAAAAAAATGTAAAAGGAGAAAGTTTCATTTTTATCTCTGTTGGACACCTAGGAAAATAATTAATAGAAAAATTTATTTAAATAGCATTTTCTACATTGAATATATGTTGCGGCTGTCATAAATTGTTGTTAATAGAAGAGGGAGCAGCTCTGGGTGTCTTTAATCTTTTGACTTAGTCATTTTTAGGTCAGTAATTTAGCACTGTATTTACAAAAGTAACCTTTAATCCAAAACTGGTTTTGATTTCCCAGTTCTTAGCTACCTGCGGTCCGGTTCACATGAGTGGATGCTACAATGAATTGTCTCCCATGAGACCATGTATCCAAGATAATGTCTTCGTAATACATCATGTGTATATAGTACTCACAGTTGCTGTGGCCCACCCTGTTGCACAGTTGATCTTCCTACAGGCAAGGAGGCTCTGTAATAACATCTAACTCTTGACCTGTGGTACTTCAGTGGTCTCTCTCACTTGTCTTCTGCTATAAATAGGAGAGTATAAATCAGTGATGACTCAACGGTTAATTGAAAAGTCCTGAAATGGACTGTCTGTCAATGTTTAATTTTATACCAGATACCTTTATATTCTTTTCAGCTTTGATATTAAATAGTTTCTCTTCTGGTTTTAAAAATAAGAAAAGGTCAAATATGGAGGCAAATTAAGAAGGAAATTTATCACTGATTCTGCTAGAGACACTACATAGCCAAACCTACTTCTGCTGCCTAGTAACAAAACATGAAACTACCAGACCAGTTTAAATGAATCACACGTATAAGTTAGCCCTGTGCTTTTACATGGGGTCTTCTTATGCTCCTGGAATGGGGCTAGATATTTCTGAATTTAAATCTAACTTTTCTGTTGTATGTTTTTAGACAAATTAACTCAGTCAGTTTTTGCCACATAGAGAAATATTCCCCTCCACAGTGGGGCATTTCCAGGAAAGCTTCTCTTGTTGCTGTTGAAGTTGACAGTAAAACTTCATAAATGGCAGAGGAGATGGCCAAACTCAAGAGAATTTAACAATGTCAGTGAGAATGAAATACAGACAGCTTCTTTAGACACTGTTCTGAATTTCTGTGAAATATGCCTTAAATATGACCTCCAGGGACTGAGATTTTCAAGTCCTGCCATCTTCTGTTGTCTGAAATGACAGCTGAATTATGATATTACTTTGCAAGTTGTGGTCCAGTGCTTCTACCCACTGCTCTGCCATCAGAGACCACTTTTAACAAGAAAAGATAGACATTTATTTTAATAGTTAAAGCTAATCAAAGGACTTTTGATTTGTAATCTGTCCTTCCAAGCAGGCTGGTCAGCAATCTGTTATGGTAATTGCCAGCTCCGTGTCTTCCAGCCTGAGCAGCACCAGGTGCTGAGCTAAATAACAAGGTGATAAACACACACCATAATGACTCAGACAATGCGTGCTATATTCATTAAACATTGCCTGTGATTTCACAGATTTATAATTAGAAGCTTTAAGAAACTAAGATGAGTTGACAGGGACAAAATGGAGTCAAATGTAGAAGAGGGGCATACATAAGCTTCTTTTATTCTGTTCCCAGAATACTTTCACCATTTGAGATTCCCCACAGCTTTGGCAAGGCTTTAAAACACCTGCAGTCCCCAAAGCCTCCACTCAAGTCCCTCCTCCCCACTTCAGTCCTTATTTTAACAAATATACAGATTGATAACACATTACCATCTCTGTCTGTAGCAATTCTCTTATTTCTACACAGCTCTTTACTTCAATCACCCAAATTTCTCCATCACTACTGGCTGCTCTTGGCTGGTGCTCAGCATGTTCATTGGTGACACCACCAACCAACATTCTTATCTCTATTGAGACCTTCTCCAGAGACGTGTAATCATGTCAATTCTTGACATAGTGTGATACCTGATTCTTAGGCCATGTCCAGACTGAAACTATCCAAGTCTTCAGAAACTCTAACAGTTACAAGCATTTTACTTCTGGGACAGGAATATATCCAAACAGAACTAAAAATAACCTAAGTGCCAGCAAAGCCTCTTGAAAGAGAAGGAAGGAAACCAACAAACCCACTCTACATTCATTTTTTTAACTTCAGGCACTTTAATACAATAACAGAAAACAAAAGGATCTCAGACCTCCTCTTATAGACATGCCAGAGTGAGCACAGATCTATTTCTAGCTTTGCAAGTCATTCAGCCATGGCAGCAACTCTCTAGACACTCTGAACTGCTTTGCTTGTCCTGAAATCAATGAAAAAGATATTTGATGCATATAAAGTTGTTATTGGAGAGACATGGATTTGGCAGTAGACCACTCAATGAGGTGCAGTCAATGGCTCCATGTCCAAGTGGAAGACAGTGACCAATGGTGTTCCTCAGCAGTTGGTACTGGCACCAGGGCTGTTTAACATTTTTGTTGGCAACATGGACAACGGGATTGAGTGCGGCCTCAGCAAGTTTGCTGACAACACCAAGCTGTGTGGAGCAATTGACATGCTGAAGGGAAGAAATGACATCCAGACAGACCTGGACAGGCTTGAGTGATGGGCCTTGCAAACCTCATGAAGTTCAACTAAGCCAAGTGCGCGAGGGTTGGGGCAATCCCAAGTACAAACAGAGGTTGGGTGGAGAATGGATTGAAACCAGCTCTGAGGAGAATTACTTGGCTGATGAGAAGCTCAACATAAGCCAGCAATGTGCATTTACAGCCCAGAAAGCCAGCCAGCATCAAAAGAAGAACGGTCAGCAGGTCAAGGGAGGTGATTCTGCCCCTCTGCTCCACTCTGGTGAGACCCCATCTGAAGTACTGCATCCCCCCCTTCCTCTGGGGTCCCCAACAGAGGAAGGACATGGACCTGTTGGAGTGAGTCCAGAGGCGGGCTGCAGAGATGATCGGAGTACTGGAGCACCTCTCCCTATGAAGACAGGCTGAGAGAGTTGGGGTTGTTTAGCCTGGAGAAAAGGCGGCTCTGGGAAGATCTTATAGCAGCCTTCCAGTAAAAGGGGGCCTGCAGGAGAGATGGGGAGGGACTCTAACAGGGAATTTAGTGATAGGACAAAGCATAATGGTTCTAAATGAAAGAGAGTAGATTTAGATTAGATATTAGGAAGAAATTCTTTACTGTGAGGGTGGTGAAACACGTTGCCCAGGGAAGTCATGGAGGTCTCTGGAGGTGTTCAAGGCAAGGTTGGATGGGGCTAACCTGGTAACCTGGTCTTTAGTGGGAGGTGGCAGGGGGGATGGAACTCAATGATCTTTAAGGTCCCTTCCAGCTCTAACCATTCTATGATTGTATGAAAATTTTAACTTTTCTGGAACAATTTCTGTTGAAATAAAACAAAACGTTTCTTTTGTGTCCAGCACAGAATGTTGGTTTTTTTAAGTCCTGCCTGTCATTATCTTCCACAGCCTCCGAGACCTGCCAGGGCACAGCTGAACAGGAGATCTCCTCTGTTTCCTTGCCCTGCTCCCCCTCAGTCCAGATGGTGCACAGCAGAGGTGACTCATGCTGTCACCTCACTTGTGGATCTTATGGGAATGACAACGCTAGAGCATTCTTCTCCTAGTAACTGGACCACAGAAACGTGTATGGGGGCTGAGTCACTGTGCCAGATTACCGCAGACTCTCCCGACCCACTTATTTTCCTATCATTTTGTGACATGTTTAGAAAATCTTTTGCTCATGCTGTTTATTCATTATGAGCTATTTTATCTTTCTTTTTTTTCTGGGCAAACAGAGAGTCTACTTTTAGGTTTTGATGATATAGCTTGAAATGCCAAGAGAGAAAAGAATAATGCAAGCTTATGCGTTATCTCCAAGCATACAGATAGTTTCTTGCAATAAACCATCAAGAAACAGAAAAGCAGAACTGCAGACAGTGTGTCAGGAATATGTGAAAGCACACTGAGAATTCAGCCCTAGTTCAATACTATTGCAATTACTCCAGGAATGAATTTGGGCTCTTAATAAGAGAAATGGTTTATCATACTCATAACTCATGTGTTTAAGATCTCTGGGCAGACATTTAAAGCTCAGCTCTGGGGGAAAAACTGACATATTGTAACTGCTGTTTGCTTTACTGATGTTTTTTTCTATAACATCAAAAATTATTTCACAGAAACTGGAGAGAATGTACTATCTATTCCAGAGAACAGAGAGTTCAGTAAAAGCTGTTTATATATTACAAATTTTATGCAAATATCTTGAACAGTTTTGTAGGTAACTTAAACAGGCCTGGAGGGTGTCATCTCAGTATCCTATGCTGTGCTGTATTTACAGGGAAAAAGCCATTGCATTCTGCACAAACCAACAACTGGATTGTGCTGCTCTCCTTCGAGAAAAGCACCAGGTATGCAGGGAACATAACAGTGCTCTCGAATAAGCTGGACAACAGTCTGCATAACTTCTCATCTTACACTCTTGATAGATCTGACTTGTGACATCGTAAAAGAGAAAGTGCTGCAGAATTTGGCTCAGTGCATTTCTCCAGCTTCTTTATAGAAAGTTAAGGGGCCCAAAGGAGTTTTGTTTTCTCTACTCTGCAGATTTCTGCTTTCTTTAAGATTCCCACAGGCTTTTCTTATTTCCTAAAGAGGTCTGACAGTAATGCAAATATCCTCTCAGTCAAACCCTGCTGACTATCCAGCTTTCAAATGAGAAATCCACTCAGATTTGATTTTTTTTTTTTTTCAGAAGCAGCATTAACTTCTTCTAGGCCTCCTATAACCACTCACATCCAGGAACCAGAGCATAAGTGGGAAAAGAGGAAGATCCTTAGTACGAGTACAGACTGAAGGGCCTTCTAAGAGCTTTCTTTCCCAGGAATTCCTCTTCACTCCTTTTCTGAGAACAGCAATTGTAGCCCTACATTCAGGCCAGAGACCTCCAGAGAGGTCATCTGGCTTATGACTTTTGGAATTCAGATTGTCACAGAGCTATTACAGCCCTTAAGTGCTTGGCCACATATTTACTTCTCTCCTGTGAGTTTACAAGGCAGAAACAAAGCTTGGGTCTCAGGAAAAAGAGATGTTAAGAATATATATGGAGAGTGCTAGCTATATGCTCTGCAGTCAGATTAAACAAGAGCCAAAATAATGGGAGGAATTGCCACTACACTTACAATAGGAGGCCAGTGCCTTTGCCACAAATTGAGCACAGGAGCTGTAGGGATTACTGCACATTGATGATCTTGCTCACTTGGAACATACTGCCAGTGATATTTTAAATTCCTGAAAATCCTGAAAGAAAAGCATTGACATTAGCTTTTGGTTGTTCCTTGAGGAGGGCAGGGAGCCAAACTGATGCAGTGAAGTATTTTTATCAGGATCTTTCAGATCTTCCTAGAACAAAGCCACATCTACCAATACAGAAACAAAATAATATCCTCTCTTTGTATGTCATGGAGATTTCTTTTATAGAAAAATCACTGTTCTCTTCACTAGATGAGGGTAGATATCATTAGAATATAGCAATTCAATGTTGAACATTTCTTGCCAAGAAACTGTTGTCTTTGTTAACCATGGTCACTTTCCTTAAATATATTAATACTGATTATATTAATGTGACACCCAAACTGGATGAACATTGAATGGATAAGGAGCTGTGAGGCTTGCTCATATCCCAGCACATTTTAAATATTGATTCTCCCGAGGAGATAGCATTTAAGATTGTTAATTGATAAAAGTAACTTTAGTACCATGATAGATCTCAAGAGTAAAGCAGGCTTCGCATGTGATCAGCATGAATGATGTGGGGAGCCCGAATAATAGCCATCAATATAAACATCTCTGCCTCCAAGAATCCTAAACACATACAGCAGCGAACAATGGATTAGCCCTGAAGCTAGCACGCTAATCTTCACAATAAAAGTAAGTCTTACAAGACAAATGTATGGTGGGAGAGCAGATCCTCAGTGGAGGTGGCAGTGGCACTGAAACAAGGAAGAGAGGTAATAATAAAGATTATTATCAGAGGTATTTCACTGTCATATTTTGGCAAGAGAGAAGTAAAAAGGCAGCAGGAAGAGCTGTCAGACCACAATGAAAGTAGCAGGACAGGCAGGATAGAGTTAACCAAAGCAGCAAATAATAAAAAGGATCAACATGCTTTAATAACATGAGAAAAGCAGCTGAAGGACAGTTCCCTGCAGAGACCTGCGTTCCATGCAGAGGCGGCAGGGAGAATAAAAGCTCTTGGGTTGTGATTAAAATCTTATTTGTGCCAGAAACACCTACTTTTTTTCCAATCCTCACTTAATTCACTAATTTGACTGCATTATCCTTTGTGCGCTCACTATCACATACACACACACTCTAAGCTCTCCAGTTTCCTCTCTTGAAATACCACTGTGACAGCCCATGTTCTGATAGCACTTCAGCTACCATCAGGTGCTTAGGCAACAGGCAACCTACCCTTCAAGCAGAAGATTATGAAACAAGGACTGAGATCTGTGGACAAGGATAGTGTTAGTGACATCCGAGTTGAAGAATTGTACAATTACTCACAAAGACTGTTTTTTGTATTCCCCAGGGTGTGATTTCAAAATGGATGCCCCTGATGTAGCCCTCAGAACCAACACCTGAGCCTTGGCTGCCAATATCACCAAGACATTAAAGTAAAATATTTGCCAGGAAACTAATGCTGAAGTTTGCTAGCTTCCAGGGGAATAATTCAGTATAGCAGCTCTCAGGATAGGTAGCAGTTTCAATAAGAACTGAAGGTGCAGTTTCTGCTAATGTTACAGATTTTTTAAAACCATCTTCTGTGTCTTAACAATAATGGGCTTCCTATACACATCAAGGATTTGAAGCACTCACGTCAACCATGGAAAATGCCCAGCTAAGGCACAGGACCTCAAAATAGTTAGATGCCAAATTACGAGAGTTTCTAGATCTTTGTTATTGGGATTAAGTTATTAATAAGGTCATAAAGAAAGTTCATAGTGGAACATAAACCTTTGCTTAGCTGTGCCAAGTAATGTACGTGCCAAACAATGGCTGCTGCTGCCCCTTCCCAGGCTCCCTGTTATTCTCACCCTTGCTCTTTTCCCTTCTGAAAACTGTTGCTGCAGTAGGTATAGAATCATCAAATCTTTTAAGAGTAGGAAGGGGCCTTAAAGATCATCTAGTTCCAACCCCACTGCCATGAGCAGGGCCCACCTCCCACTAGAGCAGGTTGCTCAAAGCCCCATCCAACCTGGCCTTGAACACCTCCAGGGATGGGGCATCCACAGCTTCTCTGGGAAACCTGTTCCAGTGTCTCACTACCCACAGAGTAAAGAATTTCTGATATCTAATCTAAATCTCCCCTTTTTCAATTTATGACCATTATGCCTTGTCCTATCACTACAATCCCTGATAAAGAGTCCCTCTCCATCTCTCCTGTAGGACCTCTTCAGGCACTGGAAGGATATTATAAGGTCTCTGGAGCCTTCTCTTCTCCAGGCTATCTTGTCTTTTTCATGACTTTTAAATATACAAATGCCTGTTCCAGAATGTTCTGGGCCATTCAAGAAAGCAAAAGGCATCTGAAATAATCTGAAATGACAGATATGACCTACACACAAATTAGATTGCAGTGAGACAAGTAATCAAGGCCTTAATAGGCATTTATTATGAAATACCTTCTGCTGTTATTATTGGTGAATGAACAGTAACCCAAGGTTAAACACTGGCATTTCAAACTGATGCACAGGTCCCAGGAAAGGAACAGTGTCATTATTCTCTGACCATGCTTTTTTTGTTTCTGCAGGATGGATGACATCCAGCTGTGCAAAGACATTATGAACCTTAAGAAGGAGCTGCAGAGTTTGGTAGCAATCCCAGGTAATGGCTATCTCCAGCCCAACTGTGGAACAATGCTTAGGTGATTCACAGGTGGGGATGGTGTCAGGAACAATCAGAAATTTCCCCCCAGGGTTGAGTTTCATATATCTTCCCTCTATTTGTTCTTCCCATCTTTATTCTCATGGACTCTCAGTTTCTTGTCATGCAGTATTTCACTGTTCCCTTGGCAGCAACAAGGTGCACATTCCTTAGTTCTTGCATTCCCTCGGCAATGTCAAGGGAAGCAAGTGGCACAAATTATCAGGTAGAAAAGACAGAGTGCTGAGATACCCAAGAGAAAAGGGAGAAAGGAGAGGGATTTATAACCATCACTGAATATGATTGGTTTTTTCCTAGATACAATTCGTTGTTACACCTGTAGTTAGATCTGCCTTATAAAGTAAAATGGGTTTCTCCAAAAAGCAAGGGGCAAATGTTTGCCTTAATTCTTTGCAAATTCACTGCTCTGAGGAGGAACACTTGTGGGCAGTTTTGCAGTTCTTAACTCCAAACTCCACCTGAAATCAGTGAGGAATTTCACTTCACTACAGCTTTGCTAGTTTAGATCATCCAGAACAACCCTAATCTGTTAAGAAGAAAGTACAGACAGATCCTACAAAAAACTCAGCAACTGCAATGGGCCATTTACACGAGATACTACTGCATAGCCTCTAGAACTTCAGAAATAATTTGCTGCTGCCTATTACAGACAATTTTTGACTCTTTTGGTTATCCTCATCTTTTCCCTCACGTTTCATTGTGCAGCTTTAAAGAACAACTTTCTCCCCAGAAAGGAGAAGATCACTCATGAAATAGGAATCAGGGGTCTACTCTGAGGCCACATGTTCTTAGTTGTATGAAAACTTTTCCACTTCTCTTTGCACCCAACAAAAGTGGATTCATAATCTTTCTTACTTTTTCTTTCCTTATACTTAGTAGGCCACATTTTTAATTTCTAATAGTTTCTAAACTGTTGGTTTAAATGGTTTAAATAGCAGATTGGTTTAAATGGAAAGGATTGTGAATCTTACTTAGAGAATATCTATGAATTATTGTCCTTGCCTCACTTCTAGTCTGTAGTTTTCCTACCCATACTTTTAATTTAGGGTTGACCGGTTTTCATTTTTTTGGTGGGTTTTTATTTTTTAACCTTTTAGAAACTATTTTCCAGTTATACAGTCTTAAGCTGAAATCCACAGACAGCAGTTTCTCCTTAGCACTTGCAAATCCCAGCAAACTTAAGAGTTAAGTATGCACAGTTCTAGCAGCACCACCTTTTGGCAGACTCACAAGAATATTTATGTCTTAATGAAGACAAAGGAGCTGCTGGCTTTCACACAGAACTAAGTGCTGACACAGCATGTCTCTAACCTAGAAAACAATTTCAAGAAATGGGTTCATTCATATTATCCTTATAGTGATTTTGCTGCTAGAATACAGATATATATAGAGACCTCCCTGCTCTATGGTTTCAGTAGATACAGTTTAGCCAATTTCAGTAGACATGAGATCAGTCTTTTAGTGCACAGAGTATGCAATACTCTGCTACAATTCAGGATGCATATATTTGGCAGGCAGTTTCCTGAAGGATATAATGGGAGAGAACATCTCAATCTGGGAAGGGGATAGATTGGGAGGAAGTAGAAAGTGCTTCTACCTTCAGTAGTAAGAGGAGGAGATCCCTTGCTCCATAGACACAAGAGGCAAAGCAAGAAAAAGCAGTGATTTTTAAGCATTCTTCTTTTTTTCTCTGCTGCAAATTCAGCATTAAACATGGGAATTCTCTGTAGGTAACAAAGTAGAGGTCTTGAAATCTTCATAGCACTCAATAACCACCTTCCTTTATCATAATTTCTAAAAGATATAACACAGAAAGTACATCCCAGACAAAGCAGCCTTATGTTATATTGCAAATTATTTCTTCTGCTATTGGCAGGCCATAATTTAAAATTCTCCAAGGAGTATGATGTTCTGAAATTAAGACTTACAGAATTTCATTGTCTTGAAAATGTATTCAAGGTGGTTTTATGTAAAGAATGGATTTATTGCAGAAGTTTCCAGCAGTAAGCATTCTCAATCCCGTGACCAAAAATTAAGCTGTATTAAACAATTTTCAAATGTCTGATTTATTTAGCTGTTTAAAATATCTTATAAATTCAGCCAGCACACATAACATAGCTCAGAAGCATCAGACTGCAGGCGGCTTGCCCTTCTTCCCACAACTCTTATTGTACTTAATTTTAAGGTTCTCTAAATGCACTTCTACTGCTCAAAACCAAAATTCTTATATAATGAAGTGTCTTCTCAGCTAATCAAAATTTTCAGCTTCTTGAAGAAATAGGTGGCCTGGGATTTGCCTCTGGCTTTCTCATCTCTGCTGCACTTGCTAGGTTTAAATATTTCTGTCGTAACTACATTTGCTTTATAACCTTAAACTACAGCTAACATTCATGAGATTTAGTTTGCAACAGGCACATCTGTCATGTCACAAAAATAGTTATCTATAAACAACCTAGACATTACAGACTGGCCAATTATCAAGGATATAGAGGAATTACTCAGATTTTTTGAAGCACAGTAAAAATAAAGACTTCCGTAATTTTTCCACATTTTACAATTTGTGTGGATTTGCAGCTTGCCTGCCTTACTAGAATAGAAAAAAACCTGTTGTAGTCAACAACCAAAGCTGTCATGAAGTAGAGAGAAATGGTCCTTTTGGTGCGGTCTCTTTTCCCCTGAGGTCAAAGGGAATTTGTACCATGGCTTTTAATGAAGCCTAGACTGTGTTCCTACCAAAGGTCTTTAAAAAACTCAAAGCAGTGTCTTGCAGAGTAATTTAATATTAAAAATAGGCTTGGCAAGCCCCACAGAATTTCCAGACCATTAAGCTGATCAGACAACAGTAGCAAGTGGAAAAGAAAAGAGGGAGTGACCAGAACTTGCTGGGGTTTTGGTGACTCAGGTATAAAAAAAATCATTAACTTCAACTCAGCAATTCATTTTTAGACATCAGTGTCTACCCCCCTCCCCTCCACCCCAACCCACTCTCTAGAATACAAAGTAATAGTCTTTTCTCTGTTTTTGACCAGAAAAAGAAAAAACAAAGATGGAGAAACAAAGAGAGGACGAATTGATTCAGAAGATCCATAGACTGGTACAAAAAAGAGATTTTCTTGTAGATGATGCAGAGGTGGAGAGATTACGGTAAGAACTAAAAGCAACTGATTTGTGAGATTTCACAAGTCTAATGCTACATTGGAAAGAGTGACAAAATTTACATTGGCATTAATATGAAATAATTGGTCCTTTAAAACAACTTACCAAGGTAAAAGCCTCTTCCTGGTTCCATAGGAGAAACATAAAAACTAGATTACTGCACTTTCGTGGGTCTTTATCCCATCAATGATTCGGTCATCTTATGATTACAGCAAGGTTTGGTCTCTTACTTTCCTACCAGAAAGTGTCTCAACATTTACCATTAGAAAGAGAAGGATATTTGTTGCTACCAGAGGATCGTCTTGGCATAAGAAGTAGACATGAAATGCAATTCTACAAGGGCTATATTTGTAGGCATCTAAAAATCTCCCTTTTTTATAAAAAATAATGTGGTTGGGTTTTATTATTCCTATTCTCACCCTGCCATAGAAAAAAAAACAAAACACACACACCCAACCTCCAGAGAACACAATCACTAACAGAGGTCTACCTAACCTAAAGCATAAGCAAGTTCAGAATGCTTTCATCTCAGTATCTTAGCCCAAATTTGCTGAAAAACCTGTGGTCTTCCTCAAAAGCTCATTTCCAGCTGCTGCACTGAGATCCCAACACTCTACCAGTAGTCAGAGTTTTGCTATTACATCCTCTTTCAACAGTAAAGATTTAAGGCTCAACAATTCATTTATCCTAAATGACAATATCTCTTCCACCACATAAATTCTAAGCAAGCAAAGAACAGGAGAAAAGAAAGCCTGCCAGGGTCCTGCAGCTGATCAGAGAGAGCTGGCCAAAGTCAGCAGCTGACAAGATGCCTGAGCTGGTAACATAATCCAGAGCTCTCCACTGCTCCTTCCACATGAAATCGCAAAAGCCTCAGCAACAGCCAGACAATAGAGAAGCCTAAATGCAGGCCACTGAAAATGTGCTGCTGCATGCTATGCAGATGCGAGTATCTTAGTGTCAATTCACATTTGCAATAAAACCCGAGGCTTTTCTTTAAAACTCTGGGCAATGAAGTCTGCTTTTCTTCTAAACTAAGATATCTAATCAGTACACTCATTGTCAATATTTAAGCAACAAAACGTCAAAGAAACTAACATGAAAATATCATTAATAAATATAATCAAGATTATAGCAACACAATCTTTTTATTTTGGGCCTAAAGCTGTTACCTTCAGGCAAAGAGAAATATACTTGGATTTGGTAAACACTAACAGCAGGAGACCATGAGATCCAGTCTTTTGTCTTAGCAGACCTTTAAAAATCAGCAGTACGATCACACCAATATATATTCTCTGCTTTACTTTGTAGAGGAAGCATCAAGAAGCACTTCAGGCCATAAACTTAAAATAGGTAATACGTTATGTTTTAAATCCGGTGACTAGAGAATATAATTAATCCAATACTGAGATAAGTACAGAACCTTGGGGAAATTGTCTCTGAATTCTACAAGTTTGTTGCTGCTTTCATTTAGACAAATATTTTGCTCTTCAGTGTTTTTTTAAAAAGTAATGGTTTTTTTACTACTGATTTGATCCTAACTACTCCAGCTTTTACTGTCCCATTTACAGAAAAAAGATTGTTATTTCTGTAACAGATTTCTTTTTTTTTTCCTACCAGAGAGAAAGAAGAAGACAAAGAGATGGCTGAATTTCTTCGCACCAAATTAAAACCCTTAGACAAGGCAACACAGTCTCCTACCAGTAAGTTCCTAAACATTAAGAAAAACAACAAAAGGAAAAATTCCAAAGTTAACTAGATAAAAGAGCATTTTCAAAAGCCATGCTGGGCCAACCTCTCAGCCTCTGCTAAAAGCTAGGTTAACATAGATAGATCACCCTGAAACAATGCAAAGTGTCAGCAGTTGCTGCCTACTTACAATTCAGATGCCCAGTTACCCCTTAAAAGTGAATCCAAGTCATCTATGGCCACTTTACATTTGTTTTGTATGCTTTAAATATCTAAAGTACATCTGAATACAACTTGCCACAACTTACTTTAGTAAGCAACTCGATCTGTCTTTGCCAATCATTTTCCCATCTCGTTCTGGAAATACAGCTGGAAAGAAACCCCTCTTAAGATATGTGCTAGGGTATCTGAAGCACAGTTTGCCTGTTTTACTGCAGGCTAGAGAAAGGACTGCTAACTTCCACAGCTGCCTGCAATTTTCTTTCATCCTACCAGCACAAATAGATTTTTCAATCACCTCAACCCAAATCACTTATCAACAGAACTGCAAACAGTAACTTCCCAGAAATTAAGCAGATTACATGATCCCTTGGAAGCTTTAGCTGCAACTTTCAAACAAAACAGCCACAGCATGACCTTTAAAAGTTAACAGGTTGATTTTGACCTGTCTCAAACTGAGTTCTTTGACAGGGAGATAATCGAGGAAGAGTGGTGTCCTCCTTAGAAAGTTAATTTGGTCCACACCAGCTGAAGAGGTTTATATCCAAGCACACTGCCACTTTGCACAGATCAAGATCTCTCTATAGAGTTTCCAGAGAGATGTGGAATGACTATGAAGTTCATAGAGACATTTTAAAATACACTGTTAATTGTTTACATCCTTTTACTCACAGAGAGCGTGACTCATCTCCCTTGTTAAGTTTGCTTCATGTCATTGCATTTAAATGCAATGTTAGAGACAAAAAGATTCTTCTCACCAAGAAAAATTAAAACCAAACTTTATCTTGTTCTCCTAATTATGACATCCAAGTTGATGAGAGAATAAAACTAGCAATATTTTTGTTCTCCAACTCCTTAGTTGGGGTTTAAAACACAGCAAGATAACTGTAAGGTCGTGTTATCTGACCCTATGGCTGTGAACAGAGACAGCTGGATTAACAAAATACAAGCAGTTTACCTTCCCATTGAGATGTCTGGATTCTTTACCTCCTCTTAACTTCCTCCCCTAAAGAGATAAGACTTCCTTAGCAGTTTGAATCCACATACCAGAGTGGTTACTACTATAGTATTAGATGTTTTGTTCAAACAAGAGTTAAAAAATTTGGGATGAGGGCGGTGGGGGGTAGATGTGTGCAGGAAAGGCTTAAATGATATAAGCTAGAAGTAGGAAGAAATCTTTTCACCAGCTCTGGTTTTAATGGTGTCCTGTTTTGAACATTGCAGGCAGCCCAGCAGAAAAGAAGGCAGAACCTCCTCCAAGCAAGCCCACCATTGCCAAAGCAGGATTGGCCATTATTAAAGATTGTTGTGGGGCCACACAATGCAACATTATGTAGCTCTGGGCTCTTTACCATGTTTGTCTTTTCAAATATTTTCATGGAATGAAACTGTAGGGTGAGGGGAACTAACAGCATCCTGCTAGTGGAGTCAAAAGCAACTGGTACAACAGTAATATATGGAATGTACAATGACAGGTTCTTCACTGTTGCATGGATCACTCAATACGCATGCCTAAAAACAAAAGAAATCTATATAGTGGCTGTCCAGTGACCAGAAAAGATCTGTAGTAGAGTCAACAAAAACACCACAGTGATAGAAGTGAATGAAAGGAGGGTACATTTTATCCAGTAAGGTGTAAAACAGCAATTTTAATATGCCATCACTTTGTAAGAATTTGTTGTACACTTTCCCCCTCTTGACAAACAGCACTCAAATTGCTGAAATATCCCATTTTGGCTAATTTTCCAAACAAAAGCCACAAGTAGCAAAGCTGTAGATAACACAACTGATAGATGAAGCAACTTTAGGATTACCGATGTTGCATACAAAATACTTAGCAAACTGGTGTGATGTTCAACTACTTTGCTGTGGAGTTTCACTTCCAATTCTTCCTAAAGAATGAGGATCAATGACAAGGATGCTGCAAGTAAATGTAGATTTTAATATCCCATATGATTTCTTAATTACTGAAGTCAAATGGATATTGCTTGCACCAGGGAAAGTAAGTCTCTGGTAAAGCTTTAGCAAGCACAACTACAGTGATCTGCAAATAGATGATGCAGTCCAAAGCTGTGTCACTTCTCTTTAGATCTCCACATCACATGAAGTCAGAGAAATACGCACCCAGAGAGTTTTCTCCACTACTAGAAGTTGCATGCATTATGAGATTACTTATCACTGGAGGTTACTGGGAGGAGAGTGGAAAACAAAATTTAACATTTAAACAATGGTTAAAACAATTATTAATTGCATATTTCATGACCATAAAAAATATAAACTCTCAAGTATAGGAAGACACAAGCAACCCAAGACAAATTGACTACAAGACAAACATAGAAGTAAGTATTTGTGGTAGGAAGATCACATTCTACACAAAATGGATTTAAAATTAAGGGAAATACAGAAAGACTTATCTGTGTTTCACCATTAAATGTGTTTCTGGTCTCTATGCAGATTAGCTTTGTGGAATCTAATATCTTTATATTAGCTGTCAGTAGCTGGTTTGTCTGTGTGATGGTATTCCATATAAATGTACTGTGATAGGTGTAAATAGTAAAATAAATGTACACAGATCTAATGTGATAATCTCAGGCTTAGAAGTAACAAACAGATAGCAAAGAGTTCCTAAAAATGAAGTTTTTTTCAAGAGGAAATTCCATTTTGTGAAGACGGCTAAGTAAAGCATGCTCTTATATATAAAGGAACCACACTTACAGGAAAAGAGGAAAAAAACCAACAGCAGTTACCAAAAAAGGATGAACAGTAATATTTTTTATAGAGAGAAAGTATCTTATTAAGGTTCAAGGAGATAGACACCATCTAAAGTAACTCAGACTATTCTTGAACAAATAGAACCTAATCCCTAGCATGAGACTGATTCAATGAAGAACATTAGCATTTCCGGAACCATTGGTTTCAGTATTGCACACTCACTTGAGACAAAGAACCTACATCACTATGGTCCTTAAGATATATGGATCAAGGAGGGAAAAAACACAAAAAGATTTCCACTAAGACTTGAAGCACTTTAATTACTTTGACCAAAGACATGGGAAAGAGGACAAAACTTATGAATAGTCATATACAGTTGTTGCATCCTTGTTGATACATACAACATCACATTAAGCTCTGTAGCTGTTAATATCTACTGTATCTGGTAGGGGTTGGGCTCTGTATAGCACCTGTACATTTAACAGAGTTATGGGGAAAACTGCTTTTAAGGGAGAACACACACTGGCAGGTAAGAAATACCCACTGGCTTGTGTAAAATTCAAGAGGCTCTCAAATTTGCGGGTACCCAATTAAGACATGAGGATTTATCGGTATTTTAAGATAGGAGGCAGATGTTGGGTGCCACTAAAGGCAAATGGAAGAAAAGAACCTGTAGTGAAGCACCAAACTTAAAGCCTTAGGAAGATCAACTCTTACAACCAAGTGCTGTGAATGCTGGTAAGTAAGGGGTTCTGCTTTCCACACAGGTTTTGTAAGGCAAGAAGTGACTTATGCGCATTAGTGTTTAAACCAGGCTGTACGGGTGATCAGGGGGATCCCCACATGCTGCACAGAATCTCTAGTCCCTTGGGAAGAACAGTGAAATGAGTAGAATACATTTGCATTTGCATGAAAAAAAAATCATTAACAAGAAATGGTGCTAGTCATTTCTGGGCTGTGACACTCATGACCAGGCTACAGAGCCCCTTCCTTTAAAATGGAGAAAGACACAGCAAGTATGAATGTGTAATACTGACACACAGTTAGCACTGGTAGCCAGTGCCCCAAAGGGACTTGGCTTTAATGAGGGGCTTCAACTTCCATGATCTCACCAACAATGCACATTATGCAATCCCCATATGTAAATGCTTTAGGTGGCTACTTCAAGTAATTATTTCAGATCTGTTTTTTGGATATCTGTTACTGTCAGCAAAGGAGGGTATCAGCTGACTGAAGCACCCAAAATTTCTTTTGGAAATCCTGGCTGTTTATCACTTCAGAAAGGCGGCAAGGCATCAGAAAATGAAGAAAAAGAAAGGTGGATTTGACACACTATTTCCTCTATGAACTGGTAACCAGGGCTATATTCAGGAAAGGATCTTGGTCTACTGAGAAAAACAAAAGTGCTGAAGTGCTATTTATACTAATCACCATTTCTACCAGCAGGTGGTTCTCTTGTACCTTCCCCTAGGTCAAATGAATCTCTTCAAAGTTTAACGTATTTCCAAATAAACTAAGCTGCTGTGTTATACTAAGCATACGTTTCTTCCTGTTACTGAAGGAAATCAGGGCTTGTGGAGTAGAGCTGGATGTGCTTAGTGCTTACTTCCCCAAAAGAGCAGGATTATTCTTCCGCAAGAAAGGAATAGTTTGATAAGTTAGTGATGCTACTAAAATAAAGGATTTTATCTCACTGAAAAAAGAGACAGTTTCTCCAATGATACTCCACAAAAATACACCAAAAAAACCAAACCAATCTCATTATGCTCTGAGATGACTTTGAAACCTCACTACAGCCCAGAGCACTGTACAGATTAGAAGACAGTTCCTAGCCCTATGTTGAAAAGATAAACGTCCCAACATACTTGAGTATCAAAACCATTGTCAAGCCAGAAGGGCTTAACAGCAATTAAAAAAAAAACAAAACAAAAAACCCTAAAGAAAAAAACCCCAGCACTGCCTGGTCTGCTCACCAGAGTGATTTTACAGACGCTACTTGGTGTGTAGGGCTCTGGAGATCTCAGGGACCACAGACAGGGAATGAGATGTAACCAAGCGTATCTAGGGGTGGATCTCATGCTGCTGCTTTGCTGTCATTGCCCCAACCTTCCTCCTGTGGGAATCGCACACAACGAAACCAAGAGTTTTGGTGCTGAGAGCCTACTAAGGAATATCCAACAGCAATGGTATCATATCAGAAGAAGAGGGTTTGAAGACAAGTTTCTTTCCTTCCCTATCTCCCAGAATAAAGTAATTCAGCTCAACAGAAAGCTTTAAACATAATCCTGCACCCAACTAAGGAACTTGTTACTCTGGTAACAAGTCACCTATATCTTGTTAACCGAGACAAGGTCAACCGGAGTGAACAACTACTTTCATAGAGAGACACCCCCCCATCTTCCAGAAAGATTAGAATAGCACTTCACCTAAAAAAATAATATTAACTTGCATTTGACTGCAAGCTGAAATGTGGGGCTGCAGAAGGTAACTAGGACATGCTTTCAGCTTTGTGGCTGGTGACCATGAGTTCATGCATGATTCAGGCTTTGCTTCCTACACAGCCATAAAAGATGCTTTTGTTTGCCAGTAACCAGATGGTTAAAGAGAACAGTTTTCCTAATATTCTGCTCAGCTTGATCTCAAACCACACCACTTGGTACTAAAACATTTACAGCAGACTGATAACAATTTCCCCAAATGATGAGTTTGAGTGTATTCTACATAAGACAAATCAAGTGCCAGCAGGTCAAACTCACATTTCAGCAGCAGGCTGAAGAACAGCAAAGCAAGTTTCTTCTCTTTTGTCCTTGAAGAAAGGGCAGCTCCCTTTCCTATTCCAGACCCAGCAGGTATTCCCAAGCAGCTTAAAGTCCAAGCCACTCTTCCAGAGTAGTCACATGTTACTTAAAAGAATAGTCCTACGCTGCCCAAGGTGCATCTTGTTCCACAGGTTCCCATCAATCCTGTAAACATCCAAGCAGGCTGTTTTGGAACGGAATTATATCATAAAACCATTACTTTAATGTCTAAAACTTACTCTTCCTTCCATGTGGATACACCACTTCACACAGGACATTGAGAACACCTCAGTATCTAGACCTGGAGCCAGACAGCCTGGGCAACAGCTTACAGCCTCAGACACTTTCTTGAAAGTCTGGCAGGATGTGGATCCTTCAAGATACAGACCCCAAGCTTTCAGAAATAGCATTTTCACGAAGTTTTCCTATTCCTCCTTTAGTCCACTAATGATTATTTCATCCTAGCTCTCTTCTCCTTCGAGAGCACCCTGAAAGTTTCCACACAATTGTCATATTCCACCTTCAGATTCCCCTCCTACACCTTTAAAAAACACAACAGAAAACGTGAAACCAATCTCTGGTTACAGGGCCATTATATGAACTGTTTTTCTCCCTCTTTTTGCACAACTTGATTGTTTTTCTCTGAAGTCCCTCCACAGATTAAATGTTTATCCTACTCTTCAGGTAAAGTTAAATTGCTTACCTACAGGCTGATAAGGTGTTTTGGTCTCACTGCATAATATCCATACAAGTCTGTTGGTAACAACCTTCAGTCACCACTTAAGACTCCTGTCCTAATAGCTTGAGCTTAAACTTGAAATGACTTCAAATGCAGGAATCTGCACCTCTAACGACTCCCTGTAAGTGCAGCCAGCAGTCAGGCTTCTTCTGTCAAGCTTGTCAGTACTTACAGCCAAATGTTTAAATTCTTAGGGAAAACAAACACAACAGTCACTGGTTGTTCACCAAAAGAGGAAAAACCCAAAGGACTAGCAGAGCATCTAAAAAGGGCCTTAAAAGCGATCTATCCTAGAGAAGCCTTTTTTACTTCACATAAAATACTCAAAAATAATACTTTAAAGTGGTATTTCAGAAATTTCTTGTAAAATGGCATTCTCCATTTACATCAATCTGCTTCCTGTAGTATATGTACTAGTCATAGCACTACAAGTCATTTAATAGTCACCTGAAGATTTTTTCCCCTCCCCTACTTTTCTCCATCTACATAATATTAAACATAGCAATAATTCATACAAGGAGGAATGCTACTACATTAAAAGTACTGCATGCTGGAAGAGTAAAGATACTAAATCTCCTCGTCTGAGCACAATAACAGCTAAATTGTGGGAAAGTATCCAAAATGTCTCTAAGTATCTCAATTGTTCCATAGCATGCACCCACTGTAAAACACAAAAGAGATTAAATATTTGAATTGTAAAGAAGTTTGCTGCAGAGACACTTAACACATTTCAAGTGTCATAGGCAAAAAATTAAGTGACAAGATTAAAAGGAAGGATTATTCCCACAAACTGATATGCAGGTTTCACTGATAAGTTGGTTTTTACTTGCTCACACTCTGAACAGCCAAGCAAAGCAAAGTCAGGCGATGTTTTGTCCTCCAAGCAGTCAGTTTCTCTCTCCATACACAAGTCCTGAGTGTCTAGAATACAGAAAGCCAAAACCGAAGTCCTCAGCTTATTCTATGGAAAGATGATTTACTCTTTCACACCCAAAAGCTTCGCTTTGTCTAAAGGAAAAGTCTTTTGTCAGCTCCTCTGTTCAGATGCTTCAAAGGTCAGGAAACCACCTTATGTTCTCTGTTCTCATAGACAGCCATGCTTCCTATCAACAATATTCCATATCGCACCTGAAACATCAACTAATTAAGTCATTTCCCTAATCCCCTTCTCTGGCATTATGCCCAAGTCTCTCCTTGCACTTTTTTTGTTAAAATCACAGTTAATTGAAATAGGAATTAAACCCTAGTTTCACTGAATTTCACCGAATTTTTTGACTGAATATTTTTTTTGGAGTTAGAAGGGACCATAGAGATCATCTAGTCCAACTCCCCTGCTGAAGCAGGATTGCCCAGAGCTAGAGCATGTTACTCAG
>JAOQGH010000069.1:10363602-10425799 GCA_025769975.1 Gallinago jamesoni | reverse complement strand
GTCTTGAAAATCTCCAAAGAAGGGGACTCCACAACCTCCCTGGGCAGCCTGTTCCAGGGCTCTGGCACCCTCATTGTAAAGAAGTTTTTTCTCATATTTGAGTGGAAATTCATTAATTAGTACCATGCAATTACACTCTGTCCTGATAGATTGTGGCAGACAAAACAAGCCATATTAACTTTAAGAAAAAATATCAAGTTGTTTCCATCATGATTTTAAAAAACTTTTTACTAATTTAAACAGATAGCTTAACATAAAATGAGAATGAAAGAAGTGGGAATGTTTGTAGCATGATAACAAAAGAACTATTCAAATCAAACTCACCTTTTGAAGGTAATCACATACGAGGTGGTACAAGGGATTTTGCTCATGCACACTTAAAACATTCACAACTACTGAAAGAAGGAAGTTTCAGAGTGGTGATTATACAGTTTGTGGTATTGCTTAAGATGTTATAGAACGTTCTTATAAATTGCCTGCCCCTCCATTAGCATAGTGGTATTTACATAATTTATGGAGAATTTCCTGCTAAATAAGTTTAGGTAGTTACTTTAAAATTGTTTACTGAACAAGCAAATACTCTGCAAAATCAAGGGAACATTTACCTGCAGCAGACCAGGCCTTACATTTACTCTTACAGACTGTTCCACTAACAGTTCCATTAAGAGACAATATATAGTAAGACCACAAAAAAATAAAGTCAAGAGCAACCCATCCACGTCTTTGCTTTTGTCCCTAAAGCTGAGAGATGACAGAACAGACCAATTTAGTTGCAGATTTATAAAAAATTTTGTTAGATCTGGAGTAAAGTCCAAAGCACTCTAGTGAAGCTGCCAAGTAACTTGCTTGCCAGACATAGTTCCTGGATAATTACTATCTTCAACAAGCTGGAAAACAAAGCTATAATTACTCGAAAGTGACTTGTTAACTTTATTGCATAGTAATACTTCATATAAGAGTATTCACATAAATTTTAACATTACAAAGTGACATAACTCTGGAGGAACACCTTACTTCCACCTGTTGCATTTACACTCCTTTATCTATTCTTCTCCTTACGTGGATAAATAGTAGAGTTTCCTTCTAAAATAAACCCTAAACATTATGTTGTATGAAGAGCAGTTAAGAGATATTGAGTACATCTGCTAACAGCTCAATTACAAAAACTCAGAAAATCCTCATTCTCCAGCATAGGGTGGATCCAGCAAACTGTGGATTTACTGTTTCTTTTATGTTCACTAAATCCCAAATTTTAGCTCTGTTCTGTATGGATAATTAAACTTAATGTGACACAGCAAGTTAATGATTCTAGGACAGTTTTTTTTCAGGGCTTCAGACAAGGACAAGAGTTATGCTTGCTTGAAAATTTTATTGACACAACTGTTTGGTCCCAACACACAAAACAGCACTTGAGCCACAAAAGAAAGTGTCCAAACAAAGTAGACAGCTAAGAAAAGAATTTTCTTCTCCCATTCCAAGAAAAAGATAGTGCATAAATTGAGGGCTTCAGTGACATTTTTTTTAAACAGACATGAATCTGAAATAGTACATTTAATTGTTAAATTAAAGAATTTCATGGTTGTAATGCTTTTAAATCTGTAAGTCACATCATTCATTTAACCCTTTGGATAAAAAAATATATTGCAATTCAATTAGCTATTTTGTTACACTATGAACACAACTTCTCCAAAGTATTACTCTATTACTTTCAAACAGCGATTTCATCAGAATCACACATGAATCCAGAAGAAAGATGCTGACCTCCCTAAGTGGCATAACCACCACACTCACTTTGATAAATACTATGTTTTCCTGATGCAAAAACCTGTTTTTCTTTAGTACTCCAGATGACTTGTAGCTGCATCTTATGAAAATATCATTTCAGGTTGGTCTTTTCTCCCATGCATGTTCTTCTGAAACAAAGACCTAGACTGATCAGTGTTAACCTTATCAAACTTAAGGTGAAAGCAAGTATTCTTGCATTTAACTCACTAAAAGCATTCCCAGAAGGCTTACTTGTAAATTTCTTTCTATAGCAGTACGTCTGTAGAGTTTTACCAAGGACTCAAAATGCTGTGCCATAATGCTCAGAAAAACTTCCAAGTGTTTCTCTGCAATCACAATGGCTATACGTTCACTACTGGTAATACTCGCCAAAATTTAAAAGACTTTATAACAAAATCTGACCAGTAAAATCCTGTCTATAGCCATTATTCAGTGGCATTTCCTGTTGCTGGCTGAGAAATTAGAGCCTGTGTTCCATCTCTTGTCTATTACAATAGAACACACCTAAAAATCTTCAGCTGGCCAGTGGAAAACCTCTAGTGTAGGTTCTTTCAATACTACAAGCATTTTATTTGCTGCCTGGCAAATACAACCCATTGTAAATGCCATGGTTACCCAGAATGGGTATGAAGTCTCATACACTGGACATTTCTGCTACCTAGAGTTAAGGTCATCCGCTGACTTAACCTCTCTTCCAAAGCTGGTCCTTTCAAAAGCCAACACAAGATACCACGAATTGAAAAAAGCTTCCAACACTAGGAGTAAGTTTGAATATAAAAACAGACACAGCTAAAAGACAGTACATCAAAGAATAAGCTTCCCATTTACTGAACATGCTTAAAAATAGAAAACAAGGTTAAGCAGAACAACCTTAGCATTTCCACATGTAGTTAGAACTTCCCTTACAGGTGGAAATAGCATCAATACCTTCCATCCCAAAACATTTCATTAAGACCTACTCGATTATCTGTAATTTATGCATTAAATGCATATTTCAGAAATATCAGAATGTTCCTAACTTCATGTCTAGACACAATAAAAATGTGTGTCTGTATCTCAAACTCACAACACCAAGACAGTCTTTTCCTTAACCAAATCCATGCCACACTGGAACAAAGTATAAAAGGGAAGCTGAAAGCATCAGTGTCCTAGAAAGCTCCTAAATGGAACTGAAAGCTACAGAAAACATTTAAAACAAGTTTTACAAAAAATCCACATAATCTTCTACAGACATCTTCAGACAAAAGAATTTCCAATGCAATTACAAGTCATCTGAAAGGTCAGAGAACAAGTTTCTCCTCTGGAGCACAATCAACTCCCTGACTCTTGTCACTTCAGGTCAGCAAGTTAAAATTTCTCAACAGGTTTTTGAAAGACAGATCATGCATTTTATTAATACTGTCTGAAACAATACCAGTAAGCAACAGCCTATAGAATACAATATGCTACATGTATGATTACACCACCAACAAGGCTTAAAGAAAATAAAATCTGTTCCATTTTAGTTGAATTAATGTTTTGCTTTTACTGAACACACATTTATGAAAAACTGTAAAATTTAAGAATAATTTAACGAATGCCAGAATTATTTTTTTCAAAATAATAGAAAAAATCTGCTCTGCTAACAGCTGTGTTCAGTGTAAAAGGAACAAAATCTTCACAGAATACATTAAATACAAATTAATTCTTCTAGGCCTTTCATTAAAATACATAAGGGCTAGCAAATAGCTTTTCTTTGTGCAGAGTCCACAGCTATTTGTCTTTCACACTAAAAAGAAAAATTTAAAGCTTGGTTACAGGTGCAAGTGAAAAGTTTGCTGCCAATTTCACCTTGTTTTTGTGTTGCTTTTTGGCTGGGCTGTCCACTGCTTCCTTGTAGATTTGCGTTTCAGAGGACTGGCAGGGAGGCACTGAAGCATTCTCTGTGGTGTTGGATACCACAGAACCAGAGGTCAATTTTTCTTGAGCTGTGGTGCCAATTCTTCGTTTTTCTTCTTCTGTTAAAATCATTATCTCTAAAATAAACAAGACGACAAAATTTATTTATGCTATATTCTTGAAAAAATAAAGAATATGTCTCTGGAAATATGCAATCAATTATTTTGAAAGAATATGTCAGCCTGATTTGAAGCCAGAAGATGCAATGTTCACCTCTGCAGCTGATGTGATGTTTGCTCCAGGCTTTGCATCACGTACTATTTAGAATGCTTAATTCATTTCTCACATCAAGTCTCTCAGCACTCAGAACAGCACTATAAAATTAGTGTGGTGAAAAGGTTGCTACAGGATGGCAAGTCACAATTTTAATGTTAAATAAGATCACTATTCAGTACTCCAGAGTTTCTGATGGAAGCCAACTGCTTTTCTAACACATGCCACTGTGTATTATATACATCGGTATGTATTTAAATGGAACTTTATATAATCAACCATTTATTTGATGCTTTATTTTCTAAATTGTACAAGTCATCATTCATAAGAAACACAACACAGGCAAGGAAACTCTTACCCGAGAGAGGTGCAGGGCGTTCCTCAAACTGAATGAGGTCTGCAGACTCAAGAACCACTGGATCAGGTCTCAGCTGCGGGGATGGTAGGCAGGAAGGAACTGGCTCACAAAGGAGGTCAATGGGAGATGTGTTTGTGAGGCAAAGAAGTTCTTGCTCAGTTGGGTTAGAAACTACAAAAATAAGGAAACATCTTTTCAAAGTATCTGTAAGCTGTGAAGGTGTCACCGTTTCAGGGCTGATAAACATGAAGTCTTCAGAAGCAATTCTGAGAGCTACACTGTATTTGAAACACTAATATGAAACTAATTTAATTAATGCTAACTAACCTCAGACTCATTCAGAGTTACTTCACTGTATCAAAAGCGTCTAATTACATGTATCAGACAGAGCAATATTATGTAAAACCTACTGTTTGTCTGAGTAAACATACCCTTATCATAAAATTTAGTATTTGCTTGAGTACTAGAAGAAGAGCTAAGGAGACCAAATCCTACAGGAACAGTCTTTAACAGAGAAAGGCCAGTTACCAGACAATTTTCCTACAGACACACCAACATCCTAATCAGCCACTTCTGTACCATCTAACATGTTTACATGTAAAAATTAAGCCAAAAGTTTCAAAATTAAGTGACTCACCCTTATTAAAAGGGATAAGCCTAGACGTCTGAAATGGTAACTCAAGAACCATTCCACAAGCTCTCCAACCTGCAGGTAGTCAAACTGGAGACCACAGTAAGATATGAACCATTTCCCAGTTACGTTCATTTGGAGAGACATTTATACTAACACTGCTGCCATTATTACTTGCAAATAAGTAACAAAAAATCAACATAAAACCACCAAAAACTAAAGAGAACTGTATTCTCATCAGAATACAGGAGATGTTCCTATCAGAAGCTGCTACTGACTGACCATCTCTTTTCATTAACTTTATATTTAAATTTCCACTAAAATGTATCTAGCAGCTATACGTATATACTGACAGCTGAGGAGAAGATGCCCTTGTGAAGAGGACACATGCCTAACTATATACCTGCAGAGAAATTCAACAACTTTCAAGCCATAAAGCATTTCTACAGAAGTTCACATCAACTAACTTACACAGCTTTCCCCATGCTCCTTTGATAACTCCCCTAAAATAATATGCTATAGAAATGTATTTTGCATTACCATTGCTTGGTGTTCCTAGACTTAGCTCCATTGATGAAGTAGATCCTGGGGTCTCCCTAATATGTCCATTATTGTCAGCAAGTTGATTTCCATGATCATCCACATGATCAGCAGGGGGAAAACTAGGTGAGCTAAAACGAGCTACAAGAAAAGGTCATTTGATTTGTTTACTTAAGTCACATCTTAAGAAAAAAAGAAACTCAGAAACTGTTCAAAATTGAAATGGCTTACTTTTCATATCATTCTTTAGTACCACTATTCTCTTATGGCCATGTCCTTTAATCCAGACAACCTATAGAGGGGGGAAAAAAAGCAGAATTAAACATCAGCACAAATTCAAAGCCTAAAAAAGCTTCCTCACTGCCTCTCATCTAGCCTTGCATTGACATTATTTCTAAAGGTAAACTAAATCATGTTACTAATTTGCATTACACTACCCGAGTAATAGCTTTGTCTCAAAATAATTGATGCCAAAGGCAAGCTATAGTGCTAGAAAGTGTACTAACTATATATTAACAAAAACTATGTGTTTAAACATGGAGTTGCAAAGTTCCATTTTGTCACTCTCCAGAAAGATTAATTTACTTAACAGAAAGCTTATAGTCATAAACCAGATCACAAATTATCCTAGAGCACTGAGGGCATGCAGATGACAAGAAGATGCCACAGCAAAATTCCATTAGGTAGCACTCCTGACAAGGTCCCACAATTCTTCACTCCTAAGGCTAAATATACTTGGACCAAAGTGAAGCTTCAGTACTGTACAGTTGTTCATTCAAGACAGAAATCTATTATCTCACTTGATAATGATACCAAGGAGGTTTGTGGGCTCACTGGGAACAATTAAGAAAAATTGACCAAACCAAATAAAAAAATATTTTTTTTATTACATAGTGCAGATTTCTCAGAAGCTATTAAAAATACAACTGGTATAATCCTCCTTGGAAAAGGTAGTTATTCCAGTAATTCACACCAATTAACAGAAACCACTGTGTAACTATTTTTCATCCATGCAGAAATCTCAAAGTAATTGTGCAAAACAGTTCTTCGCACCTGTGGAATTGCTCCCAAAAGCTCTTCTAAATTATTGCATCCATATACTTTAGGTTGTAGCACTTCTCCTGTGTATTTGCTATATGCTACTGGGAACTCATGAAGAAAAATCTGCTGATAATGGTAGGTGTGAAGTAAGGACCTTACATTCTTTGCAAATGTATACAGATTTGTAAGCTTCACATATTCTTCTGCTCCACCATTACTAAAAACCTATTAGAAAAAGACAAGAGAAAGATTTAGAATGCATACTTCTGTATCCTCTCGTCACAATGTCCTTCCAAAGCATGAAACACATCAGAAAGGAAAAAGAGCGTACATACCTCAACCAAGTAAGGCAGGCTCTTGAGGAGTTCAGTTAAGGTCATAAATCCATATTCACAAGGATTAAGGGAAGTACTATGGGTTGTTTCATAATGCTGTTTAAGTTGTTCAACAGAGAGAAAGGATGTTCCATCCCAGGACATCAACAAAACTAGCAATTGGGCAGTCAGAGTCCGCAGAGATTTTCTATTTATCAGCTGAATTTGCTTGCCAGACTCTGTATCAACAACCTAAAAAAATAAGTTGGGAATAAAGTTACGGACAGGGAAGAGATTAATTTATAAATAAATTGTGTAGCTGGGCTTTGTTTGAGCACAGCTGTGTCTGATATCACATAACATCTGATACTCCTCTAGGAGCTTTACATGGATAAATTTACTTCAGTATGCAAAAGCTGTGTAGCAGTTTTGTCCACACTGTAGGCATGATTTTTCTTTTTGTGCCAAGCCAGGTGGACCTTACTGACCTCCAGCCTGAACACCAGCTGCTAAATTATGAGAATTGGAGCAACTAAACTAGTATGCTCACATCCACATAGATGTAAACCTTTCTTTTCCTCTGACATAAGACCATCTGTGTATTTACAGAGTCAAAGCCTAAAACCACAGATCAGAAAAACAAGGCGTATAAAGTCATTGAGAGACTGATAACTACTACAGTTACCAGGAAATGATAACTTTTACGAAGACATCAGGTATGAAAAAAAAACTATTTGTATTTTTAAAACAAGTACTATAATACAATCTTTTACTTATTTGCTAAACAAGCATGAGTTTTCCCAGAGAAAGTTGAAAGGTTACAAAAGATTAAAGACAACATAATAGTAATGTAGAAACTAAATTTAAAATCCCTTTATGAATCCTGCCTCCCTCCCCCAGCTTAATGGAATATTGTTTCTAGAGTACAATATTAAGCACAGACCTGTAATTTCAGACAGCAAATTCTTTAACACAAAATTACATATCTTTTAGAGGGATAAAAGACAAAAAGTTACCTTTACAACATGGCAAAGTTTTTGCATTAAAGCCGGAACTGAGCTAACGTCATAGTCATGAAGACGCAGTGTGTATCCAAATGTTTTGCTGTACTCTGTCAGTACATCAGCCATCATAAGGCCATTGTCTTTCTGAGACCGCAACAGTTTAACAAACTGGGCAGCAACTGCTTTGACTTGTTCCACCTCCGTGAGCGTGAGAATTTTCTCTTCCCCACATTCCAATACCTACAAAGCAGAAATTACAGTTTAAATTGTTTTACCTAGTCTGGATGAAAAAAACACCAAAGTGTAATCTGCAACTATAATTCAGTGCTTGCAGGCAATCATTTGTTATGTAGCAGGGCTCAGCTATATCAAAAGGTATCTATATAGCAGGCAAGACTACGTAATTTCTTAAATACAACAAAACAGGCAATTAAATAGTTATTAACCTTTTTTAAAGCTAGTTTAACATAACTTAAATGATCTCTCTCTTATTTTGGTGCAATGAATATTTTAAGTGTAATCCAATTTAGAAAATTTGGAAGTTTTCAACTTCAAGATTTCTTTTCTACCTCTTTTTTTTTTTTTTAGATAAAAATAGTGAAGTTATAGTAAACAGCATTTGACCTCACTTGTGTCTTAATTGCACCCTCAATCATTAGAAGCCCCTCCTGAAACAATCAGACCAGGGCCTAACAGTTTGTTAACAAACTTAGCCTGAATATGCTAAAAAGCCTTGGAAATTTTTACCAAACTCTTAAATACAGCTGCCTAACATTACAGGTGTGTATCTCACTCTGAAGTTAGTGAGAAATATAACCCCTGATGAAACCCCTGATGTACTTTAGTACATCTTAGGATTTTAGAACTTACTTGTAAAACATCTGGTATGGCTTCAAAGAGTTCAAGTAGTTTTGTAAAACCATAGTAAGCAAGTTTGCACTGACGACCAAAGTGATGGTGATATGAAGGAATAAATTTATTGAAGGGCATTCGAAAATGGGGTTGGTGGCGCAGTAAGTCTACTACCTCTTTAGAAAATTGTTTGGTTCTTTCGATTTCTTCTTGTGTACGTTCTAAAATTAAAAAACACAAGAGGTATGTACTAACACACTTATAAAATGGAACAAAATATAGTAAGAAAATATGGTGATTGATTTTCAAACTTCATCTCACATCACACTAAGTCACGATTTTCTTCCAGCAATGAAGACCTTTACTAAGCTTACATGTTTAAAGCCAAAAATATTTAGGTGATCAGCTCTTTAGAGGATATTAAACGGCCAAATACAGTGGTACTTTTGCTGTGTGGAAACAACAAAGTTTAACTACATGCAGAAGTAGTAACATTTTATTTTGCCACCTGCTTTTCTGTCTTCCATTTTAAGTGTTTCTAGAATGACAATTTTTTTATTTATTATAAGTTCAATTAATTATGAAGATAGAAATAGTTATCAAAAAATCCAAGTCACTCCTATACGCTCTGGTTAGTACAGTTTTAAAAGAGTCAACACTTGGCAACAGTCAAAAAATGTACATAAACATACCTCTTTTGGGGATACAAATTACCATTTCATTGTCTTGCTGTGACAAACAGATAGTTGTATCTGGAATTTCTGATATTATATCAGCCAGTTCACACACTCCATACTCAGTAACATCCCAGTCCTTAGAGAAACACCTGAAAGTTTTTGAAAATTGTATTATACAAGAATGCTGTGTAGTAAAATACAAAGTGTAATTTGAGAGAATAAGCCTCAAATACTAAAAAAAAGCATAATTTTTATGTTGGCAATAATAGTAGCATGTGAAGCGAAGGGAAAGCCTATTCTTAATTCAAGTTGTCTATCCATGCTAATCAGAAAAATAGGAAAATGTAATGATGTTATACAGCTCCATATGGCTACACTTTCAGTCTGTATTTGCTTAATAGTTATAGATATATGGTCTTTCTTAAAAAGATTAGGTCACATTCTTCAACAAATGGCCAGAGATGACTACAGTGGAGATGCACATTTAGTAGATTTAGAAACAGCCAATGATGTATTTTCACTATTGGCAAAAATACAAGTAGCAGAGTGCACTCTCAAAAAGGAGCTGTTGGCACGTGCAGCACAACAGCACACATGCAAAGGTAGACCAGATATAGCACTAAGATAGTATAGTTACCTCAAAGCACATTAAGTACTACTATTTATCTTCATATAAAGGAAGGCATCATTTTTTGTTCTTCAAAAAACTCACACCCCTATTTTTTTACTATGCTAGAACAGAATGTTCTTCCTGGCATAGCAAGATAGGTTTTACTCATTTTTGCACTACTACTAGCTCCAGTTAGAGCAGTAAGAGTATCTATTGACAATCAGTATATTTGTTTTATATTTCTCTCTAAAGAAAGCCTAACACTAAGTTCTCCTTCTATTGTTCATGTTAATGTGCCATGACCTGCTTGCTTAAATCCCACCATGCAATCATGGTTGCAAAGAGAACTATTCAAATACAATAAACCACTTGAAACTCCAATAAAATTAAATTAGCCTAGCACTAAAGGAAGCAGTAAAGTCCACCATAGAACTTTTAAATTTAGTTTTTCACATCACAATAGAGGCAATATAAGGTACCACAATTTGTACTCAGATTTAAAGTGCTGACTTCTCCTGCACTAGGTTTTAAAACCACTGCTGACAGACATGCCCTGCACGCTTGTTCTTGATTCATTAAAGATAACTTACCAGTGGTAAGCTTGTAAGAACTCTCTCACAATAACTTGCTTACTGGCCTGGGATTTGAGAAGCTTCAGTAAGTCTTGAGTAAATCGCTTCACTTGAGCTCTGTGCGTTAGAGTCAACAAGCGCTTGGAACCCATACCAAGAATCTGAAAGAAAATTTGATGTGATCACTTCTATCTAGCATCCACAGCAAATTCTTTTACATGACATTTAGAAGCCAGTTCTAATATAAGTAGGCCAGAAATAAAGGCTACAACAGAGACAGCGTCTGGAAAAGCTGCCTCATGAGCCATATACTTTCTGTACTACGCACATGTCATCAAGACATTAAATGTTTTCTTCATGAGCACTGTTGCAACTTGTTGCATGTTTGTACTGGCTATTTTAAAGTTCTACAACCAACTGGTGTTCAAAGTAGCAGAGTAATGTGGCCACAGCATTTTTTTTTTTTTTTAAGATAAGGCCGCACAGTTTATTTCATACAGGAATCCTTCAGATCACTGGATACACACCACAGCCTACCCTAGGAGCGGTTCAGCATTTCCTGTGCTCTTACGATAAACATCACAAAACTTTTTACCCAGGCACTAGCCACAGGTTAAAAAAAGCTTCAAACTTAATTTGAAGGGCTTAATTAAATAAAATTAAGAGCTAATGTCCCCAGAAGTTTTAGAAGGGTGAGGATGATAAAACAGAAACAATATCTCAAAAAAGACTATTTTTTACTCCAATATTGAGTTAACCATCTCTTTCATAGTGGACACTGCATCTATTGTACAATACCAACCAGTAATTCAGATAAGATAAGATTCCCCAAGTTAAAAGGAACAAGGCCACACAACTCACTTGCAGCACATGAGGCACTGCTTCCAGCAGCTCCATTAATTTAGAATACCCGTAGTCAGACACCCGGCATTGCTTTGCAAAGTGATGGTGGTACATTGGGATGAATTTACTGACAGGTATGATGCAGGATGGTTGGCTTTTCAGTAGATCTATAACTTCCCTACTGAACTGAATGAGTTGTGGGTTACCCACAGGGCTCTTAGAACGCAGAAGCCAAGGATCTACAAAAAAGAAAATTGTATTAGTGAACCTACCACTAATATTCTTCTAACTAAACACTGCACATTATTTTGACACAGGCTAGAGCACAAAAAAAACCCAACAAACTTTCAGGCAAAGTGTTTGTCTTTATAAAAAGTTGAATTATACAAGATATTTCCTTTACGCTACCCTTAATTTTTTAGCAGAAAGATTAGTTCAGAGAAAATATTTTAAATAGAGATACTTACCTGTAGTAGGAGGTGGTGGTTTGTTATGTATCCATTTAATAACTTTAATGCCATTCTGGGCAGTGGCAATGTTAACTCCAGGAACACAGGTAATTAGATGTTCTAAAGCAACACCACCCTGGCCTTCTGGCACTATTTCAAGATCATTGAACTCTGACATGTAGCAATCAGGAAAACTGTGGAAGGAAAAAAAGCTTCCATTACAAACTAAAATACAGCTTTAACAATTGTCCTAAAAATGTCTGTATTTTGAGACACTTCCTGAGTGAGAGGTTTCAACAGCTTATTAACACATTACAGAACGCTTCCTAAAATGCACATTTAAAGTAAGCTTCTATTTTCTCAAGAAGAAATCAAAAAGTAGTAATTTCATAAGGCACTTTAATTAATCTAAAAGTAATCACCTTACCCAAGAACTGGAGTTTTTATACAACAGGTAGTCTCAGAGCATAACAACAGCCATCAATGAAGTTTCAAACCTTTAATCTATCAGCCCTTATACCAAAAGCCTAAAGGAAAATACTTTACCTTAGTAAAGGCACTGTACCCTCATGTGTCTGTAGAAGACTATGAACCTGGGGAGCAAATGTCTTCAGAGACAAGATCACAAATGGAATTCTGTAAGAATCTGGATCAAACTCATGCTCACTGTAAAAATAAGAGATTGAAGTTTATTACACTCATTCTATACATAGCTTTAGCATAGTGTGCCTGTGCTCACATACACACCCATAGTAAACTATTATACTATATGCATATGACACACTGCTACCACCTGACAACACAACTATTTACAGTCACAAGCAACTTCCATTTTCTCTTTACAAAAATTCATACAGCAAGAGGATATTTCCAAAAGACAAGCAACATTTGGAAGTCTGCATTTTTATAATCATTACATTAAAATTTTCATACTAAATTTTAGCACCACATACCAGACAGCTAACAGTCAACACCTAATAACTGTCTGCTGTCAAATAAAACAAGAAGTTTAATACACAGCTTCAGGAAATCTTCAACCCAGTATGAATCACTAAATGCAGCTGGAGGACAAAGAATGATCAGTTCCAGCCATGGTTACATAATAGCATTCAAGCTAAAAGAAATCTCTGGAATGTATAACTTTCCTATATAACCAGAAGAAGGTAGTGTACCTTTCAGCTTCTGCTTAAGAGGTATTCAATCTTAGCAGCTCTGCTAGAATAGAATTATCTCACCTGAGCAGACGGATCCATGAGAATTGCCTAGAAAATTCATCAACCCATCTCACTAGTTTCTGCCTGAATTATTCTTGTAAACATGTAAACAGTGACTGCAGCACACTATATGAACATATATACCTCAATGTTAATACACCTGTGTTAAATGCGGTTCAAATATTTTGTAAGATTTTATAGTATTTTATACAGAGCTTACATAAAGTCTTTATTCAGGCAATGCTGCTTACAAACAGGTTCGTGATATTCCAACTCTTCAAATATTATAGGACTACAGTTTGCTGATGAGCCATCATGTGACTGTGAAGATCCCAATGGACTCTGCCTGGCTTGGCTGCTGGATAAAAGGCACACCAGCCGCCCACTTCCTTGGTCACGAATTGCCACAGTATCCGTTAATTTATATAAGTCTGATAGAATTAATTTATGCCCAAATCTAAAAGAAAAAGAAATAAATATATATTATAAACATAGTTAAGAGAATGCAGTAATCTGCAATTTTTAAGAAACAGGAATATGAAAACCTATTCTATGCAAACTGTGGATGTAACTAATCTCCTCATCCCAATGCAGAAAATTTAAGTAAAATACTGGAAGTGCAATCCTTTAAGAAAGGCCATTACTAGAGTCTTTGCCTCTGGATAGATAATACACTGCAACATATAACAACAAAAACCCCAAACAACTCCATTGTGTTACTTCCTATAATTCACTGTAAACAATCACCCAAGATCAGATTCTTTTTAGAAGTAAGAGCGAAAAACTAACAACTGCAGACTTACTTTTTTTCATAGATTTCTGTGAATTTGAACACAGGCAGACAACAAGCAGGTGCATCCTGCAGAATGGACATTGTTTCTGAGCTGTAAAAGAAGTTTTGTTACATTAGAACAAAATTAATCTGTTAGTATTGGAAAAAGGTAGTCTCCAGCCCAAATTGGTGAGATGCAGTTTCTGAACTATAAACTTAAGAGGATGAATTGGATTCCCTTTCATCCCAGCACTACAAAAGTTGACACTTCAGATCAAGGAGTGTGGGTAGTAATGTTACTGCTAACTCATCTAGGTAATGGCTCTGAAGGAATTGCATCATTCATAGTGGTACTAAGATTTTAAGCATCTATGAAGTGCAACATTAAAGCTGCAGCATTAGAAGTTAGCTGCCTGGTCCTTACATTAAGAACTTTGAATAGGCATAAACTAAGAGGCAAGAATGAAATAAAGTTGTAAATTATACAATGGTGAGTAGTACGTAATTGTAGAACACCCTACACTCCAAGCACTGTTTTCACTGGAGCTTTCCATAAAAAAATGATGACAACTTTTTTCCTAATGCTTTCTTTCAGTATGATAAGATTTTAAACTGAAAATACTTGTGTTCTCACTAGCATCAGCACTGCAACTTTATCATTCTCCATATAGAAGATAGAGATCAAAGAAACACCATCAGCACTTTAACTCTGTATGCCATCCTCAAAGAGATAATTCATGTGTGCTTTCTCGGAGAAAAGAAATGAAGATGCCAAGTGTAATCTTAACTCAGTTGCACAAACTAAGTTACTGAGGTATACCAGCTTTATAAGAGAGTAGTGGTGAAGCTATTAAACACAGCTAGTCTCTTCAGATGCAACTTAAAATACAAACAGTGTAAAAATGCTAAACTGAAACCTAGCCTAGTTGTATTTAACACATTCATCAGGCCATAAGACAGATTTTACTTTATTGCCCTAACATCATTTGCTCAATATTTTAAATCATCTTCCAGCTACTAAATACATGCCATAACCATTAAGATGCCAAAGTGTATATTACCTAAGGAGAGAGAGAGATTTATTAGCAGCTCCCGTTGCTAATGAGACCTGGATCCTTTTACTGCCAATTTTGTATCTGTGAAGACTGTTAACAGCACTGATCGCTTCTTGCAGATTTTCCATCTGAATTGTCGCCTTCAACTGGTAGTCTGTATGGGGACTGAGCTCTACACTTTTTACCTGAAAGGAAGAAAACATCTTATACATTTAGCACAAAACATTAGCCCAAGGCAAGCCAATACAAGAGTAGCACAGTCTTGCTTTCGCCAAGAACTGAATACAACACAAGGGAAGAATATGATGAACCATGGCCAACAGGACAATGCAAACAAGAACCAAGCCTTGGCCAAGGCAAGACCATGATATTCCTTTAACACAAGCATCATCCTCCCAAATAGATTACATTCTTCTGGCATAATCTACAAATAAGACACAAATAGGACTGCTGCAGAAGTGACATCTCCTTTCATAGTTGCTTTTTACTGATTTACACTCTCCATGTCTATTTTTTGATTGCTTCTGATCCAAAACAAACTCAGTTTTTACTGTGATTTTTGAACTACCAGGAATTCAGCTTTACAGCTTAAAAAGGTTATACAACTAAAGCCTAGGTCTCTTCCCCACATGACTAATGAGCCAAGAATTTCATATACAAAACTTCAGAATACCAGATCTATGAAGACCACATGCAAATCGAGAACGTAGTGCTAGTGATGATCTAGTCTTTCTAAAAGAAAAACACAATACGTCCTTTTAACAAAGTTAGTGTTGGATAGCTTTAGATAGCTTTCCACTTCTACTCAAAGCTAGAACACAAACATGTCCATAAATGCATGAACAGTAAGTATTTAAGAAGATCAAATAAAGGTATTTTAGTATTTACCTTGCCATGTCTTGAGAAAATTTCATGCAAGTTTTGCTGCAACTCTTTTCTGGACAATCTGTAATCTATATTGCTGATGTGAATGTCTCCACCACTTGCAAATGGATCAGGGCAGTCTGTACCACTGGTATTATTTATTACATTAAACATGAGTGGAGATGATCTGTTTGAGAGGTTTGGAGACATACTCCTGGGTAAAAGAAAAATATTTGAGCTGAAGGAGCTATTGTACAATTCTGACCTATACATCTCAAAATTAATCAGAAAATAGATACCAGTCAAGCACAAATACAGCACTTAGAAGGTATTTTCCGAGTACATATGTCTGCAGCCAAAACACATTTTACATCAAATATCATAACAAGACAAGTATTTCTTATAGAAGGAAGTAATTCATATTATATTTCAAGGTCACCTAACTTAATATATTTGACAACAAGTCTTCTATCTTACCAACACATTAAAAAGGCCAAGCTCATTCACATGATTTTAATAACTGACAAAGGCCAGGCATTTCAGTCTATGAGAATTTAATGGGCCTGGACAAATTTCTACAGAGGCACTGATAATATGAGGAATGTCAAGTCTATAATAGCTTTAAAGTTTGCAGGAAACAGTTGCTAAAGAGTAAGTTTCTGAAAGAGAGTTCACTCCATCTTACACTTACATCCACCCTCTGTCAGTTATTACACAGCACCATCAGTTTCCTTTTCAAAGAACCACAGAATCATTACAGTTGGAAAAGACCCTTGGGATCACGGAGTCCAACCATCTACCCTACTCTACAAAGTTCTCCCCTACACCATATCCCCCAACATCACATCTAAACGACTCTTAAACACGTTCAGGGATGGTGACTCAACCACCTCCCTGGGCAGCTTATTCCAATGCCCGACCACTTTCTGTGAAAAATTCTTTCCTAATGTTCAGACTAAACCTACCCTGTTGGAGGTCCCTGTCCCTCACATTCCGTCACTAGTTACCTGCAAGAAGAGACCAGCACCAACCTCTCTATAGTGTTCTTTCAAGTAGCTATAGAGAATGATGAGGTCTCCCCTCAGCCTCCTTTCTTTTGCCTCCACATATTGAAGTGATGGGCTTAGCATACACAACTCCATTTGCAGCTGTCCATAATCAATGTATATATTGTTGAATTCTCACTTCACCTCCCAAATAAGACACAGACACTTACCGTGATGACCAGCAACTCTGAGACATGAGTAAAGGACTGAGTTGTCTTGAGGCCGTCAACTTACTGAAAGCAGAGGGATAGCTGACCTGAAATACAGTTTCATCTTTATCTTTTTTATCTACAGGGGAATTGGTAACACTCCTGGAAGCAGAGGTCTCTCTTCTATTTACAAATACACATAAGAAAAAGAAAACAAATTATGTTGCAGAATTCACATTTTAAAAGTGTGGCTAACATTGATGTGTTTTTATTTTTAAACATACTTCTGACTACTTTTACAGGATAATTCTCCTGTTCCAGTTTTTTTCATTGCCAGAGACACAGGAATTGCTGCATTAGAATTACTCTGAGGAGAAGGAATTTGTTCTCTTAAATGTTCTTGCTGGTTTTCAGTATTTCTACTGATGGTCTTTGATTCAAGGCGGCACAGCTCCTAGAAACAGAAGAAAGGTCAGCGTAAAAGTACTAAACATTCCTTGACAGAGGCTTTCCTTCTTATGGAAACCTAGATAACTGACACGTTTTATTTTAATAGCATTTTACATTGGCATTTCATAACCAGGGATATTTGATTTTCTGACAGTTCTGTCACAATTAGTTGAAATATCTTTGCTACACTATAGATCTACCCTAGTTTTCCTTAAAAAAAATGGCAGAAGTTGATGACTCTAGATATTATACTTAACACCAATACAAAAGTCAAAACTGGCTTAGGGTTTGAGACTCAGTAAGTACCAGCACTGTTTCCAAGTTGAGGAAAAAGGTGGCAGGGAGGGGAAAAAAAACCCAACCCTCAAATTCAGTGTCTACTTCCCAAGCAGATGAACACAGCTATCATTTGGGAATGTCACTAAACATTATACTTATTCATTAACTAGGACTAACAAGTTAAAGATAAAGCTCTAATAGAAGCAATTCTCAGATCATGAAGAAAAGCAAGAAAACTAAACAAGATCGAACAACAATACCTGTAAACTTTTAACATTTGTGGGTTTGATGACAGACCCATGAATCTGGAATCCTCTTCCAGTAGAGCCTTTGGTACCATAAGACTGATCACTTGAGTCTTTGTTGAGGAGGCACAGCTTCGTGTTCTTGTTAATTTTTTTGGGAGACTTCACCTTTTCTGTTCCCACAAAGCTGGAGCTTTTTGTCTCACTAAGTTCCTTGGTTTTGGGAGTAAAAGACACTACAATCCTGTTACCAAAAACATCTTCATTTTCCATTCGCTTCCGAGCCCGTTCAGCACTTTCTTGATTTAAAAAACGGAGAATTGCACTGCTTCCAGAAATGCTCAGCACCTTCCCTCCACAGTTGTCCGACAAACGCCTGAGTCTATTGCTGATACTTTTGCTGTCTCTATTTGTTGGTAGGTTATAAACATATAACAGTGTATGGCATGCCTGTTTAAAGACAGTCAGATTTTATTTTGTCAGACTGCGCTCTTGTTCAAACCCAGTATTTTTACATTGATTCTGGTGACGCATGCTCTCCCCTGACCCCCAAAGTAACTCTTTTTGCAGCATTTAATTTATTTGGAAAACTCTTATCAAGGTAAATCCTCAGACTTCCATGTCCAACATCATTTAAAGTTGAAAAAGACTACAGATTCTGTGATCAATACCTCATCGCTTCTCCAGATGAGAAAGCAACACTGTTTGCAACCCAAGAAGTCTATATATTCTACACATGCATGTAAACACACAGTTCAGGAAGTTATTTCAAAAAAAGAAAAGTTCTTGAGAACTGTGCAAAGCATACATTCACATGATAGTAACTGAAATACAAACAATAGCCAAATATGCAGCAGACACCATAGAACAACATCATGTCTTGCCATTAAAAACATGATCTCAGCCTGCTCTCCCTCTAAATTAGAAAAAGGAAAAAAAAGGAGGTTGACACTTTGAAATGTCTGCTGCATTAAGAATAAAAACCTTACCGGCATTTTCAGCGGTAACCTTGGTGGCAAGTCTGAAATAAATTCTTCAAAACAAATAAGCTCATGAGCATGATGTAAGAGTGCTTCTGAAGCTTGATTTTTATGTACCAAAATGATCCGAAAACCATGTCGATGTCTCAAGTCACTGAGTTCCAAAGCAAAGTTTACATCCGCTGGAGAAAAAAAAAAGGAAAGTTAGAATGAACAAGGAAATGCATGAAAAAGCAAAAAAACTCACCTAGACCTCGCTTGACAAGTTCTATTTATCACTGATAATTTACAATGAAAGAGCACAAACAGCTGTAAGGCTTCTCAATCAACATAATTTAAATCAGCAGTTATCATTCAGTCTCAAAGACAAGGGCTTCCTTTTAATAGCAACTTCTAACAATTTATCAGCAAAGCATTTGACTGATACTTCTATAATAAGCATTTGTTTAGCTTTAGGGAGAAACTGAAGGTAACACCCTGGAATTAAATAGTTGAGTGGCTTGTATATTTAACTGCATAGGATGCTGTTACAAGAATAAAAAACAAATCAAATACATTTTACTCAAACCATCCTGAAAGACTACCACAAAGAAGATTCAATGAGTTTTACTTTATCAGCCTCCTGCTGAAGCTGTTTAAATTCAGACAGTATTTATACGCATACCTACTGACACTCCAGACAACATCAGATACCAATGCTGATTTAACTAAGCCAAGCTCTCATCTTACTGTGCCCAATTTTACCTTGCTGCCACTGACATCATTAAGAACTCTTGAGCAATTCAGTTAAAGCCGATTCTAAACACAACCCTTGGAAAGCAGGATAGTGTCATGTGCAAAAGTACTATTGAAAAGAGGAACTGAATTCTGTACTGAGTACCACAAACACTTACTTGACACAAGAACCACAGTGGCAGGTGCAGCATGTGTATCAGCAAATCTCCTAAGACTCTGTCTGAGTTTGTCATCAGCAGCATTCTTTGCTGTAGCATTGATGTGTGCAACAGTCACCTGTGGAAATACAAATACAGGATCTAGAGAAAAGCTTCAATGTGGACTACAATTGCTTAAATCTATTCTTTTAGAAATTAACAAATACAAGCTTTCACATGCACCTTTTATTTAGATACACACATGCATTAAGTACAACATGTATGGATCCCAAACTGTTCTAATGAGCAATGAACTTCAACCCTGGTTGTTCAGCAATGTCTAAGGGATGACTTCTGTTGTTCTGTGTTAAAGATCACAATTTACATGCTTTGCATTCTCTAAGAGTATATGCTGCTACCTTAAAAACATTCCATAAACCCTCATTTGAAATGGAGGGGTGACAGACATAGCAAGTACTCACTATCAATTCATTTTACCTCACAAAAGCAGATAAACTGTCAACCTGTTATCATATCTGCAATTTAGGGGGTGGGAAGGGAATTTCTGACTTAGAAACCTGCACAAAAAGTAAAAAAAAAATACCAAGAAACAAGAGGTATCGATGGAAAAATATATAAAGGTGCCTAAATCACTACCACTAATTTACATGTGTACTCACTAATCAGCACAGTATTCACTAACAAAAGTAAAAAAGTTGAGTTCACAGAATTCATAGATCTTTTAGGTTAATTATTTAGTCACAGATTTGAAAATGCCACCATTGCTTATCACTGGATGAAATCAAAATCCCCTGCAAACAGTAAAACTAAAGATAAAACAGTAATCTACATATAACAAAATGCAGTTTCAGTTTCAAAAAGTATCACACCAGGAAAGTTATGCATTAAAGACTCCCACCCATAAACTCATTATAAGCATTAAAGACCCAACCCATAAACTCATTATAAGCTCATGCACTAAAAGCCCCAGAAGTTAACACAAAGCTTTAGTGAACAGGAATCACTACCAGCACACCAATTACATAAGTTCTCAAGCAACAACACCAAGTAGACACTGTTTTGATACCTGGCAGTTGTTTAGCTCCTGAATAACTTCTTTATTTTCTTTACTAATGTCACACACACAGATGAATTCTGCCTCTCTGTGACCTTTAAAAAACTTTTCACGTATCCTCTGTACAACAGCTACAGCTGAACGGCCAGTGGGAACTGAACAGTTTTCAATATCCCAGAAGACTCCAATGGGGGGCAAGTTTTCCAGAACTTGGCCTGTTATTGCAACTTCCGGAGACCCTGTACAGGTTTAACAACAGCTCATTTTAATCTCCCAATAACAAAAAAGTGTTAAACATACTATGAACTTTGCATATAGGAAAGCTTTATGTTTTAGAGAACAACATGCCCAGGAACAAAAGCTCAGTTTATTTTCTTAAGGAATCTAAAAAAACAATGAATCAGGTGTTTCTCTTTAAGGGAGAAACTTTATACCTCAAATCAGTCTTAAACAGAAATTATGCCACTGATAAATTAGGATAAAGATGCAAAAGAACTTCAGCTTTAAACTCTCAAGCCACCAATGTAACATTTTTTTTTAAAAAATCAAATGCTAAGCTAGCATGTACCATGAAAACTGTCTAAAGTTGTATCATAGTCACACTAAACTCAGCAGGTGCCATATCAGTGACAGAAGTGAAACATTAAGCTGTTCAAATTTACAGTATGCATTAAATAAACTAAAAACCAGATGAGTTTACCAGTACAGTGACAATTGTTAATAAAAAATTAAGGCAGTATGTAACAAACACAAAGGTATTCTACAGTTCAGGAGACCAAGGTTAAAAGTTTTTGTTACTACAGACTAAAAAGCACAAATTAAGTTTCTGTTGTTTCAGCACCCTTGAATATATATTTAATTTTGAATCAACTTGATACACCCACTCCATCCCCACAAAACAACTAGAAAAGAAACACAGTTATCACAGGTCAAAAACAAGCTAAGAATTAAAGTTAGCTGAGAATATAAAATTAAACACAGCAGATAAATGTCACATTTGTTTGGGTATATATTTATAGTTACTCTTCTACTAGGTTCACTGGAATTGAATTTTGTAAGGAGCTCAATGTAAAGCTATCCAATTTCTTATTCTTCCATGATTTTTTTTAACATTTATAACTTTCATACTAATCATGATTTTGTAATTGAAGCAATACTAACACTGCAGAAAGATCATGTAATTATTTCATGCAATATTTCTCTCAAGCACACTGAGAAAAGCTATATTGTAATTATAAACATTACACCTTTACTGCGTAGGAACTGACAATAGATGCTACAGATTAACAAAATGCTTTTCAAAGTATGGCTGATGATAATTTACATCACCAGAACAAAATAGCTTCCAGGTCCTTAGAATTTCTTTTTCTAGTTCTTAAAATGGTAAAAAATATAATAGTAAAAAAAAAATATCAAAGCTCTACACAAACAATATTGTAAACTAACTAGCCAAAACAGGTAAATCCAAGTTCTGACTTTGCAAAACAGACACAGGGTATTATTTTTTTTACTGTTTAGTCTTCTATGACTTAATAGGAGTTACCAGAGAATAGCGCAATTTAAGAGAACTCTTCATGTGCAAGAGTATTTAAGGAAGACATCCACTAAGTGCAAGTTTCAAACAAATGCAGTTTACCATATTTCTGCGGCGATTTGCCAAGGCTGCTCGCCAGTAGCAAACTCTTCTCAGTTCCTGTTCCTTTGGTTCCACAGCCATTACATATTGGGATAGGAACAGGTGCAGTCTGTGCACTTGGAGGAGGAATATTTGGCCAGATTTTAGCAGCATCAACTAGGCTGTTTCTGGTTGGCTGTTGGGACAATTTTTCAAAAATACATGTTCATTTATTATACAATATTAGCACATACTATTCCATGCTAGAAATACTCAATTTCCCTTCTGTAACAAATATAAGTTCAAACATACTCTACAAAGTTAATTAACAACAGTATCACTGCATGAAGGAAGCTTCTGTCCTGGAGTCTTAGTATACTTAGCTCTAGATTTCCAAATGCAAGGAAAGATTCTGCTGAACTCTGCATATCAAGACATGCCATCTTTAAGAAATACTAATATGTATTAAAAAAAAAGAAGACTTAAATTAATTGTGCTGATTTTGCATTACGAGTACAAGGTTGAATTACCTCCCTCCTCCCAAAAATAGTGGCAAATTCAGTATGTTTGGAACTATAACCATTGAGTTTATCGACATGAAGACATTTCACTTTTACTTTGGACACTCAAGTTTGGAAGTTTAAGTAACATATCTTGTGAAGTTGAGTGTTTTATTTCACTTGAATTTCCTATTAAAATTCAAGTACAAGTTTAATCAGTTCTAAAGTACTGATATTGAAGTATAAATGACAAATTTCGGAAGACTGAATTAAGACCTAGCAAACCAAAACAAAACTAGAATATCCTTATCGCATCAGACACTTCACCTGACTTAGCAATAGATCTTTACTGATCAGCTACCCAGGGATACATTAACTGTTGTTAGCCTGTTCTCAGAGTTACTACTATGGAACATTTTAATTGGAGCTGTCAAGTAGAGAGAAGTGTCTTTCAAATCCAGTCAAAATTCTGCTTGAGTACATTACAGATGCCCTGTAAGCTAAACATTGTGATAGCCTCTCTTGTCTTCCTATCAAACTGAATGTTACTTCATAAAAAACATCATCTTCTAAAAGGAGATCTGATACATTTGGACTGTACACCATCAAGTAGGAATATGCAAGCTGCAACCCATGGAAACTGGTGTTTTGCTCAAGTAACGTTATTTCAACATTAATCATATCCCATGCTTAACGAATGAGAAGTGTGCTGTGTACGAACCTTGTTTAAGCAGTCACTGCAGTAGTGAGAGCCCTTTAAACAAACTGAAGGTGCCATGTTTAGGTGCAAAGGGTTGGCGCACACACGCGATGTTAGCTCCGACTGTGCAATATGCTCATCCAAATGACCCGTGGCCCCATTTGGGAATTCAGAACAAGGAAAATAGCCAGAAGATGTGCAGCTCTGAAGGGCTGGAAACTGATGCAGTTTGTGCACATTACCATGACAGGACTGGAAATGGAGTTTTCCACAACAGGGCAGATGTTGACAGGAAGATACACTGTTTTCTACGCACATGCCAGGGAACTCACTCGCAATGCCTGCCAAATTGCTTCTAGCTGGAGGGTTCTTCAGTGAAGATGCAGATTGATAAGCAAATCCTGACCCTACTTGACAAGTAATCGTCCCAGTGCTTTTTGAGTCTAATATTGTGCCAGGGTGAATCAAGTTACCACCACCACCACCACAATGCATTTGTGGAGTACAAGAGGAGTCAGAGCCATGAGCACAGCAGCTTACTTTCGGGCCAGGTGAAAGCTGTATTTGCTGTTGCTGAAGAGAATGAACATCAGGAAGCGGTACTGCTGGGAACAGTTTAGAGCCAGCAGTATGAGGAGATGAAGCATCCTTCAATTCTGCAGCAGCTTTCTTGTTCTCCATGTAATCCTTCTGGAAAATGAAAGCTCAGTTACATTCAGACACATAAATAAACCAACAATTTTATAGCACAAACAAGAATATTTTTAGACTGCTACAATTTTGACAATAGACATTTTGAAAAGTGTTCTCTTTATGACTACTATTACCTCACTGTCTGAACATGTGAAATATTAAAAGAAACATTCCATTTGTGTGCCAGCCTGAGGTATATTGGTATCAGTGGAATTTGGAAGCAACAAAACCAAAAAGCTATAAACCAGACAGCAATGGGTCTGTAAAACAGAATTTGAAAGGCAGAAAACTGTTAGCCTAAGGCCAAAATATACTCTGAAAATGCAAAGTGAAAAAAGATTTATTTCTTTTAATAGCAAACATATATGGATGCAATGTAAAGTAAAAAAAACCTCCACAGTTTGGAGATACACAAGTAAACACTTTTTACTTTGAATAAAGACTTTAAAATTATATTAGATTTAGATTCATTAAAAGACTAAAAATTAGAAATTATATCAGGCAGGTAAATTAACAGAGGACGGAGAAGACTAAATTTTCACTGCTATACAAGTGCTTTTGCCTACTCTTATTCAAGATATCAAGATGTCCAGACACAAGGGCTTAGACAGAAATACAGTAATTCTTAAAATGACAGCAGTGAAAACTAAGTGAGGTTACAAGAAGCAGCAGAATAGTATGCAGGTTAGCTCTGCTGACCTTGACACCACACTGCTCCAGAGCTTTAGGCCGGTACTTTGGAACAACTTTTACTTTCCAAATTGAATTTAATGCATTTCCTACTACACAGTAATGAATAATTGATTACCCATGTTCAAGACCTTTCCTCTCTACCTGACACCACATCTTATGAATTGAAGATACATTCTGCCAAAAAAAAAAAAAAATCTGTCTGGAACTGTTTCATATGATAGATTCCAGAATTTATTGCAGCTCCCTTCCTAAGCCTTAACATATGAGAATAGCAACACAACAGGATGTTTATGTTTCTCCTTTTTTTTTAATACAAGTCAGATTGAACATGCATAAATAAGTGTTACTTCACAGCTGGAGCTTGCTTGCTTGAGTAAGTCATTGTGTTGTACTCTATTCCTTAGCACTTCACATTTTCAATGTATAAAATTGTATACAGTTACAGAACAGGAACATTTAAAGAAGTGGAAACAAGGAAAAATTAATCATTGATGAATAAGAGTATCCACAATTGCTCTAACTACTATACAATAATAATTCAGAAAATTCTAAATTTGCCTCCAAACTAAACTTATGAAAATCTGGAAGCATGAAGACTACTTCCCTACTCTACTCTTCAGCAATAACTTCATAGAGCTTTCAAGTAGTTGCCTTACGTGCTTTTTAAGCAGTGAGTTGTATTATTCCAAACAAACCTTTAAAGAGTAAAGCCTGTCAAACAAAGCAACCTGCCTGCTTTGACCGACGCTGATGAGAGCTGTGAACACAAGTAAAAACCTTAAGTTCCCAAACAGATTTTCTACTCACCATGGTAACTACTCTTTCCTCTTTCTCGTCTCCCCACTCACCCCTCTTTAGTCAGCAATAACACTGCAGATAGCTATACCACTCCGTCCCAGGATATCAACTAGATTTTGAGTAAAGCAATGAATTACCGTTTCCGCACTGCAAGGTAAAGACTTCTCAGCAGCAGAAAAGCAATTAGAAAGCTTCCAGAGCCATGGTTTAGCATCATTCTCTTGTTGCTGAAGCCATCCGAATGATCTATTGCAGAGGTTCTCTGTCCTGTGTCCTTCCATCATACAGCCAAACAAAAAGGTTCAACATTCTTTCATGCCCCCTTCCTTTCATTCTTCCCACCTGCTGAAAAGAAAAAAAAAGTATGTTTTAAATAACTTTTAAGGGAAGACCACCGTGTTTTTTCTCTGTCCTATGAATTCCACTACTGCTAGATCCCTGAACCTGCATTATTTATGTTAAATTTAATTATGCATATAGGACATTGCCTTGACTATTCCTGTTTAGTACAGGAATACTCCTCACAACCTGCAGCACAGGTCCCTGGCATTAGCTACAGAGTCCCAGACATGCATTGCTGCTGCTAGGAAATTTTTCCCCAAAACTTTCAGGGCATTCTCCTGAAAAGAGAAGCCAGGAGGTAGGTTTTCAGTAGGCTCATCAGTAAATACAAAATAGGTGCAACTGAACATAGCTGAAAGAAGTAAACTGCCTATTAGTTGTTTTTCCATTGGCTAACAAAGCTATATATACTTGTATTGGAGACACAGCATTTAAAGAAAACTTTAAATTATTAAAATTATTTAAGAATACATTCTCAAGCTGCCCAACAGCACATCACATCAAGTTTTGCTTCTTTGTGGTTCTGTAAATCTAAACAACTCGTTTAAGACCTATCCACACTGTACCAGAAAAGCTATGATTAGCAGTGAAATCTTCTTACCCTCCAACTATGTACTGCATTCATTACAGTATGCTCCTTCAGGTCTTTTGCGTTTAGACACAATATTCAGAGAATACATTCCCTAGCATTATATTTGCACCAGTTGTTGACAACCACAAAACAGTTTAGACTTTTTTTTTTTAGACAGAAATGTTTATTCACACGAAGCCTAAGTATCCCAAAATTATGTTCTATGAAACGTTTAAGTTAATCAAGTTCTACAACTCTAGATTAAGCTAATTCTTAAGATATTTGGTAACAGCAATTCGTTTAGGAATCAAAACGGGAACTGAGAAAAAAAAAAAGTTAAGAGTTATGCTAACTACGTACGCCCGTGCTTTGCCCTCTGCGGCTCGCAGCTCCCTGGGCACTTCCAGCCCGGCCTGGCCCGCAGCCCGGGGGGCCACGGCGAGGCCCGACCCTCCCCCCCCGGTCCCAGCCAAACACTCCTAGCGCGACCCAAGGCGCTGCCAGGCAAAGGGCCACTCCGGCCCGCGGACGGTACCGGGCCCAGGCCGTTGTGCCGCTCCGCCCGGGGGACAGGCGGCTGCCCGCGAGGGGAGCGGGCCCTAGCCCCGCTCGGCCGCAGCGTTCTGCCGTAGCCTCCCCGCTGCTGAGAGTGGTAGAAGCAGCCCTACGCCAACAGAAGCTGACGCGCCTAGCTTGGTCCTGCTCTGTCCCCGCCCGCTGCGCCTCACCTGAGCCGCCCCCGGCGCCACCGTCCCTCACATGCCGCCACGGCCCCTCACACCCCTTTGTTGTCCTCCCTCCTCCCTCTCTGCTCCTTCTGCCGTCAAGCAACGCCGAGCGCCGGAAACCACCCCGCTGCCGCAAAAGCAGCTGTCGTAATACTCAACTTCCCTCCCTCTCACTCCTCCCGGCCGCGTAAGAGGCCAGTCCTGGCAGGGAGCGGTGGCTTTTGAACCCTCCCCAGCCTCGGGGCTCCCGGTGGCCCTCGGCGTGTGGGCCGGGGTGGGGCGGGGCCGGGCGACATCCCGACCCGGTGTTGAGGGAGCTGCGCCCAGCCGGAGGGAGCCTGGGGCTGCCCTCAGGGAATGGGGGGCGGCACCTGAGGGGAGGAGGGAGGCCAGGCTGAAGGTCGGCAGGGACCCTCCCCGGCGGGACCGCTTAGCACCACCCCTGCGCCCCCTTACAGCGGGACCCCCCAACATTACACCCAGAGCGGGGAGTCTCGGTCCGGGCACACCTGAGCCCTGGCCCAGTGGGGACTCTGCCCTGGAGGGGTCTCCGGGGGGGGGCCGTGGAGGGGCCTGGGCTCCCAGCAGGAGCCTGGGCAGGTGTGCTCCCTGCTCAGGCGTGCAGCGGACAGGGAGGAGATTGCCACAGCATTGAACTGGCCTCTTATAGGTAATAATTTTTGATGCCTTGTACAGAATTTAAGCTTTCACTTAGAACTTACATAGAAGAAAAATCTTGGTTGCCCATGATGGACAGTTTTAACTGATTGTAAGATCCTGTTGCCTTGAAGTCAGTGTATAGTCCTAAGCCTGAGGACAGCAGTTAAATGTCAGTACTGTTCAGATGTCTTGATGTTTTTGATATTTTAAGAGAAGTGTTTGACTTCCCTGGCTTGCTTTAGGCATTGTTAGCTGTGTATAAATACATTTCTCGAGTAAGATATATGCTTACAGCTGAAAAATATAAAGCAATAACTGTCTTCTAATAAGCTTCTAATAAGCCACTAGGTAAGGCATTAGTGTGGTCCCTATCCCCTGATAAAACACCTGAAGCCTGCTGACCATACAAGCATCATGAGAAGGATGGGCCTCCACTGCTACCTCAGTTTTAATAACTTGTCATTCACTGGGTCTGTTGATGTGGGTGATACTGGAAATCCACTGAAGACAACTGGGTTTTATTCACTTTAGGATTTTATGACTTTCTGCATTGATATTTTTCCTCATTGTGCTACTTACTGATAGTCCTTGTCTCAACAACCCTCCTCTATTTGTAGTTTTACTTTTCTTGTCTTTCTTACAGACACAGTTCCTTCTCACAATTTAACAGTTCCCTCAGAAGTCTTGGCCGAGGTTGTGCAGCAAATCCATCTCATCCAGGCTGGACTTGCTCCTTGGTACAAGTAGCTGAGCTTCTCCAGGAAGGGGGGTTAGTGACACAGTGGGATGAGGCTCCACTTTTTAATGTCTCGGTATCTTTTGATCATAAATGATGTCATGGTATTAGGCTAAGTTGTCATTTTACCTTCACCTTTGCCTAATGGGTTGCCTTAGTGACAATGCTCTTATCTGCATCCAGTCTTGCTCCTGTTACCACGGTTCACTCAGGGTGTAATGCTGCTGTGTATCCAGGTGTGGAGTGGTGTTATGTTTTGCTTTGCTCAACAAGCCAGCGCTATTAATGAGTATTTGAAAGGTTCATCAAAAATTTGTCAGTTCAAGACATCAGAAGAGTTTTGAAGTAGTGAGAATCTGTTTCTTAAGCATTTGAAAACCCAAATTTACATATACAGGCTGCAGAGAATTATATAACATCTTTAAAGAGTTAGAAGTAGCTTTCATTGATGTTAAATACTTGCTTTTCAATGATAGCAATATTTGCATATGATATTCTAATATGTATGTCTATCACTGGATACCAGTAATCCATCCAAAAAAGTAAAATTCAGTAGTCACAATTGATGAGCAGTTGCTGTTCCATCCATAGAACAAGTGGTTCTATGATAAAGTTATTTAATTGTTGCAGCAAAGTACATCTTTTATTTCCCATTAAGAAGCTTATTGCCAAAAGATAAGGTGTTACAACCTTACCAAAACTTAAAGGGAATGCATTTTTGCTCTCTTAGCTTTCATGGAAGAATCAGTGTAGCATTCTCACTAAAACAACCAGCACATGAACCCTAGCATCACAAAAATCCGCTATTTATTAATTATTAATCAGTGAACTAAAAATAAATGCTTAAAATCATTTCTTCTCCTCTGCTAATTTTAAAAGAGACAAATGTTCTCATTCTCCTTGCAAACAAGGCAGTGATAGTAATTATAGTAACCTTTTTTTAATATTTATCGCTTGTGTACAGTAATACCTGTGAGCCTCTGGCATTTGTTAGGGTGCTGTTTGTTACACTGTTTCAGAATTGGATAAGAGGCTAAACGACTCCCTCTGAAATCTGGGGATTTTTGCTATGTTTTACAGGTATTTCAAGGTACAAACTATTAGAAATACTGAGGTGTATCTTTGATATAATCTGTTTACTCACACTGCCCTCAAAGATTTGTTTAAGTAAAATGTCCTTTGTCCCAAATTTGGAAACAAAGTATAAGTTTTTTAATTACTGGGGACATACTATGTTACAATGTAGTTTATTTTCTGTAACATATCTGCTAATAAAAACATTCTTGAGTAACGTCAGAACTGCAAATCGCTATTAACCCAGTTTTTTAAATACATAATTTAGTTTTCTGTTCATAGATGCCTAATAGTTTGTCTCCATTTTCTTTTGCTGAACACCTGTCCTCAAAATATAATTATTTTGCTGAGCACCTGACCTGAAAGTGTAATTGTTTTGCTCACCTTTTTCAGTTAAAGTTGTCTTAGCTACGGATAGATTTCTCTTACTGGAATATTCTTACAGAAAAGCATCCCTCCTCTTTGTTACGATCCCGGCTTTGTTCCACAAAGGAGAGGCACGATCCCAGTTTAGACAGTTAAGTCTTTTCAGGATCGGGCTCTGCTCCAGGCCTGGTATTGCATCACAGAAGTGGGTGAAACCGGGATCAGGGCCCCTGCGTGTGGGCGCCTGTCTGTCCTCCAGCCGTTTGCAAAACGTGCTGCAGGGGTGTGAAGTGATACTGGGTGACGCAGGGCCATATGTATGTGTGTGAGCTGGAGTGTATCTACACCTGGGTGATAATTGGTGTTTTTGTTTTGAGTCAGGAAACAGATGCCAGACACGCCTCGAGACCAAGTGCTTGTGCGCACGGTGGGGAAGGAGCACACCTGGGGCGCTGAAGAAAGGCTCCGCACGCCTCGGTCCCCTTCACGCCGACCCTGCGTGAGGAGGGCATGGTGAGTGATCCGTGGGCTGCGTGGAGCTGCAGCCCCGTCCCTTTGTCTGTGGGGAGCTCCTTCCCCCTGCGGGTGCTTTGCGGCTTGTTTTCTGGCACGGTGACATCATGCTGAGGCTTACAGGAGGGCAAGCGTCTAATATTTCATAGACTGCTTTGTCCTTGCGACCCGGGCTTTGGTGACACAGGCGCCTGTTCCTTCGTGGTGAAAAGGGGACTTTAGTGTAAAAACGTTGCACTGACGTGTAGTAGTTACAGCAACCATCTCACTGCTTGCTCTTTCAGGAGAGGCTTTGGGAATGATTAATAATAATAATAATAATAATATTTGACGTAAAGCTTTTCCTCTTTTAGAACATTTCAAGGGAAAACGTGCATTTAAAATTACGGCAGGGTGGCAAAATCTATACCGTTAACGTCTGAGGGGATGTAGTCCGTAAAACGCCGACGGAAGGTGGCTGGCACGTGCCAGGGCTGGGCGTGAGCGCGCACAGGGCACGCGGCCGGGGATGAGCCCTCTCTCCCGGCTCCGGGGGGGGCCGGGGCCGGAGCGGAGCGGGTCGGTCAGGGCGGGCCGGGCCGGGTCCAGCCGCCGCCCCCCGGCGCCTTTTGAAAGTAACCAAAGTTTCCAAATCTTCCAGCAGGCGCCTTCTGGCGGCGCTGATTGGCTGAGCCCCCTGCGGCACGTGATCGGCAGCCAATGGCGTGGCTGTGTCGGGCCGGGGCGAGCGGCGGCTGCCGGTGTGGAGCTCCGGGGTTCTGCGGCGGCGGTGAGAGCACGGGGCTGCCCCGCGTCCCCCGGCGGGCTTTCGGGAGGGTGGGCAGCGCCCCGGGGCTTTTTCCTCTCTGGCGGAGCGACCTTGCCGCCTGCAGGGAAGGGCAGGGTGGTTTCGGTACGTCGCGGCCCCTCTGGGTGTCCCGAGTCTGGCGGTGTAACCGGGGCAGGTCAGGGAGACAAGGGGAGACGGGGCTGCGACTCTCCCGTTCCTTCCCGCATCCTTCCTTGCGGACGTGAACGGCGTTCTGCTTGTGGAGTTGCTTTCGTGGTTGGGAGAGGAGCGTGGGAAACGTGCCCGCCGGCTGAGCTCCCTCCCTCCGCCCGCCCGGCTGCGTGCTCCGAGTGGGAACGGGCAGCCCCAGCACCGCCGGGCTCCCGCTCGGCCGCGGCTGGAGCGGCAAGGTCAGGCGTTGCGGGAGAGGAAACTTTGCGGAGTTGCCTTAGGAATCACTGGAAACTCGGAAGTATTGGAGCTGGGCCGGTGTCTGAAAACATGAGGGCTTTGCTGTATTAAGCTTTTTGGTGGGGAAGACCCTGAGAAGTTGGTAACTCTTTTCAGTGCTGGCTGTGGGATTCTGTACTAATCCTGGCACTCCGGTGACCTCTTCCTTTTCTTTCTCTGTTGTGGTGATTTTCTTTTGTGTTGCTTAAACAAAAGAAAATAGGCCCTTACAAGGGGACTGTTTTAACTAAATGCAATTTTTGTAGGATGGGAAAGCTACTTTTGAGGAGCAAAGAGCAGTTTTGGTTTGGTTTATAGTTAAGAAAAAATGTCTAATAGGGGCTTCATCATCTCTGCCATGGTAGTATTTATGGTACTGCTTTACTTTTTTATTGCAATATGAATTGCTCTGACTCAGACCATCAGGCATTGCTACAAAGGTAGGCCAACATGGTTCACCAAGCTAAAATGTTCTTTTGTTAAAAAAAATAGAAAAAAGTATTCATTATGCAGGGTTGTTTTGAGTCCTTTCTTCTAGGACTGAAACAGAGTCTAAGTTGAGGTCCCCATGAATTTGGTAAACTCAGACTCTGATTCCCAAATTGAAGTGCCTTCCATAATTTAATGTGTGGCTTTTCTTAATGTTTTCTTTTCCTTAAGAATTTTGCAATCCTGCTCTCAGTTGTATGAAATTGTTTCCTGCAGCATTTATGCTGAGGTATTTTCTCATTGCAGAAATCTGTTCCCCACCCATGAACACTTCCCCTTCCTGTATGATGTAGAGGTTTTGTAATGTTTGTGACCAGCACTGATGCTGCTTGCATGCAGCAAGTCTGGCCAGATGTCTCTTCTGGCTTCGGGTGTGTGAAAACAAGTAAAGTGCAGCCGGTATGTGCCTGCTATAGACTGTGACTTTTTCTTCTTGCTTTTTCCACATTAGCCAATGTTTAACAAAGCATTGCTACAGCCTCCTTTACCCCTTCTTGCTCTTTCCCCCTTTTGTAGTGAGCCTAGACAATTAGAAGTTTGTAATTGTTTTTAATTAATTACTTTCAAGGCATTTTGCATACTGTCTCCAAGCTGTTAAAAATCAAGGGGAGAACACAGGAGGAAAAAAATAAAAAATTAAACTCCTACCCTTTCTACAGGCAGTTTAGAAGAATCTATGTGAGTGGGTTTTTTATTCTTTTCAAAGTAAATTTCAGAAAATAAAAAGTTTTACTGCTGTGTCTAAAACTTGGAATGTTTCTTTTCAGTTTAAGTTTACATCTTGCATCTCTGGTTAGTTTGAAAATCCCTGTGAGCTAGTGCAGGCATACGGAGAGCCTAATAGACCTTCCTTGTGCATTGCAGATGAAAGGCATGTGCCTGTGGCATGGGACAGTAGTGAAACAATCTCTGTCATGTTGTGTCATTTCTGTGGAATAAGCATAGGTGCATGATGCTTCCACATATTTGCAGTTTAACAATTAATTTTAAATTATAAGTGCTATTTAGTAATGGTAACCATGAAACAGTGTACAGTTAAAGGATAATATCCTCAGATGGTCTGTAATCTCATGTTTACAAAGACATACTTATAAGCTAAAGGGGACAGCATCTTTACGCTCCTGCGGAACGGAGTCTTATGGCTCAGTTAAGGGAAAATTCTTTTGTGTGTGACCAGAGGATCTCAAAAAATGCAAATCAGTACATTCTTCTAGTCCTTCCAAAGTGCAGTGTAAAAACAGAAGTGAGAGCCAGATGGGAGCACATTCAAGCTTTTGAGGCCAATGGGAGCTGTGTCCTTTGGTTCCAAAAAGTTGTTTGAAAGCTTTTAGGAGCAAGATGTTTTGTGCTCCATCTTTACCTTGTCTGACTTTTTTTTTTTTTTTATTGACTGTCTGAACACAGATGTGGAATTTATTATAATGCTTGTGTCAGAAGAATTTCTCTTTGGAGGCTTCCGAAATATATTTTAATTTGTGTAGGAAAGCCAGGCGTACCCTGGGTGGAATTTCTGTTCTTGAAGAAATACAGAAAATTCCTGTTTGAGTGGTGAGAAATAACCATCTAAAGAAAACTCTGCCTTGCTGTTCTCTGAAGTGGTTTGACCACAGTGATGGATGCTGGTCCTTGGTTTCCCATTGCACCTGCATCACTTCTTCATGTCTGACCCTCCCTCCCTGTCCCTCATCTGTAAAAGAGAAAAATTATTTTTTCCTTACCAGTGTGGTTTGGTGTGTGTGTACACAGTGCCTTGAGCATAAGGACATCCTCATTAACATCAAAGGCACTTTCAGCTCACTTAAAAATAATAAAGTAGATGTGTTGTAAACTATCCTAAGTCAAGAATGTTAATTATGCTTGGTTGTGATTTTTCTTTTTAATGGTCATGGGTACTATTTGGAAAATCACTCTTCCTTACTCATGTTCTTTTTCCTCTTCTTTTTCCCCAGTGCATACTTCTGTAAATACATACAAATAACAGCAGCCTTGAAACTTGCTGTTGAAAGTGTGACAATACATCACACAGTGGTTTTATTTGTTAGAAGGAAGACATGTAGCTTTGTCTAATCAACGTTTTGTGTCAAGAAACTGAATTATGAAAACTAAAGCTTAGTAACTTTCCCCTCACCTACCAGCTCTCCTTCTAAATAATAGTGTAATTTCGGTGAGTGTGTAGCTGATACTGTGCATTGAGGTGTGTGGGCACAGCCCACTGAGCTGTGACAGCTGCTTACTCTTTGCTCAGTAGTCTCCTCAAAGTCACTTAGGCTGTGAAAAGGACTTGAGCTTTACAGCATCGCTTGAATATGTAATAATTGGGCTTTAGATCTCCAGACTATTTTTAGTACTTGATACTTTTACCTGTAGTAGAGGTAAGAACTACTTGTGTTTGTCTCAGTAGAGTTATTAGATAAATGTCTGTTAATCCTGTTTAAGCCACGTGATTTTCTAGAGAGAAGAGTCTCAACACAGGCTATGAATAATTTTTTCCATCCAAGTTCAATAGATGTGCAGTGAACGCACATTTTCTTTAGCTATGACGTGCTGCTCAGAAGGTCTTCTGAGTACCATAAATAAGAAGAGTAGAAGGCAGGACTGATACCTAAATGATCTTTGAAGGCTTTGGCTGGTTTGGTTTTTTTCCTCTTTATTCCATCAGGATTATCTCTAGAAGTTCTGAAGCTTGGTAGAACCATGTTTCCTCAGACATTAGATTTCAGCAATACAGTTTTCTGACAACTGCCAATTGTCATCAGTTGTTCAATTCCATCTTTATTTACTGTCCGTGATCTACTTGGGTTTCCATTAAATGGATAATGTCTATGTGGAATCTTTGCCTCAACCAGAGTTGGACATGGGCAGGTTATCAAGAGCATTAGGTTTGATGTTTCTCCATTGTCAAGGCTAACTCATATAAAATTATATTTGCCAGTGACATGTTTATTAGAGCACATGCACGTTAGAGGAGATGCATTTAATTGTGGTGTCTAAACACTTAAATGTTCAAATGGGAGTGACCAACTTAAGGTTCTTCATTCCCCAGTGGCTCTTTCATGTGTCCTTCCCATTTGGGACTATGGCCTGTGACTGGGTTTGTGCTGGCACAGGGACAGCTGGGTGGCCTGGATTGTTTACTGGGTTGCTGCAATCTGTGTGCATACCTTAGTCCAGCCAGGTGGTATCTCATTAAAATTTCTAAAATTCTTACTTCCCTGGGAATTTCTGGAGCTCCCTTCTCCCATGGTTCTCTGAAGTACTCAGATATGTTGTGGCTCTCAGCCATATACAATTGTGATATTTCAGGTTTAAAGTTGGGTAGCTTTGTCTGTATTAACCTAGGGAGAAATTTTTCACGTGTCCAGTGGTTATGTCCATAAAAAGCTTTCTTTTTTTCTGGAAAAGTTCCTGGAAATGTTAACTCAGAAGATTAGTATCTTGAGTACCTTATCTATGTCTCTAAATTTTCTCTTTAATTTCACGGTGTCTTTAGGGTTGTTGAAATTGACCTTAATTGTACTTTGGAGTGGAAGTTGTGCCTGAGGTGTCTTCTCTTTCACTTGTGTTCCGTGTGTGTTGGCACAGCTGCAGCTGAAGTTTGAGGTTTGGTGCTCTGTGCTGTGTAGTTGGAGGGTGGGGAAAGTGCTCACTCCTGGGGATGTGGTATAAGCATGCAGCAGCCTCAGGAAAACTGGGGAAAGGGACCTGATTACTTAGGAGTGACTCTTTCACATCTATGGTATATCCAGCAGAGCCCTATCAAGGCTGGACTTCAGCTTGGTCTCCAGGAGTGCAGTGACTTCCTAGGAGGAAGGGTGCAGTGCTCTGCTGCAAAAAGCCCTGAGATAGCTCATTGCATTCATTCTTATGTTTGATCCTTTAATTTTCCAGGGGGAAAAGATTGAACAGGAGTTTTAAACTTTGAGGACTTGTCATGGAAGACTCAGAAGGACATCACTTCAGCTCAGTAGAAGAGGAAACAAGATACTGGAAAGAGCTGGCTATGAAATACAAGCAGTGGTAAGGCAGTGGCTTCATCCCTCTAATTTGTTCAATAGGGTGCATAACACTGCGTGTGAAGACATAGATAGCACCATGAAGGGGAATAAATTCAAGGTGGCTCAGCTATCTTGACTGGCAGCAGCAGCAATGCTTCTACATAAAGTACAGCAGCCCAGAGTCCTTGGTGCTTATTTGAGCAGTGAGTCTGTGCTGTTGTGGCACTGCTGGGTTTTGTTCCTGCTGTGATCTGAGTAGGACACTGTGCTGAAATTGTGCCTCTAACTGCAGCCCAGATAAACGTAATTCACTGCAGAACCTTGTTGGGGGTGGATGATCTAGGCCATGGCAGAGAGAGGGATGCTGTGGTTTACTCTTTATATCTCTGTGTGGATCAAGAGTGGTTTGGCACATGGAGGAGGATCCCTGGCTAAGATTAAATACACTTTGCTATATTCCCTTTCGCTCAATAGATTCCTCCAAATGCAGTAAAGGGTGGAAAAAAATCCACACTTTTCAGATGCTGATGTCGGTGAGTCCTTTCATAGGCTAGGTGTTCAGAGCTTCCTGTGCACTAGAGGATTATTTCAATAGAATTGTTTAAGAATATAAGAACATCTGTGCTTCCATCTTTCTTTCTTTTCTCACTTTTTATTGCTAATCAAAAATGGCTTTGTTTATATTTCAAAACAAATAATTTGATTACATAACAGATTAAATATGCAGATAGCAGTGGGCAGTGTATAAGCTAAAGAGACTCCATGTGTTCTCAGACACCTATAGTGTGAAGACAGACTTTGGGCTCTTTCTGTTTATTTGGACTTTTTTTTTGTTTATTAACTTGCTATGGAGTGGCTTGTCATGCTCGATGGAGAAACATTTGCACGTGGTCCTCTTTTCCTGTTGAATATGTATGTTGGAGAAGGGTGTAAAGCCTTCTAAGTTAAAAGGCAGTATTTTTTTTACCTTGAGTGTATCAGTAGAGGTTTTTTTTTTTTTCTTTGCTCATTATGATGAGTTCTATTGCTGGGATTACTCCCTAGTGCTGAGAATACACAGGAAGAATTGCGTGAATTCCAAGAAGGGAGTCGAGAGTATGAAGCTGAACTGGAGACTCAGCTGCAGCAAACAGAGTCCAGGAACAGAGACCTTCTGTCAGAAAACAATCGTCTGCGAATGGAACTGGAGTCAGTTAAGGTAAGAGTGGATGATGCACACAGTATCTCTACATCCCAAGTGCAAAGGTGAATGAGACAGACACGTGCAGATTCACCTTGCCTTGCGGACAGGGACTTTCTGCATTATAAAGAAATTGAACAAAAAATTGCAAACAAAAAAAAAGGAAGTCTTGAAAAATTAAGCAACGCCAGGGTGCTGGATACCTTGGTAGTGTTCCTGAGCCCCCGTTTGCAGGTTGTGACTGTGTCAGGATAGATTTGAGACTGGAGAAAATTGTTTGCAGTAGAGTGGAGAGTAAACATGAACATTAGAGAGCTGCTGTTTCATTCCTTCTTCCATGTACTTAGTGCTTTTCTTCACAGCTTTCTTGCTTTCTGTGTTGTGCAGAACAATCAAAGTAGAAACATTCCAGCTGTGTTCTTGCATTACATAAGAAAACTCAGTAGTTTTAAGCCCTTTTTACTTAGGTGTGTATTTATTGTCTGGTACTCCAGATAAGCTGGGAAGCAGTGGCTGGTGAGTAACACGTAGAATTGAGGCATAAAACATTTTCAGTCCTGGTTTTGTTACTGAATTTATCTGTGTTTCGGTGAAAAAGAATTTGTCCTCTTTACACTTGGTTAACCTTCTGTGAAACTAAGAACTAGCTGAAAAGCTTTAACTTGCATAATTATAAAACATAAAAGATATGAACTTACTGAGATGGAACTTCTTACCAGAGTGACTTAAGAAATAATGAAGCTATCTATGCATCATTTCAGTCTCATTAAAGATGCTGCTAGTACCCTGGGCTGGTTGACAGGTTTAGGAAATACTGGTAAGTTTTCTTAAACCTGAAAAAAATTGTTACTAAAAAATTAAAAGACACTGGTGTGCCTTTTTCAAGTTTGATCATGTTGGTCTTTTAAGTAAAAGTGATGTATAGTCACTCAAGAAACACTACGCTTGCTCAGTATCTGTGGAAGCAGAGATTAGTTTAATTCTACTTCTTCTACGTGGTTGGATGCAATGAGTTAATGAGTATTAACCAATTAATCCAGGTTTGCGATGCCTTTTGTCTAAACTGTTGTCCAAATTACTGTCTGAAGGAAATACTCTTCCATTCCGGGCAGATGTCCTATCCTTCCAGCACCAATTTAGTGATTCCACTCCCCCCTGCTCTTTGGTAGCTTGTTTCTTTGTATTTGTTATGTTGCACTGGTCTTTGTTCTTGTATTAGTGCCTTAGAAATGTTAAATGCTCTGCATGATGTATGCAGTATTGGTCTACTGTTCCATGTAGTCACATAAACCCATGGAAACTGATGGGTTTGGGGAGAAGGCATAAGTTAGACAAAAGTAAAACCTGCAGTTTATTTAATTAAGGAGGGTGTGGACTATTTTCTTTCTCTAGAGCAGTAAGGATGAGAGGATGGCACAATGAACCAGCCAAAGCAGTTAAGAATGAAAATAATGTTTCTTAAAACAACACAGAACCTCAAAAAGTGGAGTGTAAACATATTTTAGAAAGTCTTAAATTATTCTTCACAGTAGATAACTTTATTAAAACATATTCTGCCTGAAACAAACCTTTTAACAATTGGCTATTCATGCAGTCTGAAAACTGCAGTAACAGCCTGCAGTGAAGAAACAGAGACTCTATTGATGGCCAGATCAGCTGATAGTTTATTACAATTGGCTGAAAACAAAGACTCAAACCTTGCAGTTCTGGTCTTTTATCTGAATCAATTCAAGAGCAAAGCATTAAACTCGTGAAGCTATTGAGCAGCAGTGTTAACTGAGCACATCAAGGGTTGGTGTCTGCATCTGGGTCAACACTAGTGAACTGGACAGGCCCACACAGCTTGTGGCTTTGACCTTAGCAGGCTAGTGTGCATGCTTGCTGTCACCTCAGAAACCAGAGTTCACGCTACCTAAAAATAATGGAAATAATGCTGTGGAGGGTTTGTTTAGAGAGTCCTGAAAAGCTAATTGAAAGTAATCTGGCTCTTAGAGTTTGGGGCTCTTAAATTCAGCAAGTAACTGCTTCAGAGATCTGGAATTATAGCAGTCACCACACTAATCAAATAAGAATGTCTTAATTCAGAATGGGTATCTCTTTTCATTCTCCTTGTCTAAGCATTTCATGTGCTAAAATAGCTATCTTCAAATTATCAAATTATGCTAGACTACATGCCATGACTTTTAAATTCCAGTGCATGGATTAGTTTTCAGTGACTTCAAGTGTGTTGTTCTTAAATTCTGGATGGAGAAAGCACTTCAGGAATGCTACTTATACTTCAACCTTAGAGTTTAAAAAAAGTCTCTGGCATGTTGAAGTGATCCAATAGCAAGGTGGTGGAGTGTATTGCAGTAGATGGTGCTGTGAAGCTTTCCCTGTCACATGATGTGGAGCTAACTCCACATGTAGCAGCAATAGAAGAAGAGAGATCTTTAATGGAGAAGCTAAACCTTTCTCCCCTCCTGTGCCTCTCTTAAATGTACCCTCATGTACATGCTGTAAAGGGAGACAGACTTTTTTTTAGGTTCACATCTGAAGTATGTTGCATAACTGCACCTGAAATGTTTTGTGATCTCTGAACCTGCTTTGGTCTAATAAAACCTCGGGGCCGTGAAGAATCCTGCTGGTTCCACAGCAGTATGTAAGTGTTGCACTTGGACTTATTTTTTGTGTGTGTGTTATTTAGTCACCTAAGTACTGCTTGACTTCTTACTGGAGTTGAAAATAAGTGGCTTCTCTTGCGTTCTGCTTTGTGTGTTGCTAAAGCTCTTGGAGCTCAGAGATTATGTTGAGTCTGGCTGTCTGGGAGAGCAAGGAGTGGCTTTGTGCTATGGAAGTTGGGAACTGCCCCCCCTGCACTGTTGTTTGATAAGGAGTGACGAGAAGAGCTCTTGTCTGCCAGCTGCCCAAAAGTATGTGAGCAATTGGCTGTGTTGGCATTTTATCATATGTACGGTGATGTTTATCAAAACCCCAAACTTCACTTCATCTGCTTCTACCTTTAAAGGCGCTCAGACAATGCCACAAAAAGAAAATGTACATAGCTAAGTCCCTGATATGCAGTTTGATTTGCCTTTGATTAGGAAAAGATTGAAATGCAGCATTCAGAAGGATACAGGCAAATCTCTGCTCTGGAAGATGACTTGGCACAGACGAAAGCGATTAAAGATCAACTTCAGAAATACATTCGAGAACTTGAGCAAGCAAATGATGACTTGGAAAGAGCAAAAAGGTGACCTGTCCTCTATATTTTTTTTCTTTTTCCACCTCACATCTGTCCTCTGAACACAGTGTCATTGAGCCATTTGTGATGCTGTGCTCATTAGCACTGCCCTTCTGAACTAATCACTTAGGTGGTGATTGTGGTGAGGTGGTTTGTGGCAGATAGTATATGAAATAATTTTTTTTTCCATCCTGCTCCTCCCAATGCACATTTTTGTGCCTTATAAACTAAAATAAAAAATAATAAAGCAAACCAAACAAAATGCAATATTATCCCTTTCCTTGTGAGAGAGGGAGTTCCTCTATGTATTTGAATGTTCTGTTAGTGACATCTTGTGCACTCTTTTTCAGAGCTACTATAATGTCTCTGGAGGACTTTGAACAGCGTTTAAACCAGGCTATTGAAAGAAATGCTTTTCTGGAGAGCGAGCTGGATGAGAAGGAAAACCTTCTGGAGTCTGTACAGCGCCTGAAAGATGAAGCTAGAGGTTAGACAGAAATTACTTTTATCTTTCCCTTTCTTCCTTCCTGGTATGAAGCTGTTCAGTCCTCTCCGTATGTCTTAGAGCTTGACTTCCAAGTTTGCATCTTTTAAATCTGCTATCTGAAATGTAGAAGCAAATGATGTTCCCCCCAGTCTTGGAACTCCTCAGCTTGTTCTAGAGAAGCTCACAGAAGGAAAAAATCTGTTCCAGTCTTCTAATCTGTGGTGCTGCTTCAGTGCCTTAAAGGGTTAAGAGGAGTCAGTCCAGCTGGGCATGTGCTGGTCTGGCTTCCTGTTAGCATGAGGGTCAGCTTTAATAACCATTAACCTTATTGTTTCCTCCCCAGTGAAAAGTGGAGTCAATGAAGCACTAATGGGGCAGTAAAACAGGAGGGCTGTGACTGACTTCTAGTTCTTGAATAACCTGGTGTGTTAGCTTCTTGATACCCCTCAATAACTCTGGGTGAGAAAAGAGAGATGATGGAGCTGGAAAAATGCCTTCTGTTTTCAGATTCTGTGCCCTTGAGGGGCTTCCCAAGCTGTGGGACAGAAGTGCTCTGTCCCTTGGCTGGATAATGGTGTGGCTTCCACCACATGATTTCCTTCATGTGGAAACCAGGGTAGAAGAGAAAAAGTACAATAGATAGGATCTCAACCTGGCAAAGAGTTGGAATGTAGCCAAGGTGTGCCAAGTTGCCTCAGTCTTGATGTGCCTCTGCTTGCCTGCCTGTAACATTTGGAAAGGAGTTAATTCCCTGATTCAAAAGGAGCCTTTATGAAAAAGGTATGAAAATTAAAGTCAGATAATTGCAACTGAACTAACAGTACAAAAATGCCTTGAGCCACAATACTAGAAAAGTGTTTAGTAATCTTCCAGCTTCTGAATATGTGCCTGGAGTAGTCTTTACAAGGATAAGTGACTTGATTTCACTTTTACAAGGGGAACAATGTTTGAGCAAAACAAACTTTTTGACCTGTTTTTATCTTGGTGGATACATACTCCAAAGGTTTGCTTTGTGTTGTTTCCTTCATAGATCTACGGCAAGAGCTTGCAGTGCAGCAGAAACAGGAGAAACCCAAAACACCGATGCAAACTACCATGGAAACAGAAAGAACAGACACTGCAGTTCAAGCATCCTTATCTGTGCCTTCAACTCCCTCGGTGCACCGGGCGCCCAACATCAACATACACACTCCTGCAACGTTTAGGAGAGGTGACTGATAGAGAAACAACACAGAAATACTATTTGATGCTCTTGTTTTCACTATAGTTTCTGGCTAAAGAAGGAACAAGAAGAAGAGGACCAGAGTTGAGGTTTTCAGTTGAACACACCCAAATCCAGCCACCATGATCTCAGTATTCACAGACGGTGATTTTTGGGATTTATTCATAGACCATTTGTTTCCATTTGATTTGAACTGTCCAGTAATAATAATTGTGAGGCACAAGAAGAGCTGTTGGGAATATAGTATTAGTTTGCAACTGTCCCAGAGATGTTGGGCTAAATTAGGGGAGGTATTTTAAAAACCTCAGTGTGGACTTCAAGGTCACACTATTGTTCTTTGAGTTGGCTTCTCTGTGAGAGTGGGTGCTCTTTGAGAGGGACTTTATTTTTACTCTGGAACAGCAGGACCCTGACAAGTTATCCTAGTTTCTGTACTAAATGACTATATTTCTGTTTTCATGTCAATAATATCAGTTACTTGTTTTTTTGTGAGCACTGATTATTTCAGTATTTCAAACCTCTAACTCTCCCATCTTCTTTGTTCTTAAAGCCAGAAATTTGTGTAGCTGTGTTCATATGTATGCATAAATGCAGGGAATTTTACTGTGACATTCTGATGATTTGAAATTGTATCTTTGAGCACTAACAAAGTTTGATTGTGGGCTTCAGTGTGCTTAATCTAAATTACGTGTTTTATGTGGAGGAATTAATGCTTCTGTAAAAGTGAGAGGATTTGGAGATTGGTAGTAAAAGGAGACGTGATAATGCTCTCTGAGGACACAACCTTCTGGTCCCACTGCAGCAATACAGATGCAGAGTAGGCTGGTAGAACAAATCTCTAGAAACCTAAACTAGAGACTTGAGCTTAGGACAGTGTAACTTGAGCTGTCGGAGACAGTGGTTTATATTCCTAATGGATATGGGAGATGTGGAGGTGAGATACAAAAAGGTGAAGGTATTAATATTTCCTCTGCTCTGTATGTCAGGCTGTTTTCTGACTTCTACTTTCAAAGCGTTTTGTGGTTTTTGTTTTGTTTTTATGAGTGATATATCTTCCTTCAATCTGCCCTATAGGTCTTGAGGACAGTTACGGTGCAACCCCTCTCACACCTGCTGCAAGAATATCTGCACTTAACATCGTGGGAGACTTGCTGAGAAAAGTGGGGGTGAGTGATTACCTGCTGGTCAATGCTCTTGGAAAGGTAGAGCTGTCTGTAACTGCAGCCAGCACTATTTGTGCTGCTGCTCAGGAAGGAGTATCTTTCCTCCAGGTCAACTAAGCATAGCCTTGAAATTTGGTCTGGACTTGGTATGTTTCAGATGAATGCCCAAATCAAGATGGACCATCTCTGCTTTTCTAAGATCTTATCCACATGGGGATAAGAACTCCCTCTACAAATTTCTGAAAGCTCATGTGCAGAAAGAATAAATTGGCCTGAGTAAATTTAGGAGAGATCTGCTCCTATGAATGGTGGAGAAGAAAGCAGGCTGGTGCCTGGTCTTCAGAGGGTTTTAGTGAAGTTTGCCTTAAGAGTCTAGTGGTCTTCTGAGCAAGACCTAATGTCATGTTAAGCTTTAGCTTGACGTTTAAGGTAGCGCTGATACTGGAAAAGTTATTCCATTACTTTCTTCTCTTTTCTGCCTTATACCCTAGTGCTGTGTTGGCACGTGCATTTGCATGACTTGTTGATGAGTTGTGCTGCAGAACTGATACAGCTGAAGAGTAATCCAGGAGAAAAGGTGGAGTGATCTAGGATGGGAGCATGTGGGTAGAGAATAGGGTACCTATGGCTCAGTTCCCTTAGGTGAACCACCTAGTACATACAACCTAATATGTGTCTAGGGAAGCAGACAACTCAAATGAACATTTAGTAATCTAAAAAGTGGTGCCTGTAAGAAAGACTTCAAAATCTCCCTAAGGAACGTGAAGATTTTGTGTTCCTGCTGATGAACACCATGAACTCCTTAACCTCCCCTACAAACCAGAGATTCAGCTTTAAAGAGATAACTGACTTCACGTCTTCAGAAATGCAGAACTCATGTGGCACTGGGATCTAACCAATTCCTCTACTAGACAACTCATTCTAAAAGGAATAAAAAAAACCCCAAAACACTCAATGCCATTTTGGTTGGTCATGATGCCCTCTTGTGAAAGAGAGAGGTGATATCTGACGCTTGCTTTATACGTGTTTGCATTAGGCTTTGGAGTCCAAACTTGCATCTTGCCGAAACTTTGTGTATGACCAGTCTCCAAACAGAACGACGGTGTCCATGTACATGAACAGAGATGTCCTTGAAACACGTCTCAGTCCTCATCAGCCTCTGTGTGATACAGGGTGAGTGCCATTCTCTGTTGTTGTGTCTTAGTGAGAACTGTTGGTGTTAGAACTTGGTGACTGATACCGTTCTCTTTAATATTAAATCTTTGTTTTGGTGAGGATAGATTTGTTTTCAAAAGATACGAAATTTAGTTTTTTCAGGATTGTGATTTGAATGTTTCAGCTCAGTTTAAAATTTGAAATCACAAGCTGCTGAAATTCAAAGACTAGCTGGAATCAAGTTTTGCTTTGAATTTGTGGTTTTCAAATGTGATATATGTATTGTATTATAAACCTGGTGTTTATAGGGGACGAAGTACAATAGAGGAGCTCTTGCTTATTGGCTCAATTTGTTTTATGCTTTATGTTCGTGTATAAGAAGTGATGTCTCAGGAACATTATAGCATCTCATCACAGTTAAGATTATCATTTATGGGGAGAACTGGAAAAAAGGCAAATAATGGGCTCACTCAATCAGAATGCTTTATGGTTGTGCAGACGTGTTTCCAGGGAGCAGCTGACAGGAAGTTACTTGACATGTGCCTGAACACTTTAATTAGTTCTATGTTTTTAAACTAATGAAGAAAAATCAGCAAGGTTGTAATAACTTGCAGTTTTAAGCAAATTGCTTAAACCCTGCTGATCCTGTATTGTACATCATTTAGATTATCTGCAAATTAAGTGCCTATAGTAAAGTTTGTTCCAGACTTATTTATTCAGCTAGACCTTTACGCTGGGAATACTTGTTTGTCCTGTTACCCAGTGACTAGAGTTGTTGTGTGGAAGGAGTGCTCTATGTTGTACTTGCTATCCCAGCCTGGGGAGAAACCTCATGAAAGCTCCTACAAGAAAGCCTTAAGTGCCGTACATTTATGTATTCGCACAGCTGATTATACATCTACTGCTGTAATGCTAGGACTGAAATTCCAACACCTGTAAAAGATAGCTTCTCACTACTTGGAGGGAAATGGAGCCCTGTGTTACAGTGGAAACTCAGCTGAGTTAAGTAATGGGTTCACTTAGTGCTCAGAGTGATATTCTTTTATCTGTTGATTTTTTTTAATTTTTTTTTTTCAAGCTGAGTGGTGTACTCTGGAAGTGAACAGTTTCTCTGAAGATAGTGCATTTCTTGATCAGTTTTACCAACTTCTGTTTTGTATTTGCAGGTTAGTCAAACGCCTGGAGTTTGGAACACGGCCTTCAAATATTCCAGGACCAATGAGCCATCCCTCACAAAGTGTTGTCAAGATGCTGCTATGAAAAGCATGGCTGGCTTTGGAAAAAGAAAAAAAAAAAGTTTTAAACTTCAGTTTTAAAGAGAATATCAATGAGCAGTCAGGCAGGAGACTCAATGTAGGTGAGAACTGAACAAGAAGCTGCAATTGGCAGAGGCCTCCTGTGGCCTTGCCCAGACTGGCCTTGTCTGTGGCTAGTATGATAAAGCAATGCTGCCTAGCAGTGCAGGACTTAGAATTGCTTCCTACAGCAGTTGCTGTAAATAGCTCCTTGAAAGTTGTTTGTTTTGACACTGCCAGTCAAAGCTATTGTCCCTCTACCTTCAACAGAGCCAATATTCCCTATGCAGCTCCTCGGGCTTTGGGTTTTGGTGTTAATACAGCAACATGGTGTTCTGCCTTAAATTCTGATTGTGCTGGTGTTCTGTCATGGGTGTTGTGTGCTGCAGCTGCCTGAATTAGAGGAGTGTTTTTATGTGGAGAAAGGTTCATTTCTGCAAGGAAGCTGCTGAGCTTTTTGTGGCATCTTTGCTGGTCGGATTTTTGCTACACCTGAATGCACCTCTGTAAGGTGTTTTTGTAAGCAATGATTTGCCATTAAAAACAGGTCAAGGTTAAAGGTGAGAAATGCCCGGTGCTTAGAGTTCTCAGGAGATCCCAAAGCTGACAACAAGGAAGGACACTTTGGACTGGCTTAGCATATAGACATCTTTTTTTGCCATGTGTGGCCCATAAAGCCTGGCAGTTACAGGAAGCAAGAAGAACCTGATTTAAATTCCTAGTTCTAACATCATAATAGGTGGGTTTTACTGCTTTCCAAATCTCCCTTTATTAATGTGCCTTGGTTATTAGTGATATTTTCTTATTTTATTTTTAGTATAACGTACGCTTTTAGCTGTTGCTACTTTAGAAGTGGGTTTTTAACCTGAAAAGTCCTTTATGCTAGACAAGTGTATATGAGTAGAGAATTATTTTTAAATCTGTTTTTTCCCCTGTAGAATATTAATGCATTTTGGTTTGTTTTTTAAATGGAGTAGGTTCACTCACAATAGTAATGTATCTTATGGAAGCCTGTACTTGCAAAAATAATCATGACTAAAGAATTTTTATGGGTTTAAGTGGGGGGTGGGGTAGGGAGAGCTTACTTGACAAAAGAATGCATAAATGGCTTTGGTTTGGGTTTTTTGGGGGGGATTTTGTTGTTTGTGCTTTGTCTTCTGAAAATGCTGTGAAAACAGCCACTAATGTATCTTTTTCTCTGGAATAGGAAATAACCACAGATCATTCCCATTATTCAGGCCATCTACAAGGTTGGCTTAACTGGGGAGCAGAATAAAGCTTATTTTGAATACGAGCTGTTGATTCATTTTGAGTTTTATTCCGAGTTGTCACTGTGGTTTATGTGGCGATGCTTGCTACCAGTTTCTCATCTGTTTCTGATAATGAAGCTGAAAGAGACATTGTGTTGCTGAATCATATGCAAAGATTTTCCTACATGTCTTCTCATGGTTTCCTACCCTAAGGAATATAAGTACCGCCATAGCTAAAAATGCCTCTTGGATTTACAGTGCTTAGTATTGACATTGTTCTCTCTTGAAATCTTGAATTCTGGCAGTTTCAACATGATTTTTGTCCTCTCCTCTCACACAGGGACTGGCATTCTTTTCTTACCCATTGAGGGGCAGAAGTGTGCAGGCTACTTTGTGCTGACACATGGACTGAGGTTCAGTGGGCTGTGTAGCCTGGAGGGATCAGTCAAGACAAGTTCCATTTTCCTTATCTTGCCAGAATTTGCCTGCTTGGTGAGCAAGTTGGCTTGCAGTCAGATTGAGACACAGCATTGAGATAAGGTAAAAAATTGGAAAGTCATGGCCGTGCTAGTATTATATGTTTTGCAGAGATATTATTGTGACTACAGATATAATCAGACAAACTAAGGATGAATATGCTATTGAAAATTGTCAAATTAATTTAGTCCAGAACAGTCATCTCCGTAATGGTACGGAGAGGAACTTTTTTTGGCCACTGTTGCAGAAAGATCCTTTCTGTGGTATTACTAAAGATGCTGGCTCCCTATTTTGTCACAAGCTTTGCTGAATAGGGTCTGGAACCTGAGTTTCTCAAGTGACAGCACAGTGCTGTAACTATCAGACCAACCTCTACCATCATGCTTGTGAATTTTCTAGATTAGTCCCTTTTAGAAGGGCTCTGTGTTCAGTTTGCTGGTTCCGCTCCGAGCATTGGTGCATAAGACCATTCTATATGAAGTCTGACTTCTTCCTTGGTCTCTTTGTTCTCACACATGCCAGCGCTCAAGCTCTGTGTTAAACAGCCAGCTCTTTGAGCATGTTTACAGAGCTGGGCTGTGTGGCTGATCAAGCAATGAAAAGGTCTTTCCAATAGCTCCGAACCTCCCTTCTCTGCAGCTTGTCATCTTAATTGCTCCAAATGTATTCTTATTTAAATTCTTCCTTTACTCTTTCGTGAGCAGAGAGAATTGTTTGGACTCTGATTCTGATGGCTAAATGGTGCCTCATCTGAATCTACAGTTCATCATCTTCTTGCCTTCTGGAACAACACTTAGCTTTAGAAGATGATTGCATTAGCTGTCAAGATGGATGTTTTTGCTCTCCCAGTAGGTGTGCAATCTGAGACACCCAGTAAGTTCCCTACCCGATTTAGAGTAACTCTACACCAGGCTTCTTGTGTGTGGCCCACTACTGCCCCAGTGTGACCACAAAGCTAGCTGCTATCTGAAAGTACTACAGCTGTGTGGATTTGTGGGAAGTCCTGTCGGTTCCCCAGAGTGAGCTGAGATCCTGTTGGAGTGCTCCAAAAAAATAAAAGCTAACTGCGTGCTAATCCCTTAATGCAAAATAGCTTGGCTTGGATCACTGCATTCAGTGTGGGCTGCTGTTTCTAATTGTTTTCAGCCCAGTTTAGAGGCTTTAGTTGGAAATATCCCTGCGCATACAGACTTCAGGGGTGGGTTGAGTTGCCCAAAAAGAGACGCTTAGGGCCCTGCCTGCTTTCCAGCTGCTTGACCAAATGCTGTGGGTCTCCTGAGGTCCTGTGTTATGTCAGTCAGCCCTCGGACACATCCTAGTTAGCACTGTGTGTCAATGAGCTAGCCAAACCTGTCCCAAGTACGTCTTGTCAGTACTTGATACAGTACAGTATATACTTTTTTTATTCCTTCAAAAGCAATTGCTTGGGACAAAATCAGATTATAGATAACCTTTTCTAAAAACTATTTGAGTTATAAAGAAGCTCTATTGCATCCCCCATTCCGGTCAAGCATGCTGTATTGCACCCAAGTGACACCTGTAGACAAGAATGCTGGAGTAGTTTTTATAGCCTTTTATTGGTGTGTAAGCACATCCATGGTGCATATAAAACTGTAACAGTTGACTTAATTTGAACAAATGATACTTTATTTTTCAGTAAGTGATTAAAAAGGCACTTCCACCTTGTGAATGGTGCATCAGGGGTGCAGTAACCAGGAAAAAACCCTATGTTAATCGAATACTCAAGACAAAATGAAAGTTTAAGAAAAGATTACCTGACCAATGCCTTTTTATTTTTTTTTCCCCAGTCTCACAAATCCTGTGTAAACTATAGTTCACTGGGACTTAAATCATCTGAGCTACTAGAACCCACTTTCTGGAAGATTCTCAAAGTAAATTACTCTGAGCATTAAAAACCTCCACTTTTTCCAATACATTCATGGTAAAATAAGATTTGGAGTACTCTCTACATTAGAAACAGGGCAGTTGTGCTTTTATCATTGTCAGAGGAGTGGGTGTATGTGACCTTGACACTAAGAGTAGACTTATACAGTGCTAAATATCGTCCTCACTCCCCTTGCTGCAGTGCAATTTAAGCGTGTTTAGTCACTGGCTTTTGTTCCATTGAAATCTCCGTCTCTTGCATCCATTTCTTCATCAGCTCCATCTGTTGCATTCTCAATTACTCTTCTGCCTCCAGATCTACGGGGTGGCGCAAAAGATGCTGGCTCATTTCCCCTCCTGCAGTAAGAGAAAAAAAAATAATAAAAAAAATCACATATTAGGTCATTTGAAGTCCTTGCAGAAGTGCTTGTGGGGCTGATGTTTTTAAATGCAGAACAGCCAAGAGCTGTGGGGCTCTAATACAACTTTCTGTTCTGTAGCATATAAAAGAAATTTGTGGACATATTGAGACTCCCGGTTCTTTGGAACTGGGATGGGATTCCTGTTCTTGTGCTTAAAGTTCTCCTCTAAATAGTCTCATCTGCCCCAGTCCCCCCCCTACTCTTCCCTTCATTTCACTGTTTCCCCCTATGGGGACTACATCTGCTTGTGCTGGGAAGGAATGGGAAAGGGAGCTGCTTGTACCCACAACAGCAGCAGTGTGTCCTTCCTCTCCCTTTAGAAGAGCAAGGGGAGAGAGTGTGCTGGATTTATGACCTGCAGTGTATATAAACCCACCAGTTACTGAAGGCCCATGAGACCTGGCACTGGACCAGCACTGCAGATGTCAGCAGGAGTTTTTGAGTCTCCACACAGTCCCCTCTCTGCAAAGGCTGTGGTGGTCAGAGCTTTGACATGTTTGGCACTCTAGGTTGTAAGTAGCTCCAGTCTCTTTCACAGTGGAGAGAAGCCATCACTGCTTTGAAACTGTGTTGTAACTCAGGTGCTGACATTTAACAGTGCAAGTGTCTTGTAGAAGAGCTTACATAAAATGCTTTTCCCCATCTTTACCCCCTTTTCCTCTCCCATTTCCCTCCCTTCCCCATATATTTCATAGCCACAGCCCAAGGCAGGGACACTTTGGTCCTCAAGGTTAATTTTTTTTGGGAGGTGTGAGCAAGTGAGATAGAAGATGGGTTTGTCTCTTCTTGGCCTCCATTGTTACTGGGCTACAAAACACTTAAGTTTTGTAACATGGCCTCTCACTTGCCCCTCATTGAGCAAACCTTTGTAAAGGCTTGAGACTATAAACATGAGCAATAAAATACATTCATGATCACTGAATGTTGTGCCAAAATTACTAATTTGGTGTTAAATACATCTGACTGCACTTTTGGGTACAGCAATCATGCATAAATATTTAAAGGCTTGTCTTGTCCTTGCAAAAGACTAAGCCAGTGGTTGTCCTTTCTGAAGCAGCTATTTAAGTCCCAAGTTCAATCTTCTATACAAGGGAAGCAGGTAGGAATATTGGCTGGACTAACTTATTTCAGAGGTAGAAATATGTGTTTCAAAGGTGGAAATGTGACATGCAGTCTGTTTTCCACAATTCTGTCTTTAAACTTCATTGTGAGCAAACAATTAGCTGGACAATAAAGCTTCATAATAAAGATCTGCTGTTAGTTAACCTTAGTTGTTCTGATGCTGAAGGCAAGTCTTGAACACAGGGGTATGCTGGCATATGCTTAATAGAGTCTAACAGCAGTGTATGGTATTTTATGACAGCAGATATTTGCTGCTACTGTTTAACAAGAAAATTCTAGTTAGGTCAGGAAAGTCATTAACTCCTGTCAATACAGGAAGAGCTATACTCCTTTGGACTCCTGCTATCTGGACTCAATTACTCGTGAGTCATTTTTAAGATAACTGAATGCTGCAGTAATTCACTGAAGTGCTCTAAGTAGAACATGGGACTGGTGGGGAGTAACAGCAAGAGTCTAACCAAATTCAGCTGTAAAGTGAACTCCCTATCACACTCTAACCAGTTATTAACATAAACTGTTGCAGTATGCATAAACTTAATACTTCTTTTAACCGGTATTGGCCCTGGGGATAAACACTTTTTGTTTATATCTGTTCCTCCTAAACAGGTTAATGGTTTTGATAATACTTATGTGGTTATTCGCATTAGTTCCTTTAGAATAATGAGTATAGTTGAGACAAGCCTTAAGCATTAGTGTTTGCTTAGCGTCTCTGTATTTAATCTACCTTTGAACAAGTGCTACTGGAGTAGTGCTTCAGTCTGGCTAGAAGTATTAGGCTGACTAAAAGGCACATGAAAGGACAAGACATCTTTAAATATTTGTGTATTCACAGCCAAATCCAGCATATGTAAAATAGAAGATATACAAATATTACAAGGCAGTAGCTCTTTAATTTTTGCAACAGCAGGTATTATTCCTATCTCCAGAGAATGTGATAAAGTATAACATAATGCTGTGCTAGGTTACAGTGTGAATATTAATTCCCGTGTCCGTGCTTTATCTTTTAATAACAGTAGACAAGCAATGTAATATCTACAAAATGGCTGTAAAAGCCTAAGTAATAGCTCTTTATAAGCAATACAGGCACAGAGTGCGATGTAACAAAAGGCAAGATTTTCTTTTGCCTGTGATTGTGTGGTGCAAGTGTGATAAACCACATGCAAGTAGATCTTCCCAAATCTCAGGTGAGTTAGATGGGATCTTACCTTACAGTCAGCACGACAATATACATAAGAAATACTGTGAATTTCTAATGACATGCCATGACACTTCATATTCATTAGTCCTTTTAATTAATTTTGCTAATCAACAGTGTATTTGATCTGAAAAAATTTAATCTTTGTGGCTGTGCACAAAGATGAGGTGCAAAAAAGGCAATTTTCATGCAAAAAAAAAAAAACTCAGAGTACTTTATTAGGTACTCTGTTGGTAGAGCTTGTGAGAATGCAACATTGGTAAGTCTACGTCAGTACATAACCTGCTTGTAAGAAAGATGTATCACTGATGACCAGCTGATGGTAGCTAGATTATTGTAATATTTGTCTCTTTTGATATAACAGATTAATGCCAAGATATCCAAGCCTTCACAGTTTGCAGAAACCTCACATAATTTTAACTTGGGCCAAAGAAAATGGAAATTTGTGCAACACAAGCTAGCTGCAAAGTTGAAGGCATGGTACCTGCTTAGTCATGCGAAGGTTCCTGTGTCCCTCTGAAACAGAGATAAAGAGTCCCGGGCAGTTATACTAAGTACATGGTCATGATCAGAGGTAGGTAGATTACTTTTAAATAATTAAACAAGGTACATTACAGCCAATTACATTACATTTAGATAAAACAAAAATGACCCTTATGCTATTCTATGTGAAAAGGGCTGGACACAACCACTCCTTTGTAAGGTAGCCAGCCACCCAAGATGGGGCTAATGGAAAAGGCTATCACTTCCTCAACTCTTCACTTTGAAGTAAATCCACATCTGAAGGTTCCTGCATGTTACTGTTAACACACTGGCAAACTGCTTCAAGAACACAATTAGGCAGGTGCTTTACTTTAACTTGAAATGCTGTTGGGCATAGGTAGAAAGCAAAGGTTTATGGTGTGGTAACGCAGATAGAGCAATTTCCTTATAATTCAAGTCAGCCTTATTATTTCAGTGAGCTGGTGTTTTCAAGCCCAGTGAGTGCAGGAGAACTCTGGTAAGTAGCTGATTGGTCACAGCTTCGTCTTTTCCCCAGTCAGTTTTAACAAGAAAATGCAAAGGGACATTTTGATCTTTTCCTTCATCTGATGATGCTGAATCCCTTTTTCGTGAAGTCCAAAGAGACTATTGGATAAGAGTCATATAATGTGCTTTGTCTTTTTCACCTGTGATGTTGTCTAAGACTGTTTACAGTCTTTGTGTGCGAGTTGTGCATGTGTGAAAGTATGAAAAGCACAAGCATTTCTACCCTTTTGTGACTGCTTCTATACAAATAGATACAGCCATTATAGAAGGGGTGTTTTCAAAAGCAACCAAGCCTAATTCTGTTCCTATTTAAGCCAACAGGAGTTTTGTTTAGAAAAAATGTAAGGCCTGTGCCACGTTGTCACAGCTGTTCATCTCACAGCTGGAATCCTAAGACTGCTGCAGTCTATGAAACGCGCTTCACTTTCTGCATTTGGCCTTTTGTTGTATCTCCCAAGCTAATACAAGGAGTAACTTTGCAGCATTGTCAGTGTCTGTGCTCTGCTTGAACTTGTGGGTTTTTATTTTTTTTTTGACTTCTCTAGTTCAGTTCCAAATTTCACAGCTGTCAATGGGAGGGAACGGCTATCCCAGACAAGGGCACTCTACCTCAGCTTGCTCTTCAGTGCTGCAACCTCACGGCCCAGAGCTTCGTTGCTCTCAGTAGCCTCATCCAGCTCTCTCTGCAGCTTCCTGCGGTTTGCGTTGATACGCTGAGACTCTTCCTCAGCCTCCTCCAGCTGCCTTTTCAGTTGCTTGAGTCGTGTGTTGCCCTTCTCGGCCTAAAGGGAAATTTTAGAGTAATACTTTAATTCAAAACAAATCTAATAACTTTACATTCCTCATTTTAATTTTGTACTTCTCTTGAGAGTTTTGCTGAAACGTGGCCTGAATCAAAGGTAGAAGCTTAAAATCTAAAGAGTGTAAAAAAACCTTTGCTTTGTGTGAATTAATTTTGCTGATAGATACTGTACTGAGACACTACAGTATTTCTTTTGCTGCACAGTCCTGCTTCTGTTTTCTGGCTTGTTGGTGTGCATTAGGTAAAGCTAAAATTTTAAAACAAAACGTGTTGATCATCTCCATGCATATACCAGTAAGGATGTTGTGCACTGTCATAAATAACACTGTTATTTATGACTGTTGCAGCTGGCTGATTGACAAGGACTAGTGCTTTTCAACTTGAACCAACATGGAAGAACAATTACATTGTCCCATCTTTTAGCAAAGGGCTGTATAGCTCTCCCAGCATAGAATTCAAGCAGACAGTCTGCTTTCTATAGAAATATTTCATTGAGGCACAACACAGAATCTTCCTTTCTTAGGGTAAAACCTGAAAATCTCTGTGCCCCAGACAAAAACACCATCTGATACCTGATCTTTGTACTGCTCTGCTTGCTTTCTCTCGTCCTCCACCTGCAGCAGTGCGTCCTTCAGCTTCTTGTCCTTCTGGCGCAATGTCTTGGCTGCAGCCTGCTTCTCTCTGCAAATGATAGTGCAACGTTTGGTGGTGTGGAAGGTGTGTAGTCTTCAGCTGCCTCAGGCATGTTGCTCATGAAACTGGCATTTAATGCTAAAGGCCTTACTGAATTTAACAGGTGAATTCTAAGCAAAACTTAAAGGTTGTTCTTCTGAAAAAAACAAGCATGTGTCTTTGCTGTATGACAGAGGCGCTCCAGGAGATCTGTTCTAGAACACAAGGTGTTTTCCTCAAGAAATAATTGTACAGAGGGCATAATGTTATGGCAATTAACCTGGAAGAGTCACTGGACAGTTACTCTATAAGGTAGGGGAGCAGATCCTTGCCTTTGATACCACTAGAACTTTTCAGCATTAAAATGGTTCTTAATCAGAACCTGTAACAATTCTAGTTACTGGCCCAATGTCTAAAAAATGTTGAGGAAGAGACTTTACCAAGCCTTAATGGCACCGAGTGCCTGATGACACAAATCCTGCATGCCTTTTTTTAATTTCTGCCTCATTAACTGGAACAGTAAACGAACAGCGGTCCCCTCTGGGAGACCAGTACCTGGCTTCCTGTTCCAATTGCTCTTCCAGAGAAGCAATTTTGGCCTCCAGAGCAGCAATTGTAGTTTTGAATTTGGACTTCACAGCTCCTTCCATCTCCTGCAGCTTACTCTTCAGCTCTTTGTTCTGCCTCTCTAGCTGCTGACGAGCATTTTCGTTCTTCTGCGCAGCCGAGCGCTCTGTTGCCAGCTCATTGTTCAGCTGCTCTGCCTGCAAGCGTGAGAATGGATGGTGTCAGAAGTGCTGCTTGCTTTCAGGGAAATGACAGGCAGCAATTTGGAGTGGCAATCCTCCAAATATTTACTCAGAACCACAAATAGCTTTTGCTGACATGCAAACAGAAGTGAGCTCTACCTGCTGTACTGCTTTCCTCATGCGATCACCCATTGCCTCTATGTTGCCTTGCTCCTCTTCTAGCTCTTCCTCCAGTTGGGCAATTCTTGCCTCCAGGCGCCGTTTCTCATCCTGAAGGCTTGTCCTGTGAGTTTAAAGTTAATAAGTGTATAGTTATGGGTGTGACCAGTTGAATGTGGCCGAAACTATTATGAACTGCCAATAATGTGTAAAGAAAAGAGAACCAGATATTTCAATGAAACTAGTCATATGTGTGCGTGTTGTGTTGTCAAGATCAGGTGGCTGGCGGGAGAGAAACATAACTTGTCTTGGTGTCCATGCAATGTCCAGCAGTGTGTTTACAGCTAGTGAGTAATCCAGTCTATTCCTACCTTCCAGAAGCAGCACTTGCAAGTTCCTCTGCCATCTCTTCTTTCTCCAGATCCGCTTGTTTGCGAGCTCTCTCTGCAGCAGCCAGATCCTAGGAGAAAAAGAAAAGGCAGCATAGTGAAGAAGTGAGAAAGTAAGTGTTCAGAAAAACAATTATAGCATGATACACAGGACTGCAGATGTTCTAAAATTGGTATAAAATGGGTTGTCTTGTTAACAGAATAATTCTTGTCATATCATGAATCCTTGGGAAGCACAATGAAATACACTTTATCCAGCCTGTCAGCTGGTTTTTATTTTATTGGTTTTAGTCACAAGATTGCCATTTAATACACACAGGAATAATAGCCCTAACAAGACTTCAGGAATTTATAGCTATTGAAAATAATTTGTGGTGGATCATACAGTTCAGTTCCCTTTAAGATTAGTGAACTGTGCCTCTCTCTAAGGTGACTTTTTTTTTCAGCTTTATCTGCTTATGCTCAGACTTTAGTGGAGTGCATGGAGCACATGGAACTTGGAACAAGTGCTTCTTATAGCTTTCCATCCCCGATAAATATATTATTAAATCATTGCAGTTCTGTTTTGCTACTGAAGGTCATGTGTATGTAGTCTGTTTCATACTGCTCCAAGTTTCCCACTTTACCTCTTGAAGCTGGATGAGTTCTGCTTCCAGGCCCTTTGCTTTCTTCTCATTTTCCCTGGCTGTAGCAAATATTTCTTCTCTGGCAGCCCGTGCATCATCCAGCTCTCGTTGGTAGTCCTTCATCTGAGCCTTATTGTAAAAAATAACAGAGATTTATTTTTGTCTGGCTTTATTAAAGTTTCCGAAGAGAGAAATTTGGACAGAATAGAAATCATACACATTTACATAGTTGTAATGCCTGCTTAAATTGTATTTTCTGGAGGGATCAGCTTGCACATATTGGAAAGGTCTGAAATGCTATTCCAAGAGCAGCAATGCTTCTACTTGCACGCTGCAGCTTTTGTAATGCCTATTGTCCTTCTTTCCTCTGAATATTTGAGTACATGTGTAGTCTTAATCTTTCTAATACATCACTTTTTGTTGTTTAGCTGTCAGCACATGACAGAACAGTTGATATGGAGACTTACCGTATATATAAGAAAAGGCTAATTCAGAGACAGCATGATTTCTGAATCGTCTTTTATGCTTTTGAGTCAAATGTCAGAACCAGAATGGAAGCCCTGTAATAGATATTACGCTGTGGTCCTTTCTGTACATGGGAATGTGTTTTCATTCATGTGGGTAAGTCAATAGCAGATGAGTGCTAGCCAGAGAATTTTGGAAGCTCTCTGCAATGATGAAATTTAAGTTTTTTATGATTTGCCATATAAAGTTTTCCATTGTCATTCAAACTGAACATTACAGAACAGATCCCTGAATCTGTAAGCACAGCTAAAACTCCCCCTCTAAACAATCATGTGCATCAGGCATCAAGTTTACAGCTGTCACCAAACTTCCATATTATGGCTGTACAAAAGACAGCAGTGGGGAAAAGTGGATTTGTGGGGTTACATACCTGTAATTTGCGAAGTTGTTTGATGGCTTCTTCCCGACCTTTATTAGCAGAATCAGCTTGGCTTTCTAGATCTTTAACATCAATCTCCAGCTTCTTTTTGGCTGCAGCTGCCAGAGCACGTTGCTTCCTCTCATCTTCCAGTTCTGTTTCATATTCATGGAGCTGATCATTAAAGAAAACAACTTAAGTTTAGGAAATTCCTTGAGCACTCATAAACACTCTGTATGTCTGAATAATGTATACAGCCTCCTATATATGTCTTAATTGGGATTTCCCTGGCAGCTAAAATACATTTCCATTTTGCCCCAAAATTAAAGATTCTTGAAAGGAGTCAACAATTTGTGTTCTATATTCATGGAAATATGTATATTACAAGATGATGACTACAGTAGTTGCCCTTGCTCTCACAACACTACTGTATTTAAATAGGCCATGTCCTGTCTGTTTTAATTTCCAGCGCTTTTATATCTCTTCAGTGTACCTTGGGAAGGCAGATATATTAGAAGCTGTCTTTTTTCACTTGCACTGAGAATATAGGGAAGGTTCTTCTGACTGAGTCAGAAATAGCAATCGATATGTTTTATACTGTATTGGTTGTAGTGTTAACTTGCTGCATCTACTGGCAATTGTGCACCTGCTGCTGAAACAGGAAAAACTGTTATGCAGTTTTGTGCCTTTTTTAGTATAATAATCTACTTTTTTTTTATTTGCCAAGCACAAGTCAATATAATATCTTTCTTCTCATTATAATAAGGTGCTTTTAATAATGGTGCGAGTTAGATATTTACAAAGGCAATAAGGAATAGTACCTGTTTAAGGAGTTGTCTTCTCTTTTCTTCGTTCTGTTCATCTCTGGCTTGTAAATCTCTTTCAAACTGGCCTTTCAGGGCCTGCATATTAACCTCCAACCTGAGTTTGGCATCTTCAGCAGCCTGTAGCTCGTCCTCTAGCTCTTCTAATTGCGTCTTCATCTCTTCTACTTGCTGTTCAAGGGTCCGTTTAGATTTCTCCAATTCATGGACCTTTCAAACAATGAGAATTTAGAAGAATTGTTATAATAAAAATAATTCTAGTTAAACACAGTCTACTTGCAGTATAGGCCACACTTGAAAATAACAGCTGTGGACAATGAATTAACTAATTTGCATGGAAAATAGTAAATTAGAATTTTTTGTACATGTGCAAATCTGTCTTAAAATAACGTGAGATTCTCTTTATCCCAAACTTTCATTTTTAATCTAGTGAAGTATCATACTTGAATTTATTTAGTATTAGAAGTAGTATTATCTGTAATACAAGAAGTGATTGGCAATGCATCAGGGGAAATTTGCTGCAGCTATACAATAAATGTTAGGCTGGTGGCAAAGTCAAATATAACTAATAAAATCAGATTTGCAGAGTTTACAATAATAAACTAGTGCATTATTTAGAATATCTTTAAAGTTTTTTCAGTCTTAGAAATCAATAAGAATCTTCTTCATGATTGAAGTCATGTTAAAAATAAAGATGGCTTACAGTTAGTTCACCAACTCTCTTGAAAGTTTGGGCACAAATAGAATAACCTTTGAATTCTGTATGAAATATCTGATCTTACTGAATGGATTTATGTGCTACAGAGAATTTCCCACACTGAAAACAATGATCTGCTTGTTAGCTGCTATTTTAAGTTATTGTTGTGGAAATTGTTCTAAGCCCCAAACTTACATTCTTGCCAACATCATCTTTGGAGCTAACAAGATCTTCCATTTCAGCTTTCAACATTTTGTTTGTTCTCTCCAGTTCTTCTTTGGCTTCCAAAGCCTCTTCAAGTGCTCGGGCCAATGACAAAGCCTTTGTTTCTTTTTCTCTAGCTTCAGCTTCTGCTCTGTCCCTTTCATCTGCATATTTTGAGGAGATGTTTTTCTCTTCAGCTAGCATCTGTAAAAAAGTAGTGTTAATACCAGAAGTCATTAGTAATAGGGTTTTTCTATTGCAACTGTCTTGTCAGTTGTTAATGTCAGAGAAAAAATTCTGCTTTTTTATAAATATATAAATACAATATTAACCAATGTGTGCGTAATTAAATCTTAGTTTACTTTTTGTCCTTGCTGTATCTTTTACTAAACCAGTGGAGACTGAGTTCCAGAGAAGTTAGGTGATAACACAGCAAGGGAGAATCTTAAATCCATACCTGATCAAACTTCTTCTGTTTCTTCTCCAGATTGGAGACGAGCTGTCGCTGGTTGTCTAAGTCTACCACCAGGTCATCCAGCTCCTGCTGGAGTCTGTTCTTGGTTTTTTCCAGTTTGTCGTAAGAAGCAGCCTTTTCCTCAAACTGTTGTGTGAGACTCTCAATTTCCTTCTGAAGTTTCTTTTTGCCTTCTTCCATAGTTTCTACTGTGGTGGAATATTCCTGTATCTTCTTCTTAGAGTCAGAGAGCTGAAATTTGAATTCAGAGGACAAAGCTTTATAGCAGTGACAACAAAGCTTAGCAGAGAAGATGGCCAGGAGACAGCCAGAAATCTTGTGTAATTTGACCCATGGGAAGATGGTGACCAGTTGCCCATCACCCAGCCTTCAAATAATAAGTCAGACCACAGACCCAGTATGCACATGTCCTAGTGTGCAAGAGTATCTTGGGAACTACCTTGCATTTGTACCTGTTCTAGACATCACACTTTAAAGAAAAGGGAGACTGCTGGCTCCATTGTGGAGCTTCACTCAAGCCATCTGGGCTAACAACACTAGTTCCCTGAAGGCCCATGTGCTGCACCAGGGTAGTTTTACAGATCTGAAACGTTTGGAATTACTGATAAAACTCTCAGTGATGGAGCTAGTGATTTAGCTATGGTACTGATACCTGTATTGTCAGTGTTGAAATATGTCTCTCCAGATTCTGTTTTGCTTCTACTTCTTCATCCAACTGTTCTTGCAAGCTGTTCCTCTCATCCTCTAACTGACGAAGCTTAGTAGACACATTTAGCTTCTGCCGTGTTTCTTCCTGAAGCAGCTCCTACAGTTATCACATCAATTGGCAGCACAGTTATTAGTTTTAGGTCTTTTTATAGTGCATTTTATAAATATTGCAGCTGAGCAATATTTATATTGCTCACTGGATGAAAGTTTACCTGTGTATCTTGTAGCTGAGATCCTAAGGTTGCAACATCTTTGGTCAATTTGATTGTCTTGCTTTCTGCTTCATTGAGCAAACCAGTAACATTTTCAACCTCAACCTATGTGACACAACAGTGAATAAACTCAGTTATTTTGCACAACTTCAAATAATCTTTCTCTAAAGTTTAGTTTGCTCTAGATTGAAATCTTTGAACAGGAACTGAATCTGCTTCTATGCTTCTGGGTCATACGAAGCACCAACTGTGTTTCTAGCTAAACTGGAATTCACAGTTTTGCCATAATTTTTCTTGACAATATGTGGAATTTAAGTCCGGTGGAACTAAATCCTACACACAATCGTACACACAAACTCTGTGTATTAAGATTCCAAAGGTTTAATGCCATTTTTTGTCTAGTTTACCTTAGTATTTTATGACTATATGTCAAAAACTAGTCATATTTGTAAGGCAATAGTAATTTACTCTTTTCAATAAGTTGCAAAGGGGAAATGGGTTTTTTTTGGTGGATTTTCCTTTCTCTTCCCAAGTTTGACAGAAGTTGATAAATATTGATTATATTTTCTTATTTATCTGCTAACTTAAAATAATAAAGAAAAGCTTACTGCTGCTATGGATAAAGTTGAAACAATAAGCTTAATTAGTGTTGCTGGACACTGGGCACCTACCAAAAAACCATTTTGCATTGTCTTTAGTTATTTCTTCTTAGGACACTAAATCATAGATAAGTGAGCATTCTTATTTAGTTGTCATTTTTTCTGAGGACCTTATGTGTATAATAGTGATCTAATCCATTTCCAGAAGCCACATTCCTATCAATGTTCCCCATCACCCAAAAATGAATGAACACAAAGAAAACATGCAGCACATCACTGACCCAGTGGTGGCATTAGAGACTGCAACCTGTACAGAGGGACAGTGGGACTAAAAGCTCTCGCTTCCATGAAACAGAGTGGTTGTAATTGCTTAATTGTGTGATAATTGAGGTATCGGTTCTAGGTAGGAACCCTACAGATTACAAGAATATGAATATTTTAGCTGAAGTTGACAGAGCCAGGACTCCTCTAGATATGTCCTCACAAAACTAAACTTCTCACAGAATCTTAGTGGTTGGAAGGGACCTTTGAGATCATCGAGTCCAACCACATTAAAAAAAAAAACAAAAAACAC
>JAOQGH010000069.1:10252963-10363502 GCA_025769975.1 Gallinago jamesoni | reverse complement strand
TTTCCTTTCAGGTAGTTGTGGAGGGCAATAAGGTCTCCCCTCAGCCTCCTCTTCTCCAAACTAAACATGCCCGGTTCTCTCAGCCTCCCCTCGTAGGACTTGTTCTCCAGACCCCTCACCAGCTTGGTGCCTCTCCTCTGGACACGCTCTCAAGCCCAAGGTGTAACAACAGAAGGTGAAACACCTTCCTACCTGTAACTTATGAACTTTTTCGTTGAGTTCTGTCCGAACACGCTCTCCGTCAGTGTATTTGGACTGTAACTCTTGCAGCTGTACTTCCAGCTTCTTCTTTTTGTGCTCCACATCTTGTTTGGCCTGATTCAGGCTCCTGACTTCATTAGCCAGATCAGCGTTTTCTTTCTCCAGTGTCTGTTTGGTCTTATCCAAGTTTGCTTTAGCCTACAAGCATGAAGTGAAGAAAGATGATGTATAAAAGCAAGCCATGTTATCTAGTGGATAGTTTTCAATAAGATGGATTTCTGTTTACCCGTTTAAATTGTTCCAGCTGCTCTGTTAGCTCTTCCACAGCTTGAGTGTGCTTTTGCCTCATCTCCTGGACTTGGGCTTCATGAGTTCGAGTTTCCTCCTCCAGAGCTCTCTTCAGCACTGTGACCTCCTGTTCACGCTTTGCCCTGGAAGGTAACACAATGAATGAAGCAGTAGCACACAAGAGTGTTCCAGTCACTGGGAAAATAGCACTACTGCACAGTTACTAGACAGTATTGTACTGAACTTGGTGACATTTATTTTTGGCTCATGTGCTACGTCTCCTTACCTGAGCTCTTGCTGGGTGGCTGTGGTATCCAAAGTATCCTCAAGCTCTGTTTTCAGAGCCTCTAGCTCTTCACCTAGGTCTCTCTTCTGTTTTTCTGCTTTGTTTCTTGCTGCTCTCTCAGACTCCAAGTCTTCCTGGAGATCAGAGATGTGAGATTCCAATTCACGGATCTTCTTGAGGGCGTTGTTCTTCTGACTAGTTTCATCTTCAAGCCTGAAAAGACAAAAATTAAAAAAAAAAATATAAAAAGAAAAATTTCACTTTGACAAAATCAGTATACAGAGATTAAAAGTTTATACATTCTGTGCAAGGAAGTACCAAAGAAAGGGGGGAGGGACTGATGCAAAGAGGATCTGGCAGCTGTACTTTATCAAGACACAATGCCTGGAGATGCTCATCAGCTGATTCAGCAAAAGTTTTGGTTAAGTATTGTCCCTCTTAAATTTATACAGAAAATACACTGAGATTCTGGAATAGATTGAGGTCAGACTCAGGAGTAATTTCTGCCTCTTGCCTGTGAAGTGTATTTTTACATTTCATTCTTTACTTGACAGCGCTGCCAATGCCATTAGGAAGAGGAGTTTTTGTTGATATCTGGAAGTAAGATTGTGTCTATGGGCAAACAATAGTATATTTTTTTCAGAAGGAAATTTGGAAAATGGGGAAAGCATGCAGAGAGGATGTAACTGAGAGATGAGATGAGATTCATGGCTGCAGTGTCTTAGTGTCTGGGAAGAAGAGAGACATACATTTGTGCACAGCCTGGGTTTTCCAGCTGTTTTTAGATTCAGAAGTGAATACCTGGCTAGAGCAGCCTGCAGCTCTTCCTCCTTTTTGGCAAGCTGTGCCTTCAGCTCAGCAATTTGTGCCTGGAGCTCTGCAATTTGCTCATGTAGATCACCTGCCTCCCCTTCCAATTTCCTTTTAGTTTTCTCCAGTTCTTGTCTGCTCTTCTCTTCTTTCTTCAGTCGCACTGAAAAGTAAGGATTTTGGTCATGGGAGTATGTTAGAGCAAGGAATCTTTAATCCGAACTGGGTTAAGGTAAAAAAAGTTCTGGCCTTCAGTGAGACCATACGTTTAACTACAAGTCATTGCGTTTCTGAAGCAACATGCAATAACTTACTGTCATCACTTATTTCTAGCACAAAAGAATAATTTATTTTCTGTCCTCTACTCTTTTGTATGTAAAAAATTAGGTATCTATGGTTCATATACCTTGGGGTTTTGGTGATTCTCATGCACAAAGTGGTTTCAACCTAAGAGATTTGGAAAACACTTCACAAATTTTTTAGAAGTTCTCTCCAGGTTCTGTTTATGTTTTTTTGCTGTTGTGTGCCAAGGGAAAAAAAAATATAAACCACTTTTGTTCATGTTACCTTCAAGTTCTGAAATCATAGATTCATGTTTGTTTTTCAGCTTTGTAAGATTTTTGGCTTTTTCTTCTTCTTCTGCAAGATTTGTTGTTAGATCGCTTATTCTTTCCTCAAGGAGTTTTCTTTCCTTAAGAAAAATAAAATACTTTTGTTAACAAAAGTGTCTGTCATTGGTGATCATAAATAATCTCTTTGCCAACAAAAAATGTCCAAGATACTGCCTTTTTTTTTATGCTGTATTTCTTGATGTTGTAGTGATACGTTTCTATTTGTCAATTATAGAGGAACTGAGGAGTGGTGTCTACAATTTCCCTGTTCTCTAAACTGCTGCTATTAGAATCTTGTACACGCTCTAATGGTTGGCAAGTATAGAGCCCAATTCAGAGGAGCATCCCTTTCAAAAGTACTGGAATACATGCTTACTTGGATACGTGCTTAGTTCTAGTTTTAATAATGAAATTTGATTGAAATCAGTTGAAAACAAAAAGAATCATTTACTCTGCTTTGGGCCAAGAAGCCATATCAGAGCACTGATTGTGCTCAACTTTGCTTGGAGATATTGTTACCACAACAGACCTCAAAACCAGTAGTTTCACACAATTTAAATGAGCATGGAAAATTATTAGAAACTTGTTTGATAGAGGCTGGAATGATCGTCTGGTGAACCTGTATACCCATGAAACTACATAATCAAGAGTATTGCTGCTGTTCTAAAGGAAGAGAAGGTTTTGTCTCAACTTGCAGTTTTTTCACAAAGTAAGAAAATGGATCCATAACACTTACCTTGGTTAGTTTGTTATTCTGATCTTCCATTATGAGAATATCATCTTCCATTTTCTTTATCTTGCCATCTGCTGTTACTTTTTCGAGTTGCAGTTTCTGCCTTGCAGCTTCTTCTTCTTCCAGCTGTTCCTCAAGGTCCTTTGAGGGGAAAAGAAACCCACAAAACATGAATTCTGGAAATAAAATATTGCTTTGATTATAGGAAATGCTTAATGACTGTCACTGTATGTGGAGTATGTTGTAGACTTTTGATTAAGAACTAGACAGTCTGTAATGCTTAGTGGTTTAGAAGGAAAGATTTGTTAAAATATTTTTTAGAGAACAGATTATTTGAAATCGAGATGGGGAAGAGGAGAACTGTGGAGGAAAGAGCATAAATTGTTTGTTCTTACTTCAGTGGCACAGACACATGTTCTACAGAGGCCTGAGTAGCAAGTGTTTTCATGGGGTCTGAGGTTTGCTAGTCTTTTTTTTTTCTTTTTTTCTCTGTGAGATACAGGTTATTGTCTGTATTTGTCACTTATGCCTCCTTACCAGCATTTGCTGTTGCATCTTTTTCTTTTCTGCTTGCAGCTGCTGGCTGCGCTCCTCCTCTTCCTCAATTCTGGCTTCCATCTCGTGCAGAATCTCTTCCAGCTCTTGTTTCTTAGCAGCTAAACGGACTCTCATCTCTTCAGCTTCAGCATACAGTTCAGTTTCTGCTTGGAGCTGTTCCTGAAGGAGGTTCTTCTCTTCACAAAGCTACGCAAATAAAATGGGTAGGAAGTTAAGACACGGATTGTGACTCTCCCCTCAATATCTTTTTGATCGATAGTCCTAGTGAATGCACAGGCTCTTGTGGTGCTGTTAGGCCACTGCTGAAGCAACTAGGAGTTTGTCTGCTCCGAACTTTTGTTCCGGACCATCACAGTGAATACAATGGTGAATACAAAGGAAAAAAAAAGACACCTTTATCATAATAGCTGCTAGAAATGGTGAAAGAACAGCTTGTGTTTCCCAGAGGGTCAGAACTGTAAATCACCTGTGTGTGTTTCAGTTCCAGCTCCTTCAATTCACTCTCTGCTTTTTGTTGTCTTTCCTTCGTTTTTTGTAGTTCTTCATCCTTGGCCTGCATTTCTTCCTCTTGGCGGGTGACTTGCAGCAGTGGTTTCACCTGAAAATAGAAAAGTTTTTAAGAATGTTTCCTGTCAGTATTTATGTTACTGAGTGTGGTACCTAAAGGTGCCAGGCTGACTGGCACTAATGGTAGCACTGCCTGTTGTTGCTCAGGTTGTAGACAGCTACTGTCCAGCCACGCTTGATATAAGCATCTTTAATCCAACAAGCCTCAGCAGTGATGTTCCTGGCCATCTCTTTTAATTCTTGGAGCCTTGTCAGCACCTCTGCCTCCAATAGTGTCACTTTTTGAATGGCTTCAAGCCTGCTTCATCTATTGATAATGTACAAAAGCTACTTCTTCTGCATAGAAAGGTAATGTGCACACAGAGGTGTGTGTTACTGCCTATTTCTGGTTGCAGAGGAGGTTGCTGTTAATGCAAGTAGGAACAGTTTTCTGAATCCAAAATGAAACCTGTTCTTGAAGAAAAAACCAACAGGCTTCTTCAATAGGAAAATAGATTTAATTTGCTTGAGTGCCTAGCAGGAAGGTGTTTAGTATCCCAGTTAGGTAACTCCTGAGCTACTGAGTCCTCCATAGATACAAAACTCTATGTGTTCACAAAATTCCATTTTACTCTGTCTTCTCATTATCTATCCCTGTGAAATTATTTCATTTTTGGCAATTAAAAAAAGTCCACAAACGTGCAAAATCTTTTATGAATCTTTGCTTAGCAAGTTCATTTTCTTCTCAAGCTAGAACTAATTTTAATGCTAAAGGCATTACATCTAGAGTATCTCTAACCCAAAATTTTGTGAGGCTAATGAGGCTCTTGCCATCAGCTGCAACGGACTTTGGAACAGGGAGCATGCCTGACATGATATGCCTTGGTATCTTGTGCATTTCATTTCTTTCAGAAAGATGAGGAGACATTCACCGATTGAAGTCACTCACTTTAGTGAACAGTCTCCACCACTGCCAGTTCCTCAGCTTCAGGTAAGCAGCACAATTTCTTTGAATCACCTTCATTGCAGTCAGCTGCTGCTGTCTCTTGGCGAAGGCTCTGCAATGAAAAACATAAAGCAAATTGGTTCAGTCTTAGAATACAAGGTGTCTGCAAGGTATACACATTAAGCAAACTCTGGCACAAGAGTCTGCTGATAAGCCACATGGTTGGAGAAGTCTGGCATATACTCTTTTTTCACTTAAACAGTGCCTGTACTTTCTTGAGGAAAGTTGATAACTCTGTTTAGCTTCCTGATATTTTACTTAGTCTTCTGGTTTTCAGCTGTTTGCACTCTGTAAGTAGGAGCAGACCACGAAGTATAGATCTAGTTCTGGGTATGAACATCTTCCTAGAGTACAGCGGCACTCAGAACTTGCATGATCATCATTCTTGAAACCTATTTATATTTAAATTTATTCAGCAATTTGAAAGCCTTGGTAGTATGCAGAAAAAGGGCATTATTGTTAAAAGTTTTGTGATGTACATTAACTGACATCATGCTGGATGATCAGTGTTTCATGCCCAAGTTGTGTAAGAAATTATTTTATGTTTTACAAATGCCAGTGGTGCTGTTAATTGTAATAGTGCAGGCTAGGAAGCTCCTTCTACCTTTGGGACAAACATGTTTAAATGGAGAGTCATTGCATTAGCTTAGTACAGAGGGTGTAAGTAGCTTCACAATGTAATTGTTTCCCTGTAATTATACTAATAAGCCTCTTCTGGGCAGGAAGTGTGGCCTTCATTGGACACGAGTTGAGTTTTAATGCAATACAAATAATAGCTGATTATAAAATGTCTTAATATCTTCAGTTTGTTATACAGAGAACTAAAGGCTACTGTAAATATGCTGCTGCAGAAGACATTCTTTTTGTTAGTACATATTCTTACTTTCTTGCTAGGTAGCCTCGGCACTGAGCCTGGAAGGTGATAATGACATCTGTGATCTTCAGGTCTCTCTCCTCTTCCAGGTGAGCCAGAACACCAGTTCTGAAGAATATTTTACTCTGCCCAATTCTGTACAAGTTGGGATCAAGTTCTAATGCTTTGATCTGGAGGAAAAGAGGAATATTTGTTAACTCCAGTGCTGAGGTTTAGGGTATTAAAAATTACTTCTCATGTCTGTTCACTTGCAATAGCTTTTATATAAGACATATAGGCCTGATTATCAATAGGATCAAAAATGCTTTCCTTACCATCAGTATGCAAGCCTGCTTCCCGTCCATGAATCCTTTAGGAATAGCATTTGCAGCAAGAATTTCATATCTGCCAAAAGACAGTGATGTTAGGGAGGCTGAAACACGTCAGAATATTTTGTACAGTCAAACACTATTAAACCCAGAGCTAGGACCAAGGGAGGGATTCTTACCGCTGACGGAACTCCTGGAAGACAATCCTGTTGGGGAATCCCTGCCGGCAGATACGAATACCTTCCAAGACACCATTGCAGCGCAACTGCTCCAGCACTAAATGGGCATCAAGTTTGCCAGCCTGAAGAGGGAGCAGAAAAGTATTCTCAGCATAGTACAAGTTTACAAAGATGTAAAGACATTATTGAGCTCTGTGATGTGCTGGTACAGTGAGCAGCTCAACATGAACAATGTGCCATAAGTCTGAACATTAAGCATTTGAAATTTACCCTCTTTTCATGATTTGGAATGATACAGCGGACAAAGTTGGGATTGGTATTCCTTAAGGTGGTCATCAGCTTGGTCAGCTGCTCCTTATAGAGTTGGCCGACAGTACGAAACATGCCTTTCTTGGTTTTTGAAGCACTAGGGAGTGAGCTTTCAGTCATCTTGGCCATCTGGTCCAGCCCAACTATACGGTCCACTGAAATACAGAAGAAAGTATGAATGGAACTGCTTATTTAAACTGTCCTCACCTCGTATCAGACCTGTCACTGGCGTGTTAAACTGCAACTTCCCAAAGACAACCAATACATTTTTGATGCAGTAGAAGCATACTAACAAAAGTACTAGAAGAGCCTTCTGGGTAAATAGTCTATTTCTGTCAAACATGAAAATAAGGATTTTTATTAATTAGTGACAGAATGGAGCAACTGAATACACACAATGTATTTTCTTTTATGTTTGCTTTAGAAAGGAAAAGTCCTTCTGCAACATAACCAATTGGCAGGTTGGTGTCACAACAAGGAACAGCAACATCTCTTGACCCAGTGGGTTCTCAGTCTAGCTAAGGATCTCCCTCAGTTAGTTGATAATCCAAAGCCACCTTGCTGATGTTTTGAGTGCATAATTTTTAAATATTTATACTGTAATATGTTACTGATACACATAAACTTTTTAAAAATAGTGTTTTATATGAATACAGACATTCTTCTGATGGAGTTTAGTTGAGATTATACATCTCTGGAGAGAACTGTGCAGGACTTTTGGGGTATGAGTGCATAAGGTAAGTCATTCATAAAACCCATCAATAACGTGTATTTAATGAGGTCTACAATATCACATATTCAGCAACATTATAACAGCATAATGAATAATTTTTATTCTGTTCCTGAATAATATTAAGCAAGGAAACGTTTTGATTGTGCTTAAACCTATCTAATGATTCTTTCTGTGAATATGCTTTTAGAGAACACATTAATCTTATTTCTTAGTTCAATCTCTTCTTATGCTTAGCACTTTCACACTTGTGTCCTGCCAGCAAAGGACAGCTGTCAAAAAGTTCTAGTAGAAGTTTCTCCCTTTAAACCACATTACTGATTTAGAGTTGTTATTCATACCATCTTTCCAAAGGTCTGCTACAAATTTGTCTGAAGACTGATTCAGCAGAGAAGTCACATTGTCATTTAGTGGATCCATGTTCTTTGTTAGCCAGGCAGTAGCGTTGTAGGTAACCTGCAGGAAACAGTGCTATGTCAAAAATATTGTCTTGATAAAGAACATAAAGTCCAAGAGCTCAGGGCACTGTATTAATCATACAAATAATAATAACATGAAAAGCTTTTGATGTTTGAGAGCTGATTTCAGTGTTTATTCTTACGTGTCCTAGCATCTGAAAAGCTTTTTGACAGACATATCCATGGCAGGGCACCTGCCCTGTGTTTAAAAATTCTGCTTGCTAGAAAGGAATCCTAATTACCTGGATTTTCAGTAACCCTGTGATGGCTATTTTTGTGTTCATGTGAGCTTAGCACAACCATGACAGTTTTGTGAATCTTATTTTGTATGTTATGTAATTAAAGCACTTAATACATACATTATATGATTACAGCCATCCATTATCAATGCAGGTACTGGGCTGTTTCTTTTTTGGGCATGAATTGGGCATGAATGAATCAATATTCCCTAAGTCAAAATAGCTCAATCTGTCCAGTACCTTTCCTGCGTAGTGCATTATACAGAATTCAGTTTTATCCTTCAGTTGCTTGGGCTTCTGGAATTTGGGATGGTTGCCTTGTTCTTGACATAGTTTCTCCACAAAGGATGTGTCAGTAGCTTTGGGGAACCAGCACTCTTCATCCAGCAGAGCCAGGACACCTGGAGGGTTGGTCTGCAATGTGAGCAATATCAGATCAGTATCATCACAGGCAGAGACAAAGGAAGAGTACCAACTTCTTTATCCCTGATGTTACATATCCTCCCAAATCTGAAATACCGTAGATTGCTCTCTTAATGCACTGATATGTAAGTGACCCTGATGCAACCTATGTAGTATCCCACCTATAGAGATACAATCTTACTGGTCTTTCAATCAGCTCAATGCAAGGTTGCAGGTCAAGGCCAAAATCAATGAAATTCCATTCAATGCCCTCTCGCTGGTATTCCTCTTGCTCCAATATAAACATTGTGTGGTTGAAAAGCTGCTGAAGTTTCTCGTTAGTGTAATTGATGCACAGCTGCTCAAATGAATTGATCTGTGAAGGAGAAGGGAATTCCTAATGTTAGAAAGGGACCTTCATGAGGGAACTTAAATGCCAAGGTGAAATTTTCTATTTTCTGTCTTTTTACATATTACAATAAATCTAATACAAAAATCCGTATTTTTCTAATAGAAGCTCTTGAAAATTTACAGTAAGTTCCCAAGTGGTAAATCTTTGTATTGGGACCTGTTCAATAAACCATAAAAAGCAGACCCTGGCTTTAAACACTGAGACCTGCAGAAGCCCAGCAGAAGGATGCTGCCAGCCTCCAGCCCTTCCAGCCCAAGGGAAAAGCAAGTAGCTGGGTGTAGTAGGCCTGTGGGTCATGTTGGCCATGGGCTGCTGGCCAGCTTGAAAGAACCAAATTGTTTTTGTGGTTATATCCAAACCACCGCATGATAATAAGGAGTTTAGCCAACTTGTGTCCCGCAGTACATACCTCAAAAATCTCAAATCCAGCAATATCAAGGATCCCCAAGAAGGATGCACCTTGTCGTTTTGTTTTATCGAGAGCTTTGTTTACACGAGCCAGAATCCAACGGAAAAGACGTTCAAATTGTGCCTTGGCCAAAGCCTCTATGGCAAAGTCAGCCTGAAAAAGAGAAGAGAAAATTATAAACGAAAGAAGTAACCTAATTAGTTGCTAATTTCTGTAGATATAATGAGACAGAAAACTGACATTTTCCTTTAGACAAGATGTAAGAAAGAAAGAAGAATGGAGAATAGTTTCAGGAGAGCTGAGCAGATGGCAAGTAGTTACCTGCTCTTTGGTCTGAGCTTTCTGAACAACATCTCGTCCTACTTTGATCCTTGGGGTTAGAATAGATCTTGTGAAATCTGTCACATTAATCCCCATCAGGTGACACACTTTTTGTGCAGCTAGAATAAAAGAATAAGGTTTTATTTCAGAACGGATTTTCTCTTAGCAGGCCAGTAAGTGTGAATATGATCAGCTCAGCAAGTATGTGAAGTTTCTTATCTTCCTTTAAAAGCTCCTCTGTTGTACATGCAAGAGATGCCATTTGCCATAAAAGTATTATTCGTTATCCAAGCAGTAAATTCACTGTTCCTCAATTTATGGATTCAAGATTACTAGATTTACTAGAAAAGATATGGATAATTGAGCCTATTTTAAGTATGTTATCTCTTTTAAAGCCTGTGAAGTATATATGCAATAACAATTAAATAAAAAGTACTGATAAAGAGTGCTTACTCAGATCCTTTTTTTTTTTTTCATGTTAACTGAATTTTTTAAGTGGCAAATCATACCGGTATTATCTGGCATAGAAGCTTGATCAGTGTTTCTCTCCTTCTTGAAGACAATATTACCCAGTTGTAGGACAGATGAAACAACCCTCAGTACAGCTGTAAGAGAAATAGGTAATATAAATGAGGAAAAAAATGGACACACTTTGAAAGCTCCATTCTCTGCAATAACGAAGATTCATTCATATTGGTTCAGACAGTAATACAATGACTCTGGTTGTAATGGAGAATGCTGTTGTCAACACCAATACACATGCCCTGGCAGGAAAATAAACCACTCTTTGTCACTAACACCATCTGAATTTACCAAGGCTGGGATTTGTACTGCTGTCCTGCAAGACATTTTTTTTCAGCATCCCTCAGTCACTCATGTGGGCATGGGATGTGATGGAGCTCTGCTCCCGGCTGCCACAGCTGGTCCAAGGCTCAAGTACTGGGATGACACTGTTTCTGCCACCAGGTGTCACCTGGGGCACAGCAATTTACATCCATGGGCAATACACACTGGCACGCACCAGGAACAGTGAGAGGTAAAAGCTATGCAGATATATGGGTCTGGAAGCCCACATTTTCAAGATAGTTTAGTTGTTGGTTCCTGCTCTTTGGTTTTATTTCTCTTTTCTCTGAATCAGTGAATACAAATATGAGCTATTTCAGCCTGTTCCATTTCTTTCAAAATTAAATCAAAATATTTTGCAACTTTTTCATGTTCGTTGTTGGAAAGTTATGAAAAAATGGTCATTACTGTTGTTAGAGCTGGCTTGAATAGCTGGCTTGAATTCAGTAGTCTGTTATGGATATGTATGGCGTTCTTCTAGTGAGAAATATTCCTTTTCATAAACACAAATTACATTTCAAAACACCATGTATCATAGTACTTTTGTATGCTGACAACTGCACTGATGCTGTGGAATTCAAATGGATCAGGAGTGCATGTCATGTACCTTCTACAACAGGTCTCCAGAATTTATAAGACTTAAAAGAAAAAGCCTTGCAATTCTTTGTTGAGATGGACAGCAAAATATCGTGACAATTATTTTATTTGATCCATGTTTAAATTACTGTATAGAGCTGTTCTGTGCATCATAGAGATAATTTCTCTTTGATGATATACACTCTGTTTTCCAATATAGGTGGTGATCCTTCAATCCTTTTTTTTTCCATTGCGTTTCCAACAAGTGCTGCCAGTTTAAACCTTTGAAGGAAGGTGGTTTGCAAAGAGTTTTCCTTGCTGGCTTCAGCTGCTCCCACCCGTACCCACTGAGGCGATGGGAAAAGGTAGGCCACTATAGTAATTTTTTAAGTAGAACTTTTCTAACAACAACCTAAAAGCAGTAGATCATTAGTAGATCTCCTCGCAAGGCAGGAACAGTCACCCTAATATTCACAAGACTTCCTGGAGCATCACCCTGTTTAATACAAAAGGTGGCAATGCTGCCGAGGAGGCTGTTGTGTGTTGTGTCCCAGACCTATGGCAGCAGTTTCAGTGCCTTCACTACCAGCCTATTCTCAGCCCCTGCTGTCCTCCCCTGGACTACTCCTGCTGGTGTATGTTGTCTTCAGGTGCTGTACTGACACCAGTCCAGTTGCTTGTTGTTACTGGCTCTGATTATGCTGCTTCTGCTACGTGATCCTGATCCTGTGTTTAGATCCTGCCTTGATCTTGTGTCTCTCACAGAACTGACTTCCCATACTATTTTTAAGGTAAGGTAGAAACAAATCTGTACTTGCAAAATTTAGCCTTATGAGAGAATCTTAATTCTCTTTCCATGAAAAGTCTATGGTTTAATTAACTTAATATGCCCTGAGAAGGAGGGAAATCTATGGGCACTAATTCACAGTGAACTACTTAATAGCAATAGCTAGGTAACAATTGGTAAGAGGCAAAGATTACATTTAGAGGCAAATGGGTACATTTAGAATCCTTCAGTTGATGGTTCGTGCAAGATCACACATCTCCAGAGAAACATGGACATAAAATCTAAATAATCTTAATTTTCTTGTATGAATTGAGTACCTCACTTCATATGCATTTTTTTGCAAAGTTATTATCCTGGACAGAATTACCCTCTATGTACTTCCATCTCTATGAAGTGTCACTTGAAGATTTATACCTTGAATACAATCTTGCTAACAATTCTCACCTATCTGTTCCTCCTCGTTAAAGCCCATAATTTTCATGGCTTCCAAAGTCTCCTGGAACATCTCGTCATCTTGTTGAGCAGGAATAGGCACGTGGCCATTAGATAGAAATGTATAATTGTTGAAGCCTTCCAGCAACAGATCGTCTAAAAAGCAAAGAAGAAAAGTTTTACTTCAGTGCATCAACTTAATGCTCTTGTTCATAAGCTCCCCCAATGAACAGCAGGTAAAAACACAGTGTTTTTACCAAAGGAAGATTCTGCTTGTAGAGGAGTTCAGGGTTTCACGAGGCACAAACATTTTCAAAATAACTATTTAGCAAGCTTGATTGTGTTGTTTTCCATTTTCATTAGTAACTGGGGCATGTCTCTGCCCCTCAGTGAAATTTTGCATCCAATGGACTGAAATCTGAGACATTCGTCCCCAAAGTCTTGCATTTAATGTCATGTGTAACCTACTCAGAATTACACCTCTCTCTGTGGGGATTCATATCAGGTAATCATAAGAATGGAACCAGGTAACAGCCATAGGGGGCCAGACCGAAAGGCTCTTCAGCCACATCATGTCGCCAACAACAGATTTTTAGGTAATGAGCATAAAAAACCAGGGGAAAACACAGAGTTATCAATTGCTTTATACATTCTTTGGCAAACAGTGATTTAGGGAAAGGTGTCAGTTTTGAACCATGATGTTCCAATACATGTTATGTCTAGTAATTTTTCTAGATTCACCTACACTTTTCACCTTTTCAACATTCTGAAGCTATGGGTTTCACACTGTAATAATGTGCTGTGGGAATTACATTCTCCTAATTTATTTTAAAACCACAAGCCAATATTTTTTATTGGGAACCCCAATTTATTTTGTGTAAAAACAAAACAAAACAAAAAAACAAACAAACAAAAAAAGAAAAGAGTGACTCTTCCCTATTCGTCCCCTTGATATTGTTCAAGATGAGATCTGAATGGGCTTACATGTCCTGTAAATTGAAACATCCTGTAAACTGCAACCAAACTGGCTCAAACTGGTGGACATCAATTGAATCTTTCTTATAACTCCTTTGAGAAAGTTATTTTCTTGAGCTAAAGAGCTGTTTATGTCATTCAATTCTTTATATAAATACAATTAAAGAAGTTAAGATATATTACTTAAGCCATTGCTCAGACTGCTGAAAGAAATCTAAGAATCATTAACAAGTAACTTACTTCTCATTTGTTCAGAAGCTCCAGCAATCAAATAGTAAAAGATATGAAACGTTCGCTCATCTTTAGCCTGACGAATAGCACGGGATTTTTCAAGCAAATCTGTTTGTCAAGTGTGTTAAAAAAAAATCAATAACTTATTGCATTCCTTCCGTAATTGGGTCATCAGTCTCAAGAACCATCATTAGCATTGTTGAAATATTTGCCATGAGCTTGTCTAACACAAACATGCATCCAATTCTGTGGCAGGATCTCCAATGTTTGTGCAATTCTCACCACAATGACTATTGTACATTATTGTATCTTATTGTATGGTAAATGCTGGTAATCGTGGTAATAAGCACCACAATAGACATCAATGCTTCTAAAATCAGATATATAAAAATAGTACTCACAATATAATTCATACCACTTTTAAAATGAAGTATCAATATGATTGTTCCAACATAAGGTGGGGCTGCTAGAAAAAAGGTCTTGAGGCCAGGTATAAAAGCAATACAAGCAATCTTTATTTATGGTCCATTTCTGTGACTATAAACTACTAAAAATTAAGTTGGCAATAGTGTAAGTATGTCAATACCAGTCAGTGATTCACTCTTCACACTGATGAAACTTCAGTTAAGACCAAAAAAATTAAAACCTGATTTTTTCTAAAGATCATTTGTCAAAATAAGAGCAGAAAGATAAACAGTTTGTTATTTGATGCTATACCCAAGAGATAAGGTCCTCCTTTATACCTGCATCTTTCTTCCTCATTTATGGGAGCAAGCAGCTCCTCTATGCGAAGATGGGCGCTGCAGCACTGAGTAATCTAGCTACATATTGATTTGTTCATTAAAACTCACTGTCGCATAAACATAACCATGGGAAGAGGCAACAGTACTTGGCAAGCAATGTCAGGTTAAGCTGAATTCCTCCAAAACACCTGTAGTTTTTTCCTGAAAAATATACATCGAGCTTATTGATACATAGCTCACTGCCCCGTGTGCGTCACTTAAAACAGCGGGGCTGTCTTTACCATCCAGAACAGACATGTTCTCTGGAAATGTCTAGCACTCGATGGGGCAAAATTATGCATTTCAGTTGAGTGAGTTTCCAGAACATGTAGTTTCTGACCATGGCAGTTTAACAAAATAGGCAGAGATTAAGGTAATTTCAGGTTTGTCCTTCGGTTTGACTACGGGAGAGGAACTGTATGGACTCTACCACCGCTCTCCTGACTGCACCACGTTCTTTGACTTTTCCTGTCTCTCTTGTCTTTATCAAGACAAAGTCTTTAGAGAAGTGAAAGGGAAAGGCATATTACTTTTATTATAATGACCCTTCAATCCTCCAGACATGAACTTGAAAGCTGTCACGCCAGGTATCGTATAGACTTCTCCCTTAACAAGTTATTCTCAGTGCTTTTCCTTGGAATGCCTCTATCCCAGCACAACATAGGTGACCTCTGCTGTACCTGAACAGCAGGGCACGTGCAGCCACACTCAGTCTGCAAGGCCCAGGGCCCTTCCCTTACAGCAGCCAGGGGGCACAGGGCTGAGCGCGAGATCCTACCGAACATCTGGACTTCATCCCAAATTGCAGTTGGGACCGGGACAAAGTGCCAAACATGGTCTTGAAAACTAGGAAGCACTCTCCAAGTTCCTGGGTAAACTGTAGTGATAATTCAGTGTTTTTTTCAAAGTGCCTGTCACAGTGCCAGTAAGAAACAGTAAAGTTTCAAAACTTTTTATGCAGCTGGTAACGTAGACCACAGGGAATCAGAGTGACCCATGGAGGATCATACTGATACAAAACAAAGCGACCACATAGCTCTCAAGATCCTATGCAATCTTAATCACAAAATCTTTTCCCATTACTGTATTATTTGGACCCTGCTTTTAAAGTCCCCTGCTGTTGGCTTAGGTATGGCACTTCCATTTTCTGAGGCTGTATATGGGGAGTGGTACACTTTCCTATAGCTGAGAAAACAGGCCTGACAATGTAAACATGAGAGTAAGACAAACTGAGTAGCTGGTATCAGCATAAATGGAGCCACTTCCCTCCATCTTTGTTTATACCAACCTCAGCCATATTTGCCTTTCTTAGACATGCAGTGGAGCTTGTTTATCTTACTTCCTTCTGCTCACCCTAGTTAGCTTCCCGTGCAGCTCACTGAAAAGGATACAAGTCTCTATGTTTGCTCCGACAATGTAGCCTGTCACATCAAAGTTGATGCGGATGAATTTGCCCTGTGAATGAAAAGAAGATCTAGATTGGGCTGTTCTTTCATGTTATGCCAGGTTTTCCAACATTAGTATTTAGCCTAATTAATAAGACATGAACATTATCATCTTAAAAATAACACGCTTGATTCTCTCCTGCTGGGACAACCCGTGGAAAAGCCTAAAAGGAAGTGAACTTCTCTGTTATTCCTTCTGCAAAGATTTGCCCCCACATTTCGTTCAGCCACTTAGAGGGGAAAAAGGTCCTTCCTTCAGGACCGGGCTTTAGAAGCTGGGGATATGACAACAACTATTTTCTACTTTGATTTCCACAGGTTCAGTGAGGGAATAGCATTGGATCTGCATAACTCCCTCTGCTAAGGATCATCTGCATCATTATAACTTGAATCTGTATGACTGCCTTTTCTTTTTCTCCTGTAGTTTTTAATTTAATATATTAACCACTCTTGTGAAGTAACAGTCATACCTTAGGAGGTATATGCTCAACAGTGGTGCAAAGAAAAAGCAAGTACAGATTTTGCTTGCAAATATACATAAGGTGGATATGTCCCAGAGCAGAAATTGACTCTGGACAGCCACTTGTGGTCTGCTAAGTTCTAAGAGGACAATGGTACTGTCAAGTCTGAGCTTGATCTTTAATCTTCTATAAGGCCAAATTCCTATTTCAGAGAGGAACTCTAAACTATTTTTAAGGGATTCCTTTTAAGATGCTCTTTAGAGAGAAGCAGTGATGAAGGCCACTGCCTGTACATTGTGTTTTAAAGATGCTGTACCTCCCTCCCACGTAGACCCAACTGGATTTCTCCTACTTACAAATCTGGAGGAGTTGTCATTCTTCACAGTTTTGGCATTTCCAAAAGCTTCAAGAATAGGGTTTGCCTGCAGAAGCTGTTTTTCCAGCTCACCCTAAAATTCATTCAGATGCAGTTAACCCTAAACTTCATAATTAATTCATTAAAACCAACAAATGTACACTGGAGAAAAATGTGAAAGATAATTTAAGCCTCTAACTTTCTTTTGCTGGATACTGAACTTCATGTGGATTTGTTATCATTCTCTGTTAATCTTTGTGTTTATATTTGTGCAGTTCACTGCTGTGCTGTATACATGACCCTTTTCCAGCCCTGTTGCCTGTGACAGATCAGTCTATTAATCTGTTTAGCATCATGACTGGCCTTTCTTAAAAAAAGGGTCATTCAATGTCAAATATTTTTTTTTCCAGTTCAAAATCATTTTTAGAAGGGATATTCTTAAAGAAACCTCTAGCATGTCTTTTTCAAGTTAGTTTATTGAGATCCTTTGCTAGCAAATGACGATGTAATTAGAATAACTTGCCGAGAATCATTTTAATGTAATGCAGCACAAAGCTACAAAGCAGATTTCACTGAGTCTATTAATAATGGTCCATGCAAGGCTATTCAGGTTAAATATGAACATGCATTGATTTATTTCAAACTAGGATAATGAATTCTCATGCAAACACACAAACTTTTTTATTATATTGTTAATGGTGATTGGCAATTGCTAATGAAACAAATCATGCAATGAAACAAGCATGCATTTAATACTGCTATTTCTAAATAAATCAATGAAGTTGAAAAAATCCTGTGCTTATGAATACAGCTTTTTTTAACTTTTCATTCAACTCTATCCTATGAGGTCACGCACTTTCACATTTGCTTCTTGTCCTATTCTTTGAGGAGTACTCTGAGTAACATGCATTATTTCAAATAACTCACCATGAAAAGGAAAAAGTCCTTGACTGATAATATTATATAATTTAAATAATTTTTGTTATAAAATAAGCCAATATTTAGGGTTTTTTTTGTTTTAAAACATAAAAAGGGGTAGGTTTTACCTAAATTAGGTATTTAGGGGAAATAATTTTGAAAATGAAAGTGCTTCCTAATTAGTGTCCAAAACTGGTAACCTTTTTCTAAATGTCATTGCTGAATGTCTTTTAACTTCTGTGGCAATTGTGAGAGCTGCCTCAAAAATACCAGTAAAAAGCAGCAGATTATTAACAAATGGCTAAACTTATCTGCATGGTTGTGAGATGGGAGAATGAGCATTTTTCTGAGAGCATCGATCTTTTAAATACTAAGGTATGTATCAAGAATGAATTTTGAAAAAAAAAAAAAAAGGAAAAAAAAAGAAAAAACCCCACCAAAAATCTCCCTAAACTTATTACCCAAGAGTTGAAGCAAGGGGGAAGATTTCCAAAAAAGCTAATATAGGAGTCCTAGAATAAGTAATGAATTCCTAAAAGTCTTTGAAGCTTCTCTGTACTGAGCAACTCTTTCCAGTTATACTCTGTAGACTTAAAATAGAGTCTTGCCTGCTAAACTGAGACAGTCACTACCTGCTTCTAGTGAGAACTGAACTATGACATAAACTTGAGGTATAAAACTGTGGCTACAAATTAACATCATTGTACGCAGCTGTAAGTACACTAAACTCCACAGAGTTGCCTACACCAGTAATGAATTAGGGTTTTTTGCAGAAAGCCTGTCAAATTAAGTACTAAATTAAATAAGAGGCCACACGATGCCTTTTGTCATAGCCAAAGTCTGACAGGCAGCAGTCAGAATGGGAGAAAAAAAGATCCCATAAAAAAAAATTCCTAAACCCCAGAAAGATTATGCCAGCAAATCTGCCTATATTCCCCAAAACATTGGTGTACCGGTATGGCACACCACAGTACAGGAGGACTTAGGAGGGCCTGTAAGAAACTGCTGTAAGACACCTGCAGACACACTCTGCAGTGGGAATCGCTCTGTTACACATCATAGCAGCAAGCTAAGAACATGCTAACTTTTGCAGACGTGAACAATTTTCAACAGTTACATGAAAATGTAAAATTGAAAGCAATATCAAATGGACAGCATGCAGGCAACCAAATCAATCAAACACTGTGAGGTTTAGGAATTATTTCACAACGGTCTTAAAAAGTTCAACCTGAAGCACAGAAAGCATTTGGGTATTTTCATTCAGAAGTCACAGAGCTCAATTTCAGGCTGAGTGGCTCTTTCAGGATCGTGGGAAATTCCATTCAAACTATGGCAATTTGAACACACACATATAGAAGAGAGTGATATTTGAAAGATGACCCTGCCTGTGTCAGACCTCATTCTTTACCATGGAGCCTGACACAGTTAGGGTTGATTTGTGAGAGCATTTGGTGCTATTGTTGCTTTTTATCATATCATACAACATATTTCAACAAAATCTCTCTTAAATTTTCGAGGTGCAACAATAGCATGCAGATCTACACTCGGTGCCTTAAACACACATCAAACAGTCTAAGTTACTCACGTAAGAAAAAGATGGACCTTGCTGTATTGAATAATGTGGTATAAAACAAGTGTCAGTATCATTTCCATTACACAGACATTTTTTATTGTTTTTCCTGTATTAAAATAACCAATACACAGTTTCCATGCAAATAAACCAGGAACACAAATACAACCAACCTACTGTAGACATACCAAGAGTACAAATGCAACTAACATATATATACAGCATTTTAACTGAAGGAAGAAAACCAACTCTGAAGTGAAAGGATGGGATTTGAATCCCGTCCCAGGTGTCCCCGGACCAGACAAGGACATATATTTATATGGTAAATCCCTAGTTCTTCTCTGGTGTAACAGAGGCATTTTGCTATGCATTATCTTTTAATGACTGAAATTGCAGTGTGAGCAGTCCCAGTCACTGAATTACTATTTTTCAGCGTGTTATAGAACGACTTAGACTTTCTCTCATCTCCCATCTGGTGGATATTTGCCTTCAGGTCAGTCTCAGGGCCAGTTTGATGCTGAGACTCATGTAATTCCCCGGAGGAGTCAGCAGTAACTGCAGTTACATGCCTATCAGGGATGGCCTTGAAACCACAAGTTCGTTTCCCCCAGCCAGTGAGCAGGGACCCAGTAGGAAGAAGTAATGCATAAACATTCAAAAAAGGAAAACGATGCCTTTAGTCTTGGACCATTTCCACTAAATTTAATCACAGATTAAATACCTAGAAAATACTACCCAAAGGGACATCTGCTCCTTCCCCTGCCCCAAAGCAGAGTCTGCTCTATGTAAACAACAATTCTTTATGGTGGAGGAGGCCAGGCTGCACACCCTGTGCTCTGGAGTCCTGTGTCTGCCACCATACAGGGTAGGCAAGGGCAGCTGCAAGACCCAGCACAGGTGTGGTCATGAGTTTTTTTACTTCATTTCCCACTACCCTACTAATTGCTTATTTTGGACCCAGTCTTGCATTTGGGGCACACTGAAATGTCTTCCTGAATTAAGCCCATTTTATCATAAAAGCGAATTGCTACTTTTTAATTTTTGGGGATTTTTTTTTTGGTTTTTTTTTCAGAATTTTGAGTAACATTCAAAAGGCTGGAAATGATGTAGGACCTGGAGTTGCATCACTGAAAATGGCAAAGGCAGTTGAGAGCCTCAGCCACACTAATTACCCCTGGGGACTGGAAAGTATAAGCTCGTATTATGGTTCAGAGCAAGAAAACAAACTTCAGTCACTAAGGCAAGACTATTGCAAATTTTGAAGGAGCAAAGTACTTAAAAAAATTGTGCTTTTCAAAATTGTTCTCTCTGTCAGAAGAGTAAAAAGAAAAGACAAGTTTTATACTGGGACTCTTTGCTAGTTAGTAAGGCCAATCTAAACTTTGGAAGTTTAAATGCTGGTATACATTTTTGTGATGCAGTTTTACAATCTGTTAGTTAAAGAAATTTCCCAAACTTCTTAGTTGCCGGGGGCCAAGGGTAAAATAAGGACCCGAGCACTTGCAGACTTAAATGCCTTCACTGTAGGATATAAATAGGTGCTATGCATATGGAAAATTATGAATATTTCTCTTCTAGCAAAGTACATTCTGATTTGATGCCTAAGGGGGTGTCAAACAAAAGGTTTTTTCCATAAACATAGAGCTGTGATGTAATTCTGTACTCTTAATATGTCGACTGTTTGGCAAGCCACCGGCGTTGACTTGCTGTTAGCAGCCAGTCCAGTACAGTCCTAACAGGATTGAAGAAGAGTTGAATACAGAAGAGCTCACTTACAGTGATGCTGGTGTCCTTTTTGCCCTTATGTGATGAAGCAACAACAGCCAGGTACTGAATGACCTTTTTGGTATTTTCTGTCTTTCCAGCACCAGATTCACCTCTGAGGGGAAAGAAAATAACACAAAAGAAGGTAGGTAACTAGTGGACTCCTTCTGCTGTGTGATGTTTTTCGTGTACAAAAACAGGACTGGAAACTGCCTGGCTCAGTTATTATTTGCCCCAGAACACTCTCCAAATCCACCTGACTTCAGCATGCAAAGAACGCATTATCAGAGCTATATCTCTGTCCCCGCTAGTATTTTGATTGGACACTGGGCCATTTAAGGCAATTCTAAACATGATGCATTTTTGAATGGCAGTTCATCTTGCCTTGGCAGCCTCCTAACATTTATGAGAAGTGGAGCTGGCAGGGAGCCTGCCTGTATTTTAAGACCAAAAAATACAGCATTAACTATACTGTGATACAGCACTAAGCAGAAACATCAGCATAACACAATGCTTTTATCTTCTCAAACTCTGGCATTAAAGTAGACTAACAGCTTTTATCAGTGCTGGAGAATAAGTGAATGATCCTGCCTCGTCAGAACCCCCTGTTCAAACACTCCTTGAATTCAGTGGGACCAGAGCTGGGACTGCCCGAGGTGTCCCTGCTGACCAGGTAGTAATGGACATCTTGTGTGGGGAGCAGAAATGGCATCCTGGCTGTGCTCCATCAGTGCCCCGTGGGTAGCAGGAAGGCAGTGGTAACTTTTCACCTCCCGAGGACTTCCAGGGTTAAGTTTATTTACTAGTCTTAAGCCCTCTCTTAAAGTAAAATACTAGTTTTCAAAGTACAGGTATAAGGGCCAGATTTACACTGTCTTTTCTCAGAAGAACATTTCCAGCCTACTTTTCCCTCTTTAAGTGTCACATTACATCATCTCACGTCTTCTAGATACCTTTGGCTCTGATGATTATATACACGAAAATGTTTTTATACTGTCCTGTTCATCAACGAAGAAGAGCATTAAAGTGGGTGTGGGTCTAATAAGCTAATGTTTTCAACCATATCAAGCTATTGCTGTGAGGACGGCAACAGTCTAAATCCAAACTTTTTGTCTTTGAACTAAAATGGATTTAAAAACAAAAAGAACAATACATTAAAAAATCCCATGGATATTTGTCAACTCTTTTGAAGCTGAAACTATTTAGCTGGATCCAGTGCAGTTCTGCTTCATTTCCTAATTAGGAAATACAGGAGTTAATTTTCCGTACCAAGGGACCAGCGATAAACAGACACAAAAAATTACGAGTAAGTGCTGGGCAGAACTTTCAAGATAGGATGACATTGATGTAAACCTTAGGAAACCAGAAACAATTCCTGCCTGAGGTACGATACGATGAGAAGTGTTTCTTCTGGCTTTAGAGTTTTTACCAGAAATAATTGAGATGGATATGTTCCTTTTTCAGAAGACATGGGTTAATTTACACAGTTTAGAGGCTGGATCCATCTCTGCCTGGGCTTCAGTGCTAAACATTGCCATGTTTTATTGATAAAAATTAAGTGTCCTGGGAACAATTCCAAACCAAGCACACCAATTTGAAGACATACGCATACAAAGTTTTCAAATAAATCTACCTTACAACTTTGTTTCTTTGGAAAAAAAAAAAATAAAAAAACTTTATTCAAACAAACCCCAGGCTTTGAACTACTCCATTTTATTAAAGGTTATTTGTAGTTCATCGCTACATGAATTGCATTTCCTTTCTCCCAAGGCAACAGTGCCCATCATTTGGCTTTCCCCTGAATCCCTGTGAGTATTACCATATATGGCATCATTTTACTTGTAATTATCCTACCATTCTGTAATGCTTAAGTTACTTAACATTTTGTTCTGTATTTTCCTCCTTAACTCTTTGCTCCTGCACTGGCTGGGGGCTTTCCTATTTTCTGCAGATAGACTATGAGGCCTTAACTTTCTTTTGAAGTGGACAGTAAAAAGTTCTTCAACATGAAATGGAAATGCTTCAACATGAAATGGAAAACAGACAGGATCTCGACAGCTACAAGTAGGAAAAAAATCTCTAAGGTCGGTGAGTAATGAAGAATAATGTCCATAGCTGGTGAATACATCTAATTTTTTAACCTATCAGACAATTTTTAAATGTCCATGACAATAGACAGGTCTGATGAACAAGTATCCATTAAACAACCTTAGTAGCCCTCAAACTCTGAAGGATACACTCCAGCTGTATGACAACATCTAGATTTCATCTCAACGATAAAATACTATGTGTTTGAAAACTAATTCATGAGGAGGAATGACTAGATCAGCTTCAATGCCTTTAACCAGCAAGGGGAAAGACCCAGGAGAAGGAGAGCATGTGAATCTCTTCACAGATGGGTGAAATTATTCCTAGAGCTACTGACCTGCAAAAGAATGGGTAATGCTCTTTCTTTTCTCTGCATCTGCCATGAAGTACCATCATTTCTGGGGTGGCAGAGTGAACTTTCATTCTGAGGTCATATGAGGAATCCCAGTTGTTTTAAAATTTACCTGCTCTCTTGAGCTCAGTTACTGAATTTTTAAAGATGGGTCTTTTCCTTGCAGGCATATTTCAGCAGTTTTGTCATGGACCATACACAATACAGTTTCTCCCAGGAGGCATCTTCTCCTCTGAGTGCCCATTTTCCTTAGTCTTTACCCCTAGATTTTGTTTCAAAGTGGGGGTTCACCATATAAACACTGTTACCACTGTCCTAATCATGCTCTTTGGGGAGCAGACTGATCATATGTGTAACTGAAGCATCTTAAATCCTTCTTCTTGTCTGCCATACAGAGAGGCCGCACATTTGCTGCCAGTGTTGTTCTTTGCACTCAACTCAGATGGGCAACACAAAAACCAGCTCAAAAGCAGGTCCCATTGCACAGTTCTAGTTGGCCCAACAGCAGTACTTTATCTACTTCTCGTGTATGTTTTGCTCCTAAGAAACTCCTTGGCTTTCCCAGAGCAAAAGGACCCACTAGACTTACAGGCTTGCTCTGTTAAAACCACCACTCTCACATTGTGTGGCACAGTCTAAATTTATTCTTCCCTCATTTCTTGCCAGGCATTCTTTTAGGAACTCAGGACAGGATTTAAAGCCGATAAGCTCACATATATAGTACTCAGCTATAATAGAGTTTTTGTACCAGGTGAGCTATTAAATTCTCCATGACTCCATTTTTTCACCTTAAATGAAAATTATCCCAGTTAGAATAAGTTTTCAAATTAGGATAAAGTGGGACTAGCAAATTGGCCCCACTATTGTAGGGTGAGCCTGTGGTGTAGCTAGGACTCTTGTATAATTTGGTATAATCAGTTTTGGTAGAATCAGTTTTAAAAGTTTTTTGTTGAAAAATCGAAAGCTTTCTATATTCATATTATGATCTAGGCTTAGCTTAATACCACTTTTGGAAACACCTAAAAAATAACAGCAGGATTTATTTTCAGCGTTTGTTTCAGTAAGCAATGAACCACAAAAATTGCCCGTTCACACATCCCTTAATCTGGCTTTGCTGGCACTGCAGGGAGCCTCTGTGCACAGAGCACTCGATGAGGTGCTCTAAATCACATTAGGGTTTGGCAGGCTTCATCCTGCGGTACAAGATGTGCAAAGATAATGAACATCTTTGTCCTAGACGAGTTGTACTCCACTAGAGACCCCTCTCAGAAGCCAGTCCACTGATCCTACTAGTTTACTTACAAAAAAAATTCCCCAAAGGGACTGAGTTGGTTCGGCACCAAGTCTAAAGCTACACAAGATATCTGTATGGGACAAGAGCCAGGCAGCAATGCTTGCCAGCTCCAGCCTTTGAGATTTAGTGAGCTGGGAAGGAAAAGAGTTTAGCTCTTTTGTGGAGGAGACCTTTGAGTAATGGCTCTTTGCAGTTTGGAGGATGTTCTGGACGACTCTGCTTCTTGACATGTGTCAGGGTAGAAAGCGAGCTGATGTCCCGCGGCCAGTGAGGCTCCAGAGAGTTTACCCAAAATGAGAGAGGGGAGGAATGGGAAAAGGGTGGGATGGTCACTGCCTCACCCAATGTTTTGTCTGTTGATGTATCAAATTAAGAAAAATTAGCACCCTGCTACCACATGTTTTTATAGAAGTTATTGAAACTAAATGCATGTATAAAAAAAATAAAAGGTAATGAAAAGGTATGTGATTATATGTACAAATCAAGTATTTAACAAGCATTTGTTTTCACAGGCTTCACATTACCCCAAACACTCAGAATTTTGATCAGATTTTTTTTCCTTATTAATTTAAGGTGGTTTTTGTTTAACTGAAATCTGTGCACAGTCCTTTTAGCCACATCTGATTTCTAGAAAATAAATGTGAATATTATATTATAGAAAATATTCTACCTGCTCTTTTCAGGAAGTGGCTAAAATATGGGAACCCCGAGATCAGACAGGTTTAAGAGGAGATCTTTAAGAGAAGATCTTTAAAACACTCATGTACGTAGCCATGCAAATAAGCACCTGTGGAATTTTTAGTAAAAAACATTTTGAAAACTCCAGGAGAATCCACTTGTGTCTTTAGAAATCAAACAACTTAAAGGCCAGAAGTCTCCTTTGAGGGCTGGTGCCTCTACTTACATTGGGAGAAGCTTGAAAAGCCTGTTCACTGACTATTGCTGAGTCCAATTCACACTTAATTGCTGATGCACTGATTGCTCAGGTCTCCGAGTAACTGGACAGATTTCCTTGGATTTTTCCTTCAGCAACATCTGATGTGCGGGTTAACACAGACCAGCACGGTCTTTGCAAGAAGGAATACAGAACATTTCATGGCCAACTCAGATGTCACAGAAGAGGGACTGCAGTGGGGAAGGCCTAAGCACTGGCAGGAATTCTGGGGAATCCCAGCAGCCAGGCAGAGCAGTAAAGGCTGCCTAGAGCAGTACCGGGACCAAAACACAAGGATGGAAAAGTCTCAACTGCCTTAATTTTCAGGCACATTAAATAATTAGATTTCATACCCTTAGTGGGTATGAATTATTATATATATTATATATATTATATATATTATATATATTATATATATTATTATTATATATTGTATATTTATTATATATGCTGTGTTATCATGGAATCATAGAACAATTTGGGTTGGAAGGGACCTTTAAAGGCTGTCTTGTCCAACCCCCTGCAATGAGCAGGGACATCTCCAACTAGATCAGGTTGCTCAGAGCCCTGTCCAACCTGACCTTGAATGTTTCCAGGGATGGGGCATCTACCACCTCTCTGGGCAACCAGTGTTTCACCACCAGTTTGTTCCCATCTTTCTTATATACCCCCTTTAAGTACTGAAAGGCAGCAATAAGGTCTCCCAGGAGCCTTTTCTTCTCCAGAATGAACAACTCTAACTCTCAGTCTCTCATAGGGGAGGTGCTCTAACCCTCTGATCATCTTCGTGGCCTCCTCTGGACCTGTTCCAACAGATCCACATCCTTCTTATGTTGGGGGCCCCAAAGCTGGATGCAGTACTCCACATGGGGTCTTGGTAGAGCAGAGTAGAGGAGCAGAAACACCTCCCTTCACCTGCTGGCTCCACTTCTTTTGATGCAGCCCAGGATATGTTATGTTATGTTGTTATGTTACAATAATGCAGCCACAGATATATTAGTTAGTAAGCACAACTGTGGTATAAAGTTTCTCATGTTCCAGCGAGGCAGCTTATAAATGTGCGCAACAGGAAGTGGGGTTTTAAGGCTGACTGTGAGGTGGCAGAGAGCAACTGGCAGGGAATGACAAGAGAAGATGCTCAGTGATGCTGCCCATGGGAAAGAGCTAACAGCAGAAAGGAAGTGTGCACAGAGGAGAGCAGATCAAAGGCAGTATGTGTGTAGTTATTAATAAAATGTAGAGGAAATCAATACCTATCACTATCTGAAGGGAGCCTACAGAAGAGCCAGAGAGGGACTGTTTACGAGGAAGTGTAGTGACAGGACAAGGGGTAACGGTTTTAAATTGGAAGAGGGGAGATTTAGATTAGATATTAGAAAGAAATTCTTTCCTGTGAGGGTGGTGAGGCACTGGAACAGGTTGCCCAGGGAAGTCGTGGATGCCCCACCTGTGGAGGTGTTCAAGGCCAGGCTGGATGGGGCTTTGAGCAACCTGCTCTAGTGGGAGATGTCCCTGCCCATGGCACGGGGGTTGGAACTTGATGATCTTTGGGGTCCCTTTCCAACCCAAATGATCCTATGATTCTATGAAATAATGAAATCTAGGAAAGACTGGGAATTCTGAGGAAGCATTAAAACCCATGATCATAAAAAACAGATGAAACATTTTAAACATACCACAGTTAATCACACAAAGGGTAGGGACTGAAAAAGAATGCAAACAGTACTTAACCACATGAAGATAGGTTCAATGAGCTGAGGGTGAAGTCCTGAGAATGGGTATATTTATACATAGAAACATGGAATCACTTAGTTCTCAGAGCTATGCCCCTGCCTATCCCCCAGCAGCATTTCAGGTGAGTCCCAGGTACTCAGCATCCCACCAGGCCTTTGGTTTCCTGGTGAGCTCAACTAACAATGGAATAACTTTGTGGAAGTAGTACAAAGCACACAGCACGGAGTACTTAAAAATAAAGTGCACAATTTCTCCTTGCATTTGAGACCAGGATTTTGGCTATCCTGCTGAATTCCCATAAGGTAAATAGCAAGAAGTTATTTGTAGGAGATGGGTAGCACTGAGTGGAAGAACACAAAAGTCCACACTGCAGCATCACTAAACATAAGTGAGTTTCTGGCAGCACCCACAACTACTTATACATGGATCCTTACAGCTACATTTTTTACAATTTAGGTACCAGGCTTTGGGAATTTTGACTCTCTAGCTATTTAAAGAAAAGATCTCAGCTGATCAACACCATGATGTCTTCAGTCATTGTTATGTATTTTAGGCAGAAAGATAATTTTTTAGAATTTTTAGCAATTCCATACAATAATGCAAATTTCTTCTACTTCCCAGCTACCCAGCTGAAAGCCAAGTGAACTTTCTTCCTTCTGTACTTCCAAATAAGGTCAACAAGGAGGATAAACCAGTAGTGGTTAAAGTTGTGTACATTAGTTTTAGCTTGACTAATCTTTTTGATTTAAAAGACAAGAGTGAGGACTGTTTTAAGCTATGGCTCAAGATGCCCACCCAACTCATAGCAGTTATTCTAAACATCCCGATGAATCACATACTGTGACTGTCCTCAAAATGGGAAAGACATTTCATTCTTATGATTCCAGCTTAGCTGGCCAGGTGAAAGTAGAAGTATTTTAATATCTGATAGCTGTCCGAAGTGGATCCTTTAAATGGTTTTTAATGAACAAAAAGATATAGATTTGCAAAAGAAAGTCCCTTTCTTAAAAGTCCTAATACTCCAAAGTTAAAAGAAGATCTGAAGATTTACTAATGGAAAAATAAACTGAAGAACAGGAATAGAAAGAGGAAATGCATATTGGAAATTAGTCTTCATTATCATGGCATGTTTCATCCTGGGAAGAACATGATGGTCAATTTTTATTTCACCAGTGCAGTAATTTTAAATTTCTTCTCAGTATGAATACATACATGTATACTAGACAGATTCTTGATTGCTACACTTACATGTAATGAAATCTTGTTAAAACAGAGGTTAGAGCTATTTTAGCTCTTATGGTACCATATACAGTACATAATTATTAGTGTTTCTTAGATGATAATTTTTTTCCAGTCAGCAGTGGCATTCACAAGTAACAGTATGGCTGGTGATCAGTAGCAGTGCTTTTTAAAAACTGTAGTGTGAATATATATTCAGTCAGTAATCACATTTCCACAGATTACCTAAAACCCGTTCAGGTTGGAACTACAAGTATTTACAATACTTGACAGACTACAGCATCCCTGCACAAACCTGCTATAAATAGTATGCATGCTATCTTCTGCAAACAATAATTAGTATTTACACAGAATCAAATGCTACCTTTGATCAGGAAAACTGGAAGATGCCTAATACAACAAACACAAAATTGTGTCAAAAGTATCCTTGATGGCATTCAAGTAAATAAAACCAACTAAGTAGCAACAGAGGAATGGAGAAATGGTCAAAACTGAAGGTCAAACAGGACATCTCCGTCTGATTCAACAGTCTATTTTGAAAAAAAGGAAGGAATGATAAACCCATGGGATTCTGTGGAGTAGTTAGTTGTGCACAGCAAAGCTTATTGCCATAAAATCACTGCCTGACCCATGATACAACAGCTGAACCCCCCCCCAGCAGTGCTGCCTGAGAGCTGGCAGGTCGAAACTCAAGGAGGAGGCCTTCAGCAAGCCAGGACACAATAAAAATCAGAAAGTTCAAAACAGGGCTGGCATAGCTGGTATTTCACTACTCCTAAACCCACTTGAGACCGCAGAAAGGTCCGACCCACACAGCGCTGCTGAGCCCTCAGCCAACACAGCCTGCCTCCTGCGCTGCCTCCAGGCGCCCACTGCCCACTCCAGCTACCAAACCTGCTCTGTCCCAGCTACAGTATATGCAAACAGCACAAAACAACAGCATAATCATGAAAGATCACACTTTTCTGCATTGACAACTGAATTAGGAAGTTGTGGTGAGCCACCAACAGCTGAAAATGAAAAGCAATTCAGTAAATATCCAGCATGTTCTGTGTTCCTCAGTTTTCTCAGTTCCTCAGCTTCCTCTAGGAACCTTTCAAAATCCTTTCTTCTCTCTACACGCACAGTTTTACAGCCACATTCCCCAGTTGTTCACTCTTAAATCTCAAAGTTCAGCAAGTCAATTTAAAGAAATAAATTTGTCCATTAAAGACTTCCTGCAAAACTAACACCTGCTTTGTATTTTATCAACAGGTACATCTACTGGAGTAGATTTAAGACTGGAGTTCAAGCTTACTGAAGCGTGAACTCCAGTTAAGAGAGAAGCCAAGAGCTTCTACTCCAGTAGAATATGTTCATTCCATCAGAATTTGAATCAGTTTTGAATAAAGAAAGACATTGTAATATTGAGATATTCTAAAATATATTATTTTACTTACGTGCACAGGATAGACTGGTCTTCTCGATCTGTGAATAAAGAAATAAATTCCATTAAAGGGGGAAAATGGCTATCCTGACAGAAGCATTTATATTTACAAGGATTTACATTGAACAGACTAGACCTTCCAAAACCTGGCAATCCACCATTAGTCAAAAGTACTGGGTTCACATCTTATTTAATTTGCCCTTGCATTTAAATAACCATCTCTAATGGAAATATTTTGTAGGAAAAAAGAACAAAAGGTTAAGAGTTCAAAAATATTTTTTGTAAATTCCATTAGAGATGAACTGTAATGAGGACAGCAAAAAGATCAGGCTCTCTATAAGAAGATTATAACTCAAAATTTCAAACCTGAAACTCAAGTTTTTACTATGCTCATGAAGTATGGCCAGCAGCCCACTTGGGACAACGTCTGGACAGATAAGGCATCAAAAACTAAAATGTTTTAAGCTGGTCATGCAAAGCTTTGAATTTTGAAAGCAGAGCAGTTCAAATACCTGGATAATGTACTCTCTGTTTCATTTCAGACTGAGAGACAACTTTTATGAAGACGACAAGTCATTTTGTCTTTGTAGATGTTCTCCAAAGAATAAAATAAAATAAGATACTTCACATATTTTACAAGAGCATGTCAACAAGTACATAAGACTTCTTCATGCTTTTTACTATGAACAGGACCATCAAACACATTTTGGTTCAAGATTTATAAAATGGTGGGCCAAAATTTCCATTTCTTCTATGTAAGGCATGTAAGAGGTTTCTGCACAGCAGAGTCCAGGATGCTGTGATGCTGCAGGAAGGTTTAGGATGGTATCCTAACTCCATAACCTGCTCTTGCAGTGTTCCTCCCTGCTTATGCTTTTAGAGTCAGAGTTTCTCTTTACTTCAGAACTTTTACACAGAATTTCCTACCCAAAGCCTCCTCTCAGGCTAAGATCTTTAGGATGCAATAAGACAATGAACACCATCTGAGGTTTCACAATGTGCTCCACAATGCTAAACTATTTTGTAAAGCTCCATTGAAGCAAGACTTCCAGAAAGGTCTGTGGTAATGGGGGGGGCTTTACAATTTGCCCTCCATGTAAAGATGCATGATTAATGTCTTTGCTGTGATCAGTTCTGAAATAGAACAATTTTTTTTCCACGGTGGGAAGAGTGAAACATTGGGACAGGTTGCCCAGAGAGGCGTGGTACCTCCACCTGCGGGGCTATTTGGAAGTAGACTTGAGCAAGGCTCTGAGGAACCTGCCCTGATGCTGAAGGTGGCCCTTCTTTGAGTGAGGCTGTCACAAACCACCTTGTACAGACAGAAAAATCTGACTTAGGAAAAGAAATTCCCAGGCAGGTCAAATACATTTTGGAAAACTGTGCATATTTTACAAACCTGAGACTTGAGACAGATAATTAAGGCAGAAGCAAGTGTTTCTGTATGGTTTGGCATTATTTATTAAATGCAGAGCTAGCATTAGTCCAGTGGAGCCTCTGGTCAGAGGTTTAGATGTGAACTCCCCCCTCCCTCCCTTTATTCAGCGTGTGGGGTGACTTGCTGGGCTACCTGACGGATTGCTTGCCCCTGTCCCTGACTCTGTATGTAATAAATACCATGAGATAAACGAGCTTTCTGTACTGTGCAAAGATAATGGAGATAAATTCGACCTATTAAGCTTGCAAGTTGTAATTGCTGCCTGGACCACAGCCAGTATAGGAAAAGCAGTAGAGGATTCTTCTATGACTTGTATTGATATTAAACAACTGTTTTACTCCCAGTTCCTCAATAACTGTAACATTAACTGCTTTATTGATCATTCATACAGCAAATAGTGCCACTTAACTGCTTTATTCAGTAAACTGGTGCAAAATGACTCACTACATTTCTATTGCAGATATTTGTCAGCAATTAGCACAGCAGGACTCTTCCACATAAATATTTGGGAGGAGAGGAGTTGTGAGCCGTGTTTATTTTTCACTGCAGGGTATGAGGCAGGCTTTCTTTTAAGTTAAAAAAGTGAGAACACGGTAGAATTTTTCCTAAAAATATTCTGTTGTGTAAATAGAAACCATGGGCATATATTAGTATTGCATCACAAACCCATAAATACCATAAAGAAAATAAAAGTGACTGCTTGATACTGAGCTGCCAGTGGAATTTCTGAGCTCAGGGAACATTAGAAAAAGTTGGTCTCCTCCAAGCCAAGTATTTTTTTTCTCACTACTCTTTGCTGCCCATTGCTGCCCTTTTGCTCCCTAGCAAGTGAAAAACCCCTCCTGAAAGTATCCACCACAGGAGTTTGCATGAGTACATGTGTACGAGCAGCTTTGCTGAAATGTAAAAGCAGAAGAATAGGAAGGTCAGAAGGTGCCCCAGGTGCTCTCTGGGATAGAGAACAGGCTTTGCAAGTCAAGCCTCAGGTGCCGAATTTCTTTGGACTTGATCAGCCCAGCCCCTCATGCAGCTATAGGGAATGAATCCTGCTGAAATGAGAGCAACAGGGAAATGAGAGAAACAGTGGGTCTTTGGTCCTGGAAAGGCTCAAACCATGAGCAGTGTGTGCTGGGTGGTTGCTGGCTCTCCAAGGATGCCTTCTGGTGAAGTAACATTTTGTGACTCTGACTGACAGCAGCTTGCTTGGCGGTTTGGAGGGAAAATCAAATTCGTTTGCTTTCAGCTTTCTCTTGTAGTTTGATAGCCTTCCAGGACCGGACCTATGCGATTTGTCTGTTCTTTCTAGGTGACCAACTCCATGGCATCCTTGCAAACTTCTCTCTTGGTCATTGGACTTATCCTCTTCTAACTTCTCTTGTGTTTGGCAGCCATATGAAATCTCGAAGCTTCAGCCCTGCATTCCTGAACTGTGCAGCCTGTCCTGCCAAACCTCATGCTGACAAACTGTCCTGTGTACATTCATGGAGGGAGAATTCCAGATGTTACTTTAAGCAGTTCTAACAAATTGCAAAGGTAAGGATGAAACACATCAGGAAATTTAATCCTATTCTGTTATGGCTTGAGCTGCAGATACTGATTTAATTTACTTTGAAGGGCTCTCCTATTCAATTACTCCTATTTCTGTGCTGGAGTATTCTGTTCCATATAAAAAGGACTCTGCCCTATTCTGGGTAGATCTATCAGAAGAGAATGACTTGCACAAGTAAAACTCCTTAAACATAATTCCTAGGTCTTAAAAAGGAAAAAAAAAAGTCTTCTAGATTCCAATACCTTTTCTGGTTAATACCTTTTTTAAAAAATTGAAATTACCTGGAAGACTATCATATCTCCTCCCTGTGTGTCTATATTTGAGGTTTTGGACAATCTTTATTTTCTCCTCAAATTTTTAAGAGCATAGAGATCTACATTTACATTCTAAACTCCACCAGCTTTTCTAAACATGCAGGTGACTACTTGTTTTCCTCTGGAATCTGCTCAGCTTTTTCACCAAACACCTCCAGATTGCTTCTAAGAATCATATGCCCCTCTGTTCTTGATAGAACAGTTAGCTCTGCTTAATCACAAACAAAATCAGATGGTTTATCACAATGAAGCAGCAAGTTGGCAGCTTTACCATAAAAGGGAAAAAACAGACTGAAACCTTATTCCAACACTTCCTTACTGCTTCTTTACATTTGTTAATAACTACGCTGCCTAAAGGGGACATTTCTGTATGGTCCTGCTAAGGACACAGTAAACAGATGGCTTTTCACAGCAGCCTCCTTTTCTAAGATCTTGGGAACTGTGTTTCCCTCCCATACCTCCCACTAACTACCAGGTTGTTTGTTTTTCCATCTTGAACTCAAGCTTGCATAAAAATGGCTTTGCAAAAAATAGATAACCTTTTTGAATCTGCAGAAAGCTGTAATATTTCTTCTCCGTGATGATTTATTGCCAGAAAACTTAATAAAAGCATAATCATCTGCATGAAAATTTTATATCTGTTACTACTGCTACATACCCTGACATTTCACATTTGTATTGTTTTTCACTTATTTGCTGTGTGCAGGGAAGATGGAAGAAGGCAGCAGAATTGCTTATCCATTCCAGACCAGTACCTCAGCTCCATCATCACTGGAAGTTGGCAGTGCTGTAGGAAGAAGTCATCCACCCACTTCCAGCTCCCCTTCCCTGGTCTGCACTGCCCTCTCCTTGCTGCTGTGTCCAGCCTTCATGCAGCCATACCATGTGCCAGCAGGGAGCGACCCACCTTAAAACTAATCCAGCAAAAAGCAAAGGATGGTTTTCACCTGGAGCAGTTTTGTATCAGGACTGCATGAAGACTGGTGCTGGCAGTAGAAGGGTTGGAGGGGGGATTGAGCCCTTTGTATGGCAGCTGTGCCACTGGGAAGCTCCTTCATCCAAAACAGAAGAGAGAGAGGTGGGTGCGGAAGCATAGGGTGATTTTTTATGATGGCAGTCTCCAAGTGCAGTAGTAGTCAGCCAGCTTGTCTGTAAGAGTCAGTGGGGGAACAACCAGTTCCCTATGGGGAACAGATCTGCACGCAAAATGCTCTCGGGGGATGTTACATTCTCTTAGTGTTTTAGATTAAAGATAAAGTTTATTCTTGTTCTGGCTTGAAATGAGGATCAGTGACTATGCGCAACCGTCATGTTGCATTAGTGACATGGTAGATTCAACAAGACATGCAGCACCCTCGTTTGAGCATGAGACAGCCGGACTGTGTTTTGTAAAAGGGTTTTAGGTGCCCAGAACCACTTGAAACAAGTGGAAATTTTATCTGTGCCCAGCCAACATCGTTGTTAATTCCTGTCCGATGAGATGTCAGCTTTTCCGCATATTTGGAAGAAAGTCCAATTAGCTGATTTCCATTGAGTTGACTGTGGCTAAGTGTTATTACCAAGACAACTTTGATGGGACTTAAACATCATCCCTAATGAATACATTAACCAAGTAAGTCTCTAAAGCAGAGAGGAGTGCAGCGTGCACAGCTCATGCGTTTTGCTGGATGTTTGTGCCAACAGAGGAGATGAGAATGTGAAGGGCTGCGACTCCCAGATGATGAGCCTGCAATAGGACCAGCGATCTGCAGACGCTGAGGACTGACTCACTAAAAGATAAAGGTTCCATGAGACATCTGAACAAGCTGATTGCTCTTGGCCAAGTGGCCCTGGTTATGAAGTACCAGAATGTAATTCTTCAGTCTCATGAATCTAAGATATATTTTACTTTGGCAAGAAGAAACTATGCAAGTTTCCCAGATAAGGAGAAATACTGAAATTTCACAAGGAAAAGTTTCAGTGCCTCGATCCATATTTATAATTAAGATTTTTTGTTTATATTGCATTTGCAAATATGCTCACAAAAAAACTACGAAGCTCTCTGTGTCTATATGTGTTGCGTGCACACACACACAATCACGTTGACGCCCACTTTCACCACTCCAATGCGAATGTAATTTGGCTGAATAACTCTAGCTATTTTGAGGTCTGGTTTAGTTTTATGCACAAAATATGAGTACATTTTTACAAACAAAGGCACAGCTTTAAAACCAGCTGGGGCCCTCTTCAGAGATGGAGAGACTCCAAAGTGGCATGTGCAAGTAAATAAGCAAAGTAAAGCGTGGGTGTCCTGGGCGTGTGATGCAAGCTCTTGTGAAACCGCTCCCCGGCTGCCGTGCCAGCCGTGTGTGGTTAGGATGGGAAGCGGTGGGAGAGTATTGTCTTAAAGGTTCAACTGATGATCTATTCCCTCCTCTTTCTACTTGCTCTTCCCCTCCTTTCTGCCGTGAAGAAGAATTCCTTGCAAAGGGGGCACATGCATAACAAGGCATAAAGCTTCCCCAAGCGTCGGCGGGGCCAGGATATTGTTATGAGCACCAAAAAAATGAACAGAGAGAAGCATACACTTTTGCTGCCATGTTAAGCAGAAAACTCATGTACTGTCAGGCCAAAACAATTCTGTTTCAGCAGAGGCTGTAATATTGTGGGTTTTATTCTTTCCTGAAGATAGCATGTAGCCCTTTCCTAGTCGTTTCTCCCTGTCCCTTTTTTTGGGACAAGTAGCAACATTCTGCACAGCTGAAGGAGAACACTGCTAATGACCTGCAGGAGCCAGAGGCTTCTTGCAGAGCTCCCCTGCAAGGCTGGCTGTACCTAAGGATCTGAGGAAAGCTGCCTGCTCTGAGCTCGGGGGCTGCTCAGAGCCCTGGGCAGTGCTGGATGCAGAGCACACGGTTCACGAGATGATCTGAAGACAGATACGTGCCCGTGGCTTAGTGAGATGAGCCTATGCCAAGTAAGTTTCTTGTAACTGTGGTTGCCTCAAAAATGATATTTACGGAATCATGTTAGTTTTAAAGCACCTGCCCCCCTCATTCCTAAACATACTTTATGTGCCTGTCTTCATGAACAGCTCTGCTGTTATGGTACAGAGGAAGGTCTGTTTTCAGGATATTTTTTATTGTTGCTTTATTGATCTTCCTTCTCTGCTGCACTGTAGTTCTGCCTTCGGGGATGTACTCAAATCAAGGACTTGAAATAGCTCCAGAAAAGTCACATAAGCCATAGGAAGAAAAAAGGTTGATATTGTAAAGCAGATACCTAGCTTTCTGGGTTGTTTTACTGATATTGAATTACTGGTATTTCAAACACTTCTATATCTGAACACGTAAGATTCTAGAGTCAGGAACCGAAGTTATAAGAAAGTAATCAACTTACGTGAATAATCTTCAGGAGTTTAATCTTCAGAAATTCTAAAGATTTTGTTACTTGGATTATTTTGTTAGTGTTACAGTTAGTACATATGAGTACTCGGGACTTTTTTTGTGGGAAATGACCTGTTTTGATGCTTAGGGTTGGGCAATTTAGGCTTCCTGGAAGCCTGTCGTATATACAGAGATCTTTTTTTCATTATGGGGAAAGACTTTGTCTAGTTTAAATCTTGGTTTAGAAAATAGTAATTAACCATCATATGCCCTATTGACTACTTGTAACTTCTAGTAAATACATCAGGTTTATATTTCAAGCAGGTCAAGTGCAGAAGTACTGCAATCCTTGTTGTTACAGTGTGCTGTGGCCCTGGAGAAATACTGGGTAATTTCATTTGCACAGTCAGAGCAAGTGCACAGTGGTTTTGAATGGACTAATTTCTCTGAAACAGACGCTGTTCTGTGTATGTATATAAAGATGATAAAGAAATCAATACGAGATACTAATCTCTCTAGCTGCTAAACTGAAATGTTGAGGTGCTGATTATTGTTTTCACCAGTTTGATCTAAACCCCGTAAGCCTTCAATCCTTAAACTGCAAGCTGTGAAGCCCTAACCTTCAGAGTTAAGCCTGTGATCCTTGCTGAGCTGTGGTCACCAGCCAGAATTTCTGCAGGGTCAGGCCCCTAATGAGCGCATTTAAATTTCAAAGCTTTTTCTAGAGTCCTGGTTTCCTGGAGCACCTGAGGTTGCTGCGAGATGGCAACTGGTTGCATCCCTGTAGTCTGTAGATGTTGCAGCCTCCTACATTCATTGCAATAGCTTTTGAATCCTTAAATTATGATTCTTTTCCTCAGAGTAAAACCCCCTCAGTCTGTCAGTAGTGACTGCAGAAGGATCAGAGCACTATGAATTTCAAAGGTTCCGCTTGCACCCTTTGGGGCCTGACTGCTTTCCCATTGTTGCTTGTTACCATTATTATTAGAAAACAGAGCCCACCTCAACCCAGGGCTCCAAAGCATTAGACTGTAACAAAAGTAGCCCCAAAACTTTATTTGAGTTTGCTTTGCTGGGAGGGGAGAGAGAAGAGCAAGGCTGACAGACCCAGCAGAGCTAGCAGCTAACTTTGGAATAGTCTCCACTGGTGGAGAGGGAGCGTTTTCCATGCCCGTATTTGCCAAAACTATTTGCTTGACTTTGAAACCTTCCCACATGCCTCAACACAGATGGGTAAAAGGATTGTTTTTCCTTTTTGAGTCACAGTGTTTGTGGACTGCCGTTCCTGCCAAAGAATTCCTCTGAATCTTCTAGAAAGCTCGTGTTGCCCTCCGTAACAGATCTTTTCTGGCTGTGCTTCTTGCAGGAGCGCATGTGGAGTTATAAGGTGTTTTCTCCCACGTTACTGTGCAGTGATTTCCAAGAACTGCAGCATTAACCTCGCCTACCTTGCAGCATGCTCCTGTAGGCTGTGTCCGCGATAGCGTAGATGTGGGGTGGCATTTCGTGCCTCTTCTTTCCCTTGTACATGTCAATAATCTTCTCTGAATAAATGGGCAGCTGTTTGTATGGATTTATCACCACGCAGAAGAGACCTGAATAAGTCTGCAAGGAAATAAAAATAAAAACCGGAATTAATATCACGTGCCATGTCTAGTCTGGGAAACACGGGCATCATCTGCATTGAACTACCGGGATTTTAGCAAAAAAATACTATTTTGTATTCTGCCTAGTGTAGCAAATGAAGTAGCAATTTCTGAATGTATGGGTGCAGGTTCCAAGTGCACAAATAATAATTTCTAATAAGAAAACTGCTAGAAAGTATGTGGATTTAGCAATCTGTAGAAACACCATGCCTTGTTCTGATGTCACAGCTTCTTGACTTCAGTTATGTTCAGTATATAGTGATCACCCTTATCTGTGATGATGTAACAACTGTAAGGCTTCATAATATTTCTTTATATGTGTATTTTTATACCAGAATATGTCCTCTGCTCAGGTAGGTGTCAAAGATCGTAAACTGAAATCCTAGGTAAGACACTTGAATTGATGTTCAAAGAAGGCCTTTTAAAAAAGATTATATGAACACTATATAACAATAATAATTGAGGAGAATCCTTGAGAAAAAAAATAGTGTCCAAATAGATACCTTAACAGAATAGTCACACCTTCACTACATGGTCACTTCTGTAAGAAATTTAAGGAAAAATATGCTTTCTGTTTACAGTTGAATTAAGGTATTAATATAAAAATATATACATAAACAAGAACATTGGCTACTAGCTGATAGCTGTCCATCTAGGTTTTGTTAGTTTTTTTTTTAATTCTCCTGTACTTTGGCAAGCTCCAGCTGTTGAACTGGGAGGAGAAATTATAGCATATGATAGTAGGTAGTGACCCATATATCACAAACAGTTACTAAAAGTAAGTGATTTGCAAGTTTCCCAGATTTAAAAAAAAAGCAACAAACCACAACCCCCCCCCAAAAAAAAACCAATTTAAACCCCCAAAATATAAGATTACAAATTTATCAGATTATTATTGCAGGAGTATTGGGATATTTAAACTGGCCTACAGCTGTTTTTAAACCATGCCAGTTTAAAAGAAAATGAAATAATAAAATTACTATCTTTCTGACTTAGGCATAAGTGGGTTTGGATTTTTTTTTTTTTTTTTTTTATTGCCCTGCTGTGTGAATGAGTGCTTTGTGGCATGCAGCTGCTGCCATGCCTTAATCTCCAGGCTGTGTCCGAGGATGGCTCAAGCCGCCCTGGCTCCCCCCTAGGAAGCACTGCAGCAGGACTCCACCACGGCATCTGGGAAGCTTGGCTCTGGGCACAGGGATTTCCCTTTCCTGACCATAATAGGAAATGCCACAACATGGTCTCGGCACAGCCTGAGCGCTTTATATGGTTATTGAGCAAACACGATGAGAGCATCTAGCAGCCTCTAGCAGCGAGGAGAGGGTTGGGTGCTCCAGGCTGGGCAGAACATCTGGGGTGCTCTGGGTGGTGATGAGAACCTCTCCTACCATCACAGGTTGTGACTGCGTTTCCATGGTCTCAAGTCAGATAACAAGAAAATCAAGCTCGAGGTCGTTGCCAGCTCTCGATATCCCTAAGCTAAACCCCTTGATGTGGAAGGTAGATAATTACTGTGCTGGTTTTTCATTGGTGCTGGAGTTCAGAATGAAACTGTGCTAATGCCGTCAAAATGAATTTCAATGCTGCAGGGTCAATACGCTTGAAAAGTGGTAGGTTTTTATCCTAGAATGACTACCAGGGCCCATAAGAAAAGGATAGCAAGGCCTCAATTTTCAGTAGAAATAAATTTACTGTGTGCACTCAACTAATCATTCCCAACCCTGAGACTTGTAGGCATTTCCCCAGCTGGTGACATGCAGGGCTCTGCACAGCCAGGCACACAGTAACATACCTTTGAAGAACTAACTTTGGGTTAAATTTGGGTAACACAAGAAGCGGGTTAGAAAGGCAGGGCAAAAGCCTGAGCTGGAGAAGTTTACGAATCCCCATTCCCAACTGGAGTGTGACTGACACCATCTCTCACCTTGGGAAAGTTGACCAAGACCTCTGGGTCACACTGATTGTAGTTATCCGTAGTTATCTAGGTATCTGCTTTGCAAGGATTTTGGGAAATTGGTATTAAGGTATGTGATATTTTGAAGATAATTGAGCCAGCTGGTTAAGCATGTGATTGAAAGTGGTGGCTTTGAAGTTGTCATGCTTTAAATCATTTTCCTTAGGGCTTGTTCTGCTCAGAGAGACCCATGGCCATATCTCTCCCTAAAGGGTCTGGAAACAGAATGTGGTTTGAGGGATCTTAGGGAGGGTGTCTATAGGAGTGTTGATGTGTGCATCCCTTGGACAGTCACTGCTGATGGGTATTTGAGAGACTGGCACAAAGACACAGCTTTGCTATAAATGCCTAAGTTTTGGCAGAGACATCCCACCTCTGGTTCCAATAGACACATATAGTTTTCTGAATATCAGAAAGCATTTTGCACTGTTAGGTGAAGACTGAAGTGGTAGTGCCTATGGATAAAGGCACAAGAAACTTGATTCTACTCTCAAATCCACTGAAGTTGAATTGCTATTTTATTGATATTTATATAATCATTTTGGTTTAATTTGTGTGTGTACAAGGCAGATTCTGTTTGTTCTGAGCAACATGAAACATGAGTTAGTGGCAACGCACTTCTAGCCCTTCTTCCTTAAATATCTGTGGTAAAGAAAAAGGCCAAGGTGTTTTTCCAGTGTACAATCACTCGGATGAATTGCTGCACTGAATCTTTTATGTAATAATATTTAATATAAATTCAAGGGACAAATGACTTTTAGATTTTATTTTTTTTTCTCCCCAGGTGGGTTGACTTTTTTCTTTAGCAGAACTGGGGATCCTCATTTGTGCCAGTGATGCTCTGGAGGGGAAAATGTTAAGGTCATGTTTTCTTTGTATGTGTGGGAGGCAATGTAGGCATCCCATGGCAAAGCCAGAAGATGGTTGTTTACAATTAGTTTTGCAAGTGGATGAGAACAAAATTCTGTTTCGATGCCCCCTATTTACTTATTTTTTTAAAGGTATGAGAGCATCTAGTAGGGCAGCCCTGTGTAAGACTGGACCATTTTAAGCAGTTGTTGGTTACTGAAAGTGCTAATAATTTGTTGTAATACAAATCAAAATAATTTTTTATAACTGCTAATTTACCACCATCTTAAAATCTAATCTCTTGAAAAAGGAAGCTCCATTTCAGATACACTTTCATTTTTGTCTCCATTAAAAAAAAATAATTAATTTTTAGTTGCATTATCCACTTCTTGAAATTAATTTCCTTTTCCTGTATAAAGTGAAAGTTCCACAAAAAAATCCACAAAGTAAACACGTAGGGAATCTTGGAACATCTATGCAGAACGTTGCTGAGAACAGCAGGGAAATAAACCCCACACATCTTATCCCACCGTTCTTATAGTAATTAATTTTAGACCTTGCAACAATGCAAAACTTCTTCAGACAAATTCCATTTTAGTAATGAATGCAGCATGTTCTTGCTATGATGGCACATAGGTCAATATGTTCACCTGCAAACTTAAAATCCTGTGAACTCAAACACTGGAAAGATGGAAAGTCTAGCTTCTTTGATGTGCATTTTAGTACATTCCTGAAAATTGTTGAGCTTAGTTCTTCTAAGTTATGCATAACAATTAAATAGTTCCTTTGTTGTACTCTATATAACTATCTTATTTTCTGCTTAATTTCCTACTTTGCAATTTTGCATTCCTCATATTAGTAATGACACCCCTAATCCTGTTTCCAAAACCTTGTTACTTAAGTCCTGTACTTCCTTTCACTCATCAGTGGTCAGTCATGCAAGTAAAACTTTCATAGGTTCAAACTGTAAATGACTTTTCTGCAGTACAGTGTAGGGATCCTCCATGTAAAATCAAAGATTACAGCTAAGTTCCATGGAATTTTTCTGGCCTTTCTTTCTGTGCGGTTTGCTAAGTATCGATGCAATAGATTACAAGGTTATAAATGCCAAAACAGGTTTGTGTTCATACACTTGTGTAGACTGGAGGAGAGGATAATCTTGGCCCTAATTCACGTGAATGCAGAGGATTGTTATTAGCATTATAATTTGTCCAGGTTTATCTTTTCTGTAAATTGACCAACAAGGTGGGGGAGGGGACGAAAATTAGGGGATGCATGACTTTGGTTCAGTAACGGAGCATTTGAGCACTCTCACTTGAATTCTAGTGGGTTTATTAATTTAATCAAACATAAGGTTTGACTCAAGCACCCACCAAAGCAGAACTTGTCAGCTGCCTTTCAGGGGGAGTTTTGCCTGGGAAAAGACTGCATGATTTGGCTTTTCCGTATGTTCTTTTTGTAGTTACTGGAAACTTCTTCAGGTTTACGTTGAGATAATTTAAAAGTCCCTAATGATTAGTTTATTTATTTCAAAGCAGAAGGACTGAGGTTTTGCTCAGCTATCAGAGAATACTCTCCAAGGCAATAATATACTTTCAGAATTAGCAGCCTTTGGGGAAGAGACATTCATGTGTCTGAATTTAGTTTAAGTAAAGATGCAATTATTAAAGAAGCAGGAGAGTTATGGGGAATAAAGTGAACTAAATACACTTTTGGTTTGTGATGCCATCCCTGAAGGGTGAGTGTTTGCACGACAGTGTTACATGCAAGGACTATATCCCTGAGAGTGGGTGGGATCCACCTCGTTTGTGATGGGACATGATAGCATGCAATAGGAAATGCCATGTGTGTTTGAGTCTACTTACATAAATTAAACCTGAGAAGTATCTCTCCCTTAGATTGTGCAGCACTGAAGCTTCATTGAGGCAAGTCAGCTCTGCCATGTCCTCCACTTTGGAGAACTTCGGAGGGTTCATCTTCTGGATGTCATCCTTGCTCAGTGTCACTTTCTTCCCATTTTCTGCCAGTTCAACTGTCACCTCATCCCCTTTCTCTTCCTTGATACTTGCTGCTTCAAATCCATGTTTCTCTGATGGAATCCAAACCAGTTTCTTTGCTGACCAGTCAGCTTGGGCAAGTGGGTTGTTAATGAAGTTTTTGTCCACAAAGAGGAATTTCTCATCATCGCTCAGAGATTTTTGAGCCATTTTGACTCAGTAGACACCTGTTGAGGAAGAAAAAGAATCTACTTTAAAAGGAGGCAAATGGTGGAGATGTTCCAGGCAAAACACGTCTGTCAGATCTACCATGCAGTAGATCCAAAGCACTACTGGCCCTGTGTCGTATCTCATGTTTCCATGCAGATAGTTTTGGGTGCCAGTTTAGGTACCTTGGAGCATCTGTGTTGGGATTCTGATTCCTTTGTTACCATGTCTGAAATAATCTAAATCAAAAACTTTTTGGCACTAAAACAAATGATGAAACCTAGGCTTATTACTTAATTTTCTTTATGGTGTACTGATGATCAGAGAGAAAAGGCATAGCTAATGTCTGTGCAATGAGACTGTCAGGACTCCACCAAGACTACCAGCTGAACACCTTCCTGCAGCTTGATGTCTTGCCCATCATGAAGGTAATTGAATTCAGATACATAAAAAAATTTTCATCGCTCAAATACTGTTTGATGCATACTGAAATACCAGTGTAATAATGAAATAATTAGTAGAACAGTTCCCAGGCTGTATTCCAGAAAGGACAGAAACAAATGTTTCTTGTAAAGGACTATTTTCAGTTGCTCTAATACTATTTAATTTGGAGAAGAATAAGACTAAGAAATGGCCAAAAGGGAAAAAAAACCCAACAAAACAACAAAGAATTGTTATCAGTACTGCTGGCGGAGTAATTTAGAGTTATTCCCTTTCCGTGCTTCAGACTGTGGGAGCTAATGATTTATGAATTAATTATTTATTCTCATGTCTACCACATGAGAAAGAGAAGAAACAAACCAAGCCAGGAAATGGCATCATCTATTAGATACTCTGAGCCACGGTGCTCAAACTGGGAGGATGATGCCGTCGCGTGTGGATAAAACAGCATCGTGCGGTCGCGCTTGGATAAAGCAGAGGGATGCATCTGCTCCGTAGGTGAGAGCAGTGGGAGGGTTTTGCCTGCTTTGCACCGTGTCTCAGAGGGAAGAGGCAGCTTCTTTCCTGCTCTGGCCATTGGAGGTTAGGACGTAGCTGCAAGAGCTTTGCTGATAACGCTGGAGCTTTCCTAAGTGGTCTGCTCTGTCCTATGGAGCACACAGCCCTACTGAGGAAAACAGGAGTATGCCACAGGGGAGGAAAAGAGTGGTGCTCATCAGGAAACCTGTCATGCAGCGGAGTTGGGGAGGAGCTGCAGGGAATAGTGTGTGCCCAAGAAAAACATCTCTGGGAGACAGAGCCTGTTTCATTTCCTTATTGAGACTGAACTTAATATTTACAGCATTCAAACAAACATGAATCGTGAGGGAGTTTGGAGAACTGACTGCTAAAGATGTCAGCAATCAACCCATGAGCAGAACGATATTTGTAAAGACCAAGCTCTGTGGTATGTGGCCAAATGGACACCCTGTGCTCTGGGACTATCAGAGGTTGGTTTCCAAATATTTGTCCCTGAAGCCTTCCCACAGATTAATGGTGGTTTTTTTTGCAAGGCCAGACTGTGTGAGGGGTCTGAGAGAGAAGCATGGATCATGCAGAAGGTGACACAGAGCTTAGAAACAAAACTAGGATTTTAGAGGTGCCTAAGAGGGTTAGATGATGTCCCACTGAAATACAGAGGAAATTACATGCCCAGCTTCTTAAACTCCCTGGGCAATTCTCTCATCTGCAAAAGAAGAGCAGCTTTCCTCTAAACGTGCTCGTTCTAGAGCCACCGGCCTTGGTTGGGAAACCTCATTGGGGGAATTGACCCGGGTCACCCCTGCGCACACCGTGTGGGTGAGCAGGAGGGGGACCCCCTCAGCCTGGCTCCGGGCATCGCTGCTGGCCAGCGCGCAGCCTTCCCCGCCACGGGGTCTCCGGGCAGCGCTGAAGGATGTGGCCCTTCGCTCGCTCCCGGGGGAATTCTTGGAAGAGAGCTCCAAGAGGAAACTATTTGACCTCTGGGTGGATTAAGGCAGAAAATGTTCCCTCGTTGCCAAGAGGGCTGGTAGAGCTGCACAGTTCCAATAATGGAGATGGTATTCTCTCCAGCTGAGCTTTCCAGCTGGCGGCCGCAGGGTTGAAGCCGGCCGACCGGGGGAGAAGGGAGCGCTGCCCCATCGCCAGGGCTGCAGCTCCAGGAGCAGGAGGCTCGGGGAGCATCAGGAACCTGCTGTGGCCTCTCTCCTCCTGCTGCCATAGCAATGGGCAAGGCATGTTCTCTGCCCCACTGCCCCAGCAGCATGAGAGGAACTGCTGTGACAACGGGGTGGGAGGATTTCAGTCCATCCGAGGCCCAGAAGAGCCAGCTATCTGGTCATCCTGAAGCATCAGAAAGGTTGGATCATGCCACCCATAGGTAGCTAAATGCCAAGTGACAGCACATTCAAGTCAATAGGCATTTGATATTGCTGTCAAAAACATGAAAATTAGAGTGAACTGTGGAGCCAAGTTTCACGGAGTCAGGTCCTGCTGATTTGAGGCTGCCCACAAACAGTGATGGTGGAAATCAAACTGAATCATCCTGACCATCTGCCTCAAAAACCCAACTGAATCTAAAACTGTTGGCCTGCTATAAAGCATGTCATCAGTGGGACAACCCAAAAGTTCTTCACTGGTTTTGTGCCCAAGGACCGAGGGAAAGTTCCTCTCATTGTCGCATGATGAGTCAAAAACATCTTCCACAGATACAGCATGAAGAGAGAGCTGGTCTGTCTGTATTCTACTATGTTCTCCTACTTCTTCCTGCACATAAAACTTTCTGTGCCTCGTTATATAAATTCAGTCTTTTTGAAAGCAAGATGAGGTTGGAAGGTATAAGAGGTGGCATGAACTGCAGAGCTTGAAAATAAAAGATTTTTATCCTCTAGATCTAAGCACTATGTTTGACTAGTTTAAACATGGTCAGAATAGCCCCTCTACAAGAAATAGGGAATAGACAGTCTCAGCTGGATCTTGTAATTCCTCTGAAACACAATGAGGAGAAAACATGGATTTGTGTAAAAAGAACTTTTCATGACCAATCCTCTAGAATCTGAGGATAAAGTTTGAGTAGCAGCTGAGTACCAATGTAGTAAAAAAGGAAATGCAGTTATGAAGCGTGGATTAAGGAATACTAATAGTTTAATAGATTAATGAATATTAATTTATGTGTATTAATATTAAAGGATGGTTTCTGAATGGAAGGGGTAGAAGATAAGTTCAACAAGTCCAACTAGATCTGTCCTAGAGAGGTGCTGTGTGCGAAACTAATGAGCTGATGAAGCTTTCTGATGAATATTTGGCAGTAAACCTTCTGGTCTGTCACTGATCAAGACTGAACCGCGCTGGTCGAGCATATGATTGATGTTGGGTAAATGGGCCAAGGGAAAAGATTCATTACTCCCTGAGAAGACAAAATTTACCCCTTAGCCAGTTCCTGGGTTTCTTCTGCAGGGCTGGCTGAGAGAAACAGAGACCAGTATCTTATCTATGCAAGAGGTGGTAAGAGGTTCACATACATTCTTTTAGGTAGATGGTAGCCCGAATCACCTACAAGAATGAATACCTTTACAGTCAGAGCTGAGCTATCCTGAGGAAGGGAGGAGGATAAGAGAGGAAAGGCAATCACAAAGATACTACTGAAACGAAGTTTCTTGCCATAGAAATGTGCCATATTACACCAAAGTGGATCCATATCTTATACCTCTCTAAAGCCCAAAGGTGCACATACAGGTGGGCACGCGTGCTTCCACAGCTCGCTTCCTATTCCTCCTCCTGCTGTCCCGCTGCAGCATATCCAGCTGATCCTCACTGTCTTTTCCTGTATCATCTCAGTGACAGAAGTTAAATGTTGTCTTATAATCGGTTTATCCTGAGTATATTATTCCAAGGATGAAGTATAAATATCTCCAGGAAGTGCACTTTAATTAAAAGGTTGTTGGCCAAGCAGAACTGCCTCCTGGGTCAGAGCTCAGAGGGACTGCTTTTCTTCTAATGAGAAGATAAAGGACACTTCTCGCTTCCTCTGCAGGATGTGCACGTCAGAATAAAAGCTTATCACAGCCATACAGGGAATAATTATTGGAACAGAGGAACATATAACCAAATATGTGAATTATTTTCAGAAACCAAGTCCTGCTCTCATAAGTGGTTTCTGATGGAAGAATGTAGCAGTAACGTGCTGCTTGACTTAAACTCTGTTTCTTGGGCTACAGTCGTTCTTGACTCTGTTCTTCCCAGGTTGCTTATCTTTTACTTTTCCAGTACTTAACTGAATTACCCAACTAATCATTGTTTGGAAAAAAAAAACCCAAAACAGAAAAATGAGGGATGAATCCTAATCTTGTGATCTGGTTGGGAACTGGTTCCCCAGCACAGTTAGCTTTGTCAGGAGCACTGCTACTGATCCCTCCTGGCCTTTTACCTCTCTCCACTGGTCACTGGGAACGCCCTCAAACGCTTCCTCTCATCACAGACATGTTCATCTGAACATGGAGGTATCATCAGCACTAGCTTATTCAAGTTCAACCATGGAGGAGGGAAAGTCTGTATTTTAAGAAAGAACACTTTCAGTAACTTCACAGGACTGTTCAGTGTCAGTTGGTTTGTTTCTTGGTTTGAGGTTGGGGTTTTTTTATGGTGTTTTTAAAATTTATTTTATTTTTAAAAATTTTAATACATTCTCCATGTCCTTTAATCAAATTGTCTGTAAGTGACTTGGTCACCTGTCAGGTTTTCTCACCTCTGTTAATGCAAGTTACTACATTACTCTGATTTAAACACTTGATAGCTCTTTCAATACTCCAAAGACATTGACCTGGGTTATTACCTGTGTTATAAACTGTAAAAATTAGAAAAGAAGGAAAAAAGACTTAAATGGCATCATGTGGGGGTAGATTCCCTCTGTCTGGACGATACCAGCTATTTCAAATACCCCCAAATGTCATGCTATTAAGTAAATCAGATTCTGCAATTAGAATTCATAAATAATGTGTATTTTAACTGGACTTTGCACAAGTTGGAAAGCTATCTCTAACTCTTGGCTTCTTCTAAAATTAACATACTTAAGAGAAAAGCCAAAAGATTTGCAACTAATAAGTCTCAGTGAATTATAAAGCGTTGGGATCCTCTGCATACATCTATGCATGCTACCATATATGGCGATGTTCTTCTCAATACTAGCTGTTCCACAAAAATGTAATGATAACAAATTCAAAACAAATACCTTTTAGGGACTAGCGTGTCAATTGCAAATGAGATAATAAAAATCATTGTTTACATCTAAGCGAATACAGCCAGAAAAGTATCACGTACTAAATTAAAGTGACTACTTAATCGAGCTCATTGCTCTCTGGAGGTTCATTGTTTTAACCTCAAGTTAGTGGCTCAAGGGAACTGAACTTTGGGAGTTCAGCAGCTGAGGGTGTGCAAAGCGTCCTGCTGCAAGCTGCAAAGCTTTGAGTGAAAGAGAAGGTGGGCTTCTTCTTAAACAAGTGTATTTTAGTAAAGATTTTGTTGAGTGTTATGTATTAGATGATAAGGACAAACATTCTCGTTTTCCTTATATTTAAAATATTTCACGTAGCTTCTTAATTATGCACACACATAAACCTCTCCAATACATATCAACATTTATATATGTGGACATAGGCACATACACATCTATATGTGTGTGAGTGAAAGAAGCAAGTGAACTTCTGGGAGAACACTGAAGCTGCTTTCTGTACTGCCATCTACTGTCCTCTTAATTTACTCACGGTATTTTGTTAAAGCTAGAAGTTCGTTGCTCTATTTTGCTTTAAAAAAAGGCATGTAATTTTAAATTAGTCAAATTAGTGTAGTTCGGTGAATTATCAGATTAGTTTTCAATAAACTTTCTTCGCAGCATATTGAAACATGCACATATGCAATTCTAAGGCGTTTAGGAAAAAACGTTTCCATTCCTTCTTCTAATTTTTAAGCCTTTTCCCTGTTTAAAGTACAAGTAACTGACAAGCTAATTATGTTATTTGGTGATACTTTCTTTAAGCAGCATGGGAAGCGCAGTTAAGTTCCCTGATTAGCACTGAAAAAGTAGAAATCATTAAAGAAGATCGGCTGTGCAGGCTACCAGGTTTCTTCCTCGCTGAATGCGAGTGTGATGCTGAATTGCAGCAGGTACCTGCCACCGCCCGGCAGCGTCACCCCTGCTCTGCAGCCGGCGTCCTTAAGGCTCAATTTGGCAGTAGCAGTGTTAGAAGTGACCGAGGAACAAGCTAAAACATCTGTGCGCGGTCCCGAATGCGCGTGATCTCTCATGCATTTCAAACAGAACCCAGTCAGTAATTCACGAATGGGGATAAACCGTTTGAGCGTGTCTGATGGGTCTGTTCCCATTTCTAATTGGTAGCTGCTACCTGCTGGTTAATGCCCTGAAAGTGAATTTGCGAAGTAGCATAGCAGTGAGCTTGCCAAACCGCTCCATCCCAAAGCGTGGCCAGCCCCCAGCCCCAGCCCCCACGGTACTCACAGGCGTCCAATTAGGGGAGCAGAGAGGGAATTGGAGAGTCGGGAACCTGTACAGCCACCAGCCGGGACAGTCCAAGTCCTCACTGCCTTTGCAGCCTCCCTATATAGAGGAGGAGAATCTTGTCAATGGGGAGGGGCCCTGGAAACCACCTCCTGCTGGAAAATCCTCTCGATACCTGGGTTAAAACAGCCAGCCTGGAGCCAAGGACCTCATTGCCAGCAGGGCCTGACCCCAGGCTGCTGCCCCTGGCCTGAGCCGCTCTTTAGGGAAGTGGGCTAGTTCTGGCTTTCGGAAAGGCATGAAAAGGGTGCTCCTAACCCAAAATGGGTGCCCCTAACTCACAAGTTCAGAAGTTTTGCTTTTTCCTAGGGTGAAACTGTTTGGCCAAGCAAGTGAACCTTTAACTCTTTCCTGCCTTGGCAGTATCCTCACCCCTGGTGACCCTCTGCCTTGAAGAAGGACAAATCACAGGTCGCGGTCCCGCATGGGACAGGAGGTTTTCCCACCCACCATTGGTGCATTTTCTCAGAGCTGAGACAAGTCTCTGAGTTTAGGGGTTGCTTGGGAGAGAAGAGTTTTTCCTAACACAGCAGGGGTGCGTGGGTGGAGGTTGCTCTGGGTCTCCATGTGTTTATGCAACATTTGGAGCCTGGGGCTGGTTTAAGTCTCCTTTGCCCCTGGAGAGCGAGAGGGGTTGTTTCCCACCTCCCCAGTGGATTTGCTGAAGTTTCTTTTGCAATCTGATGCGCAGCTTAATTCCTGAGAAAGGGTTGTAAATACTTTTTCATATATAAGAAATACCTCCCTCTGTCCATAAAAGGAAGAAGAGAAGTGATAAATAGCCGAGGGGGAAAAGTCCCCAGGACGCAGTGGAAGAAGGGGCAGCAGCACTGTGCACTGAGGGGGAGAGGAGGACAGGGCCCTGGGAGCCAGACCTGCAGGGGTTAGGGAGTGTTCTGGGCCTCGTCAAACCTCCCTCACACCCCCCAAACCTTCAATCCCCAGCTGTCCCCCCTCCTTCCCCCACTACTAGCCAACAGCCTTGTGCAGTAGGACCTGTGGATGGAGACATCCCAAAAAGGGAAAGCTAGGATCCTCTAGGAATTCCCACCGACGTGCCAAATACAAAATACCGAAACATCCCCCTCTCAGCAACGGACTAAATATGGTGTATACCCACAGGATCAGAGCACAGGCCTGACTGAAATAATTTCTCTTGACATCAACAGCGCTAGCCTCTCTGGAAAATAAACCCTCCTGGAGAAGATGGATGAGGTTCATATTAGTCTTGGCATCCTAAAAAAATACCTATGAGGGGAGGCTGGGCTGAAAAATCTCTGCTGTTGCTTGGTCAAAGTCCCAGGGCTTGCAGGTGTGAAGGACCTGTAGCCCCTCTTTCTCGCCCTGGAACAAATTTGAGTGAACAGGAGAGAGGGGAAGAGCATCAGGCTTTCTTTCCTGCAGCATTTCAGGAATATCAAGTATGGACTCGTGTTCAGGCCTCAGCCGGAGAAGACCAGATTAGCCAACATAGTCTCATGGCCCCAGTGGTTGCTGCCTCTCCTTCCAGACGGAGGGCCGGTGTCTGCCGAGGTGTGGGGCTGCCCGTGGCCACGCAAAGCCCTCCCGGCACCCGAAAGGCAGCCGTGTCATATCAGGCTCGTGCACGTGTGACAGTGTTGGAGCAAAGCCAGGGGAAATGATCGCCAGGATGTAAATCCAAGAAACTTGCCCTTGTTAGCAGGAGGTTCCTCGCAGGGTAATTCACCCTGTTTTATTTTTTCCCTGCAGTTTCTCAGTTGCAAACTTACCTTTTAAATAGGAATTTAATGAACATAAAATAATGAAACGCAAGGGTATTCTCTGAAAAGTATGATCATTTTAACATTCATCAAAGTTCTTCTAAGAAGTTCCTTTCAAACCCATGCAGCTGTTTCACAAAACCAGGCACGTTTTAATAGCAGCTTAAAAAGGAGTGGAAATTATTCTGGCCGGTTTGCAAACCGCTGCATGTGCACACGCAGGCTTGCTGCCCGAGTAGCGTGTTTAACAGAGGCAGTGGTGGAGGGTGATATATGATGGGACATTAAATGGAGCTGGAAAGTCTAAAAAAAATACTACTGCTGGGACTGAAACAGTTGCACTCTCGAGCTGTGTGGGGTAGGAACTGATAAGTGTAAGCGTGGCTTCCAACCTTTGCTTAAAAGTTAACATAATCATATACTAATATAATAGCCTGCTTGGAGTTTCTTAAATGTTGTGGTATTTTTTTAAACCAGAGCTGCCTCAAAATGGAAGCTGTGGATTCCCAGTGGACGATGCCTTTGTGACAACAAATAAGCTTTATTTAACCCCCCTGATTTGTTTATTTGTTTTAATTACTTTTCTAGAAAAAATAAAGTATTGAGCAGCCTGCCCTTAAAATATCTCCTTGCTGAATTTGCACTGTAAATATTGTGCTTGGCGTGGGGGAGCGAAGAGGACTCACGAAGGAAAGAAATGAACTTTCAGCTGCCTTATGACACTGTAACCTGAATACAATGGGGGGGGGGGGGAAGAAAAATCATGGATGGTGATGCTAGTTTGTTAAATAACGTGTGTCAGGTAAGCAATATTTTTTTGTTTAAAAATATTTTTACCTAAGTTTACCAACCATGTTTCCCTAAGGACAGGGGTACCTGTGGGTAACTAACCATGTGTGTTGAGCTCTGCTCTTGCAACAGGAGGGACAGTTTGTGTCCAAACTAGAACAATTAATCATGAGGGGAGTCTGATGAGGTGAAATGGTCACCAACTGCTTAATGTTAAGCTTTGTGATTAATGCTGGCTGCAGGTCAAGGGAAGTGTGTCAAGCACACAGGTCAGTTCTGCATCAGTTGGACACCGGCTGCTACTGAAAGGGTGTCTTTGCAAGTGTGAACAAATATTTTGGGGTTTCTTTTCTCAAACGTAATCACCCAATGACAGTCACTCCTCCGGAAAAATGATCAACTGACACCGAGATTCGGCTTGATACAAAGGGTGCTCAGGAAGGAAAGCGTAACCGACTCCTTGGAGCGTGTTGATAAAGCTTAGAAAATAAAAATCCCCCTATGCATGACAGAAACTAATACCCCTGAAAAAGCACTGATGCTGTAGAGTCTATAAACACAGTTTCCTCTGCTTCTAGGGGAGAGCAAAAATTTGGTTTAAAAGAATTTATTTTTTTAAAACACTTGTGGGTTACGTTCTTCCAAAGTGCTTTCCAGATCTGATATCCAAACTGGCTCCTTGTCACCTTCACTTGTGATATCATGCTTAGACAAAGAACAGCCTCTTCTAAAGTAATTCCCTCCATAACAGTCTCAGTTACAGCATTCTATCTCTAATAATATTCAGAAATGCATCTTGCTCATTAACCCCCCCAAGCTTCTACATGCTTTTATCTTTTTTTTCTTTTTTCATTCTTATGTCAGTAGAAATAATAAGGGCAGTTAGTGCAAGACATCATAGTCTCTTATCTAATTAATGATCTCTCTCTAATTAATGGTAATTAAGCTAGACAGAGCTTCTTCAGTTAACTGAGAAAATACTTTTTGTGCATGCTCACCTAGGTGGCAATTCTGTCTAAAACCTGCACCTGTGACTCTAGGGCTGTGAATTATTTTAATCTAAATACTGACCTTGCTTAGTTTAAACTTTTAAGGAATGATTTTTTTTTTTTTTTGGAAGTGCAACCATTTTGTACAGGCTTTGCAATTCCTCTTCATCTGGTAACAAGCAAGGCAGCCTGACATTCATCGGGCTTGCTCCATGGCTGCATCTTGAAAGATGCTCTTGTATTTCATGTGCTGCCAGGATAAATGCTAGACCATTAATAATGTGATTAGACCCATTTTCATAGACATTTCAAAGCTTTGTTGTACAAATAAATATCACTGGAAATACTTTAATTTGATTTTAATTTGCTTGTAAAATGACTATACTTTGAAACAAGAGATTGTTCCAAGCCCCCAAATCTGTAGTGTGAGGGTATTAGAGAATTAGATGAAATGCAGGCTGCACCGAGAGCAAAGGGGCCAGCTCCCACCCACCGTCCCAGCGCGGGATCCTGGCACAGAGCTGAAGCTGCAGTTCCCAAAGAAAATAGTTCGGAGATTCCCTCTGTCTTAAACGGATTTCTACTGATCTCAGACACACACTCTTACCTCGAAGCTCAAACACACCCTTGTAACAGCCCTTGCTTTCGTGGCTGCGGAGAGCATGAGCCCGCTGAGCTGTGTCCTCAGGGAAAGCACAAGTGCTAAACTTCCCTTTGCCCTTTTCCACCAGAACAAAAACTGTATTTAATTTCTACCACTAAAAATCTATTTCCAAAGGAGATCTGTGGCACCTGGGCAGCTTCAGTAGGACCTGTGTCAGAAAAACAGAAAGCAGACACGATGGCTTTGGTTACACTGGAAGATTTGCATAGCATGCAAGGTTAGAGCTTCTGTTTCCCAGAGCCTTTTTCCCTGCCCCTGAAAAGACAATTCAGATTCCAAATATATGTAACAATTTGACCCACTGGTTTATGGAGAAACCAAACTCAAAACTTTAACCTCTAGAAAACCAAAGGAAAAAATTCAGAGATTTCTGTATCTAAAGCAATCATATCTGCATTGTTCAAGAGCTCATTTTTGCAATTTTCCATAGAGGCGCTTTCAGTTCATTCCAAAATTAGGGTAATTTTTAATTAATTATGAGACAAAGAAATTGAAAGATCAGTGATGTTTGCATTGATGTGGCAGGAAAGACCCTACTAATGAGGCAGAATCCCAGGGTGGTAGTTTTTACAGGGCTGGCTCCAGCCAAGCAGTTGGACCCAACGGTGGTGGAAGGATGGAGCAGGCAGCGGGGGCACACAGTCAATTATAATTGATGCAAAGCTACAGAAGACTTAAAGACGGATTTGATTGAGGTAAATTAGCAAACACATGTCCTTCCCTCCTGGAAACAGTCCCGAGATACTCATAAATCAGCAAACGGGCAGCTGGCAGCGTTGCCAGTCACACGAAGGGGATGAGCTCACTGCTGAGGCTTCAAAGGGATAAATACAACTTCCCCTTCTGCAGTCTGACATTAGAGCAGAGGCCACTTATCAAATTAAAAAACTACCCACAATGCTAACTAGGTCAAATCACGATTAAGGCAAAACTTTGCAGTCTTTACAACTTATAGTTCTTTTACTTAAATTCACCAACTTCATCTTGTCTTCCTCTATTTTTTTTCCCATTGACTGTACCACTTACCTAACAATTATGAACGCAACCCTAAAAATTTATTTATATAAAAATCCTGAGTCCCGCTGGAAACATTGACATCCATACATTTTGTTAAAATGAAAAAAAGAGCTAACCTGTTATTTTTTGATGTACCCCTCTAAGTTTAGCTTTTAAAAAAAAATTACCATTTCAAAACATGTAAATACCTCAGCTAAAAAAAGTTCTGGGAATCAGTAATCTATTATCAACTTTATTTTTAGCTTTGCCTGACTTTGAGTTTCATGTCATTTGGGAAAAAAAGCAGAAGTTCTTCCCCTCCCATATACTCAGTGTTACACCGTACAATTTATAGCAACTCCAGATGGAAAAGACTTACCCTCACTTGTTTGTTGGCATGAAGATAAATATAGTCCTGACTTCCGGAGAATTAAAAACAACTATTCCTCTAAATTTTCTATTCAAATTTATTTTCCCATACTTCTCCTAAAGTAGCATCTTCTTCTTAAGGAAGAATGATTAAAATGCTTAGTTCAAATGATTTCAAAATGCCACACAGAATAAAGCTGAAAAATTTTATTCAGAAAACCCAGGGAAGTCACACAAAGACATAAGTAAAGTGCAGAAATAAGTTATTTGATAATTTTTTATAAAGTAAACCCAGTATTTTTAGGCCCAATTCTAGCCACAGACTTCACTGATCTGACTTCACGGAATCACGGATGTCATACACAGTTTTCTTTCTATCAGCACTGGAGCAAGAGCCTATGCTCATGTTGTTCTTCATTGACAGTAAGTACGACCCTGTCATCTTCTCTTGTCTCATGGGTAGATCTAACAAGCTGAAGTGGTCCCACTGGACATACTGGGGAAACTTATGCAAATAAGAATTTTCTAAATTAACTCTTACAGAACTTTACATGGGAAATTAGTACATGAAAGGTATCATCTGTTTATACTTTGTAAAACAAGGGGCTCTTCAATGCTCGTGCCAGCCATCCTTCCTGGTTCTGGAATTCTATCTGAAAATGAAACACAGACATAAATATTCTCATGCCTCTGGAGGTCCAAAGGTGTAAGTGTTATTTTTCTGCTATTATCGATCTTGATACAGAGTATCATCAGAGGAACCTCAGGAAATTTTACAAATATATTTCCCCATGCAACTGTATAAGAGCTTTACTTTACATTTCAGACAACTTCACCTCAGCTATAGTGAGTGAATTGACAGAAACACCAGACTCCCCATGTTTTATCAAGATTCCCAGTCTGTGTACTAGTTTATTGGAATATTCATTCAACTAAATAAGCAAGATAGTTTCTAATAAGAAAAGCAAGTTAGATGTTAAATAAGAGACTTGGAAGGTTGAGTTTATGAATGAACTTGATTAGCTTAATAGGCAGCCTAATTAAAATAGCTAGATAAGTAGTATTTTAAACCCATTGCCTTTAGGTCTTCAGTGACATATTCCACAAACACATGCTGAAAACTATTTTAGGTGATAGTTACTTTAAAAGCCTTAAAGTCGCTGTACTTTTGTTTATTTCAAAAAGCAATGTGCTATCATGTCTTATGATTAATCCTGAATTTTGTACCTAGCTCTGAACAATAAATCCCCATGTGAAATAATACTGGAGTCAGCAGGGCAAGGTGACCCTGCGCAGAGTCAACTTCAGAACTGAGCTACAAAGTTATACTTTAAAAAAAATTCTTCTATACACTGAATTTAAAAATGGATACATTTCTGATAGGAATAATTCTTTTCTAAAAAAGATAATTTATACTAACTTTGGTATTGAAATTTTATTTCTTCAGCCCCCCCTTCTGGCAGAAGGGAAACAACACTGCCTCAATGAATTAACTGTTAAGAAAAGGGGGTTAGTAGTTCTCTCATGCTTTTCAGATGTCAATAACATCTTGGGCCTCATATTTTTCAAATTTTCGGACCAAAAAAATAGTACCAAAATCTCACAGTAGAAAATGAAGCAGACTCTTTGAAGGAAAAAAATGGACCAACGATTCCTTTCGCTCTGTATCTTAGGCCATATTAACTGTAGCTAGTTAAAAAGCAGACCAGAAAGGGAAAATTAGATTTAGCAGCGTTCTGTAGAGAGCAATGAACTCAGCTTAAGCTTCTACAGTCAATGGGATGTGAATTATGTCCTCAGAAAAGGCTTATGCCCATATACAGAATTGCCAGCTAAAGAGTTAAGAACTTTCTATAGAAATGAGGTAAGTTAGAACAGATGAGAAGCAGAGATATGCCCACCATTTAATATATTTTGCTGAGAATTTAGGTTAAATTCTTATATTAAATTGCTAGTGCAATGAGACTGTCTGTAGCTGAACCCATTCCAGATTTTTGGTAGTATAATGGAGTACAATTTGGCCAGTTTAACTTTTAGGGAAATGGTGAAGTGATTTGGTGGATGAAATTTCTGATACTGAGAATTGGGATATTAATATTTTCTGGTCTTTATCAGCAACTGCAGAGCAGTAGATCTGTTTCTAAAAGCATCAATGGTGTGACAGATATTTTACCACCTACAAATTAGAATAGCATAGCTGTCCAATTTAAATGACTTTTCTATTTTTAATACTGTTAATAGAAGAAAGCTAACCAATTATGTTTTTCCCCTCCCTTCTAGTAACTAACAAGCAGCTACCACAAGGTAACGGGAGCTTCACAGTACCTTGCACTGTTGAGAAGTTATATAAATTTGGCTGTCTGCAATATTTAAAAATGTTTGCTTTATAAATAAAATACATTCCCCTGTAAGAAAGTTCTACCACTGATACATTTGAAGGCCAGTCAAGCGCTTCCAAGGGCAGTCAGGTTTGTATGCCGTGTATGCTATTCCATAGCATCCTGGCAGAGAGAAGCAGGCCTGAGAGCTGGTGTACGTTAGTGTGGTGGTGCAACACCCCCGCCCCAAGCTTTTAGGCCTCTTGGTACCCAGCATGATTTCCTCCCACCTGGGCCACATGGACCAGAACGATACATAATGGTCTAACATGAAAGAAAGAAAAGGTGAAGAGCAACCGTCCAGAACACTGCGGCAGACCCTTAGAGTACCTGGTCCCCATAGCTCCTGCCGTTTGAAAATAGTAACTATAATCCATCACTCCTGACAACATATGGTCATAGAAGGGGAAATATCAGGATGCCAAGACCTAGCAAGTTCTGGGCTTGCACAACCAGTGGAAAGTACTGTCCTGGAGTATTTCATTGTCTGAGCTGGGCCGGTGTGGAAAAGTACCTGATGAAAGACAATTATCTCAGATCCTCTAAGTAGAGATTCTAATAAGATCCTTTGAGCTCTTTTGCATCACAGCGGGCTGTGGCCCGTATCCCCCTTGAGTTGGGATGCTGCTCAGGCAGACATATCGAGAATTAGAAGGCCAGGGCAAGTCAGCCCCCCGAGCCTCAATTATCGCCTGTTGAGGAATGCTGATGTATTTACTCGAAACTCGAAAAAAAAGGGAAATTTTTAACTAGCCTCTCTTTCATCCACCTCTCCACTTAAATGTTTATGATATACACGTTAGCTTTATGGATGTGGATGTTCTCCCATTTGTCTGTGCATGTGTAGGAGTTAAAAGGGGTACCCTGGCTCATTAAGAGTCGTGTGATACTAAGGGATCTTTGATCTCAGCGGTTATAGACTGTGGCGTGTGTGTGTGCACACACTCATATGCTTTCCTTGTATGTATGTGCATTAGTTTGAGATCTGTGCTTTTGCTCACGTCTATATACTGATTTGGGATACCTTACAGTAAGTATGAATCTTGTCATCTTTGAATCTGTATTTAAGTCGCTGTTCAATTATTTTGTTAAATAACTTCGTAAATCTATAAATGATTAAGTGCTGCTAAAATTCAACCTCTTCATCTACCTCAAATCATTAACAAATTTTGAATCACTACTAAACCATAACCTTGTCAAATATTTCCCTCGGTGACAGGTGGTCACTTACTTAAAGAAAGGCACATATATTGGTGGGTTTAGAAATCACGAGTGGGTCTTTCTTGAGTTGGATATAGTAGGACCTTTCTTAAATGAGTACATGAGTAACAGGTATGGTCAGGTCACACGGCTTAATTGCATTTTTGAGGTATAAACCCCATTCTGCTGAAGAATTTTTCTTACAATAGTGGTATCAGCTCAAAGCATTCCTTGCACAGAGAAGGAGGTATGCCATGTTCAACTGCATGCTTACTCTGTTATAAGCATATATATGTTATATAGAAAAGCTAGTCACAAATAAAACTTTTGCAAAAACGACCCTCTGCCCACACCCACCTTTTTGATTTCTGTCAGTAGGTGGTTTACCAAGGTTCTGCTTTGGATAATTCAGCAGAGATACTTTTGAAAGGGTGTTCTGGGTACTTTCTTCTTTACCACCGTGTAAGAAATGAGAGAGAATTCCGTACAAGAGAGGTCTGCTTAAGAGAGAAATGACAAAAGCAGTTTGTGAAATACTGAGCATTAGAGAATATCCTTTGCCTCAGAACTTCTGACATCTTAATGCTTACTTCTAGAATATGTAGAGATGTCTTTAGAGTAATTCTTAAAAATACATTATGCCACATGTCATTATATAAATAAGCACAAATCAAAACCCACCCTGAACACCAACATGCTCCTAAAAAGCTTACACTCTCAACTAAGCTCCAGATCCCCTGTAGGTGAAGAAGCGGAGCGTGCTTAGCACAAGAACACAGATGTGTATTCTCACTCCTGCAGTACGAAGGATCAGACTGGTGGGCTGCACATCCCAAACTTGATTCTTCCTAAGCACCTGACAAATTCTGACAGCACAAGCCACAGAGAACACTGAATGTGTTTAAACCTGCTTTGCTACCCTAGGTTATTGATGCAGTTGTATCGGAGCACTTTGAATTTATATCTAATCTCAAAGTACAATAATCTTTTTATTGCTCTACAAAGCAACTCACTGATATGCAAAAAGTGTATCTGTTTCCCACTTCTGACTGCAGGGAAGACTGCACTGGTAAGAGTCTATCTGGAAAACGCTACCGAGTTGGCAGAATTAAATGTTAGTTTTGAGTGTGTTTGAAATTGGACCGATGTTTGTCATTGGGAGCTTGAATCCAGCATGTGAGAGCAGGGATGTCAGCTAGTCACATTTCAACTGGTGAGAACATTTGTATGTGATTTATAATAACACTAAAGAGAAAAATATATGCAAAACAGAATACAATGTGCATTCCAAAATCACTCTTACACTGATTTTCCATTTGCATCTTCGACTACGTTCAGCTCTTTGGCAAGAAACTGTCTATCCAAAGGCACTTCAGGCTGGCCAGATTCTGGAAAAAGAGAATTCCCCAAAATTCTTAAGACTGATAATAAAAACATCACCAATTAACTTTTAAAGACTGCTCAGGAGACTTCAAAAGAGAACAAGAGCACACTTATATATAAGTGTGCTTATATAACTTACAATATATAACTTACATATAACTTACAATAGCATACTACAATTTTTATCTTAGCTCTAAAGAAATCTAAGAAAAATATTAAAGAAGTCTTACAATATAAATTCATCAGGCAAACAAGTCTTTCTCTAAAGAAGTACTGTTATTGAATGAATTCCATACGTTACTGTCTCCGTTCCCTCTTGTTGAGATGAACCTTTGAGCCGCAACTTTAATAGTGAAATATATCAAATTATTAAATAGCAAATGTAACTACTGTATCTAAGTTCAACCACAGAACTTCAAATTCCAAATACAAGTTAGCAATTACTGCAAAAATGTATGTGCTGTACCATATAAATTAAGCTAACATTTAGAAGTTCTAGTCTAAACAGCTCTCAAATAATGGTATTTTAGCACAGCCAGTAATACTACTACTTAACTGCAGTTATATTATATGGACCTTCTTTTGCTATTTGAACTAAGGACATCTAACCATCCAAAGTACAGAACTTCATTTTTGTTAGTTAAGCTAAGAACATCTAACCACATTTCTGATAGTCTATAGTCATAAGATGCCAGAACTGCTCTAATTCAGACTGTCAACTACTTTATGTATGCATTACTTTAATTTAAATTACTCCTCAAATTTTGTTCATTTGTAGGATTTTTATTTTTTAAATTTTAGCCAAATGCTAATGAGAAAAGGTGATATATGCTATATATGTGTGTATATATGTATGATATCTAACAATACTATTGTTAGCCATTTTCCAAAACAAAAGCGGACATTTCGAGAAAGGTATTTTGATTTTGCAGGCTGCTATCAAAGTTTTCTTTTTCTTGCATCCACTTCTCTGTCAAAGCATTTACCTCAAGGATAAGGAAAAGGGTAAGTTTTCTTGAAAACTAACAGTATGATATGGCTTAATGCTCCAACTAAACCTGTGGAGAGAGTGTTTGTATCTTACTTATTTCCAAGGGAAGGTAAGATTGTGCAGCTTGGTCCCCCCCATTAATTTCATAGTATCAGTGGAATTATTCAACCAAACAGTAAATGTCTATTAATACAGGGATAACAACAAAAATTCAGCTCCGATACCTGCAGTTAAAACAGATGCTGCATATTTATATTTGTTATATTCCAGGTATTCACGAATTAATTCGTTGATTAAGAGATTTTCACGAGACAGTGGTGGCCGTGGTTCACTTTGGTCATCCAGCGCATTAAAAACTTCAGCTCTGATCCTTGCTTTTATCTGTCCAAGAGCACCTCTTTTTTCCAGTGTGTCCCTTAAAACTATTACCATAAAAAGCTTTGTTAATGTAAAGTCAAACACATTCAAGCAGCATTTATCAGCCACAGTGTTCATATAAATATATATGCATATTCGGTGAAATGAAGATATCTGCACCTGTGCATATGCCAGTAGGGATCACATCATTAGGAACTCTACAGATAAAAAATCCAGCCTTCAAAGAAGTCACGATTATGTATTTTTTAGTAGTAAACACACGTTCTAGCCACTTCAGAAGTGGGATGTTGCTGGACCAAGACCAAGCTAAATGACAGGGCCGGAGTGTTTGTATGGAGGCCTTTTCTCCTCACCCCGGTGGGCAATGTGAGGAGCCCGCGACCCCCATTAGGGCCCGGCCCGACTACCAGACCCTACCGGTGGCGAGTTGTATGAGGATAAGGCCAGCTGCCCGCCCTTTAGGTAATCCGAGGCGCCTCCGCCTCCTCTCGGAGCTCCCCACCCTCCCCAGCACCCCTTCGCCTCACAACCTGCTTTCAGCTCCGCTACCGTCGCCATCGCCCAACGGCTGCGCCAAGGACCCGGATGAGACAGCCCAGAGGCGGCAGGCGGACACTGCGCAGGCGCAACGCTGGGTGGGGCGGTGCCTCCGCTGGCCGGCGCTGTCCCATTGGCTGGAGCGCGCCTTCAGGCGCGCTCCAGCCAGTGGGACAGCGCCGGCCAGCGGCGCGTGCAGTTCGAGCCGTGCACGGCGCGTTCCCTGCGGCTCGCGGGCGGGGTCGCGCGCTCCCTGAGGCGGAGAGCGCCGGGCCTGAGGGAGCGGGGTCTCCCCGTCCGGTGAGCGGCCCCAAGGCCCTGGGGGGTGATTCCCCTCTGCTGCCAGGCAAGGTCAGGCCAGGGTAAAATAATTAGCAATGCCTACGTGGTGTATCTGGAGTTTCCGCTGGGGATCTTGCCCGGTCTGGGCGTGCAGTCCTGTTAGCTGCGGTGGGGGAAGGTTGGACAGCGTTCCAGGGCTGCTGTTCCCTCTGTAATTCTGTCACTGTGCTTTATTTGGAGGGGGAAAAAAAAAAGAAAAAAAGAAACATGGAGAATGAGTGAGAGTTTCTTCCTGATGTGTAGTGGAGGAGTTTCATACCGAGCCACTGAAAGATGAACTTTAAATCAAAGGGACTTACCTAAGAAGAGCTCTTAATTAAAAGGTCTTGCCAAAATGTAACTGTATACTGGGTGTTTTGCAAGTCTGTGAGGATCCCTGGTGCGTCTGGAGGCGTGTGTGTGTGCTTTGTGTCATTAGGATGAGTCGACAGTGTTTATTTCATGAATGTATTAAATATTTCCCAAAGGAAATGCAGCCAGCGTGGATGAGCAAACTGGGTTTGTCATGGTCTACATGGAGCAGCCTGCTTGGGCTTGAAGGAAAATGTGAGTCTTCTTAAGCAGTAAACCACTTATGCCCTGGAAGCGTGGGGTGGGGTTTTTTATTATTGTGGTTTTGTTTGATTTTTTTTTTTTTTAACATTTCCTTTCAAAGCAAATATTTCTACTCTGAGCTTCCACGGAATCTCTGGCAGGGGCAATAAATTAAATTCAGGAAAAAAGAAGTCTTCCCAAGTAATGGTGAAGTTAATCTGTTCCTTTAACATATCAGTAACTTTCAGTGAGTCAGAAGCAGTAAGTGCCTCTGCCTAAATCTGCCCAGATGCCTAGTACTAATCTGGTGATGAATAACCACTTGCCTTTAACATACATGACACTTTTGCAACCAAAACGTTTTTCTCTGCATCCTTCCAAATTTCTCCATGGTGTTGTGGGTCAATAATTCTATTACGTTTAATTTCCAGTTGATAAGTTGTTGCTCTTTACCACTCTGTATTTCCTATCCAGCTTTGATTTATATCCTGCAAAGTAAAAGTCAGAGTCCAAAATAGGATTCAGGGGGGGAGGCTTATTATTGCAAGGAAATGCCTTTTTAAATACATTTGCAGTTTCTATTTTATGTATTAATCTGTGTTTTAAAAGATGCTGTTACAGTAATCGTTTGTGAACTTCATATTCAGTCACTGTCTGGTACTCTGGAATCTTGCTTGTGTATTTCTTTGCAGGATTGGTTTTGCGTCAGTTTTGGGTTTTCTCCTCCACAACAAATATTTTGAGTCTCTAACATGTTGCTTCTGAACTCTTCTGCTTCCCCTAACATTTAATTATTTACTCTGCATTTTGACTGTACTTTGTTTAAAACCTGTTGTTTTTGCTGCTGTTTAGAGTTGCTAAGGGAAGGAGATGGAACTAATTGGAAGGGAACTAATTTGAGGTGCAGATCCAAGTATCTTTATTTGATGAGAAACTTTATTAACCTGGTATATGACAGTTTGAGGCTAAAAAAAGGAAATAATTATATAGAAGTTCTGGGAAAGTTTGAATCCTGAAAGCGTAACTTAAGTTTCATTAGTCTTTCAGCATACAATAGTATCTTGAGAAAAAAATGGGACCATCCTCACTTTATGCTTATTTACTGTCGTCTCATTTGGATCAACCCCTGTGAGATGATCTTTATATCCTAATTACTTTTCTGCTGTATCATTTCAACTATAAGTTTACATTCTATTATTACGCATAGAATATGCATAAAAGTATAAACTCATAGGTGTTGTATTATCTGTTTAGCATTTTTTTCTAGATTACTATGCTATTAATAGTGCTATTAAAAAAAGAAAAGCTCTTACAACTTCCAATTGTTAGAGCGATTAACATTTATATGCACAGCCAGAGGAAAAAAAAAGTACAGCCAAAGGGCAGTAGGATAACAGACACTGGAGACTGTGATGTAACTTTTTCAAAAGGAGTCATAGTAAGCATCAAGGAATCAAAACCCAACGCACCAGGGTATTTAATATGATTTGATGATGAATGTAGAAAGTGCACAGAGAGTGTAGAAAGGACAGAAATATTCCTAATAAAAATAAGGGGAATCGGACTTCAACTATAAAGACTTTAATATGGTATGAAATGAGGCGTGGGCTAAACTGACACAAACTGGTGTAGCTTCCAACACCCAATCTGTTTGGTTTGCTCTTTCTGTGATGATTCTGCTCCATTCACCCAGATATACATGACCTTGCTGCAGGCTGAACTCTGCTGCTCCTCCGCCTGGCACCCTGAGAGTGAGAGAGCCGGGGGACAGACCAGAAATGCCCCAGTGGGATAGACAGTCAGGCCCCAGCCAGGCACCAGCACAGCTCTGAAACGGCGTGGAGGTGTGCAGGTGAGTAAAGACCAATCTGGGATACATTTTTTTTTTTTTTTGTATATGTGATGCTTGATTTTTGGTTATACATGAGACAAATGAGACCTGTCTCAGAATCTTCTAACAACTTTGTCTGTTACTATGATTGCTCTATAATGCAAAAGAACATTTCAAATTGGAGTTCTTCCTGTAACTCCTGAGATTAAAGCTTTCAGATGGGTAGCACGTAACCACCCTGCTCTTACCTGCTGTGTACGATGCCATTGCTACATATGTACCACCCATATTCCAGCTGGTCTGTTCCAGTAGGTGTGATAGTCACCTGTGTGTGGATGCCATCTGGGGGTTTAACGAATGCATTTTAAGAAGGATGTGAAGAGTGCAGTGAGACACAACCAAACGCCACCACAGGGGCTGTGCAGTTATTTCAACCGGTACCTATTTTGGTGCAAACTTGGGTGCGGATGAGGTTACTTTGGTTCAGTTGCAGTTCATGCTATTCAATTGGAACGAGATCAGGGCTTTGAAACCAGTTTAACTGGTTCACGTTGAAAAATGAAATATTAGAAGGTGACACTAAGCTGTCACTGTGGCGTTCCCCGAGGACGGTGCCCTGTCCTCCGGGAGCCGGTAGGGCACTGCAGTGCCCCTCCACGGGGACTTCTGGAGTCCCTGCGCCCCGGGACCGGACCAGTGTCAGGGAGGGGGATGCCGTGATGCCCGCCGGTTGCTCCGGTCGAGCCCGGCGGGCAGGTGCGTCCGTGGCGCGGATGGGAGGTCGCTGCCGAGGGCGGGCAGTACCGGGTGCCGACACAGGGAGGGAGGCGAGGCGGAGGTGCGCCGGGGGGGTGTGGGAGGGGGGAGCAACGCTTCCGCCGCCGTTACCCTCGCGGGGGCGCGGGGGATTTCTCCGTTGAACAAAAAAACACGTGTCGAGCCTACTGGGGCCGTCCTTCGCTGCGGGCCACCGCGTCTGCGGAGGCGATGGGCGACCCGCTGGGGTTCCACCGGGTCGGGGCGGGGTGCGCCGCGCCGCCTGCCTCCGCCTCCGCCGAGGCGGGGCTGCGCAGCGCGGGCGGTGGCGGCGGGGCTCGGCATCCCCGTGACCGCGGAGCCAATCAGGGCGCCGGGCTGCCGCTGCCGGCACGTCTCCGCCGGCCCGTCTCCGCCCGCCGCCGCCGGGGCACAGAGAAGTGCGGAGGGGGAAAGCGCAGCGCTGCCGCGGGAGCCCCGCGGTCGCCTCGCCGCGCCCCATGGGGATCGAGAGCTTCTGCAGCGCGGGCGTCTACGAGCCCTTCTGGGTGAGCGGCGCGATGGGGCTGCGGGGTCTCGCCTCGGCGGCGCCTGCGGGGAGGTGGTTGGGACGGGGATGGTCGTGGGCCGTCGGGCCTGAGGAGGCTGCGCCCGGTGGGGGAGAGCAGGAGCCTTCTGTGCCGGCGTTCACCTCGGGCAGAGCGCGGGGGGCTGCGGCGCGCCCCGGCCGTGCATGCGGGAGCATCGGCACCAGGCGGCCGCGGGCTGGGTGGCGGGGCAGGGCCGTGCCTGGGGGCTCGCGATGTCCCCGCAGCCGGGTCGCAGAGCGGGAGCTGGCGTGCCTCGTGTGCGGGGTTTCCGGCAGGGAAGCGCCTGGAGGGGGAACTGGTGAGGAGCGCTTGTCTAGGAGAATGGAAGCCAGTTCCCGAGTGATCGGAGCAGCCTCTTTCTACCGCCTTTGGCCGCTCGTGTGCCTAACTCAGGGCTGTGCGGGTAGTAACAGTAACGGTGACTGACTGCTGCCATCCTACTGAAGGCTGGCGTGCTGTCCTGTGAAGGAGGCCAAAGATCTGCTTTCTGCAGGCTATCAGCTGTATGGCATGTCTGCATAGCAATATTTTTGCTCTTCCTTGACGAAGAGCAGTGAGTGCAGCCCGCTGTGGGTGAACTGAAAACCACCTATGCAAAGGTGAGTGATGTGGCAACGTTGCAGTGTGGGTCTTGCTCAGACACAGGGTTCCTCTGCAGAGGCACACAGGTGTAGGCAGTAGTGAGGCCTCTGGAAGGGCAGGAGGATACTGAAAATCTTTTTAGGGAGCAAACAGATTGTATGGAGAAGAAGGTTGTGTGGAGGAAGGGAGGAGAGAGAGTTGGAAGTTTAAAAAAAAGTGGGGTGAGAGCTGTAAGTAGGGGGAAACGCGTGGGTTTTCTTAGACAGTTCAAAGAACCTCTCACATATTCGTCAGGTATTTGCCAAATAGTTTTGAGCAAATGAGCTGCCTTACTAGTAAAAAATAAAATAAAATAAAATTGGATGTCTCACAAATGCCATTGTACTGTTTATATGAAGAACCATTAAAATATTACTCAGCAAATATTATTAAAATAATTAAGACTTAAAGATATTTAGCTGATCAAAAGTGACTCTGTTAACCTATTTTTACATTATATAAATTCATATCAGTTTTCTGCTCAGTTTTGGGTTTTCCACAACTGGCTAAATAAGCTGTCATCAAAGGTATTTTTTTTTCCCCTCTCCTAGGATGAGACATTTTACTTGAAGAGCTTTAGAGAATACATGTTTCAGAGCTCAGTTTATGGAAAAACTGACTTGAGAGAGTAGTAGCTCTGTGAAAAAGAGCTGCCAGTTCTTTGAATGGTGGAATTTAAATGTCATGTAGAAACAAGAACTGCACTTAGGATGTTGGAAGCAACTAGTTTATATAGGATTTCTGATGGCAAATTCTTTCATTATGAAAATACTTGGAATTGTTGTATATGCTACATCCATTTCTGATGCTTGTGGTGTCATAACTACTCCATACGTTTTTGTTCACTAGTTGCATGGGTTTCCAAGAATATGGATGGTTTTGTGATTTGTCATACTTCTCCAAATCACATGGAGTCTGCCTTTCATTTCTTCCAGCTAAAGATCCTGTGGGTGTGGTTGTTTGATTTCTGGATCCTTCTAATCCTGCAAAAGAAAAATTGTTAATTCTAGTTGGTGTAAGATGTGTCTGGAAAAGTCTTTTTCCTTGCTGAACGTGACCTCATAAACAACATTCTGCATTTCTGCATCCACTTTGTTGCACTGTTGCTAGTATTGTGTGTGTGTGATAGTAATACTAGTTTTAGTGCTTATGTTTGCTCTGGCTACTTAATTTTCTGGTATTTCCATTGGTGCTACTATTTGTAGCTGAAGTTGTAATGGATTTTCAGAAAATGCCTCTGTATATGCTGGGCTTCTAGGTATCATCTGTGTGTGTGCTACTGTCTTCTTGTCTTGTGGACTGCACTCTTGCGCTTCTCAGAGCTGGTGCTAGCAAGATACCCAATGGCACGTGTTACTGCATTCTTGTGGTGAACTACATGGCCACATCACCTGTTTTGGTTGATGCTGAAGCCTTGCTAGTGGAGCAGTGGGATTTCCTGACACTGGCAAGCTCGCCTTCAAGGGAGATGTGTTTTCTGTCAAGCAGGGATGCTGAGTTTGGGGCAACTCAGTTTTAAATTGCGGGGGAGACTTTGCAGGTCTAATGGACCCTTAAAAACTGTTTGCTAATCTTCTTAAGCTTTGCTGGCCAGGATTTTTCTATGTGCACACGCAAGGAATGTTATTGTGAAAGTTCTTGTCTGAGTATTACACAGATTGGTTTTATTGGTTTTATTTAATACTTAATCTGAAAGATCAACAGTCCAAGCAAGTTTGCCATCTTCTTCGTGCTCTTCCCCCCCCCCCCTCCCCCCACTTCTCACTATCGAACCTCTGTGCCCCCACTCAGCATACTAACTTCACTGCAATCAGATTTGCTTACAAAACTTAACTGTTTCTTGCTTCCTTTGAACCAGACTCCCTTTTGGAAAGAGTACTGTTTTATCCTTGCTTTTGCTAGCATCAGTGAATATCTCGGCATGAGTATCCAATCTATAATACAAAGAAAGGTACAGCTGTATAAGAGAAAGTTACTATTCACTAATAGCTTGTGATGACAGTAAAAGCTTTAAAAAACACTAGTAGGCTAGGGGTAACATTTTGCACTACTTGCATTTCAGTTCAGTGACTTTAAGGGCCTGTTTAAAGTAGAAAACTTATTTGTGACCTGACATGCTGAGATAGCTTTGCCCGGACTATCACTTGTGTCAAGTGCAGGCTACCTTGCTTTGATACCAGATCAAAAAAAAAAAAAAAGGTGAAGTGGGGTAAGGAACTCTGTCATTGTAAGCAGGATAAGCGTCAAGGCAGACCTAGAACTTCCTGTACACTTTGGCCTGCTGACCTAGCTGTCTGAATAGATGCACAGTCAGTGGTGGTCTCAGTGTGGTTACGTTTTGAAATAGTCTGCTTGTTTTCCTTTCTTTTGAATAATTACAGTTTTTCAGAGCTTGTAAACTATGCAATATCATATTTAGAGAAGTCTTTTCATGTTTGAAATTGTTAGAGGAGGAAGTTAAAAGTTTTTGGGACATTTTGGCGATTTGGCAATTAGCGTTAAAAGCTCAAAAGGGCTTTTATGAAACTGGAGATGGGAAAGAAAAAGCAAGTTTGGACTTAGCAGTTCCTTACAGTCCTTCCCCAAGTGCTCTGCTGGGTTTTAGAGGAAGTCTCAGTTATAAGTATCTGCTAACATATGAATAAGTCAAACAGAATCTTAAACTTCTGAGGTTCTTGCTTATACTTAAAGGAAGTATAGAGAAGTGAGAGAAATGGCTTGCATTTATATAAACTTCTATCATGTCCTTCCCAGGCAAAGACATTGTGTTTTTTAAAATGAATTTAGATAATGCTAAATCTAATTCTTTATCTCAGTGTGAACTTAGTGGAAGTTGTTGGTTTTTTTGTTTGTTTGGTTTTTTTACATTTTTCTAGTTGGACTTCTGGTTGTTGAGGAAGGATTGAAAGCGAGTCATTCCATTCACTTCTAGGAGAAAAGCAAGTTTTTCTCTCGTCCTGTGTAAACCCAGGCCTGTTTCTTTGCTGTTGGTGGAGAAAGCTTTTGAGGAGCCTCTCCTCTGTCAGTGGAGAAAAATGCATCCAAACACTGTTCTAGGCTTAGCACTTCTTCATATGGAACCAAACTACAGGAGATAAACAGAATGGATGGGGAAAAGTGAGGCAGAGCCTTGCACACGAAATCCGGGGTTGGCTTTGGTGGGATTGGGCTCTGCTTCCCATGCTGTTGTGTAGAGTTCTGTCTGAGGATTCAGGCATGTTTTATCCACCTTAATAAAGTGTATTTCATTGAGTATTTGTTCAAAGACATGTTTTGTATTTGGGTTAATGTTGTAGCTGGGGGAGATCCACCAGCCTCTCTTGGCTGGTTGCAGACATGTTAGGATGTTCTAAGACTATAAAGTGGCTTGGAAGGATTTTATTAAGAAAAAAAATTTATTAATATTCTGTAAGTCATTATAATGATTATCTCACACTTGCGAAGTGATATTATGTGAGACAAACAGCTGCTATGCTTATATTGTTTATGAGGACAGTGGGACACTGATAGTTTTCCTTAAAATAGACTTCTGAAGGAAACCCAGGCATTTTATGTAAGGCGTAATTTCATGTTCTGAGGTTCTGTGGCTTATGCTTTCATGTGTTAGATAGGCAGTGAATTGGCACGTCTCTTGAAACCTTGCAGTTTTTTGCACTGTAAAATATGTCTGTACTGCTTTTTCTGTGTGTTTGTGGTTGAGCTAGGGAGGGAGTTTGAGGTGCTGTGAGAGTGGTGCTGAGTGGGCCTGATAAAAGCTAGCAGTTTAGGATCTTCCTTTAGTTGTAAGGGTATCAAGTTTATGAATGCATTTGTGATCAGCTAGGTATTAAGAGTTTAAAAGAGCATGCAGATCAGAAAACTCTTTACATTAGCTGACACAGGAAGGTCATACATGGACAGCATCTGGAACAGAGAAGGAGCAGCAGGGGAGTGTTAAACAGAAAAACCTTTACACAACATGGTGCCTTTATTGTACTTAACAGCTGATTGCCTGGTTCTCATAGCTTGGTTGTTGCTGGTTTTTTTTTTTTTTTTTTTAGCGATGAGCACCAGAGGCTTGTCACTTTGCTGTCGTTTAAACCTGTAAAACACTTTATTGGTCATGTGAACAGAGGTCTAAATTTGCCTAGAAATTAAACATATTAAAATTAAACTTGCGTCTTTGCATCCACAATAGATCAGTTTTGGGGAAATACAGGAAAATGAAGCCTCATATTCTGTTCTTGATGGAGTTTTCCTTAACAGATGACCTGTCATTTTACAGCTGTCAGTTCAAGGTTGTTCAGAAAAGTTAAATGAGGGGAAAACGTCTGAATAACTTGTGCCATCTCATGCAATTACAATGCAGTTTACATTGAAACACTGTACTATACTGGGACTAAGTGAAGGTTAACCCGGGTAGCACTGAAGTCATTCTAGGTCACATCTCTAAAAAGCCTACTGCCGGGTACTGACCTTTTGCTTACTTTTAATAGAGCAGAATTCCGTGCATTACTGTTTTCTCACTGTTTGCATCTGTGGTAGCTTCGGATACGGTTTATCCCAACTTAAGCTGTTACCTTAGTCTGTTTGTAAGATTATTACCCAGGTGTTCAAACTTCTTGCAGTGATTTGAACTCAAAATATAGGCTGTTGCGTTATTAAGAAAAAGTCCTGGTTTTGATGCAAAAAGGAGATGAGAGCAGGAATCTCTTCTCTGTATCCTTTTAAGGGATTTCAATGAAAAACTTTACAGAAGGGTGAGCCCCACCCTTTGAATTTTGAAACTCTGAATGGTAAATATTTTGTTGTCATGTAGCTGAATGTTGTCTCATGGTACTTGCAGACATGGCAGGGTATGGAAACGCTATGCCTGTAGAAAGAGGCTGAACATTTTAATTTTACAAGTGCTGACATAAACTGTCATATATTTTCCTAACACAAAATAATAGGCATAGCTCAGTGGCTTTTAGCTTCTAGGATTACAAAGATCAGCTCTTGTAAATTCCACAACCACAGGTGCTCCTTTCTCTGGCAACTTATTAGCACCAGCTTCTTATTTGAGGCTAAAATCAAATAAAGGCAAAACATGCTTTTTTCTTGTAATTTTACACACAGTTTTAGCTGATGCAGTGGTGCCTATAACAAAGGATTTCAGCTCATTATAAACATTAGGAAATACCAGTGTTTGGGTTTGGGACAAGGAGGCCAGACATCTGATTTAAGTTCAGGACCAGGTATTGGAACATAGAGACTTTTTCTTGGCTGTGTTAATAGGTCAAATCTGCATTATGTAAATCATTACTGTTGAGAACTTAGTCTTGCTAAAATAATTTCTAATACAAAACCTGAGAAGCTAAGGGTATTTCCCTGTCACTAGAAACACTGATATTTTTCACCCTAAATCTTCTTTATATAGAGGACTTAAAAATTTTAGCATCCCTGTTTATTAATATGATTTTTTAAAAAAAATGTTTCCCCTCTTAGAATAAAGCTTAAATTTCAGAATTACTTTGAAACAAAGGAAAAAGAAAGGTCATGGTCTCTTCCCCCATCTGAGGTCTCAATCTGAATGTGGTATTTTGGGAGCATAATTCTGTCATTTCCCCTTGCAGAAGTATTGTTTTGGAGTCTGTGGAGATCTGGGAGTAAGTCAAGTATTTGGTTGTGTGGCTTTTACTTTTTAGTAGAATCCTGGTTTTGTGTGTTCTAAAAATAAAAAATTCTCATGGCTGTCTTTTGTTAAGCATAGGAAATAGCTGTTGGAAATATATATTTGTAAAATCTGTACAAGTATTTAAATTTTTTCTTCTACTTTCCTTTTTGCAGAGTATACCATTAGACAATACAATGAACCAGTAAACCATGAATTTCATGTAGTATAGGTATAGTTAGTATCTTAGTATATAGTACTATCTTCATAGCTGTAGTTAGTATCTTCAAATGAATTGGCAGTGCATCGAAAACTTTATTTAAATGCAGCATAAGCTCACTTGGTGTGCATCACACCAAAGGTACCATTTTACTTGTACATACTGTGTTAACTTCAATTGCAAGAAGAAAACTACACTGTGTCACAGGAGAGATCCATGTGTTCTGGCTAACTTCCTCTTTATTTAGAAAAAAAAGCTAGAGGAAATAAAATGTCAACTAAGGTGGAAAAGTATGTGTGTCCTTGTATATTATGCTACTTCAACTAGAATTTATTCTAGAGCAATTGAATCCTTTAAGTACTTTTTTAAAAAATAATTTCAATATAATGTGCATAGTATTTTTAAAGAACTTATAAACATGTAAATAGAAAGTTTGTGATGGTTGCTTGTAGTGTCATATACCTCATTTAGTGCCTTCTTTGCTACTGTTAGGGATGTTGCTATTGTCTGCTGCTTGTTTCTGTGAATTTTGCTGAGCAGACGGGAGAACTGTTGAGTGTGGGTGTTTCTGCTGCTTTTTGCAGGAGTTCTGGAGTATTATTTCTTTTTAGTACAAGTATCTGTTGCTTGTGTTATCAACCTGTATTGTGATTTAGCCTGTACAGTAAGCACAACAGGGCAAAATTATGCTGGTGAAGATTGTGTATGATTGTGCTGCTTGTAGGCTCTGTTCTAAATACATTCTTAAAAAAATGGTGAGCTTCATGTTTCATGACCCAACTCCAAAATGTGAATGACACAATAAAGATGCTGTGTTTACAGTGTTTTGAGAACATTACTTCAGTCCTCCTTCAAAATTTCTAACGATAAATTGAATAAAACTTACTTGGCAAGCTGAATAGCTTTGGAGAGCTCTTTAAGTTCATGACTTGAAAACAGACCTAACATACTGCAAAATCCAGATCAGTTCTGTAGTTCCTTGTTTTCTGTAATTCTCAGTGTCACTGTTTTTACTGTTGGTTTTGATGGAGAATGGTGGTATCAGGGATGTTTAAAGCAAGGTTAGAGTTCCTTTAAAGCAGCCTTAAGAGGAGAAGTTCTTCTCAGCTAGTAGCTCTTCTGAGGCTGTAGGCTCAGTCAAATCAGGCAAATCTCTTACCTGGGGACAGGCAGGCAGGAAACTTGCTGTCCTAGATAGTGTAGGCTAAAGGCCAATGGCCTTGTGGCATCTGAAGGAGAATGGTTGAGTCACTTCATGGGTTTATAGGTGCTACACTGGGGAATTTTTTAATATGATATCTACAGCTGCCAAATTGTGAGAATTCCTATTTCAATGAGAAAGTGATGATACTATTATAGTGAAAGTTGTCAGCTGCGATTACAGTGTTAGTGCCTAAAAGAGCTAGTTAATTGCATTGTACTAAATGAAAGCATTGCATTAAACGAAAAGTGTTTTTCACTGTTAGGAAAATAAGATTGAGGTACCATATCTTGTATTACAAAGGAAGTGTTTCTTCTGTGGACGATAAAGTAGTAGTGCATACACACCGATGTCAATGTCAAACTCCATTTGAAGGAGTGTTTACTGTAATATTAAGATTCCAATGTGGTTTTGTAATTTCATTTTCTGCGTAGGTGTGTGGTAATGTTTAAGTAATTTTTCAGTCACAGCTGGTTCACGCAGGTGAATTTAACAGAGTGGTTAGTCTGCATGTCCAGCACACTTGTGCACAGCAGGCTTGAAACGGAGCGATTTTGGTCTCTCTGTTTCTGCCAGTGAGAATTTTCAAATGTGCTGTGGGTCAAGTAGGATTATTGATATGAGAACAGGCGGCTGCTGGCTGCTCACTTAACAGTTTTTCCTGGCTGCCAGAAGAGAGGCAGCCAGCCACAAGGTCCCGTCCAGTGTCAAACGCTGTTACTCCTCAGATTAGGTACACTGGAGGCATACAGCTTCTTTGTAGTCTTCCTTCCCTCAGCAGAGGCAGAATAACTGGTCTTTTGTGTTGCAATTTTGTCTTGCAGTCCTACTGCCGATGTTTTTATCATGCCTGTTCCTGAAATTTTAGACAGGAATTAGTATAGTGTTTTATTTTCTGAGGGCTTATGTTAAATAAGAGGTTTACCTGTGAATAGATCCATGTGATTCTGGGGAACACCAAGTGGGTTTTGTGTACTTCTTGAAGATAGAGGGTTTCACTTCAAATGTGATAGGGTGCCTTTTTGTGCCGTAACAGAAAACACACTATTTGGCACAAAAACTGTGAACTGGTATTTTTTTCAGCCACGGTGCTGGTGATGGAAATGAAAACTGAGAAATAGGTCAGATAAATTTGAAAATACCCATTTGCTATTCTGGGAAACTTTAAAATTGTCTAGGGATTTTAAAAGGAAAAAAAAAAAACAACCGGCTGGAAACTATTTAACAACTGGGATGTGATTCTTTTGGAGTAGACTAAACCAACAGCAGATCTCTTTTCTCCCAACACCTACCAAGAAAGGAACGAGAATCACGTTGATTCTTCTCCTGTGGATTTCTGCAGTCCTAGTTTAAATTGAAGGCTGCCCCCAGATTGTATAATCTAGTAGCTATAGACCTAAGCCCTTTTTTTCTTCCTCCTCCTCTATTTCAGGAAGCTGCTAGTTTGTGTAAGCTTTCAATGGATACTTGGGTTTCTGTCATTTGATGTGCCCTTGCAAAGTAGAAGGGTTAGCTAATTACTTAGTGTGAAAATTGTTATTAATCTTTGAGATGTGAAAATAAGGCAATTTAGTGCTTTAATATAACTTGCTAAAACAGTGTTTCCAAACCTTGAGTTAAAAGAAACTTCATGAATTTTGCTTATTAATGTTTGTTAAATACAACAGTCTGCTGCAGTGAATGTTCCTGCATTGACTTGTTAAGAATTTTGGTTTGTGCTGGAAAAGAATAAAACTCTGAAACTAGGCTTATGTAAAGCAAAGGAAAAGCATGTGCTTCAAACTGGCAGAACTAGTCTAGACTTGTGTAACTGAACGTTGCAATTTGCATATGAATATATGTTGGTTTCATGATGAGAGTGACATATTTCCCAGCTGGGATTGAACCTTATAAAGCTATGTCATCCTCCATGCAGAATGTAAAGCATGCCTTTCTTCTGTAATGGATTGAGTTCCACTTGACTTTGAGGGCATTAACGTTTCCGTTCAGACCAGGGGCCTGTTTCTGATATGACCTGCTGCAGTCCCCTGTCCTGTTTGTCAGCTCACTCAAGAGCAGCCCGAGTGCCTTTTGGACAGGCATTAACTGGGAAACCTGTTCAGTGGCTGATGGGCAGTCTGGTCAGCCTGCAGGGGAGCCCGCAACTTGTCTGGGCGAACCTGAGTTAAAGGCATCTTGTGAGGACATCGGGTGCTCAGCAGCAAGTGTTGGGTCTACAGTTCTATTGCTGCCTGGGCTACTGCCTGGTGGAGGCATAGTGTGAGAGAGCTGCACCTAGGGAGTTGCCAGGAGAAAATACCACCATCTCTCTCTTTGTGCATGCTTTCCTTACCTTTTGTCATTTGAAATGAATGTCAAATGAAAGGGGCCTCTGCACCTCACCTGTGTGTAGCCATTTCTCTTGTACTGAGACAAATAGATTATTTAAACTAAGCAAACTGCTATTTGATATTAACAGCCTCTGGATCAAATCCTGGAAAAATGTGAAAGAAGATACACTGATGTCGCTGTAGCTGTTAAATTCTGGCAGTAATCTTACCCCAAACTGCCCATTTGTCCCAGCCTTCTGTTCTTAACCCTGAAGTACCATTGCATTGTACCCTCTTGCCTTTCATGCACCAACGCCTCCAGATAACCTGCAAATATGAAGGTCAAATGAAAGATTGTACATGTTTTAGAATATCCCCCAGCCAATATGCATAGCAGTCATGCATACAGTGTTTCTTTCTTACCCAGAACAGTGACATGGGCATTACCTGCTCTGTCCTTTCTGGTAATTGCCTGACTCGTTTTACAGCAAGCATTTAAAAACACCAAAAAAGTAGATAGTTACTTTCTTAAGCAGTACATAGATCTCAAAAAAAAAACCAAACCCTCAATAAAATGTCAATGCTCTTGTTTGTTTGTTGTAAAGCAGATTACATCCTGTCAGTTTACTTGTGTAATCATATTAACTTTCTTAATTTGTGAATTGTAAACTGTTCTCCAGAGTCATGAGACTTTTTCTTGGCCGTTGTGCTGGAGTGGAGCAGCTGGGACTTAGAAAGCCAAAAACATTTGTGCGGTGGCTAAATGTAAGGATGACTCGGCTGAAATTTCTGATGATGTTATGCTGTTGGGGAACTTAATAAGCACGTGGCTCACCCACAGAGTCTCGCAGCCGCTGTCTTGTCACAAACAACTTACATGACCCCTATGAAGATACACTAAAACATAATTGGCTCTACTAGTGTTAATTGGCATTATTAAGTTTGGAGATTATTTTTTTAAACTGAAAAATTAAAAGTTATATTAAGTGAGAAGAATTTTTAGAATGCTGTGAAATTAGAGGAGAAAAGTAACAGCTGTGTGTCCTGTGCATATTGTCTGTTGTATCTAACTGAGAAGTCCTATATTCTGACAGAAATTGAGCGAGAAGTGGGGAAGGAAAATATTTTTGTTTACATATTTTTCTAGGGAAGTTTGGGTGGGTGTTTTTTTGTTTTTAAGCAAACCAAACTAAACCAGTAGAAACTATCATCTTAATATAGAACAGTCAAATGCAAGAGGAAGCTTGTGCTATGGTAAAATAACAAATGCAAGAGGAAGCTTGTGCTATGGTAAAATAGCAAGGTTATATCTTTGATTTCTCTTTAGATCTATTTTTCTCTCTTTGTAATTGTGTTCAAAACTCTTTAATTAGTGGAAGATGGGGACAAATAAAGATCAAAGTGTGGCAATTTGGAGCAGTGGGATCTGTTTCCAGATGCAGTGTCGGAAGAACAGAGGGGGCAAGTGCTACAGCTCATTTTGGTTGTTTCTTCAACTACAAAATGTGGATAATAGCACTTGTTTCTGTGACCAGTTCAGGCTTTTATAGAAGAGAAGGATTACTGACTGCCATTATGTCCCAGTAGTAGTACTGGTGTTCTGTGCAGTTATAAGCTGTGCAACCATCTGAAAAAATGCTTTGCAACCAAAAATGACATTCTAGTTATCGAGGCTTTGGGCATGGGACCGCATCTCTTGGCTGTGTGGCTTTTAAACAGAAGCCTGTGAACTATGCTTTGGCTGTTGAATACTGTAGTCTGTCTGCAGCAGTGATATCTCTGTATTGCATCATTCTGTTGGACTGTCAGAAAGCTACAGCACTTGACAGAAGGTGTCCCTTGTGATAATTTTACAGGAAAGCCAGTAATTCTAAGGGAAAATTTCCTGCAATTTCCTTTCTTCTTGCGAAGGTTTAAAACTTAAAATGTTTCAAACTATGAAAAGTGCAATAAAATTAGATACATCACAGAATGGAGCAAGTTTAATACAAGTATAAATAAATACACAGTAGGAGACAGGGACTGGTGGTTTGTTGTTTGTGTTTTTTTTTTTTAATTCTGAAGCTCTAGGTTTGCTTTTTCTTTAACTGGATCTGTTTTATCTTTCCAGGATTGGAATCTGACATGGCACACAGAAAATCCAGACTTCACCCAATGCTTTCAGAACTCAGTCCTGGTGTGGATTCCTTGCATTTACCTCTGGATCTGCTTTCCAGTGTACTTCCTATACCTTCGTTGTCATGACAGGGGATACATACAAATGTCAAACCTCAACAAAGCCAAAACGGTATGTGACTTTTCGAAACCGGAATTTATTAAGCTTACCTGGAGGTTTGAATATCGTTTCAGCTATGTTCTAGCACACTGCTTTTGTTGAGCATCAGTGTTGGCCTGTGTGCACCCTACAGCTGCAACAACTTATTCGAGTTGTGTTTGATTTCTAGGCCTTGTATGTTTTGTTTCGCTTTTATCGGTAGGCTTTCTGAAATTTACACTGACATATAAAAAAAGCTTGCAAATCCTTTGTAAGACTAGTTGGAAAAGACTATTTTAAGGCAACTCAATCTTAAGGCCTTTATTTCAATAATAAAAATTTTTTTTTTATCCCATCAGCTTCTTAAATTATGCAGCATAGATTTCTAGAGCTGCTGCAGGTGTTCTATTCCACTTCTATTGTGAAATAGGTACTTAATGTTTTCTTACTTTTTTTTTTGTTCCTGTAGAATAAGTGAAAAGTTTTAAGGAGGACTATAATAGCATGGTGGATTGGAGAGTTTTTGTCTCTGCAGTCTCTTATTCACGAGTGAGATTCACCAGCTTACTGCTTCATAATACACTGAATTATATGGTACTAAAAATTAGTAAACTCTTTTCTTCTAATGGGGATCCAATAGGTAAAGCCAAATTACTCTTCTTTTGTGCATGTTGTAGAATTGCCCCAAAGAGGTGATCTGATTTTTGAGTCCTGTAGAACTAACACGTAACATCTAGTGTTCATGTATATATTGCGCTGCCTAATCTATGTGAACTGATGTATAAAATATGCTTTTGTATTGCAGGCTTTGGGCTTCATACTGTGGATAGTCTGCTGGGCAGACCTTTTCTACTCTTTCTGTGAAAGAAGTCAAAATATTTTTCGAGCGCCATTTTTTCTTGTTACACCTACAGTATTGGGTATAACAATGGTAAGTTCTTCTGTTACCATCTTTGTTCATGCAAAGCCTTAAGCAATAGCACGCATCTTAATATTATTCAGTGTTGTAATTGTTTAAGCTACAATCTTTACTTACAGACTTAATCTGCTGTTGGACTATGAAATATTGACTCTGAAATGTCTGCTTTCTTCTAATAGAAAAAAATAGAAAAAACCCACCAAACCAACCCAGTTGTGCCCAGTGCGTTGCATGTCAGCACACAGGCCAGCGATAGTTGCCTTGCCTTATTTTGATAGGCTTGAGCTACCATTCATTTAGTAGCATTCAAGCACGGGGTGGAGGACTCAAGTTGAGAGAAATGATTAAAAGTAGATAATACAAATCACACTGAACTTGGTAAAAGATGGTTGAAGGTGTTGTATTATTAAGTATCTTATTACAAACTGTCTTGTATGTAACATTCTTTAGCGTGTGTTTTCTTTGTTACATTTCATGGCAGGGTGGAAGATCTTAAATGCCATATGGCACATATGTGTCCTCAGCTAACTCTTTCTACCTAGATGCACAAGTGTTGTCTACTTTAACACGATTATCTCTGCGGCCTGCATTTCACTGAAAATGCCTTGCTATTTATTAATTTATTGTCAGTTGCCTTACATTTATCGCAGACTTGGAATTGCAGTGATTAAACATGAATACTCAAGGCGGGACAGGAGGGGACACAATAACCTCAACAGCAATAAGAACAGCAAAAAAAACAAACCAAAAAACGTCAACACCCCTGAAACATAGTGACAGATGGAAGAGCTGTTAAGTAGTTTGTGGTCATTTAATAAAATGATTGTCAAGCTTTTGTCAGGCTGATTGAAAATGCATGTTGCAGCAGTCAAGTTAGATTACTCAGTTATGCCAGCTTCCTAAAGGACTCTGAAAACACACAAAATACAGAAATAGGGTAATATTTTGTGTTTGTGTTGGTGCTGTGGCTTGTATGGAAACAAATATTTTTATTTTAAAAATAATTAGTCAGGAAATACTTGGAAGGAGTGGAGTGTCACTATAATTGCATGTTGATTTGCGATGTAGAACCAAAAAAGTAAAGAAATAAAGACTGGCAGCTCTTGACAGTGCTTTTGCATATGTGGTCTTTTGCTTCTATGTCATACTTACTCCTTTTCCCTTTTTTTGTACACTTCCTATCTTTACTAGTCCAGAGAATTTCCTATTTAGATATATTTTTGAATTAGACTTAAAATCTCTGGGTGTTAAAATGTATGGGAGATTCTGGATTTGAAATATTTAATATGCATGCTTAAACACAGTATCTTGTATATGTGTATAACATGTTGTAAAACTTAAAACTTGGGAATATATTTTATCTTATTTGTCCACAGTTGCTTGCTACATTTTTAATACAATATGAAAGAATAAAAGGAGTCCAGTCTTCAGGTGTAATGATGATTTTCTGGCTCATCGCATTGTCATGTGCCACAGTGGTTTTTAGATCCAAAATAATACATGCCTTATATAAGGTAAGTGATTGCTACCCTTATTCAGTTGAAAATATTCTGAAATGCTGCAGTAATAGAGTAGCTGCTTGCTAATTATGCTGGTCAAGTCAGTTAATGATCCATTCAGTATTCCTTCATTCCTTTGGTTATAAAAGCAAAACAAGCAAGACTTAATGGCCCTTGTTTTGAAATGCTAGTGAAATTTGTAGTCATCTTAACTGTAGCAACAGTTGCCAAGAAGATTCTGCTAGCTGTTCCAGAAAGGAGATGTGTGTGCTTGAGTACTATAAAAGTGTGTAGTCTTTGATATGAAACTGTTCTGAGAGTTTACGTCATCTTCCTGTTGATTATTCAGTTGATTTCCTGAAACACTTGGTTTGACAATCTCACCTGCTGAAACAAAATGAAAGTGTAAAATATTTATTTCAGTCTCCTTTATAGTAAGACCACCTCAAATATCAGGTTAATTGTGGGACTGCCTGAAAGTGGCATATCACTTTTATTTCTTGAAACCTTTAGACCATGTTGTGAATTTTGAGAACTTCAAGCCAGCTTTTGTCTTTAACTATTGGGAGTGGAATTTTACTGGCGGGTGGGGGTATGTGTTGATCTGTCTCTGTGCTTTGATTTCTGTGGATTAGGCTTTATATATCAGTTCTAGTCTAAAAAATGGAAAAACCTCTGGAATTTTAGCACAATGCAACAAACTGTAATCTAAACTCTGTTCCTCTGATTCTTATTTTCTGTGTGCATGCTAATTAGCATATTTGCTTTGAAAATTCCTTCCTACCCAGTGCATATATGGCCTTCCTCCTGTAAAGTATACCTTGACTTCAAACTGGGCCATGCTGTGTTGTTACCAACCGTGCTTTGAAGCGAACTTCTCTAGAGAAGAAGTTCATGCTTGTGTGTTTATGGCAGTGACTGATTAAAAGTAAATGTTATCTTTCAACTCCTTCACTCTCTCTTCACCTTCTCTTTATCAAAATATATGTTGACTTTAATTTGCAGGGGAGTGGGTAGTGTAACCCATTTATGTAGTTTGCACAATTTACAGTAAGAAGCTGGTTTATGTTTAACAGTAACATGTTGTTTTAAAGAAGTTCCTCAAGCCTTCTAATTGGAATATTACCTTCCTTTGCAGGATGCTGAAGTGGATGCATTTCGTTTTGTCACCTTCTGCATCTACTTTATCCTGTTACTTGTACAGCTCATCCTGTGTTGTTTTCCAGAACGACCACCTTTGTTTTCTGAAACAGTAAATGATCCTGTAAGTGTTCAGTCTATACTGAGTGCTGAATATCATACCTGCAGTATTCTGTACAATGAGTTCTGTGACCATAGTCTCCCAGATGCCAAATAATTGAAATATTGTTGACTTCTTGTAATAGAGTGTTGTTTCTGCACTTCAGTTGGTAATGCAGAAGGTGAAGCCCATAACATGCAAAACAGTGTGCACTGTATTTAAGAGAAAGAGCAAAAATACTGTTTCAGTCATTCCTGAATAGAATTCCTGAAGGTTAAGTTATATGTATTTATATTCAGTAGTGCTTCTTGCAGTTGGTGGGAAATGCTTATTTGAAAGGCTGTCCTAGTCATCTGATACCATTCAGTAGGCAGTAACTCATAAGGATGTATATTCCCTTCCTGTGAAGGAGAATCTGCACCCAGAAAACCTGTGAGTCTGGATAGTTGCATTTGATTTCCATATTTACCTCTCTTGTGTGAAGCAAAAATTTAACTGGCGCAATTGCAAGAACAGTTAACGTTAGAGGGTTGTCTGGATGTAGAAATTGAATTTTTTCTAGACATGATCTTTTTGCGTATGTTCTTAATTATATGTGCTAGCTATATCTATCTATCTAAAGATACCCAAGGGATGCTGGATCATTGTACTGTTTGCTTAGCCCTGGGCTAGACCTTCTGAGTCACAGTGGACTGGCACTTGTTACTACTGGGAGTTTGGATATGCCAAGTTTAGGAACTTCAGTTCTAGTTTTTTGTAAGGTGTAATTCTGGTTGAATGGATGTTAGGTAGCAGACTGAAGGAAGGTGTGAAATGTGTGAGGTGGGGAAATAAATGTTGCCTTTCTAACTGTGGAAAAGGTCTGTAACCAGTTGCACTTAATGAATTCCACAGTTACTTCTCCATTGATATCTGGCGTGCCGGTGGTGTTCTGTATTACCACTGGCAGAGTCGGTGTGTACGTGCCTGGAGGGAAGAGTATAGTGCTGAGTCCTTGGATCCTGTTCATCTTTGGGTTCTTCTAATCTTATTTGGGGATTAAATGTATTTGACAGGATACTACTGTGCGTTTATGGAAACCTTCTTTTCTGCTTTGATCACAGTTACAATAATTGCAAGGTGCTTTGACACTGCAGTAGTTTGTGGATTTTTTCTAGGAAATAGGGCAGACTTCAAATTTTAACCTTTTTCATGAGTGCTGTGTTTGTTGAATGTTTTGATGGGGAAGACAACAAAGCTAGTCACATTAATCAGTCTTAAATTCTGCTTTATTCCCTTTTGCCAAACATTTCCATACTAGAAATGTTTGTAAGTCTTGACTAAATTAATATTTTTTTACTTAAGCCAGAAAACTACAGTGAAATTTACATCAGCATTAATTATACATCAGCATCTTAGAAATCAAACAATGCATTTTGTCTCTTGTTTTCTCTTTGTTTACATTACATAAGTGCAGACTTGTTACAACTTGTGGTCTTCATTCTAGCTGGCATGAATGTCGGTAGGATTAATAGTTCTTTGTGTGATAACTATTTTAATTTTATCAAAATAGTAGTATTTTACCAGTAATTAATATGTTTTAATGTTTTCAACATTAGCTTCATGGGAGTCAAGTCCAGTTTCTGGTAGCACAAGATCTAGCGAACTCTTGAATTTAGAGTTTCCACCTGCAAGTAGATTAAAAAAAGTATAAAGAAAAAAGTAATATAGCATTTTATGTGAAGTTCAGAATATTTTGAAATTTTGTTGAAGTTGAAAGCATTCTCTGTATTTGGCAAAGTAGAAATCTGTCTGTCAGGAATGTTGATATGGTTGAAGGCTGAAAGTGCTGCTTTCTGCTGCTTCCTTTTTTTTTAACTTCTTTAACTTTTCTTTATTCATTAAGGGATGGTGTTGAATTTGTTTGCAGTCGTTTTGTTTTAAGTGCTTGAATGCTTTGGAAATGTAGAACTCTTACCCCTTTCAAAAAAAGCATCTATCTCTTACTTAATCTTATTTTTCCCTACAAAATTGAAAAAAGTGTTGTGTGAAGAAGAGGAAATTCAGGAGTCTGTTTAATGTAGCTGAATTACAACACACTTCAATACAGTTTAGTCGAGAAGCCAGGTTACACAAACATGAGTTAAAAAATGCAAACCTTGGAAACACTTGGCTCTGCTTGAATTGCAATACTCTAATGGTGTTTGGTGACTTTTGTAGATAGAAATACCTGAGTTGCTCCAATTATAGGTGACGATAAAAACCTAGTGGTTTGTGTGCCAAAGGAGTGGGTGGTTTTAGCATTCTTGAGATGCTGTTTAGAGCACTGAAAGAAGGAAGAGAGAAATCTGCACTGGAATTCTGCAAGTAAATCACCTTTAGTGCCTTTGAAATTCTTCCAGTGTTCCTTTCTGCTGTTTTAATCCAACCGGATGAGGAGAGGATGTTAACCTGAAGAGTAGTTAAACCAGACGGTCGTCGTGCCAGGTGTAGAACATGAGCTAGCTGCATAACTTTATGGATACTTATGTTTCCTGTGATTATTGATGAATGAGATGCAGAGTTTTAGTGGCTGTTTTCGGATGCTTTTATGGAGTTTACAATTATTTTTTTTCTTTTGTGCATCTGTTCTGACAGACTCACAGCACTTAACTGCTATAACAGTAGAACTGAATTCTTCATTTATGACTAATGCTACCCAATTAACATATTTGTGCTCTCATATATTAGCATACCTTGTGTTGATACAGGTAGGCACTGATCATAACATCTTGAGAGATTGTCTGTCCTGCACTGTCTTATAAAATTCCCTCAACTATTTGTTGTGTTGTTGATATGGAACACTGCTATTCCTATGTCCCAGTGGTCTAGTCTGCTGACAGCTCTGAAGCTGTGCTTGTGTTTTCTGAACAAGTTCTCAACAGCATAAATGACAAGTTTAGTAATGTGAAAAAAATACTATGAACAAAAGGAATTTTTTGATTGTTTTATTTCTTTTGGACTTTTATCAGTCACTTGGTATGTGGATTGATTTCATTTTTTCTCCTTTAGAATCCATGTCCGGAGTTCAGTGCTTCTTTCCTCTCCAGAATCACATTCTGGTGGATCACTGGGTAAGATCAAGATGATGCATACAGCACCAATTTAAGTTAGATGGAGTTTTAGGATTTAATTTAGCAATAATTGTGCAATAATAATTTTGGTTGTCTGGGTTGGTTGTTTTGTAGATAGATTAAACTGATATTTTTTTTTCCAAATTTGTTTAAACTTTTAACTTCCATTGTAGTGTCTCTGTAGTTTTAAATTTTGCCATTATTTATTTAGTATGTTTGCTGAAGGAATATATATATATAAAAAAATCTTTGGGAAATTTAAGAAGGTATAAATTATCTGCTGTATTTAGAAACTAAGGCATTCAAAACTGTTGGCTCTTTTTGTACAATATGTTCTTTTTTCATTAACTTAGCTTTGGTTATGCTGTATGATTTGATCATAACACATGTTCCTGTGAGTTAAAGCACAGAAACATGTAAAATAATATTGCTGTATAGTTGTGGTTGGTACTTGGCCAGAGTTCCAAGAGAAAGCTAGATGAAAGGTATTGCTTTATAAAATTAAAGGCTAATAAGTTTTGAAACTTGGTAGGCAATATTAATTGCTTGGCTGACTTTCAAATGAGATCACTTTATCCTTTATTTTGCCTGAAATTTGAATTCAGTAGCGTATCCTGACTCTTATGATGTTTTGGTGTCTCATTTTCACAGTAAAGACAGGAGGATATATGTTTTAGCATCTGGACCTGTGTTGCTACAGGTACTAACTCTTACATGCGTTTCTGTGAAGAGCTGGCTCTGTTTTGGGGCTGGATGTAAGGACCGCTGTCTTATGACATTATATATATATATGCACACATATATGTCATATAAATATATAACTCATGTTCTTAAATATATAGTGCTGATTCTTTCTAATACAGGTTGATGGTTCAGGGTTATCGGACACCTTTGGAAGCCAAGGATTTATGGTCATTGAATAAAGAGGACAAATCAGAAGAGGTAGTGCCTGGTTTGGCTAGAAACTGGGCAAAAGAGTGGGCAAAGACCAAGAGGTAAGTTCAGTTATCCTGGCTGGCCGTTCTTCTGAGATGTGGAGGTTCAAATGCTTAAGTTACTGAGCTTCTAGTTAGAGATGTTTGTCATCTTTTATCAAGCCTGCTTTGCAAGGCCTAAGAGGCAGCTCTGTATTTGGCCTTAAGTACATACCTAATAGGAACCAAGTAGGGTGTCGTGTGTCATCTTTATGAAGAATTATATCAAGTTTCTCTTAGTCTTTCTTGAATCAAAGCTGATTATTGTTACTTTTGGTGTGTGATGTTTCCCTGAGGAGGGAATCTTTTCAGTCAAACTTCAGTCACCTAATTTAGGAGCTTGGGCTCCCTCTGTAGTTAGTGAAGCCTAAGGAGGGCAGTTCAGGGTGTAAAAGTGAGAAGCTTATTTCTTTCCTTTGACTATATAGGGAGCCCAGGCATCTAAGCCAGATGACTAAAATTAGAAAGACTGCGTGCATGCAATTTCCATCCTACTTTCATCATCCTTTACCGCAGCAAATAGTAGTACCTTTTCATTGAAGGAAAATTACTTGCTTGCTTACACAGTGTAAATATAATTTGTCCTCAGAAATCTGAAGGATGTAGTTTGGCATAAGGCAGATGTATGAAATGAGTGTGTTCAGTGCATTGGGGATGACTTGGCATAAATCTGACCGCAATTTTCTAACTGCGGTGGTACAGCGAGACCCTTATTTTGATGAAAGTTCAGTGTACTTGGATCTAGAATAATGATGTCCATTGCTCTTGAAGTTTAACACAGGTTGGAGCCTTATTTCTTAGTTCCCAGGGCAGACCTACGGGAGAGATTCAACATATGAGAGATAGGAATGTTACCTATCGCAACAAAGATGACCATTTCTGAGTGACCGTTTCATTTAGCTATGGTTGTATGATTAAAAAGATGTTTGATTGACAGCAAAACCCAGTTAAACTATTAAGAAGGGCAATAAACAACTCATAAACATCCTATTTGTGTACAATGCATTTTTCCAGTTGGCTTTTTGCTTGAATAAAGGCTATCTTGGATATCTACTCTTATTTCAGGCAACCATTAAACATGTTATACTCGCCCAAAAAGCAGCAAAAATCAAGTGACTCAAATGGTGATGTGACAGAAGAGGCTGAAGCTTTGATTATAAAACCATCTCAGAAGAGCTCTGAAGCATCATTATTCAAGGTGTTATATAAAACCTTTGGACCATATTTTCTCATGAGCTTCCTGTTTAAAGCTGCACACGATCTCTTGATGTTTGCAGGCCCAGAAATTCTGAAGTAAGACCTGTATACTTTATTATTGTTTTAAAAGTATGTGAGCAGAATTCAAAACACACTGGTATTTTACCCACCAAGATACTTTGCCTTCAGCTGGTTCAGTGGGCAAGAGTTGTCATGCAAGTTAGAGACCATGTACACAGATGATTTTGGTCCACTGTTTTTCCAGTTGATGGATTAAATAGCTTGACTTCTTATGTTCCTTTCCAACACAAGGAAGGCCAGGAAGGAAACTAATCAAAAATAATAGGAGTTTATTTAATTCTGTGGTAACCTGTATTGGTGGTGGAACTAAAAGTCACAGTATGTGAAGCAACAGAGTGCTAAGGGGGTAAGAGGAGTTGTATTGCTTTAAGGTGAGAAGTACTAAAACAACTGTAAGTAGTTGTATTTTATCGGGAGGGAATATGAGGCTTCTTAGTGTAGCTCCAAGAGAATGCTGTATACGCAAGGTATGTGATACTTTGTTTTTTTTTTACTTTATGTTTTAAAGTAGTACATTGTTAGGTGGGGGAGGTATGTGTGCGAGTATAATAAAATGATCTCCAGTTTCTAAGAAGTTTGCTTAAGTGTCTAAATTTGGTACTTTGGGTTCTTCCATTACCCATATAACATTTGGCACAATCTAAGGTTGTAAATCTGACATTTCATTTTAATATGCATATATCAAGAGGACTAATTCTTCTGTCCACAGGTTGCTGATCATCTTTGTAAATAACAAAGCTGCCCCAGACTGGCAAGGCTACTTCTATACAGCGCTGCTCTTTGTTTGTGCATGTCTTCAGACGCTGATTCTTCATCAGTATTTTCATATTTGCTTTGTAACTGGAATGAGGCTCAAAACAGCTATTGTTGGTGTAATTTATCGAAAGGTAGGTGTTTCTTTAAATGTATGACAATACCTCTCAGTTACTGTGTGAATGCATCCCTTAGTGGTTAAGTAGTTAGGACACTCTGGTAGGCCAATTCCTAACTCTTAATAGAAATAAGTGAATATCTACTTCGTAAATAAAAACCATTAAGATAGAGCAATTTTCTAATTTACTATTTAAAGTTCAGGCACCTTCTTTCCACTGCCAAACAAGAAACCTTGTCTCATTTAGACTAGGGTACTGAAACTACCTCAGTTTATGTAGAAATGAAGATGCATATATACTTATAGCTTTACTGGGGATTTAGCAGCAGTGTCACCTCATCTTGGAATAAGCTGGAATATTTTAGAAAACTGCAGACCGATTGCTTTGTGTGAGAAAAATGTGTGACAAGAAGTGAAGATTCTGCTTCTTATACTAAAAACAAGCAAACAATACCCCCCAAGCAGTAAAACCACCAACCAATCAACTCTAACTCCAAAGACTGCCTGTTGTCTTTAATTCTCTATTAGTTTAAACCCAGCTGGTTGCTTCAAGCTATGAAAACTTCAATTTTGTAAGATGTGCAGGGTAGATAGAACATGAAGCAGGAACGGGTTTGCTTGTAACTTTAAAGTTGCTTGTAAAGCAACTGAATTCTATGGAGAAAATGGAAATGAGTAAGTCTTCCTTCATGATGCCTTAATTGTTTTATATTTTTAATCTGTACCTAGGCACTTGTTATCACAAATTCTGCTAGAAAGACTTCTACTGTGGGTGAGATTGTGAATCTAATGTCTGTGGATGCTCAGAGATTCATGGACTTGGCCACCTATATAAACATGATTTGGTCTGCACCTCTCCAGGTCATACTAGCACTGTACTTACTGTGGCAGGTGAGTATTGTATGTTGTTTCCTGATTTGCCTTTGGCAATGTGCTGCTTCCTATGGTCATGACTACAGACAGCTGTTTTTCAAACCACTGGAGGGTTTACAGCAGTGTGCAGAAAATGCTGTTTGTTTAGAAACCATTCAGAGCTGCTTTTGTCTCTGCCGTCAAGAAGGAAGGCAGGAGGTCCTTAATATGAGCATCTGAATGCATGTGGGGAGGATGCAGATGGGAGCTGCTGTCTTGTGTGGGATTGCAGCACCTATAGTATTCCACTTGTCACTTAACTTAAAGAAAAGTGGTCTTGGTTCTGAACTCTGAGATTCACCGAATGAGGTGTTTGCTATTTCTAGTACAGTCACTAGGCTGACTTTCTCATTCTCACTGTCAATCAGAAAGGTAATGAACTTACCCAAGATGTCTGTCACTCCCTGCATGGATCTCTACTTCAGAAGAACAGACAAACCAGCAAAAACTGGAAAGCATGAAACGCATAAAAACACTCTTTATGTGTGTATAGATAGGTTATATAGAGAGATTGATTTATATCTCCATATATACCACTCTATGTGGGGGCTATATATGTAGGTTTCAAAAATCAAAGCACGTAAACATCAACCCAATCCCCTACTTGATCCTTCTCTTCTTCCCCCAAGACATTCTTGGAATGGGGAGAGGAGGTTGACTAGCTAGTTCATAATGCTTTTCTGTAGCATATGCAGTTGTTTGAGCCAAGATTTTTAAAAAGGAGTTTAAATAAATGTTTACAGTTAAGTGCTTTTCAGAATTTAGGTCCTTCAGTGCTGGCAGGTGTGGCTGTCATGATCCTTCTGGTTCCGATAAATGCTGTGATGGCGATGAAGACAAAAACTTATCAGGTTAGAACCTTTATGTCCTTTTAAATTTTTTCCTTGCCTCTATTTATGCCTTAAAAAAGGGAAGGGAAAGAAAGGTCAGAGGTGTTCTGTATGCAGAAAAACCAAACTAATGTATTTTTCAGCATTACAGCACACTATACTTAATGGTCTTAAAATTTTACAGTAGTTAAGACCAAGGTAGCAGATTAGCCAGCTTCAGGAAAAACCCAATGATTGGATTGGAATTGGTTTCATTTTTAACTTGGTACCTAAGAAACTAAAGCACAAATGTAAAAGACTCTCTGACTTATAAAACTTAATGAGTAAATTTCCTGGATGGTGGTTGCAGTGTTGAGGGGTGTGTGTGTGCACATGTGGTTTAGTTCTTGGCTTTTTAATTTTTTTTTTTTTTTTCATGGAGGGATCAGAAGGAAGAAGTCTTAGTTCTTGGCTGTTCTTGATCCCTAGTCGATTTTATTTAGAGGGGATCAAGTTTGTTTCAGAGAGCACATATAAGTAAATGTAGACTCAAACTCTGATGTTTTCTATTGCAAAAACGTCTAACAGCTCCACCATGTGCCTTGTGGTACAGACTTCACAAACTGAATTTACTGAATGTCAGAGGAGATTGATTTATTTAAATGATACCTGTTAGGTCTAGACGTTCATCAAAATATACCAGAGCATTTGGTTCCTCTCTGGGAGAAGGGGCATCTAGCCTGTCACAGCCACACTGCCACTGCTAAGAGCTGTCTTCCCAGACAGCTGTACTGGTGTAGTCTACTGACTCTGCCTAGCACTGAGTCAGAACGTTGTTTCAGCTTTGCACTTCTCTCATTAAAATACTTTATGAAGACGGAAACTTCTGAAGAGTGGACTTTCTTCTTATTGCTGAGTGGAAAGCTTTTTGTACTAGTGCACTATCAGAAAGCCATTGATAGTGCTGAAAATGAAGCAAAACCAAGTTTGGTCTAAGGTTAGATGCAGACTGCACGTTGCTGAAGCTTTATTATAGTGGCTTTTTTTTTAACCACGTATTGTACCTAGGAGGAAGTGGGGTCCCAGGGCTTGCTGATGCAGAGTTAGACCCACTTAAACCAGTGCCACAATTGTTTTGATCTTGGTTTGGATTTTTAGTTCCATGAGGCATTCTTTTAATTGGTTTAAAACATCTTGTTAACTCTGCATATTTGTTTGTTCAGATAGCATCTCAGATTTCCTGCTTGGGAAGCTAGTAAGCTTTTGATGATAATGAGGTAAATTTTGCCATTGCAAAATAGAAAGCTCAGTACTTTGTGGGTCTGCCAAGTATTGTGCTCTGCTAATTATTCTTTGCAATGTTGTTTTTAGGTGGCTCAAATGAAGAGCAAAGACAACAGAATTAAGCTGATGAATGAAATTCTCAATGGGATTAAAGTTCTGAAACTTTATGCTTGGGAATTAGCCTTCAGAGAGAAGGTATTAGAGATCAGACAGAAAGAACTCAAAGTCCTAAAAAAATCTGCTTACCTTGCTGCAATGGCAACCTTCACTTGGGTTTGTGCTCCTTTTTTGGTAAGTGAAACAATCTAGAAGTCTGCTCTCCTTTTTGGGATCCTGCTTTCCAAAGCAATGCTGAATAATTTCTTTTGGTTTTGTTCTTTAATGAGTGGAAGAGTCAGAATGCCCTCCACAGCGGTGGGAGATTGAACACTTACATCTCCACTTCTCTATGAAAAGGTGCTACTGTTTTATTTGAAACTTAGTAACATCCAGGTTGGATGTATTCTAGAAGTTAATGGCTGAAGTATGTAAAAAGCAGAAGCCTCTTCTTCATCCTTCTCTATTTTTGGTGGTGTACTTGAAAAACCTAAGATTAAATGTACTATCAGTTTTGAGAGGTTCCCAGTGTTCACAGTACCCTCCAGGCGGTAGCTGTGGCTGACAGAGGAAAACTTCCCTTATTTCAACACCTTTCTGAGAGCAGCAGGTCCTTAGATCTTTGATCAAATGGGACATGATGGATCAGGTATACTTCTGGCCTGGGTTCTTTCAGTGTCTGTTTAAGAACAATTTGGAGAGAGAAAGCCATTACGTACCCTGGAATTGCTTTAAATTCTTATTTAAAAAAAAATAAAATTATTCTTGATATGTGAAACATCCGCACTGTGTTTGTGGTTAGTTTACATTTAAATTAATAAAAGGGAGAGAAGGGTGAGATCACATCAAAATTGCTTCAGACCCTATTTGAACAAGGGGCCGTTGCTCTTGTCTGCAGAAGCAAATAAAAGCTATGACTACATTAGGATAAAATATGTGCTGTTCCAGTTGAAGGTGTTTAAGTGTACTTTCCAGTCCAGATTCCTTCCCTGCAAACATTTTTAGTGTTTACATTAAGTTTTGGGCATGATGAAAGGCAGAAGAAGCAGTGCCCTGGGTAGGAAACATCAGCTGCATTCTTAAGTGAATGCTTTTCTAAAAGAAGTCTGAGATGCTTTTAATATAAATACATTATTAAATGAAGTTTCTAAATAAAACTCTGCAGGTGGACTCTTTAATGCTGTTCCGTGGAGTCTGAGAAGACAATTGCCTAAGGAGTAGCTCTGTTTTAGCACACGTTAATGTGTGGCAATGGTCCTACACGGTAGGGGGTTTGCCACTGGGGTAGGATCAGTACAGATCGATGTGCAAGGCTGCTGTTTAACATCCTGTTTCTTGGACTAAAGTCCTTTCCTATGTGTTCTGAATTTTTGATTAAATAATTATTGCAAGTGCCTACTTGAAAGCACTTTTGCCATGCAAAACTCTGTATTTCCTCTGCTCATTCCATGGCCAGGGCTCTTGAAAATGTTGTTTAATGATGGTGTCAGGAACTATTAATTTTGCGGTACCTCCCCAACTGCTGTGTGTGCTGATAAGGGTGTATTTGAAACTAATTGCTGGAGCGCAGACATGCTGCTTATGAGGCTATTCTTTGGACCCTGTCTTGTTTTTGATCACTGTGGGAGGGCTTCCATCCTGGGATATGCTTGTCTGAACTAAGGATTGTACAAACAAGCTACTGTACCAGGCACAGCTGAGTCAGCTGCCGTAGGAAGAACAATACATGTCTTCACAGCAGTTAGATCTTTAACAGAAATATTGATGTCTTCAATGGATGCAGTGCTTAGATGAGACTGTTCTTTAGGCTTTTGAGCTAATTGTTTCAAGTCCTGTGGGAGGGGGAATGCCAAAAGCTAGCGTACCTCGATTTCTTGTATTAAGTGGCAGTCTGTGGGCAAGAGTTGCTGGATCTTGTGATATGCTCTGAGGTTTTACTTAGTTAACTTTAACTTTACTATAATTTAATCATCAACATATTTTTACAAAATGTAAATAAGTATCGATTTTTGATTTATTTTTATACCTCATGATTGATGATAACAGTGGCTCAGTGTCACTTTCTTGTTTAGCATGGATCTTAAGCTTTTCTGTTGTGAACTGCTTAGGTACTGTAAGGCTTCATCTTTGTGATGCAGTAACATTTCAAATAGACAGCAATCTATCCGTGATACAGTGGCCTTTACTTAGAAATCTAGGGTTGTGGTAGTCTCTACAAAATATAAAATGGGTTAGCATTGGGATGTTTTTATCTTTTCTGACTATATATGTTACCAATCCAGTATCTGGTACTATGGGGAGTGCCTTAAAACTGAAGACAGCAGCGAGAACAACTAGTGATCATTCCTCTCCTTCCCTCTTCAAGCAGTGTAACCACAAATAACCTGGGACGTTTGTATTTTCACCCTTGCAACGTGAAGAAAGTGAGCACTTGATACCATTCCAAGAGGAGCCATCAGCTTCTTTTTACAACAGTAGATTTAAAGCAAATGTTTGTTTTGCAAAAGTTATCAGGAACAAGGATTTTGCCAGAACATTGCTCGCTCTTTGATTTGTAGATTTCTGATTCCAGTTGCCAAACTGTGACTCCCAAGTTGTAGCTTTAAAAAATGCTACCCTAACTGTAACTATTACACTTTGTTTCAGGTTGCCTTGTCCACCTTTGCTGTGTACGTCACAATAGACAAGAATAACATCTTGGATGCTCAGAAGGCATTTGTTTCCCTAGCATTATTCAACATCCTCCGATTTCCATTGAACATGCTTCCTATGGTTATCAGCAGCATAGTAGAAGTAAGACTTCAGTTATTAACAGCGATTTCTGTGCAGAAGTAGCCACTGGGTGGATAAATTACATTCCTGTGCTTAAAGAATGTCCACTGGTGAAATCAACTGCCTCGGAAAGGGAACTTTGCATTTCCTGTCTGTTAAGTGCTGTGCAAGAAAAATCATCAGTCCTAGTTAAGGGTGGATGGGTGTTCCCAAAATCAACCACATTTCTTGTGGTTTGGGAAGTGCAAGTTTGACGACTATCCAAGAAACTATGCAATGGATTTAAGGAGGGATTAGCAGTGCATAATAATGATGTAATGTATATGTGGTGCAAAACAACAAGCTCTTAAATATAACAAGCAGAGTGTAAGATGGTTTTTCATCCCTTTCCCATGCAGGCCAGTGTCTCCTTGAAGCGCCTTAGGGTGTTCCTGTCTCATGAAGAATTAGATCCAGACAGCATAATCAGGGGTCCCGTCACAGAAGGTGAGTTTCATTTTAATGTTGAAAATCAGCGTGTGCTGGTTTGGCGTGGCTTTGCAGTGTTTCTTTTGCTTTCTGTAACAAATTTATTGCATTTTGATGGATTTCACTGATAAATTTTAGCCAGAAAGCAGAGAAAGGAGTTTGTAAAATTAAAATTACATAATGTTTCTAACACCTCAGCTAATTTCTTTCCTCTGCCCATCTCCTGTGTCCAAACTGCAGAATGGTTGCATCCAGACACAGATGGTCACTTGAAAAATTACTTGTTAGGCTGTTGTAATTGTCGCAATTTGAAATTTATAAGCAATTAACAGAATCATAATTAATGCTGTGCCAAACCCCAGAGTTTTGGAGAAGAACAATCATCTAACACTTCAGCACCCTTGAAGGAGAAAGGATATGTCCAAATTCTGGTAAATGCAAAGGGCATTACTCCCAGCTTTTCACTCCCACTGTATCCAGTTTTGATGGTCTGGTTATACAGAGCCATTTAGGAGACAGTTAAGTGTGAAGGTAGATTCTTCTATGCCTTTTTCTAAAGAGGCATAGAAAAACTAATTACCTTTTTCTTGCAAAACAAAACTTGACTTAAACTATGTCAGTCATTTCTAAATATTTTTATTACTTCTTTATTAAAAGATAGTGAATTCCCCATTACTCTCTCTCATGTGGTTAGTTCAGGTCTATATCATTTTAGTCACTCAGCTTTCTGGTAAGCAGACATCAACTATAATTTTTTGGGAACTTCTCTTCCCCTTTGTCATCTGATAACCATGAATACATTGCTCATAAATCTTTAGTGTGGGGTTTTGTTGGTTTTTTTTTTTGTCCATAATGGGTTTTACTAGCATACTAACGCAAATACTTATCTAGGCTAAGTATTTATTGCATACTTGGCTGAATTAGGAGCGGTATTTTTTGAGTTGTTACTTTAAAAATCTATAGATGCCAGTATCATGCAACTTCATTTGGTCGTTTGAATTTTCCCCTATAATTCTTGTAGTAACTTGGCTTCATACATGGAATTGGCAGTTTAGCTGATGCTTCCACTGAAGCAGAAGTGGGACTGAGGCCAAGAGCTGTGGCGGAGTTGGATAAAGGAGGGTGCAGCTGAATAAGTCAGGATCTTTGTATAATTGACATTCATGTACCTCCTGGTCACAGAATTAAGTGTAACCTCAGAACCTTCTGCTGTCTTGATAAATTCAGTAAAAGCAGAACACAAGCTTTTGGTAAGCAGTGGGTTGCTTTTCTGTTGGAAAAGTAGTTTTATACCTCTGTCTATGTGTGCTTAGATTGACTTCTGTGGCCTGATCCTGAGTATTGGCACTTTTATAAATATGATATTTCTATTTGTCAGCTGAAGGAAGCATTGTTGTAAAGAATGCAACATTTAGTTGGTCCAAAAATGATCCTCCTTCACTGAACAGGTAAGAATTAGTACACTTTGTTCTGCTCCATAATCTTGCTGCATCATAAACGACTTGTATTTGAATTATGAAATCTGTATGCAGAAGAGTTTGTTGCCATAAGGGAACAGGAGAATAAATAATACTTGCTTTTTATCATCTTCTTTTTAAACCAGGGGTTTCATGAACTAGAGGAATTTATAAAGTATATTTTATGTTTGTAATGCATAAAGGGGAGTAGCAAGAGGTATAATGGGAAAAGAGCCTCAGAGAGTTCAAGCCCTTGCGATGTGCTGCAGATGGGATGAGCACCATCTAGAGGATGTAGTAGAGGCCAGAGTAGCCCCTTGTAATTATCCCTTGTCCCTTATGTTTGCACTGTCCTCAGAGTCTTCCTTTTTAAAATCTCATTCTTGCTGAACCGAAGCCATGCTTGATTCCTGTGCAGGAGAAAACCTGTGAAGAACTTTGCATGTTCTTAGAACTAACTAAGTAATTGGGGTGATGCAGCTACAAGTAGTGTCTTCCCTGTGCCCTATCCCATTCCTTTATTTTGGCTGCTCTTTCTTGGTCCTGAAATTGCATATTCTTTGGGACAAGGATGCTGTTTGGGAAGTAACCAGTGGTATTTACATTTGTGTTCACAAAAGATTTGAGAGAAATACCAAACAAGTTTTGTTCCTCTTAGGACATAGTATCTTAATATGTAATTAGTCAAAAGTATAAGAAGAGCTGATGGTTTTCTGGATGAGAGTTTACATTTGCAACCAGTTAAAGTGTCTGTGCTGTGTCAGCAGTTGCAGTAGGTGTTCACGTTGCGTCTGGCTTTATATGCACTGTTCAATAAACTTTAACTACTGGGATGTGCCAGTAAGCAAGGCTGAATTGTATGTACTTTATTTCAGCATTAATTTCACTGTTCCTGAAGGCTCCTTGGTAGCTGTTGTTGGTCAAGTTGGCTGTGGAAAGTCTTCATTGCTGTCTGCATTACTGGGGGAGATGGACAAAAAGGAAGGCTACGTGGTTGTCAAGGTGTGGTATCTGAAGAACTGTTGAGCTATTTGTGGGTATTGCCACAGGGATTCTAGATTCCCAAGTGATGTGAAGAGGGCAAGAGACAGCCTTCCAAATGAATACCTTTTTTAGCCTGATTTCCTGGCAAGCCATGTGTATGCCTTAGCCTGCGCTCTGTGTAATTGCCTGTTAAGCCTTGACCCAACAACTTCTAAATCTGTTGGTTTCAGATTTAGCCAAATAGAATGATGGGGGTCTCAAGTTTTCTAGTGAGCTTTGTTGGCCGCCAGGCATGAGGTGGGGAGACCCTGTTATACATACTCCAGCCTGAAGGTTCACACCTTCTTAGACATTAGAGAATTACAAGGAGAGAGGCTTCACCCAGATACCCAAACATGGGAAAAGCTGCTGTTGCAGTTGTACTTTCTTAGACATCAGAGTTGCACAAAGCTCACAGAGGAAAAGTGACCTGTAAGTAAATAAGTAAAAAGTCCTAGTTTTGACTTTTGTTGCTGCTCTAATGTACGGAAAGAGAATTATTTTAAGAGCAAAGCAAATGTGTTGCATTTTAAAGGATGCACTTTTGGTCACCTCCAAAATTGTCCTGGAAAAATAAAGTAGGTAAGATCTGAATCACTGATTGTGCAGAAAGAGAAGGCAGAGCTAATCTTCAAAGCAAAGTACTTTGCAGTAGCTCAATCTCTTCCTTTGAAGTGACTTGAAAATAAAAACTGCTTTCCCTACTTTCTGCAGAAATCTCTTGGCAGGGATGCATTTGTGAAACACTTGCATTACAGATTAAATTGTTTTATGCAGAATATAATTTATAACTATATGAAACAACTAATGACTTTTGACATTCAGTAATTGTGCAAACATATTCTCTAAACAAATGTTTCTTCCAAGTTTGTTAGAGAATCATATTTTGTTCGAATTCCTTTATTTTCCACCCACATGCTTTGTTACATTCACTTGTAGAGATTATTATAAAAATAACGTTTTGGAGAAGGTGGTAGACGAAGAACTATTTTGTGCAGTTTTGAAATGACCATAGGCAATTTGTGAGGCGATTAGCACAGCCTGCCTCACAAAGCCCTGCTGTGCTTTGACTTTTTGTTCAGACTTTCAGTCTAAAGTACCGAATAAGGAACTTTATTTTTCTTACAGGGCTCAGTAGCCTACGTTCCTCAGCAAGCCTGGGTCCAAAATGCAACTCTGGAAGATAACATTATCTTTGGAAGGGAGATGAATGAGAAGCGGTACAAGTGTGTGATTGAGGCTTGTGCGCTGCTGCCTGATATAGAGATTCTTCCTACAGGAGACAAAACAGAAATAGGAGAAAAGGTATTTAAATACCCACTCTACCATAACAGTGCTATTTCTTGTACTTAAGGCCACATGACTTCTATTCTATCTCATCTTAAAGTTGTATTGAATTTAAAACAGAGTAGAAATCCTCTAGAATAGAGGCAAATTTGAACTGTGTGTTTTCCTTGCCTTTAATCCTCAAAGGGATGAAACCTGTCCTCAGTTACAAATGAAAAGCATCTTCCCATGGTCATAGAGCAGAAAAATGTATGGAAACAGGAAGAGAATACTCTTCTGAACACTTCAGTTTCATTTAAAACAAACAAACAATCCTCCTCCCCAAGCCCCTCTTCCAAAGCCCCCAAAACAACCCCCCAAAACTGGCACTTGGTTGCAAAAGTATGTATGGGATTTAGAAACTTGCATCGCTGTTGTAGTGCTCTGTTACAGGAGCAGATCCGGGTGCCCCCTAACCACACGGCAAGCAGGGTATGTGTGTGTAACCTGCTTGGTGTTCTGCTAAGCTGATGGTCCCCAGAAGATGGGAACGTGTAAGGTTATGTGCGTTGCCTGCTGACTAGTTATAGGCAGGGTAATAGTTGCCCGCTGACAGCCCCAGATTCAGTACAGCTTTATCTTCCTTACTGTTTGGCAGGCCAACCAAATTGTAGAATGTGAACAGTTTGTTCATTAAATTGGATGTAGCACTGCAGAAATGCAGCTGAGAAGAAAAGTAGCCTCTGAATGTACAGAATTATGTAGATTGGTCTGGGTTAATTGCTTTACAGGACTAGCAAACACTTTTATTTTTTGAGCCCCTCACTGACAGCGAGAACTTAAAAGCCATGCTTCCTTCCAGTGGGATTTTGGCTGTGATTGCTTATGCTGTTGTGGTAGCGGAATTACTCATGATGGAGATCTGCTTCATACAATGTTGAAATTTCTCTAATTTGCATCAACCACCTATGACTTGTGTCTTTCACAAACTACAGCAAGACATCTCCTTTCAGCTGTAAATAAAGGATCATATTTTCTTGTTTCCCCAGGGTGTGAATTTATCTGGAGGACAGAAACAGCGAGTCAGTCTTGCTCGGGCGGTTTACTGTAATGCAGATGTCTATTTATTTGACGATCCTTTATCAGCTGTTGATGCTCATGTTGGGAAACATATTTTTGAAAAAGTTATTGGACCAAAAGGAATACTGAAAAATAAAGTATGTCATAATGAGATACTTGTCTCTAGAGAATGATTTGTTTTTGTTTGCTGAGTTCACATGATTCCAAGTTTGTCAAGTTGCATAGACTTTTGTTTCAAACAGTTGAAAAATGAAGGGATCCTTCTGAGATTTGTAGAGAAATTTATAAAGTACTGTTATTATAATGAAATCGGCTCTGTTTTCTGTAATTCAAAATTATTTGATGCAAAAATCAAGACAAGGACAGTACTTTTTTTTCTTACAAAGGCTGCATACCTGTCCATAGTTATTACTGTGTTATACTCGGAATTCAAGCAGCAGGAGCAGTACTTCAACCATTGTATTTGAGATGTTTGGGTTTTTTTTTCTTTTGCTATTTAGACACGGATTTTGGTAACCCACGCAATCAACTATCTGCCTCAAATGGATACAATTCTGGTAATGACTGATGGAGAAATCTCTGAGATGGGCTCCTACCAGGAGCTGCTGAAGCAAGATGGGGCTTTTGCCGAATTTCTTCGTACATACGCTAATGCTGAACAAAACACGGAGAACAGCGGTAAGCTTACAAATAAATTCTCATGGGATAAGCTGATGTGTGGCATGTTAAGGGAGTCATGTTAAAGGAAAAATATTACTAGCGGAGGGAAAGTTAGCAGAAATTGTTATTTCTTGTGTTATACCTAGAGGCACTTCTTTCTTGAGAACATTGAAGGTTGTGAGAATAAACACACATTCTTTCTTCAAATAATTTGTCTCGTTCACAGGGATAATATTAATACCTATCAGACATGTAAAAGATCACTAAATATTATTAAAAATCACAGGTTCTTGGATAAACACAGAGTAATCTGGGATGGGAGTCAGTGTGAGCTAGCTGCAGGGGATCAGCACACCCGCTTTAAAAGGGAGGCTCCCTTCTGTCTGACGCTACGTGTTGGCAGCATGAAAACGCTTAAGCTGGAGCCAAGTAGAAAACTGTGGATTGGTGCTTTCTGCCTGGAATACATCCTGCTTCTGCAAGGGTGGGAAAGCCTTTTCTCTTCCGGCCTGTGAGGTTTGGCTGCAAGTCTGCTCCCCATTGCCTTCCAGCCTTTCTCCCCGTTGGGGTTCCTGAGGGTTGCCTGCTGTCTGTGTGCTGTGCTGCTGCCTTTCCCATCCTCAGCTTGATGATGTTTCTTGTGTGTGGAAAAACTGCCTGCTCCACAAAAGTGCCCCCATGTGAGTCTTCGGGCTGGCTCAGAGGGGAGATGTGAACATCCCCTTCCCAATCATTCTACTTGATGCAGAAAGCAGTGACAAGGATGGCAGCAGTAGGGAGTACAGTATGCAGTGCTGACGCTTTCAGCTGTGGATTTATGAAATGGATGCCTTGCTGTTCTACAGTGTGTAATCTTCTCCAAATTATGTGGAACTACATGTAAAATAAACTATGAGACTATATAAAAAGCATCCAAATTCTCTTGCTTTTAGCTGTTGTTTGATTCTCTGGCATTTAGTGTGGGTGATATGCTGATGCCGATACTACTCCTCCCTGTGCAGATTGGTCTGGATCATAGATGTGCCCTTGACTCCTGTGAGCGCGTTTCTTTTTCGGCATTGTCCTGTGTCCTGCCCTCCCCCTCCAGACTTGTAGTTGTTGCTGCAATATCTCTTGCTGTAGAGGCAGCAAATAGTTACTTTAAGATTACCTTTCTTATGACTACTTTTGTTGGTTTCCTATACAAACTAGGGCAGCGGATGTTAGTTTTTGTTTTAATGTGTGTGAATTTGTTTTGTTGGTTTTTCCAAAGGACTTCAGTGTAAACTTTGTTTTGTCCTTGAAAAGCCTGGAGCTATTTTTAGTGTTTGTGTGGAGTAAAAGTGGCTCTACAGAAGCGCAACTGCACCGTAAGGTTGAAATACTTTTTAACTGTCTGATTCATCTTTGGTCTTGACTGCAGTGCCTGAAAGCTAGAGATACACAGCACAACTCGTAATTCTAAATCTGGTTTACATTGTGTGGGCTGTGCTTCAGATGGCTGTCTCTCCAGCGTTTGACTCTGTGACTTTGCAGTTGAATACAAAGCTGAAAGATCTTTCAGTGGCTACGCAGTTCACTTTTTTCTTTAATATGAGAATTGTTGGCACAACAGGCTTACTCAGTTTTGATTTGGAGGGAAAAGGGAGTAAAAGTACTTTGAGAACTGCTAAGGGTCTGGACTGTAGGATTTAGTTAAACAATTTGCATATCTTGCATATTTTGAACTTTGTGTAGTGAATGTTTTTCCAAAGGTTGTTGTGGAGTCTGGACCTGAGTCATAATTCAGGAAATCTTGACTTCCTCTGAAATTCATTTTACTTCTAGTAAAATTCAATCTTTTCCTTTCTCTCTCCTATTTGCTGTCTCTGCCCCAAATGGCAGGAGCAAGTATTGATTCAAGAAGAGTGCTGTTAGGATATCAAAATGCTTGAAAGTGTGAAATATCTCGCTACTTCTTACTAATCTGTCTATGCAGGATGATGACTGGGGTCTACACAGGAGGAGATGGGACTAAGTAAACCTGTGCTGCCACAGCTCTCCTCTCATTGTGGTTGTGTGACTAAAGACAGAATATCAGAGCTCTGGGAGGAGAGATGTGGACCAAAGTTACTACTCTAAAAGCTTTATGTTAAGGGCATTATCTTAAGATTCTTGGATGAAGTCTTTTCCCCATCACTGGGGAAAATGTGTGTGGTAGTTCCTTGCATGTTTTGAGGTTTTTCTGTCATTGTCAATACGAGGCCACTTTAGAGTCACTTTTTTGATTCCTTCTTCATTAGTGCATATCTTGAAAGAAAGGAAGTTTCTTCATCTGTCACTCGTAGCCATCTGACTTAAAATTTTTCTTTTTCCTCAAGTTTGTCTTCTGACTCTGTATGAGGCTTGGGATTAAAAAGAGATTCATTTCAGCAAATTTGATCCTGCCGTGGGCATTTATGGTTTTGTGGTTTAGGTTGTGCTATGTAGATGCATTTGTGTTTGGAAAGATTGCAAATGGTTGAATGTGTTCTGGAAAAAGTTAATTGTATATACTTTTAGACTCAGATCCTTCGTTAGAAGGAACGATTCAACCTCTGGAAACAGGTAACTGCTTTGTACCATGTGGCTATATAGTAGTGCTTGTATTGGAGTAATATGAGTAGCTGCAGTTCCTTGAGTCATTTTTGGAAGAATTTTGTCTGCAAAATAGAAGGTATCTGCTTGGTTTGCATGTGACTTGTTTGTGTGATGCTACAACAGTTGGTGTGTCAGCTTGTAGATAACTCAGCAGCAGTTCTTTATCTTGAGCACTTCCATGGGGAAGCTTTAAATAAACTTTAAAAATGCACCCTGGACTTAAAGTGTAGTGAGTGTACCCAGAGCAGCATTGTTCAGAATTGAGCCCCAAAGGTCCTTTTTGTTCTCATATGTGTATTCAGTACTTGCAGCTCTTCCCACAGAGCCCTTGTTGGGAGTTTATACCCTGGATGCATGTGCCAGATCTACTATGGCAATCTTGAGCATTTTTCATTCTCAAGAGGCAAATGCAGTATAAGCAGGAAATCTTTGTAGCCTGCAACACAAAATCAAATTTAAGAGCTGTTAAAAGGATGCTTTATTTGTGGTATTTTGTTCATGTGGGTTTTGAACTTTAGTGATACTTTAAAGTGATATAATGATGGAATGTTTGCTGGTTTTCATACGGGAGTTTTTTAAAAAACATGCTGTCAAGTGTTTAAAATAACTAGCAGTCCCATATGGGATTGCTCACATTCGTGTAAATAAAAATAAGAACTAAATCATTGAACTTTTCACTTTTTCACATTTTCTGCTTTTTTCCTGCTTTTAGACCACACTGAACAGTTTAGCTTTGGATTTTTAGAGTAATGAACCAGTGTTCAGTTTGCAGACACAGGAGGGAGCAGCTTTATGTTCAAGTAGTCTACTTTTAATGTATTGACAAAATATGTATCGTATTTTAGGAGTTACTAATTTGTGTAGTATTAGGAAAATGTTGACATAACTTGAACATAAGAGTTTACTCATGGCCCTGTACTACAATGAATTAAGTTGTTCAGAGAAAGCTTAATATTTCAAGTGGCAGCTTTTATGAAGTGTTTTAAACAATTGTCTCGTGTGCTGCATCTTGTTACAAATGGGATTTTGTGGGATAACGAGGTTTTTTTTTTTTTGAAAAGTGACATTCACAGAAAGATCTTCTGCTTAACTTAATTTGGTTCCTATGGTTGCATAAAACCACCAGGCTTTTGCATGTTGCTTCTTACTTATTTTTGCAGGAAGGCTCAAAGTTAAAAGCACATGCCTTCTGTTCTTACAGCTTGACTCCATTTACTGGAATGTCTTCTCATTGCATTCCAAAGTGAAAATAATTTATAGTTAACTGTGTAAAAGAAGTGATGTGGTCTGAAAAGGAGTGGTTGTTTTGGTTTTGTTTTTCCACAGATTGAGTCACAGTGTGACTTGGTATTGCATGGTTTAACTTCAAATATGTCCTCGTAATTATATTACATTGTTACTATTGACCTACATCTGGTAGAAAAATAGAAAAATAAATGTTTGCTGTCTTGGCAACTAATCCTGTTGGGGTGGAACTAAACTGATTTGTTCACCTGGTCAGTTACCTGTTAGTATATATAAATACTTACTTGTGTTCCCCTCCTTTGTGTGTGCATTAGGACTGCACCTGGCATTTAGGATTGAAATGAAACCTTTGTATCTTTTTCCTTATCACTTTCAAGTTTTATTTTTTCACACCCCTCCAGATACAAATAGTCCACCTGGAAAGGAAGGAAAGCCTGTAGAAAATGGAGTCCTTGTGAATGAAGCCCCTGGAAAGTTGATGCAGAGGTGTGTAGCCTCTCTTTTTTTTTTTTTTTTTCTTTCTTTCTCCGTACCTCCCCTTCCCCGCCTTCTGTCCTGTTAGTTAGTTGTAGACAAACAGTAACTTGACATTTATGGTATTTATTAGAGGAAAATCTATCATGCCAGATCCAGCAGCCTGAGAGAGGTGAGGCTGCTGCTCCTCTAATGACTCCAGGTCTAGCAGTAGTAGCAAGGCTGATGTGCTCCCAGCAGGTACACTCACAGAGAGTTTACATACACACAAGATGTATATACATGGCTGGCCATGCACATCATGGACACTTAGCGCACTCACACAGACACAGCACCAAATGACATCCTGTTCCTGCCTCTTGCTTGAGCAGGATGGAGGTTCACCAGTGAGAATATAATACATGTGTATGTACAAGGTGGATCCCTCCACCAGTTGGGCTCAGACACTCAGTCTGTCCAATAGCTGCCCCTGGACCCTAGTCTCTCCAGTTGCTAGCCCCTGGATGTACGAACCTCTGAGGCTGCAGCCCTGCTCCAGTGGCTGGTACAGACTGTTGCATGTGCATGTCTGCACACACAGAGCTCTTGTGCTGCTCTTCTGTGAAGAAATAATTGTGTTGTAGCAAGATACCATGGATTTAGCTCACCTAAGAGAGAGAGTATCGTATTAGCTAGTCCAGCTTTCCTATGCTTTCCTAAGGCTTCTCCATTTGACTGCTGTCAGGTGGATTGAAGTACTAAGTGGACCTTTAGTCTGACATAGTGCAGCTGCTATTGTGCTTCAGAATGGCCAAAGACAATCACTGATTATACCTTCCCAAAAATCAGTCTCATAGTCAATGCCTTATTCTTACGGCACTGTAGAGATACTGTATTTGTGGAAGCCAATGAGTCCCCGGGAGTACAATTGCCCATTTTGATGCCAGTGTGGGTACTCTTTTTGCAGTTTGGCAGCTGCCCTGTGTACGATACTAGGGTTTGTAAAGGCTTATGTAATGTAAAGGTTGATGATCACCAAGCATTTTTCTTTCAGGAGTTTGATTGCTCAACCAAGACTTATTTGGCTGTCATGTTACTTGTATATGGTGGTGGATACTTGAGAACTGAATGCCATCAGGGAGGATTTAGGAGAGGGCACTGTGAGGGGAGGAGGGAAGTGCTAGTAACCACTGGTCTGATGACGACTGGTTAGGAGATTGATTGTCACTGGAGTATTGTAAGACACTGACTTGAATCTGTGGACTGTTGAGGTCTATTTATGAAGTAAACACTTGGCCTGTATCATGCTAAGACTGAAAAATAAATGTCTTCAAACAGGCAACTCAGTAACTCTTCAACGTACAGCAGAGACACTGGGAAGTCGCAGCACCAGAGCAGCACGGCAGAACTGCAGAAGCCACTTGCTGAAAAGAATTCCTGGAAATTAACGGAGGCCGACACAGCGAAGACTGGGAGGGTAAGGTCTTCCATTCCCACTTCTGTACTCTTTTTCAGAAGAATCCACAGGGTTCAGAAGACAGTAGCTTCTGAAGACCATGTAAAAGGGGTGAGAATGGCCTGAGTGGATTCTTGGACTTGCTATTTGTTCTGTAGTACTTCATGGAAGTGTTGCTGTGCCTTCTGCTCCCAAAGCTAAACCCCAGGTTTGTGTGCAGGAGGAGTGCTGACAGCAAAACTTTTGTTTAAGATGATGGGTCTGACCACATCAAAGAAGAAATGAAAACCTTGCAGCTATTTCTTAGAGAGAGGTTGTGACAAATTGTGTGACATAATGAAATCTGCCCTTCAGTGTAAGGAGCTGGAATTGACTCAGATGAATTGAAGCCAAGTTTCCACTGTAGACACTAGTATCTAATCCCAGGATACCCAGGGCTTTCTGAGAAACCCGAGAGTGAAGTTCCTGGGAAAATGGCAGTTACACCTCCTAGCAATGTTGCATGTATCCTCTGGTTAAAGATTGCTTGTAGCCTATGATCTGTGTGGAGCAAGGATTTAATTAAAGCCTATGTAATCTTGTGGTAAAAAGAGAGCCAAAAACTGGAACTCCTTAGTGAAGCTTTTGGCTTTGCCACTGACACTGTTTGTTACTTCAGGCGGTTCTCTCCCTGCCCTTCCATTTGAAGACAAGGGAAAGCTGATGTGTGCCTGCCCTGGGAGGATGTTGGGTTTGGTGTGTCTCCACAGAACACTTTACAGTCGCTCTCTAAAATGCAGCTGTTGTGGTTTTATGGTCTGATGCATGGATACTGACTTTAAATAGGGGTTGAAGGAGGGGGAATTGCTGGTTTTGAAACTTAATCTGCAAAATGATATTTTTTTTCCTTTCTGTCATCAGGTAAAGGCAACAGTGTACTGGGACTACATGAAAGCGATTGGACTCTTTATTTCTTTCTTGAGCATTTTCCTCTTTATGTGTAATCATATAGCCTCCCTGGCTTCCAACTACTGGCTAAGTTTATGGACAGATGATCCTGTTATCAATGGGACACAGCAGTACACAAATGTCAGATTGGGAGTGTATGGAGCACTGGGAATTTCTCAAGGTTTGCTTAGTCTTACCTATTTTAAGATTAGCTGGTTCAGAACGTTTCTAATGCTCTTGGTGACCTTGTATCCCCAGAACTGCAGCAGCAGTTCGCCAAGGATTTGAGTGTGGGTTGTTATTTTTCCCTTTGTAAAAACAGGACAAATTTGAGTGAATAATGAGAAGGAAAAAAAAAAGAGGCAAGCAAACCAACCTATAAATTTATTCAGATAGTGAATATAATTTTCTTTTGTTTGTATAATACAAGAACGAGAGTGGATTGTAGGTGCTGATGAGCCAGGAAAGGGTTCCTTGGCCTGTAGACAAACGTGCTGTACTGGTTCACAGGACAGGAGACCATGGCTGTGCTGCATCCCTTGCAGCCATGGCCTGGCTGAGCTATGTAAGCTGGTGTTTCCTCTGACTGAGTGCCTGTCCAAGGCAACATGGGGAGGCCAGCTCAGTGTCTTTTTATGTGTCCTCTTTCTGGTCAAAGTTTGTTTCCCGTGAAACCTAACACCTCAAATATGCCCCTTCAAAATTGTCATAAAGATCTTGTAATAAAAACTAAATGACACCTTAAAATTCAGTGAACTTTACTCAAGGAAAGTGCTCAAATATTACACAAAATTTTGTAATGGAGAAACAACCTCTTCCGTGAGGAAAATGTGGTGTTTTCACTGATATATAGATTTTTTTCTTTTTCTTTTTAATTACTTGGAGTAATGTCTGAGTCTATCCATAGTGAACCTTTAGTGCTCAGGATTATTGTACTGGATCATGCTAATGCTAAGTGATGACAAAATGAAGGGAAATGTTTTGTGTGAGAAGCAGAAGCAGTTAAAAACAAGTTTTCTTTTCTAGGGATTGCTGTGTTTGGCTACTCGATGGTTGTGTCAATAGGGGGAATATTTGCTTCACGACACCTACACCTTAACCTGCTGCACAATGTCCTCAGGTCTCCAATGAGTTTCTTTGAACGTACACCCAGTGGAAATCTGGTGAACCGTTTCTCAAAGGAGATAGATACCATTGACTCCACTATTCCACCGATCATCAAGATGTTCATGGGCTCAACATTCAATGTAATCGGGGCTTGTATCATCATTCTGCTGGCCACACCTATAGCTGCTGTCATTATTCCACCTCTGGGACTTGTCTACTTGTTTGTGCAGGTGAGGGGTGCTATCTGGAGCATCAGGACCAGCAGTCACTCATCCTCTGTTATTTAAGACAGTTCTAACTCTGTGCTAGGATGGATTTGAATGTGTTTGACTTGAGTCATGCTTGACTGACTGTGCTTTGCACAGTTTATTGGTTAGCTGACATTAGAGGAGCATTTCCTTCCGTTGTTAAGTATAGAATGACTCTTGTGCAGAAGGTAATCCTTTAATACCTAAGCAGACTTTATAAAAATGCCATTAGATTTTGAGGCAAATTTTGTATAGCTCGTTGCTCAGAGCCCAGATACGGAAAATGCATTGGCTTCTCTAAAACTTGCTTCCAAACTAATGAGCCTTTAGAGGGGTATGTGTTTATTGCTGATTTGCGTGTTTTGTCAGATTATTGTTTACAAAGCAAGAGAAATGATGACAGGCTTTCACTCCTGTCTTGCGTAGGCAGGGTGTGCTTGCTTCGCTCTTACTTTACTCTTAGAAATCTGCTTGGTCCAGTACAAATCAGAGAGAAGCTGGATTTTGACTTTGACTCTTGAATTAGTGAATCTATCAGGCTCCATTAGTAAATCCTAAAGGCAGCAATGTGTGTGTTTTATACTGTTGAACTAAACTTGCAGAGAAAAGAAAAAGGAGAAATTGGCTATTGCGTGAGATGCTTTGATTGGCAGCTGTTTAAAGACAACAGAGCATATGTAATGGTCTTTTTAGGCCTTAATGTGTTGGAAAAGGCTTGTATTCCCATGTGTAAGTTGAATCTCTGTAACTAACAGCCCAAATAGAAGGGAACTCTCTTATGCTTCGCTTTGTCTTTTCAGACGCAGTCTGGATGTAACCATAATTCTTATACTCTGATTTGCAGAGATTTTATGTGGCCACTTCTCGCCAGCTCAAGCGCCTTGAGTCTGTCAGTCGTTCTCCTGTATATTCTCACTTCAATGAGACTCTCCTGGGAGTCAGTGTCATTCGAGCCTTTGAGGAGCAGAAACGTTTCATAAAGCAGAATGACATGAAAGTGGATGAAAATCAGAAAGCTTACTATCCAAGCATTGTTGCAAACAGGTAACAGTGGGGTTGAAATATTGAAAGGCAGTTATACAGGGAGGGCTTGGTTCTGCTGCCTGTGCTCCTTTATCAATCACAGCTCTTGGCATACTTGCCCAGGGTAGGGAATCCTGTGTGGATATATCTGTTTCACAGATGTTTTTCTTAAACTTCTGTGATGGAATTAAGATTACTTCTGAATTTCTTTTCTTTCTGCCTTACTTCTGGGTAATATTTTTAAAAAGTTTGGATTCATTGATCCCAATGTTAACCACGGGTGCTTTCTGAACTGACAGGAATTTATGCACCTGAAAGGTTTATTAATTTTGGATACTAGTCTTCTGAAAAACAAGTTGTGTGACAAAACATTAGGTGGCCGTATTTCTAATTCTCTGTGGGTAAACTGCCAGAAATATGCATTGTACTTCTCTCTCTTGCAGGTGGCTGGCTGTCCGTCTGGAGTACGTGGGGAACTGTATTGTCCTTTTTGCAGCACTGTTTGCAGTGATTGCACGCAACAAACTCAGTGCAGGACTGGTTGGCCTCTCAGTGTCCTACTCACTGCAGGTAATTTTATGTGGGTTTTTTTGGAGGAAAAACAAAGCTCTGAATTGTAAGACTGCATCAGAAAGAACCTTGCTACAGTTTTGGAGGGAAAACTAATATAAAGCACATAGAAAAAGAATAATACCTACAAATAGCATCTGGAAAGATGCTGAGAAGTTACTTTAGTGCCTTGCCTGTGTGAGGGGATATGGCTAAGGTGACTCATCCCCTGCACAGAATCATAGAATCATTCAGGTTGGAAAAAGACCCTTGGGATCATTGAGTTCAACCCTACTCTACAAAGTTCTCCCCTACACCATGTCCCCTAACACCACGTCTTAAACATGTTCAACCACCACCCTGGGCAGCCTATTCCAGTGTCTGACCACTCTTCCTGTGAAGAATTTTTTCCTAATGTCCAGTCTAAACCTACCCTGCTGCAGCTTAAAGCCATTCCCTCTTGTTCTGTCGCTAATTACCTGTGAAAAGAGACCAGCAGCAACCTCTCTACAGTGTCCTTTCAAGTAGTTGTAGAGAGTGATGAGGTCTCCCCTCAGTCTCCTCTTCCTCAAACTAAACAGTCCCAGCTCTGTTGCTCTTCATAAGATTTATGTTCCAGGCCCTTCACCAGCTTCGTTGCCCTCCTCTGCATTTGCTCCAGCACCTCAATGTCTCTTTGTATTTGTATTGAGGACACAATACTCCAAGTGTGGCCTCACCAGTGCTGAGTACAGGGTGACAATCCCCTCCCTACTTCTGCTGGTCACACTATTTCTAATAGAAGCCAGGATGC
>JAOQGH010000069.1:10216466-10252863 GCA_025769975.1 Gallinago jamesoni | reverse complement strand
TGAGGAATGGGGGTTGTGGTCAGTATATCACATCTTGTCTTTGCTGCTCCTTCCTTCTCAGGAGATGGACTCCTTATATCTGCTCCAGCATGAGGTCCCTCCTGTGGGAGACAGTTCTCCATAAACTGCTTCAATGTGGGCCCTTTCCACAGGGTGCAGTCCTTCGGGAGCCGACTGCTCCAGTGTGGGTCCCCCATGGGGCCACAAGTCCTGCCAGGAGCCTGCTACATCATGGGTTTCCCATGGGATCACAGCCTCCTCCAGGCATCTGTGTGCTCTGGTGTGGAGTCCTCCATTGGCCACAGGTGGATATCTGCTCCACCGTGGATCTCCATGGGCTGCAAGGGGATAGCCTGCCTCACCGTGGTCTTCACTGTGGGCTGCAGGGAATCTCTGCTCTGGCTCCTGGAGCACCTACTCCCCTTGTTCTTCACTGACCTTAGTATCTGGAGAGTTGTTGCTCTCACCCTCACACTTCTCTCTGGCTGCAATTGCACAGTTTTTGGTGTTATTTTCCTCCCATTCTTAAATATGTTATCACAAAAGTGCTACCACCATCGCTGATGGGCTCAGCATTGGCTGGCAGTGGGTCCATCTTGGAGCTGGCCGGCATTGGGCCTGTCAGACACAGGGGAAGCCTCTAGCAGCTTCTCACAGAAGCTACTCCTGTAGCATCCCCTCCCCTCCTTTCCCCCCCAGACCCAATACATGTATTTATTGCAGGTAACATACTTAGTGTAAACTGCTAATAGACTTCTTTTCTTCTTGCAGATTACAGCATACTTGAACTGGCTGGTTCGCATGTCATCTGAGCTGGAAACCAACATTGTTGCTGTAGAAAGAGTTAAAGAATATGCTGAAATGGAGAAGGAGGTACATTGAGTTGTCCACTGTACCTGTAGAAGGCAATGTCCTGTTCTGAGGGCTCACCCACAGCCTGGCTGAATGGGCTGGAGGGTGCAGTTGAGCATGTCCTCTGAGCTGAGGGATGGGTTGGAGCTTAGTGCTGTCAGTGCCCTCTCTCTAGGAACGGGCTGTATCTCAGCTAGTAGTTCCTGCGGGTGCTTTTGAGGTGTGTCCACTGGCACTTACAGTGTTACATAGGAAGTGTGCTGTTCTGTCCTAGGCCAAGCAGTGGAGCTATACAAATATTTTGCTTTCCTAAGTGCTTAAATATTATTTTTATTATTTGTGTTTTCTCTTTTTCCTCTCAGTGTGTTCAGTAAAGATGATTTACTTTTTCTGTTTTGATTCAAATCACCTAACAACTAATTTCCTCTGTTATTGTGCCCCTTTTGGCTACAGAACAGAGTCCTCTGTGGGTTCTCTTTGCCATGCCTGTCACTTGAACCTGACTTGAGTTGCTGTTTTTGCAGCCAAACCTTACAAGGACCTTTCCTAGAATTTTTTTCTCAAGTTCTGGTAACAGACCAGCGTTTATACAGTTAAAAACCTTTTTGTTTGACATTGGCAGTGAATGCAGTGGGATGTCTCTCCTCTCCCACCTCTGTGGGAGACTGAGGCATCAGCTGTTTACTTTACCAGCTTATTAATCTTTTAGTGCTTATGTCTCAGTTAAACTGCTTCTAGTTGCATGTCTGGCTTCCCCAATGGCTTCCATACTGTGGTGGGGATGTACAAACAAGTTATCTGAATACATGCTGCCTGTATGATTCTATTTATAAGAGGAAAGTTTATACAGCAAGTGGCAGTTGTGAAAGCAAAGCCCTTGGCTGGATAAAACGTTTCATTTGCCTTGGGGCAGCTCTCTCCCTCTCTTCCATTACCCTCGCAGTTCCTTTTGCAAATTGCACACTCACAAGGACTTTTTCTTAATTGCTTTGCTCAAGTCTTCTGAGCCCATGTCTGGTTGAAAGAGGAATGATCAGATGTTTGTCTGGTTCTTTCAGGCTGAATGGAGTATTGAACAAACAGCCCCAGCCAGCAACTGGCCCGAGGAGGGAAAGGTTGAGTTTCGAGGCTATGGTTTACGCTACCGGGAAGACTTGGATTTGGTTCTGAAAAATATAAATGTTACCATAAATGGGGGTGAGAAGGTAATGAATCTGAATTTACAGTAGAGTGTTACTGTTTATAAATCTCCATGCATAAGCCAAAGAGAGGTCTAACCCCATTCTATAGAGTATCTTGGGTCCTTAAAAACTAGAAGACCTTCTGTAGAATCAGTCTTACTGTAACTGGGAGCTCTAGTGGGATCTAACCATTTTCAAGGTGTGTCCTGCACCATGGGATGAAGATGCGCTATTATGTGGGCTTGTGAAGTGTCTTTTGATCTGCTTTCATGAGGAAGTGAGGTTTATGCTGTCTTCTCTCCCCTTCCCAGGAAATTTTGCTAATTTGTTTGCCTTAAGCAAAGAGGAGTACAGGTTGCAGAGAGAATTATGTCTCAAGAAAATGAGCTACTTAGTAGGGGAAGCCCTGACCTAGTGGGGTGGAATTTGCAAGGTGAGACTCTCTGCAGACTCAGAGTAGGTTCTCTGGATCTGGCCAAACTGATGGTGATATGTGTGTGTGTCTCTCCTGCTGTTTCCTCACACACGTGCTTACATGCATCCTTCCCCAATTCTGTGTGGGTTCTCCGATGTCTAATAGTGTGATCTTGCACAGCAGCATAAAAGGTAGCGGCAGGACAGATCTGCTCTCTGGCTTCCTTACTTGTGGTATCTGAGTAGACATTTGCTTTTTTCCTGATTGCATGCTTTGTACCTACAAATACGGGCAGAATACTACCTCAGGAGTGGCTAGAACAGGCAGATGACAAGAGGTATATCAAGTAACCAAAGTAGCAATCTTGTATATTTATTTTTAAAAAAGCAAAGAATTGGTGAATACTTCAGTCTAACTGGGAAGCAAAGCATACAGTATGAAACTGAGTGCTTTTGGTATATTTTGCTATAATGGTATATTTTTGCTATAAATTTAAACAAGATAAATGTGAAGTCAGCAATTATGACTGTGAAGCATGAACCAAAAAAAGGATTAGGAAATCCTTGGTCTGTTCTACGCAGTTCCATCTGCATTTCTAGAAAAATCGGAAACTTATGTGATTGGCTTGCAAATTTTGAGACTGCCTTTTGTTCTTGTTTTTTTCATATCCAGTGATTTGTCTTCCCCTTTGATCAGCCTTAATTTGTTACGCTGTTTTGGGGTGTTGATAGCCCAGCAAATATGACAACCTTCTGAAAATGTGTCATTTTCAGGTAGATGCTTGGAAACGCTTTAACTCTTCCCTGGAGTAAGTTGTTCCTGTGTTTCTTCCCAACAGATTGGAATAGTTGGAAGAACGGGAGCTGGAAAATCCTCCCTTACTTTAGGTTTGTTTCGGATTAATGAAGCAGCTGAAGGAGAAATCATTATTGATGGAATTAATATTGCAAAAATAGGGCTCCATGACTTGCGGTTCAAGATTACCATCATCCCTCAGGTAGATGTGAAATCCTGAACTTGTTTTATAACAATGCTGTTTCTGTAATGTACTGGGGAGAACACATTTATTCCTTTTCTGATCTATAGTGATGAAATATACGGTCATTTCACCATCCTCTTGCGTAGACTTTGTTCCTAGACTGGCTTCAATTTGCTTGTGCTGGGTAGCAAGTAGGAGCTTGGCTGTGGCTGAGTTGTGATGTGGAACAGCTTGGCCTCTGGACTCAGGGCTTTGTCAACACCCACCCCACACTGATCACTGAAATGCTATAGACAGCTTAGCCTGAGTGGGGAGGCTTCATCTCAGCTGATCAGCTGATGAGGGGACCTTGGTTAACTGGGACTGTTACTCCCTTGACCAGTAAAGGGGAAGTAAAGTCTGAGTATTTCCACTTGTGGAGAGCTCTCAGGGGAGTTTTTCCAAAGATTAGTTTCTAATTTCATTTTAGATAGTTCCATTCTTATTAGTAATGAGGATGGAGTTACTGTGTAGTCTAGTTGTGAGGGACTGGGATTTTGCATCGCTATTTCGGGCTTGATATGCACTCTTTGGGCCTTTGTACAAAGCATTCTGACTTTGGCAGGATCTCGGGACCGCGGTATGCAGTACTGTTCACTCACACGGACCCGTACATAACCATCCCAGTCTAGCCCAGCAACTGTGGGTTTGATAGTCCAAAACATTTGGAGATACGGCACTGGACTTACAGTCTCGTGTTGTTCTTACTGTGTAGCCTTTATTGCCTGCCTGTTCTGATACAAAATAAGACCATAAAATGTGGTTATATAAATCACCATTGCAGCACACTGTAAAAGGTTTTCTGTACCATTTTTGGAAATCTGGGGGGACTTTGCTTTCTCCTTTTGATTACTTTGCATCAGTCTGACGCTTCTAGGTCAAAAGTATTTCCAAAGTAATATTTCTCCGTGTCCAAGAAAAAATGCATTCATTTCATTAATGCTGCAGCTGAAGACTTTTGAAATATTTACAGATGGTGTAATTCCGTAAGAAGTGAAAAGTTGACCTAGTGGTCCCTGCCGACAGAAGGCTGGGCAGGGGGTGCCTGCTCTTTAACTTAGTAGCCCAGTAAAAAGGAACTTGGCTTGCTTTTATGTTTTGTTGTTTGGTTTTTTGTGTTTTTTTTTTTCTTCTGGATTCATGAGCTGCTAACTCATGGAGAGATTTGGAGTGCCATATCTGTAGAGGGTCAGGCCACCAGAAGGAATAAGGGTGAGGGAGAATAACTTGCTGTTTTTGGAAAAAGTGAGGTCTCACAGCTGGACATGTTTTCCTCTCACTAAGAAATATTTTTGGAGCACTTGCCATGTTCTGTGTACATTGTCAATTACCTCTTTCTGTGACTAGGATCCAGTATTGTTTTCTGGCTCTCTGCGTATGAATCTTGATCCTTTTGACCAACACTCTGATGAAGACATTTGGAGGTCTTTGGAATTGGCTCACCTGAAAACCTTTGTATCGTCCCTTCCTGATAAACTCAATCATGAGTGTGCTGAAGGTGGAGAGAACCTCAGGTGTGTAAAAGAGCCATGCTTGTGAAAATTGCCTTAAGAACTAAATGAGAACTGAGAGAGGTGTGGGGGCGTGTGTGTGCCCTCCCACTTGCAAATAGATTTTCCACTTCAAGAAACCTTACAGCTCACTTGGGACAGTATGTAGCTAGACCGTAGCAATAGCAATGCAGTGTGGGGCTCCCCCGGGCCCCACATTAGAATTTGAGGAAGGAGTTGGAGAGTTCTTAATGCATGGTTAGGCAATCAACCAACTAGACTTTATCCAACGTGTTTTAAAATCTCAAGTTTGAGAATTCAAAGTAATTTAAGAATAGTCAGAATGCTGTGAGGTTTGACAGCTTGGGCAGTCTTGGAAAGCATTTTAGTAACAGCAGCAGCAGCTTGCTATTTATAGTGGATGCTCTGAACTTACCGTGGCTCTTGCCCAACAGATGCAATTTTTCTAAGGGAGTTGTAAGCTAGCTTTTTGCCCCATAACAGGGATACCTGCTCAGTCTGTAGAAACCATTTAAAGTCCAGTTCTCAACACTGCACTGATTCAGTGCTGACACTGTTTGTAATGTATTCTCTTATTTTGTTGCCGAGACTTCATTGTGAGGGGGATGTAGTTTCAGTTACTGTTAGATACTCTCCAATGAAGTAGTAAAACTGTCCATATCTATTTTGCTGGATTCTTGGCACCTTTACTTTAGAGGAGTTCTTATAAGGAGTTGCTGGGCTTCAAATTGAATACTGCAAACTTCTTGTGACTTTTTTTTTCCCCACCCTCCCATCCCATTTGCGTAGTGTGGGACAGCGCCAGCTGGTGTGCCTGGCACGAGCTCTCCTCAGGAAGTCCAAAATCCTGGTTCTAGATGAAGCCACAGCTGCTGTTGATCTTGAAACAGATAAGCTCATACAGTCAACAATAAAGTCTCAATTTGAAGAATGTACTGTATTAACTATAGCACATCGTCTGAACACGATCATGGACTACACAAGGTAAAGCAAAACCACTTTTATCTTGAAGAATGGCATGTGTGACCTGCATCGTGCTCTCCTTAAATGAGCATCTTTGTGTTAGCTAAATATTTACCAGTGCGTTTTTAGCCACCTCTCTGCAGAGCTGCTGGAATTCCTGTTTTGATGGGTGGGGTGTGTGTGTTCTGGCTTGCAGTGCCTGTGCTTGGCCTGGAGAGCTCCTCTGATCCCTTGATGTCGTGCTGTTGTGCCATTCCTGTTCAGGCAAACTGGGAAGGGGAGGGAGGCAAGGATAGGAGTCTGTTCCTAGGTCTTGCCTTAATTTAGGCACAGCTGGAAGAGGCATCAGAGCTTTAGGGAGCTCGTACCCTAAATTAGGCACTGACAGCATAAGGAATCAGGGGGACAGGTTCTGCACTTGTCTGAAGCTTATGCAATGTTTCTCTTCCCATCACTTGGCTATAGTTCATAAAGCCTCCCTCATCCTCAACTGCTGTTAAGGTGTGGTTGAGGGCAGAGTTGTTGTCTCATAATTTGAGTCTTAAGCTCTTTTGTCCTTTTTTGTCACAAAATGGCAGAGAGCAAAGTGACCAGTGATAAGATTTTTGTGTACTTTCGTAGACCTCTCTCTGTGCTGTCAATAGTGAAAGATAAGAGCCAGGAGGGTTGCCTGCACCAGGCCCAGCACCAGCAGTGCTGTCACCAGATGGACACCCAGTTTGGTCACAGCAGCGAGTAACTCCATGCAGCAGCACCTGCTAAGGGCCTTGCAAGCCTGGCCTGGCCAATTAGTGGAGGTAGCTGAAGGCAGTGTTTTAACTCTGAACTGACTTTACTGAGTTGCTTTGTAAACTTCCTAATTCCAGTTGCGTGTTTGTTTTGCATAAGCTCTGTCTGTGTGTGTATTGTCTCAGTAGCAGCTGTGTAACGACAGTTGATGTGATGAAGTATTATGAGAAGGTTATCCCAGATCTTACAAGGTCTTAGGGCCGCCCACCTTGACAAGAAGTGCTGTCATCTAGTTTCTTGCTGGCTCACAGCACAGTTAAAGGTCTCATGGCTGCCCGCAAATGACTGTGGAAACATCTGCTACACAGAAAATAGACCAGACAGACCATCTGCAATGAACTCAGGAAGGTTCTCACCTCTGTCCATTCATAGAGCCTGGACTGTCTTCGCTTCCATAAAATGGCTACGCTGCAGTTGGTGTCTCTGTATGTGTACATCTGTGTTTGTTGGCTTTCTGGATCTTCTTGTGACTATGTTTTTTCCCCTTCTTTTACAGAGTTTTAGTCCTGGAGAGAGGAGAAGTGGTGGAGTGTGGTAGCCCAGACCACCTACTTCAGGAAAAAGGCATCTTCTATAGCATGGCCAAAGATTCAGGCTTGGTGTAGCACTTGAACTTGGTTAGTTTGTGAGGGAAAGAGGGAGGTGATATGTTCAGGGAACTGTAACTTCCCCTGAGCTGGTGTGAACCAGGCAGTTCAGTTTCAGACCTACTGAAGTCAGCCAGAGCATGGCAATGGAAATAACATAAAAATGCAATTTTTTTCTTTTTTTTATTCTCCTTAGTATTGATTTTAGCGAGCTTTAGGAGAAGCACATACACTGTGCAAAACACGTAAGAGACTTATTTTTGCCTGAAATCTGTCATTATATGCTCAAATATAAGGTGGAGTGATTCATCAGAGGAGGTCAGAAAAGCTTTTTCTTTTCATCTGCTGTTATGTTCTGAAACCCCGCCTTGCCTTTTTTGTTTAAAACATTTTTGCAAATGCTAGTTATTTGCTTTTTTGCAGATTCCTCATTTGAAGAGCCATCTATTGTGGGATGCACTTCGAACATTTTGTGGCATATAGTACTATAGTCCAAAGATTTTTCTTCTTGTGAAGTAATGTGTGCCAGACTTTCTCATTATGGCATTTACTGTACATGGTTAATGCTTTTATGCATTCTCCTAAAGGTTTCACGTGTTTACAGTGTATAGCAGCAAGTTCACTGTGTCAGTAGTGCTGATGTGAAAAAGCACGGTCAACTTCAAAGCAGTATTTCAGCATGTCTAGAGTGACAATCGCTCCAAATCCAAATCCTTGCAGCAGCCGGTGTGTTGCAGTGTGCAGTACCTGATCTTACACCCGGTTCACTCAGGAATTCTGACTTGGGTGGCGAATCTTCCTGGTTGGGCCTGTGGGGACCGGGCTGGGAAGTGAGGATTTGCCTGAGCGGAGGTTGCAGGCTCAGTGTGACACTGATTGTAATATCCTTGGCTTTGGCAGTTCTGTGCTTTAATAGAAGCTCTGCCACATCAAGGACCACTAGCCTTATATCAAAGAAACATGCCCTTCATGCTGCTGCTGTTGACTCTTAAATTTTGTGTTCTGTTACAGTTGTATAAAAAAAAAAAAGTTTTACTGTTTTTTAAGTTGTGTGTCAGAGGGGTCTAAGTTCAATTAACAACGGAGTCTGGTTTTCAAGATCTATGTTGAATGTTCAGTTTTCTGTGGGAAGAAAAAAAGTTACTTTTCTCATGTTCTGGTTAGTCTTATTTAAAGGAAAATGCTGGAAGAAGGCAAACTCAGTCAGATGGACCCAGTACTCAGCACTCTGAGAATGTGGAGTTCTGTGAATGATGTTGCTGACCTTAATACTAGACAATTGTCTTCTTTAGAGAAAAGCTATTTATTTTTTTGTAAATTATGAATCTCTGAAATTGAATAGACTGAAATTTTCTTTGGTATTTTTTGTAATGACTATACAAATATTTGCAAAGAACTTGCAATAAAAAAAAAGTTTGAAAAATAACCTGATATGTCATTTCTTGCTTTATATTTGATAAGGGGTTAGCTTTGGCAGTTCTGGCTTTTGCCTTGAAAATAGAGAACAGAAATTCTTACTGCTTACACTAGCCAGGCTGGTAGGCCTGATGTCTGGGGAGGTCTTAGGGTGGGTAAGAAACCTGGAGTGCAAATAACTGTCTGCTGCAGTAGGGCTGGTTCGCATCTCATGGTTTCTCTTGTAGTTCAAGGACTGCAGTTTGAGCAGAGCAGGTGATAACGATGGATCAGCAGAGCAGGATTCAGTGGTGCTCTGCACCTTGGCCATACCTGGAATGTCTCTGGCCGGTGTCTGCCACGTTTCCCGGGCAGCTTGGTGTTGACTTCCTCTGTGGAAATGGAATAGGCAAGGGGTGTTGGGAGTTTGGGGAGAAGCAGTAGGTTTCACTTTTTTGAATCACTTAAAACTTATGCAGCATTGTGATGGACAGAAGGGTGGAAAGATTGGAGCAAATGCTTAGTTGGGAATAGAGTATAGAGGAGAGGAATGAGCTTGTCGGGTAAGGTGTGTGGCTGGTACTGGTTTAATAACTGCATTATAATGGAGACAGATCTATCTGCAAAGGAAACCCAGAGGAGGAACTGTGAATACCACCATGAGACCTTACCCACTTGGGCACGCTCATCCTCCAGGAACACTTTATGATCTTTCCCCTTCCATCCCTTCCTAGGAGAGGGCGAAGGGCCACTGGCATTGGACAACCAGGCAGTAAAGCTCCCTGTGCTCTCTCTTTGCCTCTGCAACTAGTTACCACCAAAGCTTCCTCAAGGCAGAGCTGAGGAGAACATCCAGTGAAGAAATGCAGACAGGATTTTAAATACCTTTGAAAAGTCTTGTGGGTTTAGTGTCACTCGTTACTGAGCTGGGGGGTCTGCAAGTGCTCTGCAGGTTTGGGGCTGAATTCAGAGGAAGCTGTACTGCTTGGTTCTTTCTTGGTGGAAACTGATCTCACATTTGAGGAAATGGTGCTTTCCATCAGATACCGTTTAACAGGAGATTTGCAAGCCTTAATATATTCACGTAAGTCCTTTGAAAACAATGGACCTACGCTTAGGAGCGTGGTTTGTTTGAAATACAGAACTTGCAGAATTATGCTTCTGCTGTGTAAAATCTCTGCTGTGGAGTTGTCTGTGTAGGAGTGACTTAAACTACATTTGCAATATCAAACTAGGCACATTGTAAAGTGTCACTGGCTGTTCTCTGTTCTATTTATGGGCTGTTTGTGATCATTTGGGGAACTGCCTGTCCAACACCCTGTATTTTGCAGGATAACCTTCTAAATAGTGCAGCCAAGGGTCAGAAGACGACTCTGCATACGCGCTTCAGTCTTGTGCTTTGTCACTGCTGTGGTTATTAATATGCATCACTCTGTTCTCCCGGTTTTATATATTCATGCACTTTCTAGCACAAACCGTTCTGCCCCAGCTCTGGAGTGGGTGCTCTCTTCTGTTTGCCCTAAATACCTGTCAGTGCTTTGTGCTGTTGCTGCATTGATTCATGATCCCCATTCCAAATGTCTGTCCTCTTAAAAATGATGCATATCTTGTCTGGATGTGACTTGAGCCACATTGATTGTATTATGCATGATGAGGATCAGCCTGAACTAACCTTCCCCGCACACAGAGCCAGCTGAACAAATGCAGCTTTTGCAGCTTTCTTCCCACAGAACCTTGGTGGAAGGGCGGTGTCACGTAGGTGCTTTGGAGCTACCTTGAGGTAGGAGCAGTACAGCTGTGAGAGCCTGTTCCAGCTGGGAAAGAGAGGGCCACATGCTGATCCCTGCACGCAGTGTTACTTGCTGCAAGGTAAGGTATTAGAGTCTGGCATTAAAACAAGTAGATTTTCCTAATTTAGTCTGTTTTCACTTTTTTGTTTTTGTATGTGTTTGGACCTAAAACATATTTAGTACCTGGGATACTTGCAGCACTTTTGGGTAAGGAAAATCCAGCCTGATGGCTTGTGACTCCCTATACAGGAGAGTCTGGTGCCATTCATGAGCCTGCTGTAGTTACCTCCTGTGCTAATTGCATAATTCAATCAAATAGTCAAATCTAAGAAGAAGTACCTCTGCAAAGACCCATCAGACCTGTCCTTTTAAATACCACTTTCTGTTCCTTAAACCAGATTTTCCAGAAAGGATGGTATCTCCAAGCATTAACTCCTTTATATATTTTGCTTTAACCAACTTTCAGATACCTTCCTTGTATGACTATCACCTTTTGTGAGACTTGAGCTCCTGATTTGTCACTTACTTTCAGCAGCACTTGGGCATAAAGCTGGGGACTCTGGCTCATCTGAAACACGAGGGGTTTTGTCAAATGCAATTTTAGGAAACTCTTTTCTTTTGCCTTTTCAGCCCAGCTTGACCTGTGAAAGCTGACGATATTTTTGCTTGCTCTTTGTGCAAGCCGACAGCAAAACTGCACTCTTTCAAAAATTACCAGTGTGAAAGTATGTTTGGTTTATTCTCTCATTCTGTTGCCTTCTCTCTTCATTACCAACTTAGGAACCGACAGCGAGCATGTAAAGATGTTTATATCAGAGATGATGGTGTGCTAAAAGATGGCTGTTTCAGAATTACCCAGCAACATGGGCACTTCTGTTCCTCTTTGACCTCAGTTAAAATACTAAACTTACATCTCACTACTTGTAAATGCTCCTGCTTTTGAGACCCAGTGATACAAGTTATGAGCACTCTAGAAGTTTATCTGTTGTTGGGAATTTTTTTTCGTCTCTGCCCTTGAGTAAGGTTTGGAGGAAGTAGAGGGAAAATATCACCTCTTGGCTGGTATTTGAGCAGCAGGATGGCAGCAGGCTGAGAGAGGACTTCGGCATCTGAGGCACTTGTCCAGCAGAAACTCTTAACTGCTCCGAATGTGGGTGAAGAGGCTACAGAGGAGCTGCCAGAGCAGGAACTGCTGGGTTTCACTGCTGTGGGTTGATTCCTGCCATTTTGAACTCTCATTCCCTCCCCTGTTGCTCCTTTTTATACTATATTTACTTTTGCTCACTGAAGAGAGACATTTCAATATATGATTCTATTTTTATTTCAGCTTTATCAAAATTTAAGTCCTTTAGCAAAAGTCACAGTAAACAGCAGTATCTCACAGTGTGATTTGTCACGTTTTCTTGTTGGGATTCCTGAGACCTGGGGACAGCTCTGACCGCAGCTGCTCCGTGCTGTGGGGAGCCCAGGAAGGCTTTGCTTTTGGTTGCCGTTTCGGTTTGTTGAAGTAACATGTGAAAGGTGGCCAGGCCAGAGGCTCTGTGGCACCCGGGTGGCACGTGCAGCAGGTAAACCGGCACTCAAGAAGAAAACCAGGAACGAACCACCAGCTCGACAGGTGAGTCCCTGCTACTTTCCCCATCTGCCAGACCTCCACGCTGCAGGGATCAGAGGACACTCTCCACCACGCAAATTCCTTGTGGCCAAGTTCAGTTTGGGAATGTTGGCATCCAGAGCTGACACAGAAAGTAGAGGGTGTGGATAATCCCCAGCTGTGACAACGGGCAGCCCGTGGCAGCCGTAAGCTCTCGTGCTTAGTGGCATCCCACTTCCTTTTCCTGCGCCCCCAGTTCTGTGAACTGTGGGTGACAAGATCCAGCTGCTGCCTTGGAGTCCCCCGCACCTGCGTGAGAGCAGCGCTCAGGTGAGCGGTCCTTACAACATTGGCAAAAGACAAAATCTGTTCTGCCTGGTACTCAGGACACGCTGTAAACAGTTAAGTTTTATTGCTACCAGTGAAATTCTTGTTTGCTGTCCATAAAATCTTGTTGGCTTTTAAAAAGAATCTGTGTAATCTTTAAGACGGCAGTATATTCAGGCTCCGTTTACAGTGTAAACCAGAAAGGCTGTTGTCTTTTTCTTTTGGCTTGTTTGCTTTTATACCAGAAAAGCAACAAGGCGTTTAAGTTCTGACTGGCTCATTTTCAACGGAAGAGTGAGGTTTTGGTATCTGGAAACAATGAAAATGGAATTGCTAAGTTTTTCCTATGGAAATAACAGGTATCCCTTTTTATCTACTCACTGCGGTTATAGCACAAACTAGATCTGGGTAAGTGTGAAACATTTTAGAGTGAAACCAAGATAACTCAATTACAAGAGCAATTATTCCTGATAGGAGTAGCATTATGGTTTACTCTGCGCGTGAGTCACGCAAGGCCTGATTCTTCCATCAGTCTGTAGAACAGTCCCTTCTGAGCTATTAAGTTTTCCAGAGTATCAAATTCTGCTATCCGACCATTGTCCAAGACTAAAATCCTGTGAAAATTAAAACAGAAGTGTAAGGTTGGGGATACACCAGCAGCTGTAATAAACTCAAGAATAAGTAGAAATAAATAACTAAAACAGATGTCAGTACTTGCTTGTTATTCAAGCTTTTCAGCAGCTTTTCAGCTGGGAAACAGCTGTGGGATAGAAATAGGTTTCTGACGAGTTTGTGGGAGGAGTGCTTTTTGGCAACTGAGACTGGATTAAGCATGACTTTAAGATGAAGCAAAGAGGGGTAGCCATGGTTTTACTGTCAGTGAGGGAAAAGGGGTATGACACAGCATCATGTGAGAATAAACGGACTTCGTTTAACCTATTGGTGCCTACCTGACGTGAGAGAGTTCCTACAATCTCTAAAGGAAAGTTTTGAGGGTTAAACAAGAAACTGACAGAAATGCAATTGCTGCTCACTAACGTGGTTTGTGTAGTGCACGCAGGCTGCCTGTGCCTGCCTTCCTCCTTGGGGAAGCGGCTGAAGGTATTACCTGTCGCAGTCCATGACGGTGTTTATCCGGTGAGCTACTGTTAGCACCGTGCTGTCTTTGAAGTGAGTCCTCAGGGTGGACTGAATCTGAAGGTCAGTTTCTAAATCTACTGATGCTGTGGCCTCATCTAGGATGAGGATTTTGGCTTTCCGAAGAAGCGCTCGGGCCAGACAAACCAGCTGTTTCTGACCAGTGCTGCAAGTAAGAAGAGGGGTGGGTAGACAGAGAGCAGTAGTCACTTTTCCCTGGGGTCACAATATGTGATTAATTTGAAAACAGTAACGAAAAGGTGATTGTTCCCTGTCCCTGAAAGGGTGACTGGGGCTGGTGCCACTGCACGTAACAGCATGAAACAACCTAAGGTGATGATGGGAGTGTATTGCTACAGCACACGGGAGACCTGCGCTTAGAATAGGATTCCAGTGCGTAAAACCCTACAGAAACATAAGCCACCACAATTAAGTCTCAAAGGTCTTCCACTTGGTGTCTTGTGATTTGCTTTCATGCTGCTAAACAATACAATAATGCAGCAATTTTCTGTCTGGATTCTGGATACCTTTTTAATTTTTTTTTTTTAAATTAATTATACTAATTGTCCCACTGGTTGTATGTTCTCCTGGCCCACAGGCTGGCACTGCCCTGCCACTGTCTTTCTGCAGATAAGGTACCTTAGATTTTCTCCTTGGTCAGTGCACTTATATTCCAACTGATCTGGCAAATCTGCAACAAAGTTCTTGAGCTGAGTCAGTTCCAAAGCTGTCCAGATGTCTGCATCACTGCATTGGTTTAATGGGTCGAGATTCATTCTTAAAGAGCCAGAAAACAAAACTGGATCCTGAGCACAGAGACAGTACAAACAACTCCTGAAGTGAATTATATAAACGAGCTCTCCAGTTTTCCCTGCTGGGTGCAAATCTGTGGCTAATGCCATACTGAATGGGAGACCAGCATGGCAGAGAGCTTATTTCCTGCTTAGAAATTTCTGAATGTCTCTCCTCTCACAGAATCTTGACGCACCCTTCCTAGGTGTTAAGGCTTACAACACTGCTGGAGCATTTTGGAAATTAATTTCATACCTGGGGAATGACAGTTATCTTGGTTCTGAGGTCATGGAGGCCTAGTTGAGCAATATCTGTTCCATCAATTAGGATGGCTCCTTCTGCAGCTTCCACTAATCGCAGCAATCCCACAGCAAGAGTAGATTTCCCAGCTCCTGTTCTTCCAGTTATGCCGATCTGTAAAGTGCAATGGGAAGCTTTTGGTTTTGGTGTTGATTGTTTTCAACGGTTGGACAGACCTGTCATGTAATTGCTCTTGGCCTTTAGAAGACAGACAGCTTTGCATGGATCATATCTTCAGGGCTGTTCAAGATTTGTAGTCTAGCAATACATTCTTAAAGGGGTTTAATTTGTAATTGTTTTGTATGAAAAGGAATCTTGAAAGCCTTTGATGGGAAGAATAACTACAAGGGTTGGCAGCAGGACAGGGCCTTGATGTGGCACTCGCTTTAAAAAGTGGAATTCCTTTACTGTAACTGCTAACCTTCTGTGAAATGGAATTCCACTCAGAATGTCTAATGTACACAGCAATTCTGGAAGCACTTCCTTGTACTAGAAGAGGTGTGCAGGGTGATGGAAGGGCTCCTACCTTACTGCAGCTTTCACACTTGCAAGTGACTGTACCTTGGTGTAGGGCAGGGACTGTGTGTCCCAGACCCGATCGCTCGAAGCACAGTTCACACCTCATGGCTCTTCTGAAACAAATGGCTGTTCTTACCTTCTCTCGCCCGTTGATGGTTAGACTGACATCCCTCAGTGCTAACTCCAAATTTGGCCTGTATCGCAAACTATAGTTTTTAAATTCAATTTTTCCTTCAGTGGGCCAGATTTGATCTTGAAGTTTGCCATTCAGAGTCCAGGGTGCCTAAACACACGAAAACAAACAGTTACGTATAAAGCTGATTTTAAATTACCAAATCAAGTGGCCGTGCTGAAACGGGAAGACATCGTGCCAAATTTCCCCAGTCTATTTACTGTTTCCAAAAGACAAAAAGGCCTTTAACTTTCATATTGCAAATGTTGACCTTTTACTTTATGCAAAGATGCCAATGGTCATAACTGAAAATGGGGATAAACATTTGTTGCATGTCAGAGTTCTGATATTATGAATGGTTCAATTAAAAAAGATTTATATGCCCCTGTAAACAAAACTGTGAAAATCTCCTTTAGTAGGTCCTCAAGGCAGTGTATGGAGAAATAATTTCAGTGATTATACAACAAAAATGATCACACTGGAGACTTTTAGTGGCTAAAAGGCTATCTAGCAGCCATCAGTTATCAGAGTTGCATCTGAACTCGTGCAATAAATACATACTCCAAATATGGGCAGAAAATACGGCTCATTCCATGAGTGTTACCAAGTAAAGCTATTTTAATGGCAATCTAATGCTTAACTGTCTTAAGGAAATAATGATGATCAGAGGTTATAAAACAAGTCTAGTCAGTTGGATAAAAACCAAATGCTGCAGTTCTTTACAGGAAATATAACTGGCCTTTTAGAAAGGGAAAACTAGGGGGTGTTTGTCCAGGTAGAACAGAAAAGTTACTTGTTTAGTTTGCAGAGATGTTCCCCTCTGCTAGTAAGGTCAATAGTTGGTTAGATACCTCCTTAGGAGTCTTCAAGTATTCTCTCACTCTCTCCACAGAAACAATGTTGTTCTCTATCTCCGTCCAGGAACGCACCATCCAGTTCAGAACACCAGTTATCTAGCAGAAAGAAACAGGAATATTAGGGCAGATAAAACAAGTCTTGACCTGTGCTTGTGAGGTACCTGGTACTTTGTGTTAGTGTTTATTTATAAAGACCTCCTCATCAGCTAATTACTTCAGAAATCATCCCTTAAAAGGCTAATAACTAACCATGGATCCTTGTGAAAGTGGTTGTAAAGCTGTGTTTAAAGAGCCTAGCCAGCTCCCCCCATAGCTTCTCAGCAAGTTTACAGAGAATGAAATGCTACTGATTTGGATGCTAGAAAATAGTGTAGCTGTTTCTCAGGCTATTGTGTAATTAGTCTGCAAGCAGATGCTGAAGACATTTCTTCAGTTGCTCACAGTATGCTGTGATTAAATATGAGTTCAGAGGCAGGAGAGAAAAGATGGCTGGTGCATGTGTTTGAGGTTCATTCTCTAAGGGGCCATGTGCTCCAGATGTTCTGGGTTTCAGCAGTGACAGCAGGGTTTGGTAGGAGAAGGTATCTAGGAAGCCCCAGAAACAGGTCATGATTCCTTAGAAATTAAAATGTTAGCAAAAATCAAACTGCAGGTTGCTTTTGATGAAAGGCAAGCATGGTATTACTTCAACACTGAGTTACCTGAAGAGCATATGAAACAGAGAAGCCAGCAGTTCCTGGACTAAGATGCGTTCTGCCCATGGCTGCAAACAGTGCTGCAAACAACACGATGCCATTGCCTAGAAACTCCAGGTTTGTAGCAAGCCACCTGCAAGAGGAGGAGAGCACAGGGCTGTTGCTGCGTGCCCTCTTCCTTTCTCCCAACAGAATCTGTGATGATCACTTTGCAAAATACTCATGGAGCTGCCGGGATACAGAATGCCCGACAGAGCTCGTCACGCCCTGGCCATGAGTGGCTCCAGTCTGTCTGAACGGGTTGGCTTGTGGTCTGCATTAGGATTTTCTCCAAGGCCTGCTGGATGAAAGCAGCCAGCACACAGGGTCTTGGATGAGTTGGTCTAACATCTCTCACTCCTTCTGGTGCTCCTCATGTGTCTCATGATGGCTCTATTGTCTGATGTGTGCACCACAGGCCTCATGCACTCTGTCACGTGAGGATGGGCCTCACAGACATGTGCTACAGCTCTCTGCATTTTGGACACCATACCTCTAGCAGTGTGCCAGCATACGTGCATGCCTGGCCACCAAAAGGAGGTGGGGCCACATCAGTTGTGTGAGGGGCACAGCGTGAGTGATAATGAAAGAGGCTACCCCACCCCCAAAACACTGCGCCACTAGCTCATCATTTATGTACCTCCACCCAAGTCCCAAGAGTAGTTATCTCCACTCACCAAGGCTGTGAAAATAAATTTATCTTTTTTTTTTTTTTTTTTTATACTGCAGATTTGTACCTGTCAGCAACTGCTCCAGGGAAGCATATTCGCAGATTCTCATCCACTAGAAAATTGTTCTTCAAAATAAACCTCTCCTGGTCCTTGTAAGCACGGATCACAGTGCTCCCCTGGAAAGTTTCTGAGATGTGGGAGTAGATGGGTGACCTGCTGGCAGCCTCTCTGCGTCTCAGCTGGCAGGAGGTGATGACGTAGAAGTGCTGGTACAAAGGGAAATGGAAGGGGAAGTGATTAGAAGGTTTATGCATCTGGGGAGGTGCTCCACAGAAAATTTGGGAAGGCCTCAAGAAGTGTAATGGTACGTACTATCCTAGTGTTATAAAACCTAATGTATGGGTAGGAGATGTCCTTAAAAGGTGAGGTAACGTTTCTGCCTGTGCTGTCCTATCTTCATTAATAATACTCCTGTGGTTAGTTAATGCAAAGCAACCAGGGTACTCTCAACTCGCAAAGCCTCTAAACTCACACTTTCTCCTGCAGACTGGCCCTTTGCTTGATGGAGAACAGAGGTGTTAGTTGCACCCTTACTTGCCCTGCCCTTCCATTAAGTCCTAACTGGCAAAGCATTTGAGGTTTCAGAGTCCAACAAGGAGAGGTGCATGGCATACATGGATATATTAAAAAGCAGTCTAAGAATTCTGGAGGAAAGAAAAAATGCCTTTGGTCTTAATGTGATTGCATTTACAGTAATAGACACAAGGAAGATAGCTCCAGATTTGATCTGGAAATCAGAAAAGCACAAGCCTCTTTGTGCAGTCTCTGGGATGCTGCGCAAGGCTGAGGTGATATAGGAAGTGCCACTGACATTACTCTTGTTCAGATGCAATTTGAAATGATGAAACTTGTTTCTGCGTGTCTCTGTTCCTGAGAAATGGAAGGAGCCTTTCTTCAGGGCCACAGCCCTGTTGCTTCAGCCTCTGCTGCCTGTGTAACTCTCCGAGCTCCTACCTGGATTGCAGCATAAATAACAGTCAAGGGCACTATGGCCATTGCTGCCCTTGGTGTAGCCACTATTATCACAAGGTAGATCTCCAGCAAGTTGAACAAGAATCCCAGTAAGGACTTTAGCTTGTCAGGGATGACAGAGTCAATAGCATCCATTTCTCTGGAGAAGCGGTTCAGCAGGTTTCCAATGGGTGTTTGCTCAAAGAAGACCATTGGGGATCTAGCAACGTTCCTCAGCAACTGCAGAAACAGCTTGTGTGATGCTACCACACCACCTAGAAGGACTGCTGCTGTGGAGACAAATCTGCCAAGGGCTGTAATATAAAAAAAAAAAAAAAAATTATTACTAGGTCTGAATAAACTCCCTTTGGAGCTCTCCTTTATGAGATCATGATTTTCACTTAGTACTGTGAATGCTATACTAGTGAAAGTAGCTGACTTTCTCTCTGAAGTGGTAGCAATTACGCAAAGCCTCAGAGCTGCAGGGTGTAATTACCCTTTATGCAGGGCAGTTTCAGAGGGGTGGAAAACCTTCTAAGCAAGCTTGATGGTGGCCATGAATTCAACAATGTAAATGCACAAAACAAATTCTTTATTCGACACAAAATGAGCTTGATTGGAATTACTTTGAATTACTCAAAGTCTTAAGTTTCCTGCCTACAGATTCACTGTTAGCACAGAAGGGTTCCCACGCCCTTCAACATGTTCAAAGCTTTCTCAATCTTTTGTCACTTGGGCTGAGATTTTTTCTAGATTTGATTTCTGTCTGAAAGCAAGTTAACTCCTTTTTTTTTTTTTTTTAATGTAAAGACTGACCTGAAGAATTGTGGCCATTTTTAAAGAGAAAGATTAAAAAAATTTTCTCTCTCTCTTTACACTCAAAAGACCAAAACCAAGGTTTAACTCAGCATAGAGAAGAGTCACCGCTTGCACTTTGATATGATTAATTTATATTGGAGGAATGAAAAGGGATAAAAGGAAGAAAGATACGCAGGAGATGTTGGATACAAGGGGCAGGATACAAAAATAAGGGTGTTGTAGATCTTCCATTGTTGGATGTTCCTTAGAGGCTCAGATCATTTAGTACCAGCAGGAAATACAGAGGAAGACACTATTCATCATAGTCTTCTGAAAGGCACAGAAGAACACTTCTAGCACAACATGAAGTGGAATTTCAGGCAGCAACACTAGCAATATTGTTCAGATCCCTTAGAAATCCTCTCTGTGCATCAGAGCCTGTAGTTTTAGGTCTCGTGCCAAAACTTTAGGGCTGGTGCCAAAAGCTCAGGAGGCTAAGAGCCCATGGGTATGCACTTGTTTATATTCTGAGAAAACATCCTGGATATGGGAAAGGGAGATAGAAATATAGAGAAGAATTAGGTGAGCAAGTTAAACGAACCTTGAATGACTCCCAGTGCACCAAAGACTGCAACTCTCTGCTCCGTGTGCTGTTGTGTCCCATTGTGAACAGGGTCATCTGCCCACATGCTGAGCCAGTAACCACGAGAAAAGGACACAGCTTGCTGACACGTGAACAACAGAATGATGTACACACACAGTGGTAAGCCCATCGCCTTCAGGTAGGCTGCATAAATCGAAGTATTAACCTACAGCGACACAATTAAGGAAAAATAGGAGGAGAGGTTGGGAGGATCAAGCTTGTTAGCAAGGAAAAGCAGCTTTGCAACAAGGACTGATTTATTACAGTATATGTACTTGGTTATGTGTTGTGGGTCACAGAAACTATCTTAATCCTTTTTTTTGTTTTCCTCATGGATGAATAATGAAGCCATACTTAAATAAGTCCAAGGTGTTAATGAGCTGTTATTATCAACTGATGAATTTACTGCAATAGGTTCGTGTTACTGCTGAAATGCATGTAAGGTTTTCCTTATGCTGGTTAGTGGTTTTCATTTGTTCTTGGTGTGAGTGAGAATGTGCTTTCTGTAATATACCTGCATTATTCCTATTTTGGAACCAGTGCTTAGATCAGAGCATCCAGGGACATACAGTTTGCATAGAAGGTGCTATGTAAAATAATGCAGTGGAGTTGCACTGGTTTAACCTAGGCAGTGAGCTGACCTGCCTGCCATGAGTGGGTCAGCAATGAACCCACGGTGTGTGTCTCTGCCTTTATAGGAAGGTGCTGTGCTTACTCTGCCGTGCTGAGTCTTCTCTCCCTTGGTTAATCTTCCTTTGGTGGCTGGAGCAGTGGGACAGTCTTGGCTTACAGGAACGGTTTCCCTTTCCAGAGCAGAAGATTTGACAGAACTGTCACTTCAGAAAGAAAACAAAAATCCTTTCAATTTTTAGCCAAGGTAATAAGTATTTTAAAGTTGGATCTCCTTATCCATCCACCACTACATCCATGCCTATTTTAGGGCTGCAGTTTTCGGGGTCTTCCAGAGTGACCCCCAATAATATGCATATTTATCACAGGGACTGGGCTCTGTCAAGCTATTGACAGAGGCTTTAGGCATTCACTGACTGTAGCTGGTTTACAGTGAGTCAGATTTTACAGCCCCACTGAGAAGTGAACAGCAAGCAAATGTATCAACATGCTTTGTACGTGAGCTCTGGAATAAATTCTGTCTCCCTGTGTAATATAGAGAAAGTGTCAGTCGCCCTCCACATTCAAAAGCAGTTTCTTACCTATTCTTGAGTTTTTCTTGTTTGCTAGTATTATTAATTTACAGATCAATTCCAAACCTGTATAATAGCCAGTAAGTATGGGCTTTTGGAGCAAGTTCTTCAGTGCCTGAGAGCATTAATCTTACCTAGAGAGCTTCTCCTGTGATGGACCATTTCTAGAGGTGATGGTGCATCTGGCGCCTCTTATAGCTGTGAAATAAATGCATTTCTTTTCTAAATGTTTTAGAATCCCATTTTGTCTTGTATAACTTTTGAGAGACTGGTAATAGGGAAGAAAAATTCCTTACAAAGAATTGTTTCTAGGGGCAGAAATATCAAGGTGAGGCTTGAAGAACAGCATATTCTGTTTACTGCATGACTGTTGTCTGCTAAGATGAAACTGTTTATTCAAGAACCAATTTTGAGGTGATGAGTCAGCTCATTTGACAGACATGTTTTTCCCCATACAAAGCGACAGCTTACTGTGACTGAAATTTGGCTTTAAATGTCCCTACGAAAACAAATATGACTGGCTTTTCCAGTTTTATTCTCTTTTCCCTCTTCCCAGCTGTGATCCAGTAGCTGACACCCTTCCCCCCAGTTTTTTAATATTAAGCATAATATTAAGGAAACAATTGACTGATCGACCTAGGAAAAATGATTTTAACTCATTCAGGTTACCTGGAAAACCAGTGCCTGCCTTCTCTTCTGCAGTAATGTGTGAATGAAGAAATTCTGCAAAGGCCCCATTTCTCTGTAGAAGTTCTTGGTAGGAACCTATTTCTGAGATAGTTCCATCCACCAGAAAAACAATGTTGTCCACTTGAGGTAAAATGTTGATTGTGTGAGTCACCAGCACACGAGTCTGCTTGAATGAAGAGGAAACAGTTAAAATTGTTCAGGTGTTTCCCTGCTCATTTGAACTGCTGCAGTCAGCTGTCTTCTGAAGAAAGACATGCACTCAGCATTTTTATTAACTTGGAGATATTTTTGTTATTTATCGCTATCACTTCTGACTGTCTCTTTTGATGAAGTTTATCTTCGCAGCACAGCTTTGTGCCTGTTCTGAACGTGCAGAACTCAGGAGTGGGGGGGTGATAAACTATAAACTTGCCGTAGAAGTCAGGCTGGAACTAGGCACGTGGTTTGCATGAGCATAAAGACAGTCTTTCAGGAGAGCCTAACTTTTCAGTCTTCCTCCTAAGTGAGATTCAGTGCAGGACTTCCATGTGCTGTGTGGACTGCAGAGGAGACCCATTCCACACCCAGTGCTGTTAGCAGCACACCTGCTGCCACTAGCAAAAAAGAATTCGGGAGTCTTGGATAAAGGGAGTAACCTAACTTACCAGGGCCCCTGAAATGTTTCCAGTAATTAGATACATTTTGTAATCTTTTTACAGTTCAGAAATTACAACACACCTTGTCCTTCAGTAAGCCGTTGGGTCCCAAAACATGTTCAAAAATGTGCTGTCCAACTTGGGCATCAACAGCCGACAGGGGGTCATCCAGTAGGTAAATCGAAGCCTTCTGGTACACAGCACGAGCAAGGTTCACTCTTTGCTTCTGCCCTCCGGATATATTTATTCCCTGTAAAAAAAGTATTGACACTGTTTATTGCAAAGCTACACCATATTTGACAAGTGTTGGCTTCATTTTACACTGAAGTTTTATGACTTCCTTATTTTTAAATCACCGCACATCTCTCTCCTCTCCCTCCCTCCAAACAGGGCTCCTGAGTTGGAGGCAGATGCTCTTGAGCAACTCCACTCTCCTGCAGAAGAGGACCCAGGAATGACTTGGATTTGTTGATTTTTGTCTTGGGCAACTCTTGTATCTCTGGTTAGGTTAACTGTCAGGAGGTGGGCTTCATTAAATCACGGCCTGACTTTTCAGAAATTACTGCACACCTGCCCCCTGCAAGTTTAGTCCTTTTGTAGGTGTTTTTAAGCAGGACACCCAAAGTTGTAGCTACTCATGGAAAAGCTGGCCAAAATATAAACTTAAGCTAGTACCTTCTCTCCTATTTCACTCTTCTGCCCTGCAGGGAAGCACTCCAAATCAGGTTGCAGTGCACAAGCATCTATCACTCTGCTGAACCATCTTTCATCCATCTCTTTCCCAAAGAGAATATTATCTTCCACTGAAGCATTTTGTATCCAGGCTTGCTGGGGGACATAAGCTGCAATGCCCTACAAAATGGAAGAATGTTAACAATCTTTTTCATAAGCTCAACTTGACACTGTGGGAACCTGTCTTTGAAGAAAAACTCTCCCAATTAGCTTTACAGAAATCTGGAATGATCATCACCATCAACAGGTCTCAGAGGGCTTTGCAAAGTATGAGGCTGCAGTCTTATTATCATATAGAGGAGGAAACAGAGGTGCAAGTACATGCTGCAATTTAAGCTCACTCTCAGAGTGGGAAATGTAACTGGATCTTTGAAGTCCTGTTCTGGTTCCCATTCTCAAGGGCCAGGCTTATCTGAGAGGTCTTAAGCACCTTCAGATAATTAAATGCAGTCTGCTACATACAGCCTTTGTTAAAATTCAGCAGTAAATGGGTCTCTTCATCAAGTATGTGATGCCTTAGTTAATACCTTACTGTTCCTGAAGATAGCCTAGTTAGAAGCAAACACTCAGGGGAAAATATACCTTCATGGTCACACAGCCTTCCGTCTTCTCCAGCTCACCAAGTAATGCTGACAGCAATGAGGACTTTCCAGCACCCACCTGGCCAACTACAGCAAGCAAGGAGCCTTGGGGCACAGTAAGATCTATTCTAGAGACAAAAGGTAATATCTTATCACTTATTAGACACATTTCCTGAAAAGAAAATGACCAAAACTCTTGCTACTGTTTTGTAGCAATAAAAATATACCAACTACCCCCCTCCTCAAATGTCCTATTTGAGGCCTCAGTTACACAGGGTTACTCTTCCTCTCATGCTGACCTTTTGCAGCAGAACAGGAGTCATCCCTTCAAAGACAGCTGTTACCAGAAAGTCTTCATCCACATCTCCATTTGAGTTTCAAACCCAGATCCAAGACTCGGGTCCCCACTCTTGGAGATAGGGCTATCCCAAAGCATTAGACATAAACCATTCTTGAACATCAGAACTTTTGAACACTGTTTCTTCTCTGAAGTTGCAATGTCTTTTTGAAATAGGCAAGTAGTGATGTCTTGTATAATATCTGCATACCATCTACTCTACTTTTTTGACTTCAATTACTGTAATTTCATATTTGGACAAGAAAATTGTGTAAAGAAAGCAGTCTCCGTATATTAAGGCAACATTCAGATACAGGCATCTTCCCATTTATATGCTCCCAGGTGTACAAGCAAGATTACATTTCGTCTGACTTTATAATTTTCAGAATTCAACGTTAAATATGAAGCAAACTCAGAAGCTTCTAAATATTCCACACTGGGCCTTGAGGATTTACTTCATTCAGCATCCACCCTGATCTACGAACTGAGATGACTAAGGGTAAGTCTGTACCTTCTAAGACAAGAGGTTTCTTTGCTCCAGCAAAAAGTCCCATTTCTTATGGTGATACTTGCCTGTACTAAAATATAAGGAGAAATGAAACACTTGTAAATTCAAATGTAGGTACAGAAACATTCCTGTTTATTTGACTTTAGGTGTCAGTGTGTATTTGTCTTACATAAAATGAACCTTAAGTATAGAAAGAAGGGGTTAATTACCAGATTAGATTTCCTGTTTAGAAATAAATAGGCCTATGAGAGAAAGTGACAGTGAGGGTGCCTACCATAGTCAAGAGAGAAAAGAGTGGGAGCTGAACAAGGGAAGCTATTCCTCTTACAAGACAACAATGCTAACACAGAAGCTCACCACAGTCAGAAGTGTTTCTGCTTGAGCTCTCAGGATTCAGTTCTTCCAGATTCAGAAAAGCTGCTAAGCGGTTTAAAGAAACTTTGGCCTGAAATGAAGAAGCACACAAAAGAATAATTTGGAACAGAAAGGGAGCTACAACTCAAAGTCAAGACTCATCTTGAAGACCCACATAGCCTGTTGACTAGGTGCTTAGAATGACAAATGCAGCTCTTCCTCATGTTAACTGTCTTTATTTCCACTTTACTTAGCAAAAAACGCCATATTCTTCTCTGTTCATACAGTGAAATTAGTGCTTTTTTTTTACAGTTCATTGTGCAATCTTTCCAAAGAAAGATATGCTTCTGTACGTGAGGAGTTGTGGCAGTCTTCTTAAGGTGCAAGAGGGAAATCCAATTTTTTACTTGCTTTTCTCTCTGGCCTGGGCTAACAGGGTTTCCACTGATCTCCCATAGAGATTTTCCTCCATCTATTCAGATTTCCATGGTTAAAAACAGAACTGGAAGCACCTCTGAGATCTAATGGTCCTTGTGATCAGCCTCAAAATACTTAAGAATTGTTCTTGGTGACTGTTTTGCCAATGTATAGAGCCTTTCTGAAAAACAAAACTACAAAGTACCTTCAGCTGCAAGTCCTTGCACTTCACCATTTCACAATAGCAATTCAATAGCTAGCCCTGATGTTCAAAGCCCTAAGAAATCACTTCTTCGTGGCGATATGTAAAAAATCACCTATTGCCAAAGAAAAAGGAACATAGACTGCAATTAACCTGGACAGCAGCATTTATGGAGAATGGCAGGAAGGAGTGTGCAGTGTTGAGAATATTGATCAATGTTAAAGATACAAAGGCCTTCTGAGCATCCAGGACGTGTGTGGTATCCACCAGGGTGTAGACAGCAAACATGACAAACGCAACCTGAAAGGGAGCAAAGGAAAAGCAAACCATTTGCATCAGACAGGGAAGAGAATGGTTCAAGGGTGACAGGCCCCTTCCCAAAGACCCTGGAACCTATTTAGTTAAATCTAGGCTATTGCCCATACATGGCATACCATACATGGTACCGACCTGCAAATGTCAGAGGCAAGGGTTTTGCATGTTGGTGACAAAACCAAGTCTGATCAGTTTATGCTTGCGCTGCTTTAAAGAAGTTTTGTCGCTGCAACCACAGCAAGGTGAAAGCACAGGCATTTCCCATAGAAAACACATATGGCTGAGCTGCAACAGCAAGTGCAGAAGTGGTTTGTGTTGCTATTGACTGTGCCATGAACTCTGCCCAGCTGGAGGTCTCCAGGTGGATCTTGCAAAGCAGGCTCAGTCTGCCTGTAGTGCGTTGCCAGACCAGACTATTTATCTATGGAACTGCTTGGACAGTGTAAATGTCTGTGTGGCTGATTCCACTGGGGCTCAGCAACTCCTGTGAGACCACCAGCTCCTCCACGCAGACTTTAACTGTCCCACAGGAAAAATCTGTCCAGACGGGAGTACAAAGAGAAACAGAAGTAATCACATGTTTTATGGAGGAAGGTGAACCACTCACCAGGAAAGTTGATGAATGGAAAGAAGCCAGAGATGCTGAGAAGAGAATCTGAGATTTTTTTAGCGCCTGAAGTTCTTGCTTCCGGATACCAAGCACTTTCTCCATGAAGGTTTTCTCCCAGCCGTACAGTTTGATTACTTTAATGTCGCTGAGAATGGCATTGGTGAGTTTGGCCCGCTCATCTTTATGTTTCATCTGGATCTCCTGTAATAAATGTTTGAATTCTATCATTTAATAGACTGAACGTTTAACAGTGCAATTATTCTGAAAAATTCCTGCCTATGAATTCTGAATAAATTTCCCTGCAGTTGAGCTGTGTATACTGTTTTGCCTATGAATCTTCCAGGCTGGGAAATATTTTTGTTTTCATCTTCAGAGCTTTATTTTTACTGGCAATACATAAAAGACACAAAAAAAGGTGGGCAAACAAGGCAAAAAACTGAACATGCAAAGAGCTTACTCTAAACTTCAAGAAGCTTTGCAGGCTTTGAATCCTCCTATGTTTCTCCAGACAATCATGATCAGCATGAATAATAAATATTAAACTGTTACTTGATGTGAAATGTTAGTGATATACTTTTGTACATTTTTTATATTTTTCACTACATTTTTCAGTACAGTTTTTCTGCTTTTTTCTTCCCATCATGCCTGCTGTAATCATCGGTAGCATTGGCTTCCATGGGATCCTTTTCTGGAAGAGCGTGGCAGCCTTTAACTTAGATTTAAAAGTAGTACCCTAGCATAATTAAAGTCCGCAAACCACTTCATTTTTATGAAGCAAAATGTACCTGAAACTGACTCCTCTTCTTGGTGATCACAAAATTCAGAGGCAAAAGAAAAAGGAATACAACAATTGAAGCCAAGGCAGATGGCCCAAGAAGCTGCCAGGAGAGAAAAGGAAAGAGGAAGATTACTAGAAATGACTGTTTTCCATTCCCCCTCTCTCACCTTTCCTCTTATTTGAACTTATGCCTAACATCCCTAATAGCTAAAGGCTTTACTCTAAGCTTGCCTTTGCCTTTCCTGGGAATTGTGCTCCTTAAGCACTGTGGATTGTTAGCTCTCCAGGCCGGGGAACTCCTGTCACCATGCTCTGCTGAATTTATTTGCTTCCCTAAAAAGGAACTACATTAGTGCTGAAAGTGATCCAGAAGCACGCTGACTATTCCAGTTATTTCTGTTCCTATCCACCTGTTGGTGGATGCATTAAGGAGGACATCTTGTGGCTGGCACAAGTAAGTGAACTGAAACAAATCCAGGTTTTGTTTTAGAAAACAAACCCAAACTGTCAACAAACCAAACAACTCAGCTTGTCTGAAGCTACATCAACTCGTGAGATGAAGAGGTAGCACCATACTGTGCCACGTACTCTTCGGACAGCTCTTGGCTACCAGGGTTCATTATGACTTGAGAATCAAAATAGAGAGCTTGTTTCTCATGGTTTAGTTACATCTCTCTACAGGCAGTTTACATTGGCTAGGGAGGTGAGTGCTGCTACATACAGAGAGATAAAAGTATTCTCTATGCAAGTGGGTGCTGAACGCTAGCAAACAGAGTGTTAATTATGCTCCAACTACATGCAACCATGTTCAGCTTGTCAACATCGATAGAAAAGTGATGATGATTTTTCAAAGTCTATACTATCGTTATAGGGTCAAACTATCCTGCCAGACACAAGGCACAGTCCATCCTGGTTAGCAAAAGGAGGTCTCAAAGGCCACTGGAAAGCTCCTGGGAATCACATGTCTCTATAGTGCTCATACGTCCGTTTGGTGTGCTGCCAAAAACAGGGACTAAGAAATAGGGCTTTATCCTGCTGAGAAAATAGCATATATTGAATTATGGGAAAAAAAGGATATTTTAGATTATCATCCTTTATTTCTAATTCAGGTTTTTCTCTCTCCTTTCTACACTCCTTGATACCTATGAAATTCAGTGTATCCAATACTGTTTTTGAATGTCATATAACTTCAAACTGCTTCACTGAGCTTGTGGTAATCAGGCTTCAGGATGAAGTATATCTACTTGCTATTTCTGACCATTCTCCTTTATGTTCTGTAATTATGCTGAGGAGCTTAAACTGGACTCTCAGCCTGCACCAGTCCACCGCATTTTGGTTGAAAAAAAGAGGTGACACAAGAAAATCTGAGGCAGAACAATATTCACGGTCTTTTTCCTACAAGAGCCTGAGAAGATGAAGTGAAGGATCAGGTAAGGATTTTATACCAATAAAAATATCTTCTAAAAAGAAAAGTGAATCCACAATGCTTCAGAGCCAAGAAAAATATGGCAATTTCAGGACCAGCAAAGTTCTAGGCAGAATTTTGAAAACTCTTTTCCTTTGATACCTAGAATAGGAAGGGATTGATAGGGAGTGTTATCATATGTTACCTGCCACAGGAAGACAAAGCAGATGATAATCCGAATAGGAGCAAGCCAGGTCCCATTGAAATAGATAATCAGATCCATTAGCTTTTGGACATCAACAGATACCAGATTAACAATTTCACCTACTGTTGCTGCTTTCCTTGAGGCACTGGACATGACTAGGATCTAGACAAGGGTAGAGAAGAAATGAAAGGTGTCATCAAACAACTTTGGTCCAAAAATATCCTTATAAATAAATTAAAAAAAAAAGATATGGAGAAAAATGTCAAATCCTAGGTAATGAAAACATGCTGTTGCCTGGGATATGTGACTTCACTTTAAGTTGAAGAATGTACTCTTTTTCCCAACCATAATCTACAGCATAAGAAAGTTTATGTTGCTCTTTCCTCTTTCCTTTTCTTGGCTTTCCTTTCAGAGGCAAGAGCTGAAAAACAAATAGTAAAATACCTCCCAGATGCTGTTCAGAGATGAATACAGCACAGAATTACATCCTAAAAGTAGTTTCTAATAACATCTCCCCTGATATTGTTAAAAAAAAGTCAAAACTATTAATGTAGCAGTAGAAAAAAATGAGGCTGAGTAGGATGCTCCAGGCTCACCTTCCTGTACACAAGTCCTGTTACTGCAGTTTTCAGTCTCAATCCCAGAACAAGACACATGTACATATATCGTTGTTCAAACAGAGTCTGGAGACAAGCCAAAAGGAACATAGCGAAGGCATAGAAATACCCGTGCCAGCCAGGTGCCTCTTGATCTTCAATGAACTCCAGGAAAAGGCTACAAGACAAGAACAAAATGTCGATGAATCCACGTAGAACAGATGAAATATCTGACACACAAAAATGCAGAAATACCAGGGTTTTTTTCTGTATTCTCTCTAGCTGATATTTATTGGTAAAATTGCAGAAGAATTGGAAAAACTCCTAAGTATCCTATGTTTTATAATATCCTAATTTCTGACGTTTGACCATTCTTTGTTTTGAAGCAATCTCTGATCTCAGCATCTTCTCAGCAGAGACCTCATTTTCAGTGTTAAGGATGGCTCCTGAATTTCATGAAATTTTTCATAAATATGCAAATTAGGAGCCCTAATCTAAGGAAGTCATTGACATTTCCAGAGTTTCTCTTAATCTTAATGACTAAGAAGTGATTTTTGCCCTTGAAAATATACTGTAATGCAAGTGTGTGTTGTACCAACACAATCTACAAAACACTATGTCAACTGACCAAAGAAGTTATTTAAGATGTCTAGGATGCACAGCTATGCTTTATAATTAGTCAGGCAAACAGAGTCTTAAGACTATGGCAAGTGGTTGACAGCCTGTGTAAATGATGTGATATGTAGAACCATCAAATAACTCACTGCTGTTCTAGTCAAGTAAAAAGGCTTAGGAAAAGTGAAAAGTAAAAAGCTTAATGCAGCCTGTCCTTTCCAATGTTGGAATACAGCAGTGGAGAAAGTGTGCACAGCTTTCAACAGCGGTTTGGGTTTTTTTTCCCCAGTGAGTTGACTGTGGGCTTAGCACACATGATCATCCATCTCTTTCCATTAGCAATAGGAGATTTCAAAAGGTAAGTGTTTGCGTGTGCCCCTCTGGGGGTGCTGGCATACGCATCTCTGTGTCAAGTCATGCACAAGCCAATCTTGTAGATGTGACAGAAATACATTACAAATAGGCACATACCTCAGTAACTTTGGGATGGAAAACAAGAAGACATCACAGATAACTAAGCAGACAGTGCTGAGAAGGAAATAGGTTCCAAACATGCTCCAAAATGCTTTCAGTAAGGGCCCGCTTGGACTGTGCTCTGATTGCAGTAGAACCTCTGTCTCTTCAGCTTCTGCTATGCCAGTTTCACTCTTTTGACCCTTTTTAAACGTAGCAGACTCCATTTTTCTAGAGAAAGGAAGAATGAGAAAGCTAGTCACAATTGGAAAAAAACTGGGGATCTGGTGTTTTCAAAAAACGATTAAATACCTCGCGCTGGTCTGATACCATGCCCAGTATAAATGCTCATCAAAAAACTCTCTCAAAAAGCCTTATAGTTCTGTGCTTCCAAGAATGAAGGGATGTTCTCCAGCAGATTTCAACACTTAAAATCAGATTTTGCACAAAGGAATTCACTTACTGAGCGCTCATCCACTGAAGAATAAACACCCTCAAGTTTTCATAGCAGAGCTATGTCCATAAAACTGTCCATAAAATTGGACAATTTAATGTATTCTATCCTTTTCTTCTTGATGTTTAATGTACACGTAATTCAGTGGGATTGAATCTTTCAACCCTTCTCTTGTCCAGGTAGGGAGCATCTAGCCGAGCTTACGTTCAGAGCCTGGTTATGTGCTGAAGCAGTCTGCCTGGCATTCCGTGGGGAATGGAGGGGATTAAAGCCTGTTCTGAGATGGCACACCAGCACCTGTGAGTATATTTGTTTATATCGTCTAGAGGCAAGAGAAAAACCACTCAGCTGAGTCTATGACACACTCTCTACATGAAGTACTCACTGCTGGGTTCTGCTGTGATACTTCCTCCACTCTCTTTCAGCCCAGGCAACAATTTCTTCTGAGGAGTCCTCTTTCCTCACTGTCCACAAGTCATCCACGCGCAAGGACCGCTGACAGCCTTTCCAGACAAGCCTGGGGAACACACAGACTGCTGTAAGGTAAGCACAGAAGAATTTGTTGTGCCTGTAAGATTGTCAAAACAGATGGGCTTTAAGTCAGTGCACTACAGACAGCACATAGGGACTTAATTATACAAAACACTACTCGGGACTATCCTTTCCCAGGATAAATATAAATGTTCAGGAACAGCAGTTTTGCTTCAAGTCCCCATGCTTATCTTCTGTCAACATAATGAAGTAGGCAAGTAAGCCCTAATTTCTAGTCCATATTGAAAGCTAGCTGAGTTGAGGCAGTTGAGGACAAAAGTTCGGTTTAACTTACTCTGTGGCTCAGTGAAACACAGACAAGGCCTTGCCATAGCAGACATTAAGCCCAAGGCACGTAATCATTTTAATACTCACTGCTAAGCAGCAGGCTGGACCAATGTCCTCACTCACTATTTTCCCCTTGCCCATCACTTGTTACAGGAGGGGCTGGCAGGCAGATAGGCCTGTCCCTGGTATACAGTGAACTTCTGAGATTACCGAGGTCTATTTCAGGATTGGGAGGGCACTGGAAGGGTAGTTGGAAGGGGAAAGAGAATTATCTAGAATCACAAATTTGTGTTTTGAACTACTTTGAAAAAAGTAAGTTAAATTTTTATAATTTGATCTTGTAAGAATACCTCAAAACCCCAGAGAAAGAATTTAAATCCTCACTGCATAAGCTAACTCGGAGGCTGAGATGTACTGGCTGTCATCTGCACCCTCTCTTATGCTGCTGTTTTTTTCTGGTACTCTAGCAAAAACATGTCTCTTTTTTTATGTTTTCTTACCCAGAGAACCACCAGTATGTGATTTTGGAAAGAAAAGAGCTGCTGGCTTCTGGACACTGATGGGAGGAAAAACATGGGTGATATTTATATATAGAAAAGGGTATGTGTCAGATGAGTATAATTCCCTTCTGTGCTTCCCCAGGAAAAGAAATAAAAAAGTTATACCCCCACCCCCATGCATTGACCCTGACAATATAAATGTATTGTGGAGGATCAATGGGACTGGGAGACTTTGGAGAATTAGACTTTGAATAATGTCTCAGATGGAAGAGCAAAAAATATCATTCTTCACACCTGAAGACATTCACTTTCTGAAGCACAGGGCTCTGCCATACTCATGCCTCAGAGTACGCTGCACAGGAGAGCAGAGGGAAGCAGTATGAGCCCTAGCTACTGCTTTCAGTGAAAGAAAGATGAGTACGGATAGGAGAGGTTTTTACTTTTTCAAACATACATAGGGTACTGCTATCCCAAATTTTGCCTGTTAACCTTTTAAAACTGTCAGCTTTTATAAAGAATGATGCATCTTGTATCTCCCAGGTACTTGTGTCCCTGTGTATCCCCATAAATTTAAATTCCTGTTTGAGCAATGAGGCAATGGAAAAGCTACATTACACTTACAGCATTGTGGACAGCTTTAGAGAAGAAGGGAGGGTGATCAACTAAGCAGAATAACACAAGTTCTCCTAGCACCAGGCTACCATAAAGGTAAGTTGTAACGTGGCGGAAATGGTCTTCCAGGAAGCCCTAGGAAACAGAACACTGTTGAGAATGAGGTAAAAGCCTTCATGTGACGTCAGCAGAGAAAGATGGCTTCTCACATTCCGCCAGCCATAAGTTCTGAGTTTCAGTTTGAAACATATGTTGCGTTTATTTAAACTTTATTTATGGAAAGCTGCTTAAAGAAATAACTCCTGAAACTGGAATATCAGAAAATCCTAAATAATGGACACATTTGTTATTTATAATGATAGTTTTGTGAGGCTAACCAAGAAAAAAGTCTGAGTGTTTTTGGAGCTGTATTTTGGTTGCAAGAAATGGCAAAGCGCTTCTACAAGAAGCCTGGTGCCTGAGTATCATTCAACATAGAAACATATCTTGAGAGGAACAAGCAAGTTCCAACTGTCTTTTGTTTAGTGGCCACATGGTTTTCCCCTAGTACTTAAAACACACAGGCAATATGAACTTTTGCTTATTCCCTGTTGTGATGGAAAGGTACAACTGTTTGCCCGAGGAAAACAGCCACTGACAATGCCTCAAATGTGTACAGCCAGCCAGTACACAACTGAACATTTATCACAAATAATGAAAAGGTATAATGTATCAATATACTTATGATGATACAAAATCTGGCATAAGGTCAGTTTTTAGTGACAGGGTTTATATTCAGTTTGCTCTTATTCATATCTGAAGCCTGTCCCGCTCTCAGGAAACCACACTCTGTCTATACTGAAAGGGATACGACAAAGTGTCATCAACCATTTTTCTCAGCATGTCTCTTGAGAGGAATTTGGTTCTCCACCTCACAGCCAATGAGCCTGTAGTTTAGAAACTTCATACCCCTGTGTGTTACAGGTACCTGATTTCACTTACTCTTTCCAGGGCATGTTGGACTTTGGAACTAAACATCACAACTGCAGCCACGAATGAGAGCAGCCAGAAAACCAACAAGATGCCTGAAGACCGGATGCCCATCATTCTTTCCACATGGATAAGGAACATGGCAAGGATCTGCAAGGAAGTAAAAATTTGTCTAAATAAATAGCTGGTAACAGAATGCCGAAGTTAATATCAATTTAATGGATACAACAGAGAAAAATCAGTTAGTTTCTTGCCCAAACGTTTCAAGATGTTCAGAGCTGCAGTATGTGTTCCTAAAAGGCTAAAACTAAAAAGCATTATGTGCAATTTTGCACTCAAGAACGTCTCTCCAGAAAGGGCAAGTAACAAAACTCCACATGGGCCAACAGGAAGATGCAATGACACAGGGGGAGGGTAGGCATTTAGGTTGGTCAGAAATCCCATTTCACTCTAAACCATGCTAAATCACATACCACGGTTATGAGAAACTAGATCTTGTCTTGTTCTTGTGATACCTCTTTCTAAACACTCTGCTCCTTCGGCTCTTGCCAGGTGTACTCTGCCTGCAGGGCTCTGTGCCAAGCTGTAGGACCCAGGTCTGCCCCAACTCCAAACCCCTCCCGTGTCACACAGAGGAAACTCACAATGCACATCTCCAGCCTCCTGCTCCCCTTGAGCTCTGCTTGTGCTCAGAGACATTGAGAAACACAGTTTCTGCCCCAGGAGGCCTAAGCTGGGCCACACACAGACAAAACAAAGGAAGAATTACCATTGTGATTCCCACCACGGCGGGGCTAATGAAGAACACTGGAGCACGTGGGATTCCTTGGCTTACCTCCCACAGTGTGAAGAAGACGTTAGAAAAACACAATATTGCCAGGATGAATCCAAGGACCTGGGTCAGAGACAGCAAACACACGTTAGAACGGACCGAAATGATGATGGGACGATACCAAACCAAATGCCCCAAGCAGCCTGGCTGTAAGGCTGGAGAGGTGGAGAAGCAGGTTTGGGACAGAGAGTGTTACGGGAGGCAGTGGGGAATTGAAGGGAGGCAGAGAGAAGATCTTCTGACAGTGCTTCCTAAACCTTTACTTGATTTATACTGGCCTAACTTTACCCTAGTGAGTAAATGTCAAAACAAAGACAGCCATGGATCGTCAAAAAAGAGTTAATGATTTAGAAAAATTAAATTCTGCATCAAAGTCGTGATAACATTAGGATCAAACCCCATCCTCCACCCTTACCATTTTGGTTCTGAAGATGTGGGATATCCTGATATAGCCATTGTTTTTGTGTCGAAGATACAAATAGTAGAAAGGAAAACAGATCCAAAGATAGACACAAGGGATCCAAGCAATGACTGTACTCTCAAAACACCAGGAAAATCTTGGGGTGCTTGTATACCATGTCTGGTTCCAGTCCTGTCACAGAATCAACACAGAAGTGAAACAGTAAAGCTAATGCATACAGAATTTCACTAGCTAATGGAAGTTGCTAATGCTACAACTGAGATCTTCTCTAGCACTAGAGAAATTTGATTTAGGGTTTTAAGTGTAAAAAACCTTTGGCAACAGAGGGGCTGCTGGAGAATAGCAAGGTGTCACAGGTGCGGGAGGGAGGACTGTAGCATTTTGGAGGGAATGGAAGTAGAAGGGAGGGGGGGAATGGTTGGAAAAGTGAGAGATGCCAAAGAAAGGACATCATGTATCAGAACTAGAGGGGGAAAAAAAAGAGAGGAATTTTAAGTTATTGAATGTGGAATGAGAAAAAGTAATTTGGGAATGAAAAAGATTATCAGCATTTGGGAACTATCAGAATAGTCACTAAGGAAAGACTGGTGAAATGGAGATAAGAAGGAAAGAAGTGTCCTAGTGCATAAACTGCATCGTAACTCCATTTCCTCAGCTGTATTTATAATCCATTTTTTTTTTTGAATGAACAGTCGCATCTCATCTACTTGCGTAAAAACACAGCAAACTGCAGATGAACAGGCGAGGGTTATTTTATTCCAGCAGCTAGTGGAGATGGTTTGAGTGCAAAGCAAGGCTAGTGGGAAGGAATCACTTGATGAAAAGAGGAAGCAGATAACAGCACACAAATTATTATGGGAGTTTATCAACCTTCAGGATGGAAATCCAGGTGAGGCTGGACTGATGAGCTCATTAGAGCCCTTTTAAAGGTATTTCTGTAGAGGGTCATTCAGCGGACGCTTTCTGAAGAATAAAGGGACCAGTTTCAATACCCTTAGTGCAGCTGGAGCACACGCTCCCACGCAGCCCTCACCACAGGTACTGTAACGGGATGAAGTTCTCTATTTGGGTGAAGGCTTGTCCCTGGGAGGCAAAGTCC